>CAWUFW010000615.1:2620251-3275314 GCA_963921515.1 Calotriton arnoldi | reverse complement strand
TGTCATGAAGGTAAAAAAAGAAAATCTTCTTTTACCATCTGCAGCAGCGTTTGAACCCTGACAGTTTCAGAGCAGGTATTTTACTTGGCTGTTTTCAAGCTGAGAAATTTTGTTGGTGAAAAACCAAGAGGATTGTGGAAAAAAGGGGAATGATGCTCGCACATCAGTGGGAATCTTATATGTCACAAAGTCATCATATCCTAAGCGGGTGAAGTTATAGTTGTTTCTTTGGTAGGAAATACCCAGTATTTTGACTTTCCCTTGAAAGTCTGTTAACTTGTGTTTGCCTATGTGTAGGATCTGTACGCCTGTGTTTGATGCAATCAGTGCAATTTCTTTATTGTGTATGGTAGGTCTCCTTCTGGATTTTGTTGAGTGTTTGTGAGTTATATTTATATGTTGAACGCATAAAACGATTGTTCCTTAACTGTGTCACAACACATACAATGAACTATGTGCTGAGATGGGTTAGGCATTCAGAGAGCACACACAGTGTAACGGAAGGGGAGGAAGAAGCACTACTCATCTTCATACTTGTGTGAGCACACACTCTCTCTCTCTCTCTCTCTCTGTGCAGACCACCTTCAGACACCCTACAGAGAATTGAACTTTTCTAGTTGTGTGCTCAATATGTTGTTCTCTTTCTCTGCTCCATGCAGGATGCACCAAAGGATGTCTTCACTATTAAATCACTAACTGCCCAGAGACTCTCCCAATGGAAAGATTTTGACCTTTGCTCCTGCACCCTCCCCCTTAGTGATTTTAGATCTGGAAATTCTTCCGACCACTGAGGGCGTCATTCTAATCAGAAAAACATTTAGCAGGGATGTCAGGCTGCTATCAATACATACATGTGATTTAGCTGCTCTTATCCACAGCGGATAAGAAAAGCTAAGTAGTACATTCTGTCCTTGACATTTATTGTCTCACAAAAGACATTCAGTAATATGTATATATTGTATGTGCCATGACATTTAAGTCTCTAACCTGTTAAAAATGTTACTGACCAGCAATGGCACTTACTATAGCTTACTTGGAATACATCTGTGTTGTGATTTGTCTATCAAACATGATAACTAATACAGTGATTTATGTGCAGTCTGTAATATTTACAGGAATTGTTTAAAGTATCAGTGTAAGCGGTTGCGTCTGCTCTAGGTGTGAATTACTATTAAACAGCCGGATGTAAGACAACTTACCCATGGAAAAAACTGTGATTCTGTCCTAAGTTCTAATGTAAGTAGCACTAATGTCAATGGAGGATGTAGTCTTAAAATATGGCCTAGTGTTGTCCACTAACTGCTGAGGTCCAAACCTAGGCTCTCTGTGCCTGCTTAAAATGTTTATAACTGACTTTGTATTAATGTTTGTATATATCTTCATCTCTTTATATATAGAGCTGGACATATATGGCCTAGTTTTGTCCACTAACTGCTGAGGTCCAAACCTAGGCTCTCTGTACCTGATTCAAAAGGAACACTGACTTACAGAAAAATTTGCAACATGCTTAAAATGTTTAGAACTGACATTGTATCAATGTTTGGATATATCTTCATCTCTTTATTTATAGAGATAGACATATATGCACACAAACATGGAAAGTCAGACTTGAACTTTTTAAGCAATCATCCAGCCTCAAACAAACACTGATTTGTAATGAAAGCTTGATTGACAAATAAAGGTGTGTGGGAAGGTTCAGAGTCTCTTTTTCCCATGTTACCTCTTTTAGATTCAACATCTAAGGTGTTGGGACCCAAGGGAGTGATAAGATAAAGATTGCTGGGGAATGGGCTCCACTGCAAGTGAAGCAATAACAATGTGTGTGTAGCTTCTGTCTAGAGTTTAATCTTCCTTAGTGCAGATGCTCTCACTCTTAATCCTCTCTTTTTATATTCTCCAATGGCAACTATCATCTGCACTTCAGGCCCAATATTGAACCAGACACTAGAAGAGCAAAAGGAGGAAGAAAAACCAAGAGAGGGGATATCAATAGGTAAGGAACACTGTAAATCAAAATCCAGCTGTTGTATGTATCTAGAATTCAAGCAGCACGCCAGTTAAAGGAAATATGTAATGTCCATTTGTATAGATCATAGCAACATACAAAAGTACTTGCCTTGCCAAATTATGAACATATATATTGGTATCTGAAATTTACATTGGCTATGCAAGATTTTTTGGAAACTGTAGTTTTTATAAGGAGAAAGAAAATACTGTGACACGAAATTGAGAGAAAGGTGTGCATATCGAAAATAAAGTTAGGGCCTCATTTAGAATATGGTTTGGCAGTCGGCCGTCTGTCAGGACTGCAGAGGTATTTGTCTCTACCACCCTGGCCAGACTATCGCCCACCATATTTAGAGATCTTTGCCGACCTGGCGGTCCAAAGCTACAAACATGTACATGAGTCCGTCTGCTCTATAGAGGGCGGATGATTTGATGCACCTACAGGCACAGTCCCAATGCCTTTACTGTATGTTTTCCGCCAGCTAAGTCAGCAGTGCCACCGCTGTAGGAAATATGTCTGCCCGACTGACCATTTGTGGCAGAGAACCATGTTCTCCAAGCTCTAAATCAATATTGTTTAAAAGAACCTCAAAACTGAATTGTTTGTGCAAATTTGTGGCTTCTAAGGTCGTTAAAATACCAAGTTTGTGCAATGCCAAATGGCCTCTTTTTAATGTGTGGCACCTTGCACTTTAGAAGGTTTATCGCTTACCCTGCACTCAGCTGGACTGAGTTTTCTTCCTCTGGTGTACTGAAAATAGGAGCCAAAGCCAATGAGGAGAGACCAACCAAACGGAGGTCCAGGTCTAAAGGTGATTCAGCAGCATTGTTTAATCTGCAGTGAACTTCAAAAGGTAATTGGTCAGCCAACATGGGACTGAGGCATTATATTCCCATGATTTAAGGGGAAAGTCAGAATTGCTACCACTTTTCTATCCTAAGAACTGAGCATCAGCCAAAATAATGAATGAAACAAAAGGGGTCAAATAAGCATTACAACACACAGGATAAACCTATCAACTATGCATTTCGAATCTGTGAAGAAGTATACAAAGATGCAAAAATTTGTGTTTCATATTTTTTTTTTAAACTTTAAAACTTTGTGATCAGTTCAAAACTCAAAGATTTTTTTGTAAAAAAGCAGGAAAAAAGGGGCTATGAACAGCATTTGGTATATTCCCATTACCAAACTGGCGCACAATTCTGCTGCATGCTACAGGATTTGATAAGCCACACACTTTGCCTACCTTGATGCTTGAATTGCCTGGACTGAATTTCCGACAGCAGAGAAGTGGATTCATACTGCTTGTTTCAAGTGACTATTGTATCCCCTTCTCTCATTCACGGTTGGTGGCCCTGAGTGACAGAGAAAAAAACACAATTCCTTGCAGCCAGATGCCCAAATGGACTTCAAGGTAATATGACAGGATAATATAAAACTACAATGGCAAAGTTCATAATCAGTCAAAATAGGGTTTTCCTGATATCAGTTTCAGTTTATTAAACACGTTTGATCTTATGCCAACAAGGTAAAGCAAACATGAAAATGTATATAGAAGATAGTGTACCCGCTCCATGCGTCACAAGGATAATACTAGTCACTGAGGAATTTCTTTAAACAGTCATAGAATGCCGAGGTATTTGCTTAATGTACGGCAGACAGTATTTCATTCCTTACAATGCATGGTCATCCATCAACCATTACACACGCCTCTTAAATCTTTGGTGTCTGTATCTTTCACATACAAGAGATACTATGTTTGCCGACATGAAGAATGAAAGCAAAATCGGTATTATTAAATAAAAGACGCCAGAAAGCAGTTAGTAATTTGTTACAAAAAGACATTAGAATCAGTTTAAAGTGGGTCAGATAAAAGATGATGTGGCACGGAATGTGTAGAAACATAAAGAGAGAGTTTTTTCTCAATAGACCTATTTTGTACAAAAATTAAATTCTCCTTACTGCGACTCCATGTTTATTTTTGGAAAAATGACCAGAAAATGGAAAAGCCAATTGTTGTTTTCCTTCTTTAAACTGCAACTGTAATAATGCTCTGTGGCCTGCCATTCACCTTGGCTGCTGACTCCATCATCTGATATTATGATGTCACTATTCAGCTGTAATAATTTATAACAGCTGAGCAGCTATGTCATTTTCTCAATACAGGGCGACTTGACACATCACAATTTGAATGTAATACGAAAATTAGAGACAAGTTTTTCTATAAGGATTGAAGACTTTCATGCATTATAATATCATTCCTACAAAATATAGTTGTTAAAACCACTGCCACAAGGACCCTATTAATATCCAAAACCTAAAAGATATTGATTTTGCACCATTAATGATCAGCTCTAATATCATACCAGCCTGAATTCAAAGCATATGCATTTCAGACATGCTCTGTATCCAAAATGCTTGTATCTGTCCTAATCTCTAGGCATTCCTATGCCTCGCAAGCACTGAACACCTACTGTGCATGACCTGTGCCCATGCAGTGGGCACTCACGTTGTGGCAAGGTCTTCATCCATGCCCTGTTTGCAATACCCCGGCTTACAGTACACAATGGCAACTGATGCTATTCCTTAGGCCCAACATTACCAAATAAATGTAAGTTTCCCTTCTTATACATGTCTATGTTGTCAGTCTATAACGGCAGATCTCCGAACCCTTGGTTGATTTTTCCCTGTTCCCAAATACAGCTTTCTGGCCCACCCTTTCTTCTTCACATCCATCCCAAACCCAGAATCCTGTGGCTGGACCTGGCTTAAAGGACTTTGCTACATTTTACCATCTTGTCCAAGTCATCATCTTCTGTGAGGCATGGGTGTGGCATTTGCATCAGATCAAAAGGTTCTATCCAGATGGATCCCTGGGTCTTAGAGAGCAGCTCAGCCAAAGGCTCGTTGTTGAAATGGGCTCAAACCTTTTCTTTAGCCGTCGGATATCATGAGCCAACTTCAAGGGTTGAATCAGTGAAGGAATTGGCTCAGAGAGTGTGGCACCAAGAGGCTGCGTCGGTGATGGTGCAGAAAGGACGGGGCAAGCACCTTTGAAGGGGCTGAAGTCTACAGAAATGACAACTGAGCAGGTGGATGTCCAGCAATTGAAGGAATGGAGTGGCTGAATTTGCCAAACCTGCAGTGGTAGACCCAACTTTGTGAACTGCCCAGATGGTAACAGGGCCGTCCTGAAGAAGTCTAACATGGCATGTTTGAAAGGGTCAACTGTTTCCAGATGAGTCTATGGAGTAGGAAACTCCTGTTTTAGCTTTTCTAAGATCAGAATCAGCTCTGACTTTGAGGAAGAGACCTGTATCGGTGAATGTTGTAGAGTCTCTTAATCATCACAGGAGCAGGACTGTTTCCTTGAAGAACAGGAGGACCTCTCCTTCCTAGAGCATATTTGGATTTTTTGTGGAACTACTTCTAGCCAGATCGTTCCCTATTAGGAGTTTTACCTAGTGGGGGAAGAGACACCTTGCATGACATTGTGGGCCTCGGTCAAAATTAAGATGGCTTTTGGGAGCATCAATGATCAGGAGGAGCATAACGGATCACCTTAGAATCAGAGACACCAGATGTAGGTGTCATGACGGTAACATAAGAAAATCTTCTTTTGACATCTGCGGCAGTGTTTGAGCCCTGACATTTTCACAGAAGGCATTTGACCTGGCTGTTTTCAAGCTGATGAATTTTGTTGGTGACAGACAGAGAGGATTGTGGTAAAAAGGGAAATGATGCCCGCACACCAGGGGGAATCTTATTTGTCACAAAGTCGTCATATCCAAGGCGGGCGAAGTTATAGTTGTTTCTCTTGTAGGTAATGCCCAGTATTTTGACTTTGCATTGAAATTCTGTTGACTTGTGTTTGCCGATATGTAGGATCTCTGTGACTATGTTTGATGCAATAAGTGCAAATCCTTTATTGTGTATGGTAGTTCTCCTTCTGGATTATTTAGAGTGTTTGTGAGTTATATTTGTATGTTGCATGAATAAAACGATTATTCCTTAACCTTGTCACAACACATACAATGTACTGTGTGCCGGGATGGGTTAGGCATTCAGAGAGCACACACAGTGTGACGGGAGGGGTGAAGAAGCACTACTCACTTTAATACTTGCGTGAGCACACACTCTATCTCTCTCTCTCGCTGTGCAGACCACCTTCAGACACCCTACAGAGAACTGATCTTTTCTAGTTGTGTGCTCAATCTGTTGTTCTCTTTCTCTGCTCCAGGCAGGATGCACCAAAAGATGTCTTCACTATTAATGCACTAACTGTCCAGAGACTCTCCAAGTGGAAAGATTTTGACCAATTGCTCCTGCACCCTCCCCCTCAGTGATTTTAGATCTAGAGATTGATCCGACAACTGAGGGCATCAGTCTAATCAGAAAAACATTTAGAAGGGATTTCAGGCTGCTAGCAATGCATGCATGTGATGTAGCTGCCAGTGGCGGCTGGTGGAATTTGAAACTGGTGGAATGAATCAACGTATGCGAGTGAGCGCAGCGAGCGAGTCCGACAGCAATAAGTGGGGTTCGGGGGGGTTCTCCCCGTGAAGAAATTTTTTAAAAATTGGCATCTTTTTGGTGCGATTTTTAGCACTATTTCTGTGATAAATGGACTAAAAATTCAGTTCTTCTAGGCATTCATAAAAGAAAACTCATACATTATTTCAGAGAATTTCTGGGTTGCCAAGCAAGTCTGACTTCTGAAGAGGGCTAGGGTACTAAGCAAGACTGCTTTGGCGCTACCCTATCCAATAGAAAACACTAGTTAGCGATGTGAACAAGTTCAATGGACAAATCTGGGGTCTAGGGAGAGTCCCTCTCCTGAGAAAGAAATTTAAAAAGATTGCCAAATGGTGCATTTTAAAGCAAATGAATGCAGCGATAAAGCAAGGCTTATTAAGCAGTGGGAACGTATAGTCTTGAAATATTAAACACATTAAAAACTGCCCCGTATCTTCTTGCATTAATTTGTTCAACAGTTACTGTAATATGTAAATTATTCTGCATGACGACTTTAGCCCTTTAAAATGTATGCTTGCCCAGTGTCTTGCACTGCATGCAGCATTAACTTTGGAAAAATATGCTCTAACCAGTCTTCGGGAAGCACCCACAGCTGCTGGCTGTAACCAGTCATATAGAAATATGTGCAGACAGGTCTTTAAGTGAGATGAAAAAAATGGGTGCTCCCTATAAAGGAACATGCCAAATACATTTCTGTGATTCCCATAGTGTGCCATCAGACCGGTATTTTGGTTTCTCTCTGCGATGTAATTTTATCCAGATAAATGGCACAGCAACTGACATACGCCTAAAGCCTGTCAGTATGATTGACTTTGTCACTGGGTGTTAGCTGTTTAAGATAAATGCGTAACAACAATGTTTTCTTATAAATAATTAACATCGAAAATGTTTAAATTCTGAAATAGTGAGTCTGTGAATTAAATAGCATTGAGGCCTGTGGAAGGAGTTTTGGCCTTCAATTATGTGTGCTTTATGTTAGATATGTATCCTCTTTTTCTCTGCATATCTTGTCCATCTGCACATTTTCAACCCACTCTCTTTCCTCTTCAGCATCCTCTTTTCACTCCTCCCCGAATGCCCTTCCTCACATCTCTGTCACTTCACCGCCCCCAACATGCACTGCACTCCCTCAAATATAAGCACTTTAATTTCTCTTACTTTTGCCTTGCAAAGATTTTGACATCAGTGTACCACCTTCACACACATTTCCACAGAATTTCAGTTGCAAATGGAATACACAAATATTGTTCTGTGTGCTCTGCAGAGAGGCCAACCCACTGACAGACACTTTGTTTGGCTTTAGCCTTAGCGCCTGTGTGCTCAATCAAAGCCCCTCATAAACACCTGGCATGGCTCAAGCCTCAAAGTATGCACAGAAAAAAATACAGATAAACAACAACATTATAAAATAGCTAACTCGTGGGGAATGCAAGATCAAGTAAACATGTAAAATAAGAGAGGAATAAATCGCTGCAATGCATTCCCTCGACGTTTTTAACATTCATTGTTTGCAAGTCAATCCATGTTTTTGGCATCAGTGTTAACTTAGGGGCATATACACAGGGCCAGTTTTAATGCCATACATCAGAGGACTGGCCACTGTAAGCACATGTTACACAGTAAGCACATATCTCTCGCTTTGGGCCTGACTCGGATATTTGGATCCATTTCACAAGGGAGCAAATGCCGCAGCTCCACTTCTAAAGGAGCGAGCAATGTGCAGCGAGGGCCTGGGGTGTCAGTGGGGGAGGTAAGCATGATGAGGGGTATCAGCACAATATACAGAACACTGCATTAGCTTGCAAACACTTACCATTACCGAGAACAAGGCACCGGATCGGACGTGCTTAGTCCAGAGCGAACTCCGCAGCGGACGGAGACACCTATTGCAAGCTTCCGCACCTCACATGTGATGGAAACTACACAGAATGTCAGGCAAGAGGTCACAAGTACAACGCAGAACAGCAGTGCAAGCTTCGTTCTTTCACACACACACACAACGGGCACCGGCAATGCAGGAGAATAGCCACGTCCATTCAAAACCAGAATCGGCAGGGTAAGATTCCGCCATGCACAGGTACCACCCAGAGCAAACATCACTCCTCATAAGCACAGAAGTGCACACAGTGCCAATCGCAAATGCACACGTAGAGAGCAGCGAAGCAACCTAATGTCATAAAACACGGAACAAATAATTATTCAAAATTAACAAAAACGGGAGGATTAATATCAACATACAGGGTCTCGTGTAAAGACATTGAAGGAAAATATATTGAAAAACCACTTGAAAGCGCATTTGATTGTTTATAAGGTGGCTTTCTGCTGCTTCGGGACGCATTGAGACACTATGAAGTATAAGAAACCCCAAAACAAAAATGGGATATGCAGTCAGGCACAGAAATACAGTGTGCACCTTTCATCAAAGGTGTCTACTCTGCTAGGAAACGATATTCTTTTCCTGGTGGCCCCACAATAAAAACTTTTAATTAACCCGCCCACGAATATTCGTGGTTTCTCTCATAAAAAAGTGTCAGTCTACGAAAGGCCACCCCAACGCATTTTTTTTACTTTATTCGCCTTTTCAACAATCTTGCTAGGAAGAACAAGTGCCTCAGCAGAGCTGTGGGACTTTTAGTTTAAACTCTAACGCACTGCGAGGGAGTATAATTTGTGCAAAGTGTCCCGTTGAGGAAAGACTTTTTGTCTGTATACATATATCTCTAAACACAGGGTGGTTCGGTCAAGGTTCGTGTATTTTTAGCTTTATAATGCTTTTTTCTGATGTACTTAGAACAGGCTGTCCAAGAAATAACAGTAAAACATGTACTAGGTTACAAGCTCTCTTCAGTTTAATTCGCTCAAAATAATTATTTCAAGGTGATATGTAAACAATAAAAACTGTTTTCATCTGGTTTCCTTTCTCTGTCTTTACATAATATGGTCCGTTTACTTTCTTGTGTTTATTTTACAATATAATATTTACAGTGTTAAAGTATTTAAAAATTTGCCCAAATATAATTTATTTTTGTGCGCGATCAATAGCATCCGATCCCCTTCGTGCGGGGTAGTGCATACTACTTTTAGGAGGGTAGCCAATGTACTACAATACCAGTCTGATTACAGTTTTCCCCCCTATCTTATCAGTGATAAGTTATCACTGTTCCACATTCCCTTTGTGCAAAAACGGAATGACCAACAGGTGTCGACAGGAAATGCTACTCTGAGGAGCAAGGGATGGTCTAATTTAAGCTTCTTTTTTAAAGTTTTAAATAAAGTGACATCAGCCGGAAAATATCGGAGTGTTATACATGAGCGCTAGTTACATTACACGAGGTTACATTCTTTTTTAGGCACTGGAGACTAAATGATTTGCTCAGAATCACAAGATGTGGAGCCCACCCCGAGACTAGTCGAAGCTGGCTCCCCAGTTCCAAAGGCGGCAGCTCTGGCCGTTATGCCACATTCTCTTCCCTGGTCTTTTAAGATTTGTCCGTGTTTGAAGACTAAAAGGGAGGTTGCTGGTTGCAGTAAGTGCAACAGCGATATAGAGTGTGCCAGGTTTTCGTTAATACGGGCTTGATCAGACCGTTTTTTTAGCCTAATGCGGTTGGCAATCAGCTGTATTCTCACGTGTCGTTTGTGAAGTGTTCCATGGAGTTGGTTCAACTTTTGCACACGTGTTTCCTTCTCCAAGAAAAGTATGCCCACTCAAGACAATGGTACACACAAAAAATTCTAACTTTTGTAGGCTACAGGCTGTAGACACTGTAAAGCACTGT
Source organism: Calotriton arnoldi (assembly GCA_963921515.1). NCBI lineage: Eukaryota > Metazoa > Chordata > Amphibia > Caudata > Salamandridae > Calotriton > Calotriton arnoldi. The sequence continues at coordinate 3,264,991 of CAWUFW010000615.1, read as the reverse complement.
TGTTATTTACAAGGTAACACATTGTCGTTTAAGAGGCTGGCGCGGCGCCCCTGTAAACATACTGAATACAGCGACTGCAGCCCTGTTCCCTTGTCGACAGCCCAGTAAAGTAAACCTTAACCTAAAGTAAACCTTAACCTAGAAAAAACATGGCTGCTGTCTACCACATGTAGCATAGCAAATTCACCTTTATTTCACCACAGTCTCATGCATGCCAATCGAAGGCTCAAGCTGCAGCCGACTCTGGTCAAAGCTTTGAAAACATGAAGCTAAACTAGAAACATAAGGAGCTCACAATTACTACCATCAGAATCAATGAATAAATATGTTCTCCATCATGACACATGCTTACAACGGAATTGCTTGCAGGTGATTCTAAAACCTGATGCAGTCCTGACAGTCGCGGCTCGCGGGGGGGGGGGTGTCGCGCAAGGGTGGGGGCCGGGGGGGGGAGTTTTAAAATAAAATAAAAATCTTACCTGACCAGGTCCGCGCCGCCTCGGGTCCGTTGGCGCCTACAGGAACAGCCGCATCACTGCTGGCAAGTGGCAACCCCTCTCAGCCAATCCTGGCGCTGCTCCAGCAGTGCCAGGATTGACTTAGAGCAGGGTTACTCGCCGCCCGCCTGCCCATTAGGAGACCGAGGTTTGAGCCTTTGCTCAACCCTCGCTCTCCTAATGGGCATGCACCAGCCTGAGCAGACACTAGTGCGCAAGACTGGGCACGGCGGAAAAATTCGCCGACCTTCACAAGTCATGCGCACTTGTGCTGCTGCCTGCCCCTGGTCTGACAATGCCTGTCAGTCAACATGACGCCGGATCGCCCACCCCTTCAGACTCTGAAGGGGGTGGGCGGTCCGACGTCATGCTGACTGACATGATTGTCAGTTCTCCCTCGGCGTCTCTGAACTTAAGTAAACTGAGAGTTTACTTAAGTTCAGAGACGCCGAGGGAGCTGCGGGCGTGGGCGGCTTGTGGGGCAACGCCCCAGCGCCCTAATGGATGCACCGCCACTGGTAGCTGCTCTTACCCACAGCGGATAAGAAAAGCTAAGTAGTCCATTCTGTCCTTGACATTTATTGTCTCACAAAAGGCATTCAGTAATATGTGTATAATGTATGTGCCATGACATTTAGGTCCCTAACCTGTTAAAATGTTTACTGATCAGCAATGGCACTTACTAGAGCTTTCATGGAATACATCTCCGTTGTGATTCGTCTATCAAACACGATCACTAATACAGTGATTTTTGAGCAGTCTGTAATAATTTCAGGAATTGTTTAAACTAACCATGTAAGCGGTTGCGTCTGCTCTAGGTGTGAATTACTATTAAATAGTCGGATGCAAGACAACTTACCTATGGAAATAAAACTGTGATTCTGGCCTAAGTTCTAAAGTAAGAAGCACTAATGTCATTGGAGGATGTAGTCTTAAAATATGGCCTAGTTTTGTCCACTAACTGCTGAGGTCCAAACCTAGGCTCTCTGTACCTGATTCAAAAGGAACACTGACTTACAGAAAAATTTGCAACATGCTTAAAATGTTTAGAACTGACATTGTATCAATGTTTGGATATATCTTCATCTCTTTATTTATAGAGATAGACATATATGCACACAAACATGGAAAGTCAGACTTGAACTTTTTAAGCAATCATGTAGCCTCAAACAAATACTGATTTCTAATGAAAGCTTGTTTGACAAATAAAGGTGTCTGGGAAGGTTCAGTGTCTGTTTTTTCCCATGTTACCTCTTTCACATTCAACACCTAAGGTGTTGGGCCCCAAGGGTGGACTAGGACAAAGAAAGCTGGGGCATCGGCTCCTTCTTGCCCCACTCTACCAAAACCACGGCCAGTGAAGCGATGACAATATGTGTGTAGCTTCTGTCTAGAGTTTAATGCTCCTTGGTGCAGATACACTCACTCTTAATCTTCTCTTTTTTTATTCTCCACTATCATCTGTGCTTCAGGCCACAAATCGAAACCAACACTAGAAGAGGAAGAGGAGAAAGCAAATCCAAGAGAATGGATTTCAATACGTAAGCATACACTTTAAACCAAAATCCAGCTGTTGTATGGGTCTAGAATCCAGTTAAAGGAAATATGTAGTGTCCATTTGTATAGAGCATATTAGCATACACAAGTACTTGCCTTGCCAAATTATGAACATATATATTGGTATCTGAAAACTACATTGGCTATACAAAATTTCTCTGAAACTGTAGTTTTTATAAGGAGCAAGAAAATACTGTGAAATGAAATTGAGAGAAAGGTGTGCATATCGAAAATGAAGTTAGGGCTTCATTTAGAAAATGGTTCGGCAGCCCGCCGTCTGTCAGGATGGCAGAGGTATTTGTTTTTACCACACTGGCCAGACTATCGCCCACCATATTTAGAGGTCTCTGCTGATCCATGCCTCAAAGAAGTGACCTGGCGGTCCAAAGTTACAAACATGTACATCAATTCGTCTGCTCTATTTAGGGCGGATGATTTGATGCACCTACAGGCACAGTCCCAACGCCTTTACTGTTTGGTTTCTGCCATCTAAGCCAGCAGTTGCACCGCCGTAGGAAATATGACTGCCCGGCTGACCATTTGTGGCAGGGAACCATGTTCTTCAAGCTCTAAATCATTTTTGTTTGAAAGAACTCCAAAACTGAATTATTTGTGCAAATTTGTGGCTTCTAAGGTCGTTAAAATACCAAGTATTTGCGATGCCAATTGGCCTCTCTTTAATGTGTGGCACATTTAAAAAAAAAAAAATGTATGGAGTTTTATATAGCGCGAACTTGACCCGAAAGTATCGGGTATCAGAGCGCCTTACATAGCACCAGTTGCTTTACATGAGGACACATTCATTTTTGTTAGGCACGGGGAGAGTAAGTGATTTGCCCAGAATCACAGGATGTTCAGCGTCATAGCCGAGACTCAAACCCAATTCGCGGTCGACCGCCCTAGCCGTTAGGCCAACTCCTCTCCCCACATTGCACTCTAGACGGTTTATCGTTTACCCTGCACTCAACTGGGCAGAGTCTTTTTTCCTAGGGTGAACTGAAAATATGAGCCAAAACCAAGTAGGAGAGACCAACCAAAAGGAGGTCCAGGTCTAAAGTTGATTTAGTAGAATTGTTTTATCTGCATTGAACTTCAAAAGGTTATTGGTCAGCCAACATGGGACTGAGGCATTATATTCCCATGATTTAAGGGGAAAGTCAGAATTACTACCACTTTTCTGTCCTGGGAATTCAGCATCAGCCAAAATAATGAATGAAACGAAAGGGGCCAAATAAGCATTAAAACACAAAGGTTAAAACTATCAACTATGCATTACGTGTCTGTGAAAAAGTATACAAAGATGTGAAATTTAGGGGCATATGTACAAGCCTCTATCGCCACCACAACGTCACTTTTATCGACGTTGTGGTGGCGATAGGGGCTTAGCCTTATTTACAAGGCAGCGTTAAGCCACTTAATGTGGCTTAACGCTGCCTTGTAAATAAGGCCCCCTTTCACGCTATGCTTAGCTTGAAAGGGGTGGGCAGTGGGTGTTGCGGTGGGCGTTCCACCGCAACACCCATTGATTTTGACGCTGCCCCCTATGTACAAGGGCAGCGTACATAGGAGGCAGCGCCAAAATTAAGACCAGGGAAAACCTGGTCTTAAGTTGTCGAAACAAGGAGAAATAAATTATTTCTCCTGCGTTTTTGAAAAAGCAAAATGCCATGGATTGTTTATGTACAGGAAGGTCCCCCTTCCTGTACATAAACAATCTTTTTAAAAACGCCATTTTGTGACTTTCATGTATGTTGCATTAAGCAGCACGCATGAAAGTGACAAAATGGCATTTCAGGATTGTTTATGTGCAGGAAGAGAAACCTTCCTACACATAAACAATCCTCCCCTGCACGCAGACACCCTAGCACTATGGTGCAAAGGTGCCTGTGTTGGTGCTACACTGCTAAGTGTAGCACCATCGCAGGGGTAAACGTAAGGCTGCACCATATTGTTGTAAATATGGTGCAGCCTTGTGTTTCAGAAGTGGCGGAGTGAGGCGGTAAGCCATGGCGGCTACCGCCTCACTCCGCCACTTCTTTTGTGCATATCCCCCTAAGTATTTCAGATATTTTTTTTTAAGTTTAAAACTTTGTGAACAGGTCAAAGTTCAAAGGTTTTAAAAAAAGCAGCAAAAAAGGGGCTATGAACAGCATTTGGTATATTCCCATTACCAAACTGGCCCACGATTCTGCTGCATCCTATGGGATTTGTTAAGCCACACTTTGCCTACTTTGATGCTGGAATTGCCTGGACTGAATTTTCGTCAGCAGAGAAGTGGATTCATACTGCTTGTTTCAAGGCGACTACTGTATCCCCTGCTGTCATTCATGACTGGTGGCCCAGAGTGACAGAGAAAAAAACACAATTCCTTGCAGCCAGATGCCCAAATGGACTTCTAGCTGCAGGTAATATGACAATTTAATGTAAAACTACATTGGCAGAGTTCATAATCTGCATGCTCTTAATTATATACTGTAAACGGAGAGCTCTCCTGACATCAGTTTCAGTTTATTAAACATGTTTGATCTCATGCCAACAAGGTACAGCACACATGAAAATGTATACGCAAGATAGAGTACTCTCTATCATAGGTCACAAGGATATTTCCAGTCACTGAGGAATTTCTTTTAACAGTCATAGAATTCTGAGGTATTCTGTTAATGTACGGCAGACAGTATTTAATTCCTTACAATGCATGGTCATCCATCACCCATTCCACATGCCTCTTAAATCTTTGGTGTCTGTATCTTTCACACACAAGAGATACTATGTTTGCAGACATGAAGAATGAAAGCAAAATCTGTATTATGAAATAAAAGGCGCGAGAAGGCAGTTAGTAATTTGTTACAAAAAGACACTAGAATCAGTTTAAAGTGGGTCAGATTAAAAGATGATGTGGCACAGAATGTGTTGAAACATATAGAGAGACGTATTTCTCAATAGACCTATTTTGTACAAAAATTAAAGTCTCCTTCCTGCGACTCCCTGTTTATTTTTGGAAAAATGACCAGAAGATGGAAAAGCCAATTGTTGTTTTCCTTCTTTAAACTGCAACTGTAATAATGGTCTGTGGCCTGCCTTTCACCTTGGCTGCTGACTCTGTCATCTGATATTATGATGTCACTATTCAGCTGTAATAATTTATTACGGCTGAGCAGCTATGTCATTTTCTCATTACAGGGCGACTTGACACATCACAATTTGAATGTAATACGAAAATTAGAGACAGGTTTTTATATAAGGATTGAAGACTTTCATGCATTATAATATAATTCCTACAAAATATAGTTGTTAAAACCACTGTCACAAGGACCCTATTAATATCCAAAACCTCAAAGGCCCTTTTCCTGGCACCCACTGAGTACAGTTTGCAGCTGAGCCCAGTGGACACTCGGGTTGTGTCAAGGTCTTCATCCATGCCCTGTGTGCAATACCCCGACTTACAGTACACAATGGCAACTGATGCTATTCCTCTGGCCCAACATTACCAAATAAATGTAACTTTCCCTTCGTATACATGCTAAAGTTGTCAGTCTATAATCGCAGCTCTCCGAAACCTTGGGTGATTTTTCCCCGTTCCCAAATACATCTTTCTGGACCACTCATTCTTCTTCATATCCCTCCCAAACCCAGAAACCTGTGGCTGGGCCTGGTAAGAAGGCCTTTGCTACATTTTACCAACTTGCCCAAATGTGTTTCCCTCTTTAACCTGAGCAAGGATTTAATTGTTGGGCTTCTGTGAATGGCTGAGGAAGCAGCAGCCTCATTCGTTTCCTTGTTCCTCGTGCTTTGATTAGAGAAAACAAAGAGCCTCCTTCCATTGATGCACTTCAGCGGGTCCTGTGGGGTACGAAGTGCTATATCAATGAATTCCTGTGTCGTATGGTTCCTGCTAATGAAGTAAGACTGTGTGGTTGGACAACATATGCATCGAAATATGTGAACTTTGTCCACTCATATCATCAGAATAGTTTGGCCCAATTCCTTGCTGCTAGCTCACAGTGCGCCATCTTGACCCCTAAACCTGAGAGGGTACCAGATGGTGTCTGAAACCTTAGAACACAACCACTCTGATCCCCCTCCCAGGGAAATCATGGAAATAGATCGACCTTTTTGTTATTATCTTAGGCTTGCCCAAAGGGAGACACAAGAAGAACGAAATTGGCATTTCAAACATGTATTGAAGCAATTGGATTCTTGTGTAAAACACCTGTGCTGCAAATAGTAGTAGAAGGAAACAAAGCATTGTTACCTGCATTACAAAAATGGTGAAAAAGATTAATAGAAAGTTAGACTTAAACTTTTTAAGGAATCGTAGCCTGAATCAAACCCTGATTTGCAACGAACGCTTGATTGACAAATACATGTGTGTGGGAAGATTCAGTGTCTCTTTTCCCCATATTACCTCTTTCACATTCAACACCTAAGATGTTGGGACCCAAAGGAGGACTTGGACAAAGAGAGCTGGGGCATGGACAACACCACTGCCAGTAAAGCAATGACAATGTGTGTGTAGGTTCTGTCTATGGTTTGATGCTCCTTGGTGCAGAAGTACTCACTCTTAATCCTCTCTTTTTTTATTCTCCAATGGCAACTCTCATCTGCACTTCAGGCCACAAATCGAAACCAACACTAGAAGTGGAAGAGAAGAAAGCAAATCCAAGAGAATGGATTTCAATACGTAAGCTTACACTTTAAACCAAAATCCAGCTGTTGTATGGGTCTAGAATCCAGTTAAAGGAAATATGTAATGTCCATTTCTATAGAGAATAGCAACATACAAAAGTACTTGCCTTGTCAAATTATGAACATATATATTGGTATCTGAAATATACATTGGCTATACAAAATGTCTCAGAAACTGTAGTTTTTATAAGGAGAAAGAACATACTGTGAAGGGAAAACTGAGAGAAGGGTTTTCATATTGAAAATGAAGTTAAGGCCTCATTTAGAATGTGGTGGGCAGCCCGCCGTCTGTCAGGATGGCAGAGGTAATCGACTCTACTACTCTTACCAGACTATCACACACCATATTTAGAGGTCTCTGCCGACCCATGCCTCATAGAAGTCACTTGGCAGTCCTGAATTACAAACGTGAACATCGGACCATCTGCTCTACATAGAGGCGGGTGATTTGAAGCACCTACAGGGAAAGTCCCAACGCCTTTACTGTAGGGTTTCCGCCAGCTAAGCCACCAGTGGCACTGCTGTAGGAAATATGGCTGCCCGATTGTTCTCCAAGCTCTAAATCATTATTTTTTAAAGAACTCCAAAACTGGATTGTTTGAGCAAATATGTGGCTCTAAGGTCGTTAAAATATCAAGTATTGGCGATGCCAATAGGCATCGCTTTAATTTGTGGCACCTTGCACTCTAGAAGGTTTATCGCTTACCCTGCACTCAGCTGGGCCAAGACTTTTACCTCTAGTGTACTGGAAATAGGACCCAAAATCAAGGAAGATTGACCAGCAAAACAGAGGTCCAGGTCTAAAGTTGATTCAGTAGAATCGTTTTATCTGCATTGAACTTCAAATGGTTATTGGTCATCCAACATGGGACTGAGGCATTATATTCCCGAGTTTTAGGGGGAAAGTCAGAATTGCTAACACTTTTCTGGGTAAACATCATTTACCATAAATCCTTTTCCCCGCAGGCAATTACAACGCGGTCGTTACAACGACCGCGTTGTAACAACGCATACCATTACTCCGCAAGTCGGAACAACGACTTGCAGAGGGGTCAGGAGGTGTTGGATTTAAAATCCAAAACCTTCCCTACTGGTGCACATACTGGAGTTGGAATAGTAAATTATACTATTCCAACATCTAGCGCCCCCCCCAGAGCAAGTCGTTGTTACGACTTGCTGAGTAATTGCATACGTTGTTACAACGCGGTCATTGTAATGACCGCGTTGTAATTGCATGCGGGGAAAAAGAATGCGTAGTAAGGTGGCATATTCACTTTTCTGTACTGGGAACTAAGCATCAGCCACAATAATAAATCAAATGAAAGGGGTCAAATAAACATTAAAACGTGAAGGATATACATATCAACTACTTATGAGTGTGTGAAGAGGTAAACAAAGTTGCAAAAATTAGTGTGTCATATTTTTTTTTATAACTTCAAAATTTTGTGAACAGGTCAAAGGTTTTAAATAAAAAACGGCAAAAAAGGGGCTATGAACAGCATTTGGTATTTTCCCATTTCTAAACTCGCCCATGATTCTGCTGCGTCCTATGGGTTCTGATGAGCCACACACTTTGCCTAACTTGATGCTGGATTGCCTGGACTGAAGTTTTGACAGGAGAGACGTGGATTCATTCTGCTTGTCTCAAGGCGACTATTATATCACCTGCTGTAATTCATGGTTGCTGGCCCTGAGTGACAGAGAAAAAAACACAATTCCTTGCAGTCAGAGGCCCAAATGGACTTCAAGCTGAAGGTAATATGACAGGTTAATATAAACCTACACTGGCAAAGTTTATGATCTGCATGCTCTTCATTATATATTACCAACGTAGGGTTCTCCTGACATCTGTTTCCGTTTATTAAACATGTTTGATCTTATCCCAACAAGTTAAAGCAAACATGAAAATGTATATACACGATAGAGTACTCCCTACCATATGTCTCAAGGGTATTTCCAGTCACTGATGGATTTCTTTAAACAGTCATAGAATTTCAAGGTATTCTCTTAATGTACGGCAGACAGAATTTAATTCCTTACTACGCATGGCCATCAACCAACCATTCCATAAGACGCTTAAATCTTTGGTGTCTGTATCTTTCACATACAAGAGATACTACGTTTGCAAACATGAAGAATGAAAGCGAAATCTGTATTGTGAAATAAAGGACGCCAGAAAGCAGTTAATAATTTGTTACAAAAAGACACTAGAATCAGTTTAAAGTAGTTCAGGTTAAAAAGGTGCCGTGGCTCAGAATGTGTTGAAACATATAGAGTTTTTTCCTGCTTTAGGAAAAATGACCAAAAGAACAGAAAACCAATTGTTGTTTTCCTTCTTTAAACTGCAACTGTAATAATGCTCCGTGGCCTACCATTCACCTCGGCTGCTGATATTATGATGTCACTATTCAGATGTAATAATTTATTACGGCTGAGCAGCTATGTCATTTTCTCCATACAGGGCGATTTGACACTTCACAATTGAAATGTAATACAGAGATTAGAGATAGGATTTTATACAAGGATTGCAGACTTTCATGTATCATAATATGATTCCTACAAAATATAGTTGTTGAAACCATTGCCACAGGACCTTATTAATATCCAAAACCTAAAAGATACTGAGTTTGCACCATTAATGGTCATTTGTATTATCATACCACCCCTAAATGCAAAGCTTATGCATTTCAGATATGCCCTGTATCTAAAATGCCTGTATCTGTCCTAATCACTAGGCATTGCTATGTCTCGTTAGCACTGGATACAGACTGTGCATGGCCTGTGCCTATGCGCCGAGCCCAGTGCCCTTCTCCCAGCCTCCACTGAATACAGTTTACAGCTGTGCCCAGTGGACACTCGGGTTGTGGCAAAGTCTTCATCCATGCCTTGTGTGTAATACACCTGGATTACATTACACAATGGCAACTGATGCTATTCCTTAGGCCCAACATTACCTAATAAGTGTAACTTTCCCTTCGCATACATGTGAAAATTGTCAGTAAATAACTGCAGATCTCCGAACCCTTGGTTCATTTTTTCCCATTCCCAAATACATCTTTCTAGCCCACCCTTTCTTCTTCACATCGCTCCCAGACCCAGAATCCTGTGGCTGTGCCTGGTTTAAAGTCCTTTGCTACATTTTACCATTTTGCCTTAATGTGTTCCCATCTTTAACCTCGGCAAGGATTTAGTTGTTGGGCTTCTGTGAATGCCCGAGGGAGCTGCAGCCTCATTCGTTTCCTTGTTCCTCGAGCTTCGATTAGAGAAAACAAAGAGCATCCTTGAATTAATGCACTTTGGCGCATCATCAGGGGTATGAAGCATTATATCAATGAATCCCTGTGTCATATGATTCCTACAAATCAAGTAAGACTGTGTGGTTCGACAACATATGCGTCAAAATATGGGAACTTAGTCCACTCATATCATCAGAATTGGTTGGCCCAATTCCAGGCTGCTATCTCACAGTGCCCCATCAAGACCCCTAAACCTGACAGGGTACCGCATGGTGTCTGAAACCCTAGAACACAATCCCTCTGATCCCCCTCCCAGGGAAATCATTGAAACAGATCTACCTTTTCTTTATTTTCTTAGGCATGCCTAAAGGGAGACACAAGAAATACGGAAATTGGCATTTCAAACATTTATTGAAGCAATTGGATTCTTGTGTAAAACACATGTGCTGGAATTATTAGTAGAAGGGAACAAAGCATTTGTTACCAGCATTACAAGAATGGTGAAATAGATGAATAATTCAACCATTAATACGTTGCATTGATTATATGCATATATGAATATATATGAGAATGAGGACCACGTGCCATTGGGTATAGGCCATATTGAACTGCAGACAAGTGATACAACTAAAATCTTTGCCTATTATGTTATTTCTTGAAGTCATTGAAGACATCCATCTGCTCCTCGAGCTGGTGGCGTAACGATTTGGGGTCCCCCCAACTCCAAGCCACAAATTAAAAAACCTGGGAGTTTTGCTTGATTCTACACTATCCCTTTCGGACCAAATCTCTACCCTTACAGGTTCCTGCTTCGGGACCCTAAAAATGATCAGAAAATCCTTGGTCTTATTCCAGACTGCACAAAAAAAACAGCAGTCGAGGCCCTCATGACTTCTAGATTAGATTATTGAAACGTCCTGTATCTGGGGGCATCTAGGAAGAGCATACACAGGCTACAGCGGGTGCAAAAAGAAACAGCTCGTATGCTGCTGAACATCCCTAAATTTGCCCCCACAGGGCTTGCCCTGGAAACACTCCACTGGCTCCCCATTGAGGAAAGGATATCCTTCAAAACCCTATGTTATGCTCACGGAATACTACAGGGCAAAAGCCCAAAATATCTGCTCCCGATGATCCAACCTTACCATCCTAGGCGCTGTCTGAGATCAGCTGGCACAGGATTGGTTAGTGTCCCCTCTTTCAACAGAAAACGCTTTGGCGGCGCCTCTTTCAGATTCTTGTCAGCCAAACAATGGAATTCTCTCCCTCTATATCTTAGATTAGAGCCTTCTGAATTGGCCTTCCGTAAACATCTCAAAACTTGGCTGTTTAAGAAACAACTTAATCAACAGTAGTACCTGCCCAGTCGCTCTCTCCCTGGCTCAGTCGGTTTTCCAGCGCGGGGACACTCTCAATTGGAGTAACCATGCACTTTACAAGCTGCAAATAAATAAATAAATAAATGTTCTCCCTAGTAGGAAAGTCTTGGAAAAACTCTCTACCAGTTCTGGGTGGAGTGCCTGATTTCAGGGCAGTGTACGAACTCCAACATGCTCTACAAAGTGAGAATAATTCTGTATACAGTTATTTTTCCTCCAACACTATCATCCTAAGGAAGTGGGTGATCCACTGGATTAGGGATTCCGCTTCTGTAGCATCTTTGATGTCCTCAGGAATCCCCACTATCCTTATATTAGTCCATCCTGAATGTCTTTCCATTTAGTCACACTTTTGACGCTCTTTATGTGCAGATTATTCTGCATTGTTTCTTTCTGTAATTTGGACTCCAGCTTCACAACCCATTCTTCCGTATGTGTCTCTTACGTATCATCCCAGTCTTATGAATTATTTCCTCAACGACATCATTTAATTGCTCATCATTTTCCTCATGTTCTTTTTCTATAGATTAAATCTCAGCAACCTATATTAAAATGAGCTTCAACAAAATCTTTGCATATGTTTCACTTTCATCTATGTTTTTGGTGATCAATTTGGCACTTGATGTCTCTGTGGATCAATTACTTGTTTTCAAAGTTAGACTCTTCCAAATTTCTTGTTCCAACTGAGTCAGTGAAAAGGTGTAGATGTCGAAACCATGAGTTGTCTTGCAGTACATAAGTACAGTAACCAGGGTGTGGATTAACAGTTCTCTTTCATTGGCAGAGGGACTTTTCGTGGCCATTGGCATGACTTATTGCTTTCTTCACTCTCCTCCTTGTCTCGTCTTCTTCATCTATCTCATAGGTACTTTTCCATGGGACAGCGATGTTCCTGAATTGTAACATGTTGACCTTGATTCCCAGGCCTTCTCCAGTGTGAAAATACAACAGTTCTCCTTATATGCTTTAGCTCGCGATGAATCCCCTTATCTCCATGCCTGAGTAATTAAACAAAGACATTACTGTAGCTAACAAGGGCGTTTCTTCCACCTGCAACACAAAACCTGAGAAAGAACGAAATCCACAGCACACATGACATTTAAACTGTTAATTCTAAAGTGAGAGCTTCCAGGGAAATGCATTTCAGGCCTACAAGATTCAGCTAACATAAGAAAATAGCGTATAAGCTACACAAAATTGAATAGGAAATGAGACACGTTCAGTTAATATTCCTACCTACATGAAAAATGACATGATTAATAAACACATTTAATTATAAATGATTGTCAGTTGCACAACACGAGTTATTCACGGTAGTGTTTTCTGCTAGTTACATTTACTTTCTACATCAGCCCTTCATGTTTTCTATTCAATGAGCTAAATACATCACATTTTAAGTTATTACATTTCAAGATCCTAACACTTCATGTTAACATGACAAAATATTATGTGCGGGTACGCGCTACATGTGTGATTATAATGCACCCCTACAAATGAAATGAAATTCTGCTACATCAGTGTCCCCCCTCTGATGACCTGTAATTCCCTGCGAAGTAGACTGATCTAAACAAATGTCGTAGCTGGTTTCCTCTGTCTGAATTCCTCCAACTGCTCAAGGTTCTCAAAATGTCTGTCCTGCAGTCTTTCCACCCTTCTTTCCCTCTCCCTAAGGGAATTCTCCAATTGCCTCGACTTATGCCATTTGTAGGCTCCTACCATACCTATGACACACTGCTTTGGCAATTACATGGAACCTCGGTTTAAACCAAGTCTGCCTGAACAACCTCACCATTGCATCTCTTCCTGGGGGCGTGGCCTGGTGCCGATGGAGTGAGCAGCATAGCTCGGAGCTCCGACCAGCCGGCCGCCATCCTGTGATATCCTGACAGATTCCAACTGCTGTTGTGCCCCGGAGAGCAATCCCAAAGCAACCGGGCACATAGAGACCCTGCAGAGAAGGCAGAGTGACGGATGGCGGGGAGGAAAAGAGTGAAGACACGATCCGGCGCGTGGCATCTACGAGTCCCCCAAGATGGCGACGCTCTGAGTAAGAGCAAAGGGCCGCGGGACGAGAGGGCTTGCAGGGCTGCGAGGCCGGAGTAGAAGTGGCGGAGCGGAGGCAGCTGTAAGTGGAGCCTTGTGCGCTGACAGCACCCCTTTTAGAAGCTGTGATACCGCGAGAGAGGAAGAGACGAGCAGTACGGAACTCCTGCCGACAAAATGGCGGCCTGAGGCGAGACGGAGAGGTGCTCACACCCCGCGCTGCACTCCTAAGACGCTGAGAGGCAAGCCTGCCCTGTACCAGGTGAGCAGTGTGCCGGGTGGTGACTGAAACCCAGGCAGTGAAGGAGACCCCCGCAGGATAGAAGCTGGTTGCCAGGGACAGCGGGCCTGAGACGGGCTCATGGGGCGGCGGAGAGGTGGGGGCCCCCCCGAGGCACGGTGGAGTGCCTGAATGGAGCTGCACAGGGAGCCTGCAGCAGGGGCACAGGCATACCCATGAAACGTCTCAGTGAATGACGGCAGGAGAGGCCCAGACCAGCTCAGCATCGCTGAGCCCAGGTGGGGGACTGACCACACCGCATAGCTGGCCTGAGCACCGTGGGGCTTGAGAAGGGGGAACAGGAGCTAACAGGCAAGGAGACAGAACAGAGGTGAGCCCAGAGGCGCAGAGAGAGTGGCCACAGATGGGGCAAACCACCAGTGCAACCCCCCTGAGCAGACTGGGACCCAAGTTGGGGCCCCAACCCCGGATGCTGAGTGAGTGACCCCCCTGACTAGTGATACCATAGAGGTGAGGCCGTGAGAGGGGCATAGCCTGGAACAGTGGGACAGGACCCAGAGAGAAGCGAGGTGCTGCATCGCTGCAGCCCCAGGAGCTGAGTCAGCCTAGCTGCGCGGGAGCGACGAGAGAGCGCCAGCAGGGTAGGCCAGAGATGAGATAGCCCACGGGACGAGAAGCCGCACCAAAGCAAAGAGATAACCCTGCGATACTCGTGGATAGACCCCCAAGACCAGAGCAGATGGGAGGGCGCCGTAGGGCTCTGCTGCGTGCCGAGTGAAGCGCTGGCAGGCCCTGGAACCCTGAGAGAAGCTCTTCATGCGGATTAAGCTGGGAATTGCGCTCACAGGGATGCGTGCCACCTGGACCCCGACGCAGTAACTTTCTGAGCAGACACAGGGGACTAGCAGGGTATAACAGTAAAGAGAGCGCATCCATCGAAGAGGGGAGAACTCTGGTCAAAAGACACAAGCTAGCAAGGACATAAAGAAGAATAATATCGACCTGGAGAGGAAAATGGGGAAAGTCCCAAAGAAGGGGGACAAAGATGGAGCCTCTACTGAAAGAACAACAGAGGAAACCGAGGATGCTAAATCTTAAGCAGAGTGCCCACAGGATCTGACGCTGCAGGACATATTACAGGCCATAACCTCATCCAGTGACCGATTGGAGACCAAGATAGACTCTATAGGGGTGGATCTGGGCATACTAAGAGAAGATCATAGACTGACAGAAAGAGTGTCGTCGAGCGAGCGTCAGTTGGCAGTAGCATCCCCAGAAATAGCTGCTATGAAGAAACAGCTGGCCACCCTCGAAACAAAAGTGCGCACGCTTGAATTGCGAGTGGAGGACGCTGAAAACAGATCTTGCAGAAGCAACATTCGAGTAGTAGAACTACCGGAGAAAATGGAATGCGCCAACATGGCAGACTGCCTGGAGAACTGGATATGCACGGAAATAGCGCCGGAAGGCCTATCAGGGTTCTATGCATTAGAAAGAGCCCATCGAGTACTGTCGAGACCGCCTATACCCGGAGCCCCTCTACGAGTAGTGATAGCAAAGCTGCTCCACTACAGAGACAGGGACCACATACTGGCCCAAGCGCGACAAAAAGGGGAAATTAAGGTGAATAATGCATCAGTAAGACTTTTCCGGACTTCTTGAGAGAAGTACAGAGACAACGAGGCTCCTTCCAGAGCGTGAAGCAAAAACCCCACCAGCTGAACTATAAATATATAATGCTCTACCAGGCCCGACTGCGAGTGACCACGGCGGAGGGAGCCGAGTTCTTCTGAACCCCACAGGAGACATGGGAATGGCTGGAGGCGCGAGAGGGAGCAGGACCGGCTGGCGAGGCACCCCAGTGAAGAAGGCGCACTGACAGAACCCGCCCAAGGAGAATTAAGAGAGATACACTGGCCCCCACGCAAGAAGAGGCCCGAATAGAAACACAAAAGGCGATGAAGGTGGTAGCCCTGATAAGCGGGAAGGAGAAAGGGAAAGAGCAATCTGACGACAGTGATGCAACGATGGAGACAGACTCTGAACAGGGCTCCTGCGAGTCTAAGGTCAGGAGCACAGTACTTCCAGACGTAACACCGCAGACTGCTGATGGCATTATCTAAGATACAGGCAGAGGCGGTAGCTGAGAGAGACCTTGGCTGACACTAGATGCAGCTAGCCCAGAGACAAGGTTGCAGCAGGGGCGGCTCGGCGAAGACTATCAGATATGAACAAGCTGGGGGGCGGCCATAAGGGCCGACGGAGCGATAGACTACCCCCTCAGACTAAAACACTCTGCAAGCAACCGCTTGCGGAACTAACTTAGCAGTTTGGATGGGAGGCGTTTACCTGCTTATCCTGGGGAGTGGGAGTTGGGGGAATTGTTTACAGTTTCTACAGAGGGAGGGACTTGAGTTGCTCCGCTTTCAGAACCGGCAGCAGAATAGAGAGACCCTAGGAAATGGAGACACCAGGGGAAGGACGGGGAGATCTACCCCTCATGCTTAATATAGCACCTAATGTCAACTGTATACATGCATGGCTTGGAACATTAGAGGGATGCACACCATGGCAAAGAGATATAAAGTATTTTCCTACCTCAAGAGGCGCAGCGTTAAAATAGCCCTGCTTCAAGAAACGTACCTCACGCAGAAAGAGGGGGCAGTGTTGCAACTGTGATGGAGAGGCCAGGCCTACTTTGCCAAATACTCAGCTTATGCTCGAGGGACTTTGATATGGATCCAGGCAGGGGTCCCCTTCCAGCTTGTAGACTCCCTAGTGGACCCAGAGGGACGCTTTGTGGCCATACGGGGACGACTGGAGAGTCGAGACTTGAGCCTACTGAGTATATATGCCCCCAACACCTACCAACCTGCTTTTTTTAATCAACTAAACCATCCCTTGGCCCCATACTTGACTGGTGCTACGATAGTGGGGGGAGACTTTAACAGCGTGGGGGATGTCCATATGGATAGGTCCCACCCCCCACTTCGGGATTCCCTGATGGTGCGTGCGTCACAGGTATTTTATACCTGGCGACATTGATGGGGACTGCTGGATTCATGGAGAATCCTTCACCCTGGAGACAGGGATTACTCCTACAACTCAGCCACACATGAACTGCACACACTATTAGACGCACTGCTATGCACAGCGGATATACAGAGCCTAGTACATACTGATGAATATTTGTCTCGTACAATCTCGGACCACAACCCAGCACTAGTAGGTTTTAAGTGGGCGCGCTCTAGACCTGCGATCCCTACCTGGAGACTCCGCCCTGATACTCTGGAAGATCAAGTATTCAAGGAAGGGATTAGGAACAAAATCACCCAATACTTCGCTGAGAATGAAGGGACAGCCTCTTCCCCACAGGTAGAGTGGGACGCCTTCAAGGTGATATTGCGCAGCCACTGCATAGTGGTAGCTTCAGGGATCTGGCGTACATTACTCAGGGAAGTTGAGGAAGCGGACAAGACTCTCAGAGGGTTGGAGCGTAGACACCCAGGACACCCAGAACTTCAGCAAATAGTGTAGGAGGCTAAGGAGGAGGTGGCGAAGCAGACCGAAAGGCTCAGGTGCCATGATTATAGGCGTTACCTAGAGCGAACACAGGCATAAAGAGATAAATCGGGGTCCCTCCTAGCATGGCTCGCAAACCCTAGAGACAAGGGATCACCAATAGTGGAGCTAGACGATGGGGAGGGCACCAGACAATACATGCAGGAAGATTAACGACATCTTCGCTGGGTATTACGCGAGGCTATATAAGAGTTTGGGACAGTCAAATAGAGAGGAGACCAGAGAATACCTGGATAGATCGCAGATGGGAAGCTTAACCCCTGAAGAGACTGAAGAACTAGGGGGGGACATTACATTACAGGAGGTGCGAGCGGCCATCAAACATATGGCACGCAATAAAACGCCAGGTACAGACGGATAGCCCGCAGAGTTCTATGCCACATATGTGGAGGAACTGGCCCCTCGTTTGGTCAAACTGTATGCTGAAGCCCGAGACACAGGGATATTGCCGGAAAGCACCAGGGAAGCCCTCATTGTACCGGTGCTGAAACCAGGAAAACCAGCACATGATCACATGGCGTACAGGCCATTATCCATGCTAAACATGGAAAGCAAGATCTTAAGTAAAATACTGGCAACCCAGCTGTTACTGCACATGCCGACGCTGGTCCATTCGGACCAGGCCGGATTCATACCAGGGCGGAGCACAGCCATAAACATATGTAGGCTTCTAAACATTTTGGACGCAGAGGACTATGATAGGCCTGAAGCGGTGGTCTACGCTGTGGACATTGAGAAGGCCTTTGATAGTCTAGAATGGCACTTCCTGTAGGAAATTATGACTGTGATGGGCCTGCCAGGGGGCTTCTTGACATGGGTCACTCTGCTATACACAAGCCCAACGGCCAGGGTGCGTACAGGGAAGACTATTTCTTCCAGACACACAGTGGAACGTGAGACGAGGCAGGGATGCCCGCTGTCCCCACTGTTATTTGCTCTTGCTATGGAGCCACTGGCTTGCAGAGCCAGAAAGGGGCAGGATTACGGAGGCCTGATGACCGGAGAGACACATCATTGCATAGCCTTATGTGCGGACGACCTACTGCTGTTCCTCTGGGATACGGCAGCGGATCTGGACGGAGCGCAGACCATGTTGGAGAAATTTAGTAGACTATCTGGCCTCAAGGTCAACAGGCAGAAATCGAAACTGTTCCCTATGACGCCTAATAGGCCCCCGCCCATAGACCTGGATGGCCCCCAATGGGAACCCAGCTGTCTGACATATCTAGGGGTAAGAGTATATCATGGTCCCGCCGAGCTCCTGGAGGGCAATGTGATTAGGGCAATACACTCAATCAGATGCTCTATGGCCTTCTGGGGGTCCCTACCGCTATCGGTAGCAGGGCGAGTAGCCATACTGCAGATGGTGGCGCTGCAAGGATACTGTACTTCTTTGGAACTCTCCCGGTGTGGGTCCCCCGAGTGATATCTAGAGAATTAGACTCGGTGACCACTTCCTTCACATGGGGTTCAGGTCGCAGGCGGGTGGCACTAGCCACACTACAACGTGCCACAGCAGAGGAGGGACTCGCAGTCCCGGATTTCGAGGCATATTATATAGCAGCACAACTGAGCTGATTGATCCAGTGGCTTGCAGCTGAGAGGAACCCAGACAGAGCGCAGTACCCATTTGCGTCTTCAGCTCAGACACTAGCAAAAATACTACTAAAGGTACAAAGGAGCACGGGGGACACAACTGAAGTTAAGGTGGTGACGAGGTGCTGGGCAAGATACCTGAGGCGAGTGGGAAGCAGAGTCCCCTATTCCCCTGACCTGCCATTGGGCCTGCTCTGACACCTTCCAAGGGGGAGGTGACGGGCAGGACTGGAAGCCTGGGAGGAGGCAGGCCTGAGAGTAGTGAGAGATCTCTACCGGGACACCGAGCAGCTCCCATTTGAAGAGTTGCAGGCTGAATATGACCTACTGGGAGGCTACTTCCTTATGCACAGGGCGATCACACTGAGCATACGGAAGCACTGGGGCACGGGCACTACAGAGCCAAGAGCATTGGATGGCTGTAGATATGTGGCACTATCGGCAGGACGGATAAAAATGGTTTCCTGCCTCTTTAAGGCGATTCACCGAGATGGGCAGAAACCTCTGGAGCGATTAAGACTACAGTGGGAGGAGGACATGGAAAGGCCGCCCCCTGAGACGGAATGGGAGACCATTGTAGAGAGGACCCCGAAGGTCTCCAGCAACGCGAGGTTCAAACTGATAAACTACTATGTCCTCCATAGGGCGTACCTTATGCCGACGCGAATCAGAAGATATTTTGGGGCGGACTCAGCAGCCTGCACCAGATGCGGAGAATGGGAAGCACATATGATGCACATGTTCTGGGATTGTCCTACATTATGCGTGTTTTGGGAATAGGTACGGCTGACCATAGGGGAGGTCATCGATAACGAGATACCCCAAACACCAGAACACTATATACTGGGGTGGTTTCCACATGTAGCTAAAACGAAAGTGACGGGGAAATTTCAGGACCTGGCATATGTTTTGGCCAAAAGGGAAATTACTAGGAATTGGAAGGCACCTGGGGGTCCAAGAATAGGGATATGGAAAAAGGAGTTGGAGAAGTGGGCAGGGGCAGAAAAAGGATTACTTCTCAGAGAGGCGAGAAGAGGCATAGGCAACTTGGAGAGAGCAAGGGAAGGGCTGGTGGGGGACCTGGCAGATAATGGATGAGAGGAGGAGAGGGAAGAAGCATCACTGCCCACAACACCCACAAGGAGGGGGGGAACAAGACTAGACAGCATAGAGAGTATGACAGCCAAGAGCATCCACTCTGCTATATGAAGTGGTGTAATAGCAAGCGGCATGAAGAAGCTCGGGCGTATGAACATTACCTGAATAGAGGACCAGCAAAAGCGAGTGCAACTCAAGGGGGGGAGAGGGGAGGGAAGGGAAGGGAGAGTTCTAAGTTACTTTTAAAAAACCAACTTATATTAAGACAAATGCATAGCTGACACCAATGTGTAAAGATATGTGATGAGCATAACTTGAAAAACAATAAAATATGGTTTGAAAAAAACCATTGCATCTCTTCCTATGTAAGCTGCTCCATGAATCTGCCTTGCCACTGGATTCAGCAAACAATCCGGTAACACTGCCCTACCGTCAGTTGAAACCCAAGTATCATCTTCTCCCTTCTCACAGCCTGCTCTAATCCAACCCGATTGTTCCTGATCTGTTGCTTCCAATTGTAACCGCCTAACTTCATCCCATGTGTCTGCAACAGCTAACATCATGTTGAGTTCGGTCTTCTCTGTACTCTCTCAACATATTCCCCAGACAACTGCAGTGCTTCCAACAACTATCTCACATATTCCCCATTTCTAATGAGAGATCCTGATGACGTTAGGAGCCCTCTCTGCGACCGTAGCTGTCCGAAGTCATGAACTACACCGAAACAGTACTGGCTATCGGTATAAATGGTGACTCAGATCTGCTCAGAGACAAGGCATGTTTGGGTCAAGGCAATGATCTCGGCCACTTGTGCGGAGTGTACTCCTTGTAAACAAGGAAGATCCACACCTCCAGAAATGGGACGGACAGCAAATGCTGCTCACAGATTACATTCATTGTCCCTTAGACATGAACCATCAACAAAAAGGACTTGATCAGGATCCGACAATGGTTCATCGGCAATGTCAGGACTCGGTTTGGTGCAAAGCTCAGTAACATCCAGACAGTCATGGTCTTCACAATCTTCCCCATCAGCATTTGGAACAGGCAACAAGGTAGGTGGGTTTAACACAGAACAGCGCGTTAAGGTTACATTTTCTGCTGCAAGCAGAACTAGTTCATACCTTGTTAGCCTGTTATTGGTCAAATGCTGTGTTTTGGTCCTCATCATCAGGCGTTCAACTGAGTGTGGTACATATACAGTAAGTGAATGACCCATCACAATGCTTTCACATCGTTCAATACTGACACCTGTTGCAGCAACGGATTTGAGACATTCGGGCAAGGCTGAAGCTACAGGATCTAATGTAGCTGAGAAATAGGCCACTGGTCTACGGGCACCTCCATGTGTCTGGGTGAGTACAGAAAGAGCACAACCTTCCCTTTCATGGGAGAACAGCGAAAATGCTTTCTTGTAATCAGGCATTCCTAAAGCGGGAGCCCGACAAAGGCACTTGCTCAGCTCCAAGAAGGCAAGTAGACAATCGTTATCTGAAGGTACCAGATCACTCATATCCTTGTGGGTCAGCATCTGTAAAGGCTTTGCCATCAAGGAGAAATTCGGAATCCATTGTTGGCAGTAGCCAAACATTCCCAAAAGCATCCTGACCTCTTTCTGGGAAGTGGGCAGATTCCTTTTCATAATCGCCTCTACTCGCTCTGGTGACACCTTCCTCTTGCCTTTCTCAATTCGATGACCCAAGTACTGAACTTTGGTCAGACAGTACTGAAGTGTGCTCTGAGACACCTTATGCCCATTGTCAGCCAGGTGTTTCAATAAGGCAATTTTATCGTCCCTGCAAGCCTCCTGTGTTTCAGATACAATAAAAAGGTCATCAATATACTGGAGTAGCACTGAATTTTGGGTCAAAATCAAGCTCTTGAGGTTCTTCTTCAAGAACTGATTGAAGATGGATGGACTTTCAGTTTACCCTTGAGGGATACGAAACCATGTTAAGACACGTTTCTCCAGACGGAAAGCAAATAAAAATTGGTTTTCCTCATGCAATGGAATGGAGAAGAATGCCTGACAAAGGTCGCTCACAGTGAACCAGACAGCTTCACAATTAATCTGAAATAGGATCACAGATGGATTCAGTACCACAGGACAACGTGGAATCATGACGTTATTCACCTTTCTGAAGTCCTCAACTTTGTGGTAATTTCCGCTCAGTTTCTGCAATCCCATGATGGGCAAATTGCACGGACTTCCTATAATCTCCTTCAGTATGCCCTGTGCAATCATGGATTCAATCACAGGAGTAATCCCTGCCAACGTTTCCAGGGTCATGTTTTACTGAGGTGTCCTCAGAAATTATGTATTAGGCTTGTTCTGTATTCGCACTGGCTCAACTCCTCGAATCAGTCCGATTTCCTCCCCCGTGAATTCCCATACCACCGGAGAGATGGTGTCTCTCAAGTCCAGCAGCATGTCCTGCACTGTCTGTAAAGGAAACATGTCTACGCAATGATTTTGATTTGCTAGCTTGAAAGCAATGTCATCGTCATTAGTCTGCAACTCAATTCCCTTCGGCATACAATAGATGGTGAAATTCAATTTACATAAGAGATCACGCCCTAATAAACAGACTGAACTCGAATCACACACCACGAACTGGTGATGATCCTGGAAGGTCCCGATTTTCACTGGCACCTCTTCCGTCAAAGGCTTTGTCATTCTTTTGTTGGCAACTCCTACAACTTGGATTGATTTTCCCGAGAGGAGTAGGTTTGGGACTACTTCAGATCTCACAGTAGAATGGGTAGCACCAGTATCAATCAAAATTGTATTGGGATGACCATCGACATCTGCCTCTACATATGGTCCATTCTGGTCTACCTCTAAGACTGCTCCAAGAGTACAGTCTTCCTCCCCCCTAAGGCACCGTCTTTGGGATGGGGCCTGATCAAATCCATCTAGCGCTTCCATAAAGGGCATCTGATGGTACTTTCGATTGCCCTGTGAGATTCTCGGAGGTTGTGGCACTTGCACTTACTGGTTCTGATTCCCTCGCGTATTAATGGATCTTGGCCTTGTCACCGTCGACAACTGATTTACTGTCACTTCTCCCTCCTGCACCTGATGCGCCGGATTTAAGCAACATTCACGCTTCCAATGCCCGATTTTGCTACAAAAATGACAGGCAGTGGTCTTCTTCAGCTTAGCAATATCTATCCCCGTTCCATAGGGACACCTCTCCCACTTCCTTGTCCAGCTGAACCTGGTGTGCCCTGAACACCTCCTTGAGCATTCCCTTGATTATGACTCGCTATCCCTCCTGTTGCCTGTACCTGCTCTCCCTTCTGTGCGTTTCGCATTTGGACCAGCATTAGCTTTTCCATTACTCTCCTATGCTTGGAATCCACATCATTACTGCACTATCTGGCATACTGTAGAATTTCATCCACTGACTTATTTTGCCAGCAGATCAAATGTTGCTGGATCATGAGGCAGATTTCCGGTCTCAATCCTGTCACACATTTTGAGACAAACTGTCCCATGTCTTTGGGGTCGAGCATTTCTAACCCACTGTACTGCTTGTAGGCTTGTAAGAGCCTCTCGTAATAGGCATGCACTGACTCTTTAGGCTCCTGGGTCGTTCGATCTATCTTAACCCAATCGGTGTCTTGTGGGGCTATTTTGGACTGCTACCATGTGATCACCTGATTGTACTTTTTCATAACCAAAGGCGAAGGACCAGGAGTTACAGGATCCCTCTCTGGCTCAGCAGCAGGCCAATCAATAGCGATTTTACATGTAGACCATAGATCACCAGGGACCACAATTTCAAACAGAGTATTTAAGTCAATCCACAACACTTTTGAGATTTTAACAAAGCGATCAGCTTGCTTGTACCATTCAGCAGGTTTCTTCCTTAACCTATCAAAATCATTTGTGAATGCAGCTAGGTCTCCTCTACTCCAAGGGACATGCACATACCCTCCACTAGGCACCTCTCATAGTGGATACACCTCAACTCCCAGTGTTCCCCCTCCTGGAGGTGGCGTTTCCCCTGTCACTTTACTAACACTCTTCTTCTTAGACCACCTTTCCTCCCACTTGTCAAGCCTACTCCAAGCCTGTATTCCTATAACCAAAACTCTCGGATGTGTGTTTTCAATCCCGTCACTCTCTTTTCCTCCAGCTCTTGATCACTATAATTAAGCTAATAATTTCACTGCAACACTTTTATTCGAGACAAATCTACTTCTTACCTCTGGGCTAGTTCTGACAACTTCTCGTGTGCTCGTCTGCCTTGCAGGTGACATCTTTTGCTATAAACAACAGATCATCTGGCTCACAGGTCTCTATTCTGTCCAAAGGCAAATTCCTACTGATAATGTTGTCTACCTCAGCCTTCAACTACACTTCATCCAATAGTTTCACCTTTACTGCAGCTTTGATGGTTCCCTGACTCGATGTACTGTTCCGACTTTCCTTACTGTTATTGTGATCTCTCAACCAAGTCTCTAAATCTGTAGCATCTAAGTCACGTTGATTTCCGGCAGCTCCCTGACTTGCACTAGTTTCTGAAGTCATGCCCACTGGTCCCCTCATTGTTGTTTCCCACATCGTCAAGTCTGAGCTAATGCCCACTATGGGTATGGATTGTATAGTACTGGAACCAATGCGTATTCACGAAGGATCAGCAGTGGCTGATAAAGGGGTACTAGATTCCATAGGCACTAGAGATGGACGATTTCCATTCATGTTCATTGACCCTTCCCAATCCAGTTCCTTCAGCCTGAACGGACTGTCGCTGACTAGGATTTCCCACTGAGGTCGGGTCATACACAAGGAAAACAGAACCAATGGTGACCGGTACTGTAAGAGCTTCCAGTAACCGTGAAGCAGCAATAACTCCGTTTTTTTCCATACCTCCTAAGACGGACACTCCTGTCCCCCATCCTCCTGTGGATATCATTCCATCAACACCTGCATTAGGACCTGTTTGAGATACAGACACACTCTGCACATTCCCTATATTTGATCATTCTCACCTTCCCTCCTCTGAGTGTGGATTGTAAGGTGGAGGACGCTCAAATAACAACCCATCCAACAAGCTGTCGTCAGTATCACTCCCATAATTTTCATTTTCCCTTCTATTCTGATTCTGAGAATCTCACTCTCCTACCAGCATTGGGTACAACCTTTCTCCTTCAATAGTATCCACTCTCCATCTCTTAAGCTGTGCGTCCCATTGTGCTTCCTGACATACCCTCAAAGCTTTCCTCATCTTCCCTTGGTATATTTCCCTTTTCTTTGCATGTGGTGCCCGTATCCATGTGTCTAAAGTCTCAAACTGTGCTGGTCTAGGTAAAGGTCGCAGCGCAAACATCACTCCTCTCAACTGGTGCAACGCGTCCAACTTAAATGAACCAGAACATGGAAATGACAATTCCCTCTCTTTTTCAGTGATTTTGTGCCAATTTTGAAGTCAGATTATAGTATAGAGCCCTAATTTTGTCACCATATAGTGTGCTGGAGTATCCTCAGGTGGGGCTTCTTCGCCCACTTGAGTAACAACTCCCTGATCACCCCAGAAAAGATTCCACAACACCCTAAAACATTGCATGATTCAATGACAGGTTATCCAATTTTTACGATGAAACAATATTTTCCCAACCACAACTTTCTGACGACTACCAACCAATCCCGGCGCGGTGTTACGCCAACCGACCTATCACAGCGCAGCACACTCTGGCGTCACCTTCACTCCTCGCAGCGGCTCACCTCCTTCACAGTTTCTCCATACACATTCACTCACACAATCGTATTAAACTCCACATACGGCAACTCTCTGCCTGCGCTGGTCACCTGAATCAGTATACTTCACCTCTGTACACAAGGTCCACTAAACGATTCCCATATGTCCCATTCACACAAAGTTCCCTATTTTAGGGGGAACTGTCGATGACGTCTCATGACAACTCCTCAATTCTTCGGTCAAACAATCACAATAACCTTGGTATCTTCTACACCATTTAATTTATCCTGGGATCTTAAGCCACTTTGGGACCTGAAACTCAAATCTCAGTCCTTGGACCACTTCCGGCCCGAAACCACATTCACTCGCCTCTCACACCAACTCTGCCAGACATACCACAGTCAATTCACTAACGCAATCTAACACACGACACACCCCTATTGATACTCATTCCTACGTTCGCCGCTGATCTTGCTGCACCATCAAATTCCAGCATTCTCTGCCGAATTTTGTTGCTCTCCTTTCTCGATCACTGGGCTCTATTTTGGGGTTCTGGGGTTCTAGATTTCCTCCTTTCTAGACTAATTCTGGACTCCTCCCTCGCTTCATGTGCAAACCATCATACTCTGCTACCAACTGAAAGGGTCCGGCCCATAAGTTCTGGATCTAATCTAGAATCTTTATCCAATGGTTCCTTTTAGCAGCATGTAAGAGTAGAGGGGAGAAAATAGTTAATAACACCAATCAATTCAACAGGAATTTCTCTGGACACATAGTAACCACAGACAACTACGTAATGTTAGTTAATTTATTACAGAGACAACAATAACTGAACACAGAGACACCTCAAAATGAGAGTGTAGAAATACAATGGAATCAACATAAAGCCAAATCTGCTAATAAAATTGAGTCGGTCCAACATGCACAAAACAATTAACTCAAGAAATAGGATACATAGGATCGGAAAGCATGAGTCCAAATTTCCCTGCATCGAGGGTTGATGAATATAAAGCATCAATGTATCCCTACACTAGCGCTAAAGTGACATCCCTACTTAAGCTTCCTCAGGGGAAAAAAATAGGTGTCAGCAAGTGGAGTCCTCCTAAGAAGTCTCTCCAACATCGATGGGTCAAATTGCATAAAGCTATTGAGACAGAGCACGTTCTGAGATGCTCTCTTTCTAAAGGCAGAGAAGAAGTGTGCTCCTTTCCCTACTTGCAATGTTCCAATATTACAGGTATCTTCCCAAGAGTCCTTGCGTGTCACGCCATCCACTCCGACCACGATCTTATCGGTACTTTTCCATGGGACAGCGATGTTCCTGAACTTAACATGTTGACCTTGATTCTCAGGCCTTCTCCGGTTTGAAAATACAACAGTTCTCCTTATTGGCTTTACTTTGCGATGTATCCCCTTCTCTCCTTGCCTGACTAATAAAACAAAGACATTACTCTAGCTAACAAGGGCGCTTCTTCCTCCTCCAACATAAAACATGAGAAAGAACGAAATCCACAGCACACATGAAATTCAAACTGTTAATTCTAAAGTGAGAGCTTCCAAGAAAATGCGTTTCAGGCCTACAAGATTCAGCTAACATAAGAAAATAGCGTATGAGCTTCACAAAATTGCACAGGAAATAAGACCAGTTTCCTAGAGCATATTAGGGTTTTTTGTGGAACTACTTCTAGCCAGATCGTTCCCTATTAGGAGATTTAACTAGCGGGGGAAGGGACCACCTTGCATGTCAGTGCGGGCCTCAGTCAAAAATAATTTGGCTTTTGGGAGCATCAAGGATCAGGAGGAGCATTGACACCACATGTAGATGTCATGAAGGTAAAATAAGAAAGTCTTCTTTTGGCATCTGCAGCAGGGATTAACCCTTTCCGTGCTCATGACGAGCTCAGCTCGTCATGCTGCGCGGTAGCGCTGTGCGCATGACGAGCTGAGCTCGTCACGACCCCACCCGCGATCGGAATGTCCAGCATACGAGCGGAATTCCGATCGCGGTCAAGGGGTTAAACCCTGACAGTTTCAGAGAAGGCCTGCCTGTTTTCAAGCTGAGGAATTTTGTTGGTGAAAAATCGAGAGGATTGTGGAAAAAAGGGAAATGATGCCCGCACACCAATGGGAACCTCATATATGTCACAAAGTCGTCATATCATAGGCGGGTTAAGTTATAGCTGTTTCTCTGGTAGGAAACGCCCAGTATTTTGAATTGCCTTGAAAGTGTGTTGACTTGTGTTTGCCTATGTGTGGGATCTGTGTGACTATGTTTGATGCAAACAGTGTAAATTGTTTATTGTGTTTGGCAGGTCTCCTTCTGGATTTTGTAGAGTGTTCGTAAGTTTTATTTATATGTTGCATGAATAAAACGATTGTTCCTTAACTGTGTCACAACACATACAATGTACAGTGTACCGGGATGGGTTGGGCATTCAGAGAACACCCACAGTATGACAGGAGGGGTGAAAGAACCACCACTCACCTTCACACTTGTGTGCGCACCTTCTCTCTCTCTTTCTCTCTTTCTCTCTCTCTCTCTGTACAGACCACCTTTAAACACCCTGCAGAGAAATGATCTATTCTAGTCGTGTGCTCAATCGTCTGTTCTCTTTCTCTGCTCCAGGCAGGATTTACCAAAGGATGTCTTCACTATTAATGCACTAACTGCCCAGAGACTCTCCCAGTGGAAAGATTTTGACCTTTGCTCCTGCACCCTCCCCCTTAGTGATTTTAGATCTGGAGATTGATCTGACAACTGAGGGTGTCAGTCTAATCAGAAAAACATTTAGCAGGGATGTCAGGCTGCTACCAAGGCATGCATGTGATGTAGCTGCTCTTATCCACAGCGGATAAGAAAAGCTAAGTAGTCCATTCTGTCCTTGATATTTATTATCTCACAAAAGGCATTCAGTATTATGTATATAATGTATGTGCCATGACATGTAGGTCCCTAACCTGTTAAAATGTATACTGACTAGCATGGGCACTTACTAGAGCTTTCATAGAATACATTTATGTTGTGATATGTCTATCAAACATGATAACTAGTACAGTGATTTTTGCGCGGTTTGTAATGTTTATATGAATTGTTTGAACTACCAATGTAAGCGGTTGAGTCTGCTCTAGGTGTGAATTACTACTGAACAGCTGGATGTAAGACAACTTACCCATGGAATAAAAACTGTTATTCTGTCCTAAGTGCTAAAGTAACTAGCACTAATGTCAATGGAGGATGTAATAGTAAAATATGCCCTAGTTTTGTCCAATAACTGCCCAGCTCTAAAACTAGGCTCTATGTGCCTGATTCAAAAGGAACACTGACTTAGAGAACAATTTGCAAAATGCTTAAATTGGTTAAAACTGATTTTATATTAATGTTTGCTCATATCTTCATCACTTTATTGATAGAAATAGACATATATGCACACAAATATTGAAAGTCAGACTTGAACGTTTTAAGCAATCATGTAGCCTCAAACAAACACTGATTTGTAATGAAATCTTGATTGAAAAAAATGTATGTGGGAAGGTTCAGTGTCTCTTTTTTCCCATGTTACCTCTTTCATAGTCAACACCTAAGGGAGGACTAGGACAAGGAGAGCTGGAGCATGGGCTCCTTCTGGCCCCACTCTGCCAACACTACTGCCAGTGGAGTGATGACAATGAGTGTGCAGGTTCTTTCTAGAGTTGAATGCTTCTTGGTGAAGATGCACTCACTCTTAATCCTCTCTTTTTTATTCTCCAATGGCAACTATCATCTGCGCTTCAGTCCACAAATTGAAGCCAGCACGAGAAGAGCAAGAGGAGGATGAGGACGAAGTAAATCTAAGAGTCGGGATTTTAATACGTAAGCATACACTTTAAACCAAAATCCAGCTATTGTATGTGTTTAGAATGAAATAGGTAATGACTATTTGTATAGAGCATAGCAATATACAAAAGTACTTGCCTTGCCAAATTATGAGCAGATACATTGGTATCTGAAATATACATTTAGCTATACAAAATTCTCGGAAACTGCAGTTTTTATAAGAAGAAAGAAAAAACTGTGACAGGAAATTGAGAGAAGGGTGTGCATATTGAAAGTGAAGTTAGGGCTTCATTTAGAAAATGGTTCGGCAGCCCGCCGTCTGTCAGAATGGCAGAGGAAATTGACTCTACCACCCTGTCCAGACTATCGCCCACCATTTTTAGAGATCTCTGGCAACCCATGCCTCAATGAAGTCACCTGGCAGTCTAGAATTATTAACATGTACAACAGGCCGTCTCCTCTATATAGGGCGGATGATTTGATGCACCTACAGGGACAGTCCCAACGCCTTTACTGCAGGGTTTTTGCCAGCTAAGCCAGCCGCCGCACCGCCGTAGGAAATGTGGCTGCCCGACTATTTGTGGCAGAGAGCCATGTTCTCTCAGGTCTAAATCATTATTATTTGAAAGTACTCTAAAACTAAATTATTTGTGCAAATATGTGGCTTCTAAGGTTGTTAAACTACCAAGTATTGGCAATGCCATTAAGCTTCTTTTTTAATAAGTTGCACCTTGCACTCTCGAAGGTTTATCGCTTACCCTGCACTCAGCTAGACTGAGTATTTTACCTCTGGTGTACTGGAAATCGGAGGCAAAAACAAGGAGGAGAGACCAACCAAATGCAGGTCCAGGTCTAAAGTTGATTCTGTCAAATTGTTTTATCTGCATTGAACTTCAAAAGGTTATTGGTCATCAAACATGGGCCTGAGGCATTATATTCCTGAGGTTTAAGGGGAAAGTCAATATTGCTACCACTTTTCTATAGTAAGAATCGAGCATCAGCCAAAATAATGAATGAAATGAAAGGGTTACCCCGAAAACCCGCAAACAAAAGACCTTATCTCGGTCTTTCTCCGGAAATGCACCCAGAATCTGGAATGCCATCCCTATACATATCAGGACTAACCCTTCCTTCAAAGAATTCAAAAGCCAGCTCAAAGTGCTCTTCCTCAATCGAGCCCTCAAAAAGTGACAATGGACCTACAATAATGATCCACCACCAACCGAGGATCCAGTCACTACGAAAAAAACAACTCCCTACAATTTCTTCCTCTTGACCCGCACACTTTTACCACTAACACTACTGCTCTGCATTTGAATGCTACATGTCCTATACTGATCAATGACCCACCTTTGAACACTGTGTTTACTGTGCCACTCTTTGTATGCTCAAATGTCACTGACAAATGTTGTGAAGCGCTCCGATACCCTCGGGTCTGGCTAGCGCTATATAAAACTCCAAAATAAATAAAAAATAAATAAATAAATAAATAAAGTTACAAAGAAACATTAAAACATGAAGGATAAACCAATCAACTATGCATTACGAGTGCGTGAAGAGGTATCCAAAATTGCAAAAATAAGCATGTCATAAATTCTTTTGAAACTTCAAAACTTTGTAAACAGGTCAAAGCTCAAAGTTTTTTTTTTAAAAAGCAGCAAGGAAGGGGTCATCACAGCAATTGGAATATTCCCATTACCAAATTGGCCCATGATTCTGCTGCATCCCTTGGGTACTGATGAGCCACACACTTTGCCTACGTTTATGCTGGAATTGCCTGGATTGAATTTTCGACAGCAGAGCAGTGAATTCATACTGCTTGCCTCAAGGCGACTATAGTATCCCCTGGTATCATTCATGGCTGGTGGCCCTGAGTGACAGGGAAAAAACACAATTCCTTGCAGCCAGATGCCTAGATGGACTTCAAGCTGCAGGTAATATGAGAGGATAATAAAAAACTACACTGGCAAAGTTTATGTCTGACATATATTGTCAACGTAGGGTTCTCCTGACATCAGTTTCATTTTATTAAACGTTGTTCTTATGCCAACAAGGTAAAGCAAATATGAAAATGTATATACAAGATAGAGTACTCTCTATCGTACGTCACAAGGATATTTCCAGTCACTGAGGAATTTCTTTATACACTCATAGAACTCGGAGGTATTCTCTTAATGTATGGCAGACAGTATTTCATTCCTTACAAT
The DNA here is from genome assembly GCA_963921515.1 of Calotriton arnoldi. Classification (NCBI taxonomy): domain Eukaryota; kingdom Metazoa; phylum Chordata; class Amphibia; order Caudata; family Salamandridae; genus Calotriton; species Calotriton arnoldi. The sequence continues at coordinate 3,233,347 of CAWUFW010000615.1, read as the reverse complement.
GCATGGTCATCCATCAACCATTCCACAAGCCGCTTACATCTTTGGTGTCTGTATCTATCACCTACAAGAGATACTATGTTTGCAGACATGTAGAATGAAAGCGAAATCTGTATTGTGAAATAAAAGACGCCAGAAAGCAGTTAGTAATTTGTTACAGTTTAAAGTGGGTCAGATTAAAAGATGCTGTGGCTCAGAATGTGTTGAAACATATAGAGAGAGGTTTTTCTCAATAAACCTATTTTGTACAAAAATTAAAGTGCAATGGATATCTCCTTCCTGAGACTCCCTGTTTATTTGAGGAAAAATGACCAGAAAATGGAAAAGTCAGTTGTTGTTTTCCTTCATTAAACTGCAACTGTAAAAAATTTCTGTGGCCTACATTTCACCTTGGCTGCTGACTCTGGCATCTGACATTATGATGTCACTATTCAGCTGTAATCATTGATTACATTTAAGCAGCTAAGTCATTTTCTTATTACAGGGCGACTTGACACATCACAATTGGAATGTAATACGAAAATTTGAGACAGGTTTTTATACAAGGATTGCAGCCTTTCATGTAATATAATATAATTCCTACAGAATATAGTTGTTGAAACCACTGCCACAAGGACCTTATTAATTTGCAAAACCTGAAAGGTCAGCTGTAATATCATGCCACGCATGGATTCAAACCTTATGCATTTCAGACATGCCCTGTAGCCAAAATGCTTGTATCTGTGCTAATCACTAGGCACTCCCATGCCTCATGAGCATTGGATACAGACTGTACATGACCTCTGCCCGTGCCCATGCCCATGCCCTAAGCCAAGTGCCCTGCTCCCAGCAACCACGGAGTGCAGTTTCCAGCTGTGCCCAGTGGACACTCAGGTTGTGGCAAGGTCTTCATCCATGCTCTGTGTGCAATACCCAGCTCACAGTACACAATGGCAACTGATGCTATTTCTTAGGCCCAACATTACCAAATAAGTGTAACTTTCCCTTGGTATACATGGTAAAATTGTCAGTCTATGACCACAGATCTCCAAACCCTTGGTTGATTTTTCCCCATTCCCAAATGAATCTTTCTGGCCCACCCATTCTTCTTCTTCACATCCCTCCCAAACCCAGAATCATGTGGCTGGGCCTGTTTTGAAGGCCTTCGCTACATTTTACCATCTTGTCTAAGTGTATTTCTATCTTTAACCTGGGCAAGGATTTAGTTGTTGGGCTTCTGTGAATGGCAGAGCGAGCTGCATCCTCACTCGTTTCCTTGTTCCTCGTGCTTTGATTAGAGAAAACAAAGACAGAGGTGAAACTGCGGCCCTAATCCTCTTGGACCTCTTGGGCGCTTTTGATACCGTCTCCCACAACACCCTCTGCGCCAGCCTTCATGACGCCAGCATCCGCGACAAAGCCCTCGACTAGGTCCGCTCCTTCCTCACTGGCTGAAAACAGAGAGTGAGACTTCCACCTTTTCTCACAGAAACCACAGAAACCAGATGCAGAGTGCAAGAGGGGTCCTCCCTGATCTCCACCCTTTGCAAGGCCCTGCTTGATCTTGCTTGCAACCATTGTCAGAAAACACAGACTCAACTTTGTCTCCTATGAACCCACAGCCTTCAAGAACAGCTTCCACAGCAGAATGAAGGCAGTAGCCACCTGGATGAAGGACAGATGCCTCAAGCACAACTCAGACAAGACCGAAGTCCTCATGCTAGGCCCCAACCCCTATACCCGGCACAAATCCTGGTGGCCTGCAGTGCTCGGAACCTTTCCACACCCACGGACCACGCACAAAACCTCAGCATCATCCTGGACTCCTCCCTCCTAATGAACCGCCAGATCAAAGCCGTCTCATCCTCCTGCTTCCCCTCACTCCGCCTGCTCCGAAAGTTCTTCAAGTGGATCCCAACCAAGACAAGGAAAACAGTCACTCGCGCACTTGTCAGCAGAAGACTCGACTACGGCAACTCACTCTATGCCGGCACCCGAAGAAAACTCAAAAAGAAGATGCAAAACATACAAAACGCCTCCGCCAAACTCATCATGAACATCCCTTGCCGCAGCACATCATCCACCACCTGAGAGGCTTCCAATGGCTCCTGGGCAACAAAAGGATCACCTACAAGCTCCTAACACATGCCTAAATATCCCTCCACAATGCCAGACCTGCATTCCTCAACCACTGCCTCTCCTTCCACACCCCCACCAGACATCTCCTCTCTGCCCATCAGGCCCTGGCCACCATCCCACAGATTCGTACGACCACTGCTGGAGGAAGAGCCTTCTCCTACCTCGCTGCAAGTACCTGGAACTCCCTTCCTCTGCATCTACGGCAATCACCATCTCTGCCTTAATTCAGGAAGGACCTCAAGACCTGGCTCTTTGACTTAACAGCAGACCTCCCTCCCCCTGCAGCGCCTTGAGACCCTTACGGGTGGGTAGTCGTGCTATAAAAAACCCTGATTGAGTGATTAAAGTGCATCTGTCTATTGAGGCGCTTCGAAGTGTCCTCAGGGGTACAACGCGCTATATCAATGAATTCCTGTGTCATATGGTTCCTACTAATCAAGTAAGGCTGTGTGGTTGGACAACATATGTGTCAAAAATGTGAACTTAATCCACTCATATCATCAGAATATGCTGGCCTAATTCCTGGCTGCTAGCTCACAGTGCGCCATCTGGATCACTAAACCTGACAGAGTACTGGATGGTGTCTGAAACCTTAGAAAACGGCCACTCTGATCCCCTTCCCAAGGAAATCATGGAAACAAGTCTACCTTTTCGTTATTACCTTAGGCATGCCCAAAGGGAGACACAAGAAATACGCAAATTGGCATTTAAAACATTTATTGGAGCAATTGGATTCTAGTGTAAAATACATGTGCTGCAATTATTAGTAGAAGGAAACAAAGCATTGTTATCAGCATTCCAAGAATGGTGAAAAAGATGAATAATTCAACCATTATTATGTTGCAGTGATTATATGCTTATATGAATATATATCATATTGAGAACCACTTGCCATTGGGCATTGGTGATATTTAACTGCAAACAAGTGATACAATTGAAATCTTTGCCTATTATGATATTTCTTTATGTCATTGAAGTCATTTCTCTTGGATATGAATTAAAGGCAGAGGAAACTCTTTATTGGGGCAATGTTCTGAACAGCTATGAAACTCCACTGTACCAATTCGTACTCCAATAATAACCTAATAATATTGATACTTATAGTAATATAGGCAACTTTGAAAGAGGGCTCAAACAAATTATTTTGGTTGCCTTCACCAAGGCCGTTTGAGAAGTAGTATCTGATGATTTTGTCCCAAGTGTGAAAAAATGCTACGATTCTATAAGCAACCTTGGTTTCAAATGTGCGACCTCTTCTTTAAATTTATATTGCATAGTAGTCACATTTAGCTCTTTAACATTAGAGGTAGCAGTTCTCAAATGCTTATTCATAACTATGTATCTATACATATAACTTTATCAGATGTCTGGCTCAAGCACAAAACTGCCCTTGTGTTTTCTATTTGTCCCCTCCTTTTCCCCAACCCATCACCCACCATCCCCCATTTACAGCAGGTCCGAGCGGGTTCTGAGACCTAGGGAGGCCTTGTACATTTACTACTGTCTCCTTCTTTGGGAATGTCTCAAGCAGCATTCTAAGAAGCAGCTTAAAAGTTCCTCACTGACATCCACTTTTTTACCATTATGTCTACATCTGACTTACTTTAGATGAGAACTTAGTCAATGATTAATTCCTTTTTTCTAAATTTTAATAGAAATATTGTCAACTTTTTCTGGTTGATGAAATATACAAGTTTATCTCTGCTAGTTGGTTTTCAAACTAGTCAAGACTAAAATGGAAGCTGTAATAACAATTTTTAGTTTGAATTGGCATGATTAAATTTCTCTTGATCACCTGGCCATACAATAGGAATAGCCAGAAAATATGGATAAACAGTATCTAGCTGAAGACTAAATTCAACTTTTTTCACATGCTTTAGACAGAATGTTCTCTTTAGTGAGAAATTCTTGGAAAAACTCTACCAGTTGTAGGTGGAGTGCCTGATTTCAGGGCATTGTAAGTTCTCTGTTCTAGAGAGTGACAATAATTCTGTACACAGTTCTTTTTCTTCCTCTGATATCTCATCCCTAAGGAAGTGGGTGGTCCACTTGATTAGGGATTCCCCTTCTGTAGCATATTTGATGCCCTCAGGAATCCCCACTATCCTCATATTATTTCGTCATGTATGTCTTTCCATTGCCTCACGCATTTGAGGCTCTTTATGTGCAGATTTTTCTGCATTTTTTCTTTCTGTAATTTGGACTCCAGCTTAACAACCCAATCTTCTAGAAGTGTCTCTTACCTATCATCCCAATCTTTTCAAGTATTTCCTCTACCATATCATTTAATTGCTCATAATTTTCTTCATGTTCTTTTTCTATAGATTAAATCTCAGCACCCTATTATAAAATTAGTTCAACAAAATCTTTGCATATGTTTCACTTTCATCTATGTTTTTGGTGGTCATTTTGGCACTTAATGTCCTACTTTCGTTTTATCTGATCTAACTGATTTCTGTTTCTATGGAGCAATTACTTGTTTTCAAAGTTAGAATCTTCCAAATTTCTTTTACCAATTGAGTCAGAGAAAAGGAGTAGATGTCAAAACCATGAGTTGTCTTGCAGTACATAAGTACTATAATCAGGGTGTGGATTAACAGTTCTCTTTCATTGACTGAGGGGCTTTCCGTGGCCATGGGCATGACTTATTGTTTTCTTCACTCTCTTCCTTGTCTCGTCTTCTTCATCTATTTCATTGGAATGTTTACTAGCAGTTTGCTGCAGAGCCTACCACTGCCTTTCACCTATGAATTCGACTTTGGTTATGCTGGGTGAATTTTGTTCTAGCACAATCAATCACCTTCAAGTAAAATTTATTCCACCCGTTTTTAATGCTCTCCCCTTCTGTTTTAGTCCCATGTTTCTTAAGTTGTTCAGTAATATTTAAAGTCAGGTCAGCCGTTACTGAGCTCGAGAATTTAATCTCTTGACTGTTCAATGAGAGGCCTCATGTTCGGTGTGGCTGTGATGTTTGCATCAGGATGACTGCCTTAAAGGGATTGATTTCACTGTCTTTTTTGTCTCTTGAACAGGCGTGTTCTCTTTCATCTCTCAGGCAAGCTGGCTGCTGTGAGGGATGGGAGAAACAGCTAACCGTTTAATCTTGGCAACTCCACTTACAGAGGGATGACTATCTAAACATGCTGTAAACAGGATTCTTCATTGATAGGGAAGGCTTCAGACTTCATAGAGACATGCCTGGTATCTTTAGAGTTCAGAAGAAAGAGATGTTGTCAAAATCTCCACAGCTGTAGAAATGAGCTCAGATCCCGTTACACAGGAGAAATGGTCTGGGGTTCCAAGCCCCAGTTGAAGGTGGGGGATGAAGTTGGTGAGGACCCAAATGCAGTGTGAGCCTTGCCAAAAAAATAAGTCCTACAGCTTGATAAGGTTAAGCAGCCAAACGCGTCCAGCTCTGGTATTGTATTGGCAAAGTCTTGGAGCTGCAGAACCACAGAGCTCAAGGGCACATGAAGATACGAAGAGGACACAGTAAGGAAAGTAGTCAGACCGTGGTGAAAACCTGCAGTAATACCTAAAACACTATACTGTATGCAGCGTTGTCCCCAAAGGTGACACACAAGTCTGTCCTCCTGGGTGAGGTCTACTCATTTTTGTATCTGTTAAATTATGTTGCTCCTTGTTATTGGTAGGGGTAAGGGCAGCAGATTGTGAATGGATGGAATGGATGGTAAATGGGGAGTAGTGTAGTGTAGTTCCTATTTCCCTGTTAGGCTCTGCGCATTGGAATAATATAACCTATAGGCTTGACATAGGACTAAGGTCGGTATGTCCCTATCGAGTATATTAAACTTAATTACTTGTGCCAGCTAGCTTAGAGGCCACTAGAAACTCCTTGAGAACAAGAAGGGAGTAGTTTCTGGCAACCGAAAAACATGACAACTTTTGCTTCCCTTTAGAATCGAACACGTCTCAGAATCGTGGAAACAATAGATAACAGTTTCACTCAGTCAATCGTGCATGCTTAGTTTCTACAGAGTTACACAGAAAGGAAAGATGGACGTTTCAATAAAAGGGTTTTATTGAACAGTCTTGTTTCTCGTGTAAGAGATATGTGCTGTTATGATCACAAGACAGTATGCAAGATAAATAATGTACAGCGTAAGCAGTAGAAATAAATAATACTGCGCTAGCATTATCTTTTAGCATATATTCACGTACATAAATAACATGAGCTAAAAATGCGAGTACTCATACGATGCATCTCTAAACTAGTTCTACCCCAATGTACCTAACCTGGTCTAGGTGTAGGGAAAGGTAGAAGTAGGCGGAGTATTCTCTCGTCTGGTATACTAAGAGTAGGTTAAGTCTAGTATGCCAAGTATGATATGCCACGAGTCCCTCTAGGTTCTAGTCAGCTCCATACCTTGAGAATGAGAGAGGTGGGAATCTCTAGCCGGATCTGGAACTCTAACACCCCGCGAAGGGAGTCAGAACACTGGAAGCTGGATTCGTCTGCGTGCAGGAATGACAGCGTCTTCTCAGTGCGTCAGGCTGGGATACGGGCTCCTCTGAAGTCGAGGTCTCCTCTAACTTGCTTTGGCAAGGGAAAGTATATTTATACCTGGTAGGTGTCTTGGAATGTTAGCATTGACGTGAAGTCGGACAGAGGAAGACGTCAGGAATGAACCCTTAAGGTATAACGGTTCATACATAATAGATGAGTTCTTGGAGAAATCAATAGTCCTGTGCTAGGGGAACTCCCGAAGCTTAAGGGTCTGGTTTCTAAGAACTCGTTGTGACGTTAGGGTGGACGGATGTCGGTGACCATGCCTGTATTTGGAGTGCACGGTTAATGCCTAAATAAGGACAGGGATTCTATGCCTATATAAGGGCAATGCGAATTGTGCCTATATAAGGACATGATTCAGGAAAACCTTTATACGGACCCCTAAAGCGGAATACAACACCCACTCCATCTTCGATTGAACGATAATACTAAATGCTAAACATTTAAATGCTAAACATAATATTGAGTACCACATGTTGCTAAAAACATTTCTAAAAGCATTTTAAAAGAAGCTCAAAACTGTTGAAATGCAATAGGTACTGTACATTTAAAGCATCGTTTCCATTCTGAGCATATAACGGAAGTAAAATGCAACGTGAATGAAAACAGAAATATATACATATGACGAAATGGTCGATAAGTTCTCAAAATCAAAGCCATTGGATATCATAGAATTAAATGAAATGTTAGACAAGTAAGGTGACAATGTGTCCCTGGAAGTATTCAAAGAAGTCCGTTTTATAAGACTAGTTCTACTGTAAGCAGATTGTTCATTTGCCATGTTTTCTGGGAATAGTTCCAAGTTTTTAAAATATGAAGGCCAAATTTCAATGGGGCCCTGGTACACTGTGAGCCGAATCAAAGTCAGTGTATGGGTCTGGTGTAAACATTAGATCATCTATGTCCGTAGCCAAAATATCGTCCACCGAAGTTGGTGACATTTGGAACACCTCGTTCAGAAGGTTAATTGCACAGAGATGAGAAACATCGCCTTCAGCAGAAGATGCAATGTTCGCGTCCGTTGTCACCTGTGTGCCTGTTGATCCATCTCGTACCTCAGCAGCAGCCGGAAGCGTCTGTGAGATCTCAATGAATGCCGTCATCAGGATTGGTAGCCTCTGGGGACAACACACAGCATGGGCCGTTATCGGGTCCAGCAGAGTATCGATATCCGTTGGCATGACTGATGGAAGTGTTAGACAGGTGTCTAGCATGCATTCTTCACCTCAAAACAGGCAGCGTAGAACAGGTAAGATGCAATCTTGCCAGATTGGTCTGAATGACAGGAACCACGTTGTATTAAGTTCCCGTAGACGAGGCATGCCCAAAAGCTGTACTATTCGCTCACGGCATTTCCGTTCAAGGAGGGCTCTCTCCACATCGCTCGGAGTGATGTTGGCGAAGAGGCTTGCCATAGCGTAGTAGGAGGAATAGAAACAGAATTCCTGCAACAAGTGCTAGAATTAACGGCACACCACCAAACACCGAATGTGCGAAGTTTGGGATGATTCCGAGGACAGCCTGGAAAGGTGCTAATAGTCCGGAACAGATGGTCTTAAATACCTGTACAATTCCGCTTGTATCTGACATGTATAGGGCAGTTTGTACGAATTAAATTCTGTATCTCAACCGAAGTCCTTGCAACTTGTAGATCATAGGTTTCTTTGGCCGAGGTCAAAGGCACTGATTGTTGTATAAGCATGGCTTTCATTCTGCTTAAAGTATCAAATCGTATAAAAGAGACATTCAAGGAAGGCCATAAAGGCGACTCCCTGACTGTGTCTATTGGGGCAAACAATACTTGCATACAGCAAGTGACCGTGGAGTTGACCGTTACTAGATATGGGATGCCTGGCAACATGTCACAGCAACTCTGATCATTCAACATGAGGTAACTCCCATTAGACAGTTGGCCAAACGTTGGATTAATCACAGCAGCTGGTGTACCCTGCTGGTGGCAGGACAAATTTTCCACAGAACCATTACAAGCCCCGTGTAAAGATATGTCCTGACAAATCAGTGAACCGCTTAGTGCATTTTCACAATGTGTACCGCTTAGAAACACTTCACGATCCCCACTACAACATCTATATGTGTATGGTAAATTCCAGGATGTCTTAATGTATTCTTTACCCAACCTTTCATATTTGCCTGCTTGCATCTGTCTAAGGCAATACTGAAACTGGAAAGTAGTCACAGGTAGACTAATTTTGCCATGAATAAGCCATTCTGTAGCTGGTTTTTCTGCCACTGTGAATGGTAATTTTTCAAGTTTTTCAATGCTCAGTACTGTATACTTTGCTCCCCTTTGTGCCAGTTCGATCTGTTTATCAGTTAGATTGTATTCTGCAAACAGAGCCGTTGTGTTGATAAAACGCCAAGGCACATAGCCCACACGCAAAGCTTGCAGCGTCCAGCTTAATAACATAATAGAACCTAATTGTGATTGGCCTTGCTGTAACATGGCTAAATCTTGTTCCAGTATATCGATAGCAGAGGATACAATACTGTCCAATGAATAAATTCTGGAGGACAAAGTTGTTAACCCATTGTCGACCACAGAGAGAGTTTTCTCTAAGTTAATACGATCAAGTTCACGTATTCGTTCTGCAGCCTCCATCTGTGACACCTTCCATGCTTCATTATAAGCAGCATAAATGCCGGCATATATGAAACGTTTTTGACGCAGTTTTCTTGGTCCAAGCAAGAATTCCCTAAGGTCTGCGTCTTCTTTAAGTAAAGATAAGTGTTGTTTCACATCCTTAAGTGTAGATTTTTACAGGCAATCGAGGCATAATTTTCCTACACTGTATGTTGTTACTACCCCCGGATGCTGTCTTTGGACGTATCGTGGGTCTGGCCTATGAATAGTAAACCCCTGTGTTTTATTCAGGAATCTCTCTTGACAGTTGTTTGTGTCTGTGGGCCAGATCAACCATTTTCTCCAATCAGGATTTGTTCTGTTGAGTTGTAGTATGGTGTCAACTGTAACCGCTGCCTGTGTATTATTATCACTTGCAGGTGTTGGTACAGAAGGTGTTTTCATGTCTTTAATCTTGACTAACCCAAGGCAAGACGTTTGTTGCACAGTGTCAGATACAGGCTCTAAATAAAGCTTCCATCCCCTGTACTTGCCAGTCTTTAGTACCCCAGACAGATTTTGTGTCTATTGTCTCTTTCCACAAGTCAAAACCATGTCTAGACAGTTGGGCAATACATTTTGCAGAGTAAATCTGTTTTGTATTAGTTAACATAATTTTCAGTCCTGTTTTGTTTACACTTCTATAGTAAAATGTTTCTGGATCAGATGTATTGTATCCTGAAAAATATGGAAACTTTTTAGCAAATGTTTTTGAACTAACTTTTGGTGGTGTAGGACAATGTTCCCATTGGTTAAACATAAACACATATCTAGGTGTTGCAGATTTATGCAAAAAATGATGACCATAGTGGTTATAGCAATACAGCTGTTCATAGTCTGATGAACCCTCTAAATATTCATTATTAGAAAATGCAGCAGATTATTTTAGGTCAAACATCATGTTATTTACAGTTTCAAAGTCCCAATCATCAGAGTAGGTACTGGATGAAACAAAATCACTGAGTGAGATCTTAAATAAATGTGGAATGTTCAAATGTTCCGTCGGGCCAAAAATATAGAAATCTGTTTTGTCCCACACTATACCATCCTGTATAGGAACGGCTGTGATGATCACTGCAGACAAGTCTCTTGTTTCAGGATGGGATGATTTGTGAGGTTTTAAAAGTAAGTTCACTTCTTTTCTTTCAGTGTCCAAATGGATGTATCTGCCACTTATAAGCACGCTCATAGTCATAACCAAAGCTAGCCAAAGCAGGAAGAAAAATATTCCAGAAATAACCCAAAGTTCAATCCATGGTGAAACCAGATAAGTCTTTTTCAAAAAATGTAAAAAGTCTTGTACTTGCTGTTTAAAAGTTTTTGATGCTGGCGACGTCTCGGGCTCACTCAGATCCTCAGAAAACGTATCAAAGTTAATGAAATAGCTAGAAGCAGTTCTGTCAATTGTTGGAATTGCATCAGGATTTGTAGAAATCGCTGGAACCAGTTGATCACTTGTTACATTGGTGTAGACAGGTGTATTTGGACGAACTGTTACTTGAGTTTCAAGAGGGATGAGTTCCTTAGCATTGTTGCTCAGTCCTTCATCTGTTACTGCTGAATTCTCGATGGTTATCAGTCTTTCAGTCTGAACCTCTTGGATAGTAGCGAGAGGAGTGCATCTGCTACTAGGTCGGAGTCCACGAGGCCTACTATTTAGTATTGGCCACATACTGTGGTTTGATCAGGTCGATGGACACAAATCTTTTCTCCTTTTTTCCAGCAAGGGGCGGCAGAAGTACTGTTCTTGTTCCGTGTATAGCTAGGACAGGTACTGGTTGTCTATAAGAAGGTCCAAATTCCTTCTTTTCCGCAATTTTTTCTCTGACTAGATCCCCAACTTTTGGAATCCAGACAGGCGTTGCTGGGACCGCCGGTTTTTCCCCAGTGGTGGTTGGCTGCAGGAATACATTGCTTTGTTTCGATCTTAGTTCATTTAGATCCTGTAAAACAGCCAAAAGATCTTTGATATCAAAGGGTTTATTTTCCACCACTGTGCCACTACATTCTAGATCGGGCACCCACATTCTTGTCCCAAATAGGACCTCATATGGAGAGACCCCCCCTAGAGAACTTCTTGGCAAATTGTTTAATGAGCGTTGGACCCCATAAAGATGTTTGACCCACCCATCACCCGAACCTAATACCCTAGCTGTTATAGACTGCTTTATGTCCCGGTTTTTCCTTTCCACAACAGAATTTCCCTCAGGATGAAACGGAGAGGAGTACCGCAATGCAACGCCCAGACTGGCCATGGCTTCTTTGTAAGCTCGAGAGCTAAACGCAGGGCCCTGGTCAGAATGTAGCGTGCCTATTGCATATGTGCCGATAAAGACTCGCAAATCTTTTATAACAGTTCGCGCGTCAGCCGAGCGCTGAGGCCATATCCATAGGAACCTTGACTTAGTATTGGTGGGATTGCAGTTGTCCACAAGGACGCCTGTGCATAGATAGTCTAATGCTGTCTAACAATGGTGTCTGTCCCTGGCAGGCTACTTCGTAGCATGGTGTCTGGTGGCGTACTGCATCTCGCTGTACCTTACAGTCTATGCAGTCATTGATGAAGATGTGAATTTGTGTATTCATTCCCAGCCACCAGTACATCTCTTTTAATGTCAATATTGTTTTAGAGATCCCTTGATGTGACAGACCCTCCCCCAGATGTGTTTCATAAATCAAAGCTGCTCTACGTTCCATGTTTGGAATTACCCTATCCCCCACTCCAGGGATTCGAGCAAAAGGAACGTTGTTCGCATCAATTACATAAGAGTACTTGAGTGGAAACTTTTTTGGTAATGCTGCACCACTGCCTTTGCTCGTAGCATTGACAGCCAACATTATCTCACTGTCTATTCTCGTTTTTGAACGAGTGATCGCAGCTACGGAAGCCGTCTGAACAGCCCCCTTTGCGGCTTCGTCAGCCAATGAATTCCCTGCAACATGAACGCCATCACGTTGATGACTCAGTGTATGGATCACGTGAGCCTTTGGTAGTTCGCTTTTTAACTGAACTACTTGTTCCCAAAGCGTTTTATGCTTTATTGTGCCACCTTTTGCATCTTTGAACCCGTTTTCAAGCCAAGTTTGTATATATTCATTATACGACTGTACACAGTAGAAAGAATCGCACACTATTAGTGTGGGGAATTCTCGATCTGTACTTTCAAGTGCCAGTTTGAATGCTTGTAGTTCAGCTCGCTGAGCTGTGCAATCTCCTAGAGATTGAGTTTTAGTGACCATAGGTCTGAAGTTGCCATCGCGCATGCAACCTTTAACGATTGCGCACGCTGCACTGTAAGCTTGCTTACTCCCTGTTGCGGGTTATGCGGATCCGTCAGTGTAAATTATGAATTCGTACTGATCGAGAGGCAGAATCTCAGTGGGCAGAGGACATTCATGTTCATATTGCAGGAACGCTTGTGTTTTTAGATCAGGATCAAAAACATATTCAACATCTGTTGTAGCAAGAGAATTAACCCATTGTATCCATCTCGGATGTAATGCTTTAGCATTTGGAATGCTCGCTTTAGTTACCGCCTCTAAGGCCAGAACTGGGGTTACGACAATAATGCGTTTCCCTTGGGCTAGAGCTCTTTCTTTTGCTACTGCAGTTTGAACTGCTGTCAGTATTTTTTCAGTTGAAGTGAAGCGCATTTCTGCTTGTGTATACAAATGTGATTTGTATGCAATTGGTACCTTTTCACCCTCATTAAATGTTAAGTAGGTGAATCCGCATTGACCTGAAATTATTCGGATCACTAAATTGCGTTGACTTACGCGTGTTTGTAAGTGATTTGTTGCTAACATGTTAGCTTGGAGTGAATGCAAGATTTCTGTGTGTTCCTGTGTTTGATTAATGCGTAGAGAGGTTTAACCCTTTCTGCGTAATTTAGAATGTATGTTCTTCCAAAATTTAGGAAACCCAGGATGGATTGTAAATTTTTCAGCGTTTTTGGAGGTTGGAGCAGCGCACACCTTTCTAAAAAGTTGGCTGCCAAGCTCTTGCCTTCACTTGAAAGCTCATATCCTAGAAAAAGGACATTGAGATGGGCAATTCTGGACTTTTTGAAGTTGAATTTGTAGCCCTCAGAGGCGAAGCCCAGTATAATGGTGCTCACCCTGTTCAAGTGCCTATCCATGTCATCGTCTGTCAGATAGATGTCATCGACATATGACAATGCCTCATTATCATAAATTTGTAGTAACTCCGTTACTCTCGCTGAGAATAACCCCGGGCTGTTCTTGAACACTTGTGGGAGTCGACAAAATTGACGTTGGGTCCCCATTATTGAGAAAGCTGTTAAGTACCTGCTTCCAGGTGCTATGTTTTGACAAAAGAAACCATTTGAGATATCCAATGTGGTTTTATATTTTTTACGCACAATGTTATTCATTAATGCTGTACTGTGTGCACTTTGCACTGAAAATGTTTTAGAACAAGTGTTTAAATGTCTGTAATCCAAAACTAGATGATAGGTGTTGCCTGGTTTGGAGACAGGAAACAAAGGATTGTTCATTGAAGAGGTGCATGTTTCAATCACCCCTTGGTATTCAAGTTGATCTAAGATCTCCCTGACCTGTTTTTTAGTTTCTTGCTTTATTGGGTACTGCCTCTGTGCAGTAGGTTCATTTTTTAGATGTATTTTATGGTGAGGTGAGTCCTCATCGCATCCTACATGATTTTTGTATAATGATGGGGCCTGGCCAACTGCCCATTTCCTGGCATAAGTATATTTTAGGTGAATTGGAATATGGTTGGAGAAGGCAGGCATAATGATGTCCTCACCATGTGGTCACTCCCTGACAAATTGTGGTGGCCAGTCTTTTTCTGCTAGAAGTATGTCATAGCCCCTTGAAAGTTTTTCCCAAAAGAGTGCTTTCACCTGTCTAGGTATGTCTCCCTCCATCCGGAGTGTTATTTCATATAACTTTTGTGGAGTACTAACCCTGGTGTCTACAGTCTCAACTGGAATGTACTCATTCAAGTCCACTATCTCCAGAAGTTCCTTCAGGTTCTGGCGAGCTATTGTGACTTCTGCTGCACTGTCCAGCATTGTCTGAGCCCATTCTCCGTTCTTGAGTTGTGTTCTCAGTATCCTCGGCATGTCTGACCTTCAGACCTGCTACCTTCTTCTTTGAGAATTGAGGTTTGGATTTATTTTTTGGAATGTGTTTGTCGTCTTTCGATTAAACGCGTTCTTCTCTATGTTCTGACCGTCCTCTTCTTTCCAATGTCTGTGACGAGATCTGAAAGGTACGAGAGGAACGTGTATCAGTATCTTGATACCTGTCAGGCTTTTTCAAATTATCCCTATTCCTGAGGTTATACCTCCTTTCAGAGGGCTCCTTTTGAGGAGACCTACCTCGGGATTGAGAACGTTTCTCGTTTGAATTATGTTTATTAGTTTCCCACTTCTTTTTAGAAGATGTAGGAGTTTGTTTAATAGAGTCCTTCTCAGGACTTTCAGATAGTTTTGGCTTTAATGGTCTTCCACCCAAACTATCTCTGCCTAATTCTGCATAAGATTGTTCTATTATTCTGGGTAGTTCTGTTTGATGTTCTGTAACATCGAATTCCCTTAATCGTTGGCGGATCGCCACTGCTGCTGCCTCCCCTTTAATATTAGATAATATTATTGTTGAGACCTGGTCGAAATTTTTCAGTAATTTCATACCTAAATTCAGAGCAGGCTCTGCCCCGTATTCGTTTTGAATTTGTTTCAGGACATCAGGTATTACTGCAATTGACGGAATACCATGTGTTTTAGTATAGATGGCAGCAAAGACTGAGCCCCAAGTGGTGTAGTCTTCCAGTTGTGGTGTGATCCCCATTGGTAAACAGATTGTTAGGATTCTGTGTTTCTCATAAGGGCTAGTATTAGGAAATACTGCTTCTATTTGAGTAATTTTTGAGCTATCCAGAATGGAATTTGCTCACGTTTTGTGGGCATTTTACCCATGACTGCGTATAGAGTCTGTGGTGTAATTTTTTGTGTATTCCCCTGTTGAGGAGTTTGATTTGGAATGGTTAATGGTGGTTGGACTGTGAAAGTCCGCATGACATATTGGACTAATTGTCTGTAAATTTTTATTAACTGTAAGTTGAGTAAGTAATTCCTCGTCTGACATTATTTCGATGTCAGGATGAGGTGTGTAGCCGGCTAGAATCGGCCATGTTGCTCCTGGTCTACCTAGTGGACTGAGCCTGGTAATATTTTTGTGATGTTTTAGGGCGCCTTTAAACCAGAGCTGATGCTCCTGGTATGTTAGTGGAATTTCAATATCCTCGAAAGGAATATATTCCTCTGGTTGTTCATCTTCTTTGTAGAAGTGAAACAGTCTTGTTACTGAATTTGATTCAGGAAATATTACCCACGAATAGAATACCTCTGTCTGAAAGGATTCGTGTGCCTCTATCACGAAAACTGCTCTACCGCCTCTTGGTGGTAGGCCATGTTTTATAAGTTTTAGAGTGATGGCTCTTCTTAAGTTTGGATTGATGTCTATAACACCCTCCTCGGTTTCATTTAAACCTGTAAAGTAAAAAACTGTTGCTATGGCTGGG
Organism: Calotriton arnoldi; assembly: GCA_963921515.1. NCBI lineage: Eukaryota > Metazoa > Chordata > Amphibia > Caudata > Salamandridae > Calotriton > Calotriton arnoldi. The sequence continues at coordinate 3,217,495 of CAWUFW010000615.1, read as the reverse complement.
TCAGCCGCAGCTCCACCGTTCCCGGTGTTATTGTCCCCGTTGGTGGACATTTTGTTTTTGAAAAATGTAGAACAAGTTTCAAGGAAACAAAAAGATAAGGTGCACAATATTTTGGAACACTGTATCCTTCAACGTTGAGCAAACCAAACAACTAATATATAGGGTGCTTCCCTATTTTAGTTATGGCGGATATTTAACCCTACCCACTCCAGACGTCTTATGGAGTATGTGAGTAGGGGTCTCTGAGAAAAGCACGACTGAATTACTCAGTATCTAGCGTTAAATTACTGCCTTGCCAAACGTTTGGGCGCCATGTAGTGTAGTTCCTATTTCCCTAATAGGCTCTGCGCATTGGAATAATATAACCTATAGGCTTGACATAGGACTAAGGTCGGTATGTCCCTATCGAGTATATTAAACATAATTACTTGTGCCTGCTAGCTCAGAGGCCACTAGAAACTCCTTGAGAACAAGAAGGGAGTAGTTTCTGGCAACCGAAAAACATGGCAACTTTTGTTTCCCTTTAGAATCGGGACACGTCTCAGAATCGTGGAAACAATAGATAACAGTTTCACTCAGTCAATCGTGCATGCTTAGTTTCTACAGAGTTACACAGAAAGGAAAGACGGGCGTTTCAATAAAAAGGGTTTTATTGAACAGTCTTGTTTCTCGTGTAAGAGATATGTGCTGTTATGATCACAAGACAGTATGCAAGATAAATAATGTACAGCGTAAGCAGTAGAAATAAATAATACTGCGCTAGCATTATCTTTTAGCATATATTCACGTACATAAATAACATGAGCTAAAAATGCGAGTACTCATACGATGCATCTCTAAACTAGTTCTACCCCAATGTACCTAACCTGGTCTAGGTGTAGGGAAAGGTAGAAGTCGGCGGAGTATTCTCTCGTCTGGTATACTAAGAGTATGTTAAGTCTAGTATGCCAAGTATGATATGCCAAGAGTCCCTCTACGTTCTAGTCAGCTCCATACCTTGAGAATGAGAGAGGTGGGAATCTCTAGCCGGATCTGGAACTCTAACACCCCACGAAGGGAGTCAGAACACTGGTAGCTGGATTCGTCTGCATGCAGGAATGACAGCGTCTTCTCAGCGCGTCAGGCCGGGATACGGGCTCCTCTGAAGTCGAGGTCTCCTCTAACTTGCTTTGGCAAGGGAAGGTATATTTATACCTGGTAGGTGTCTTGGAATGTTAGCATTGACGTGAAGTCGGACAGAGGAAGACGTCAGGAATGAACCCTTAAGGTATAACGGTTCATACATAATAGGTGAGTTCTTGGAGAAATCAATAGTCCTGTGCTAGGGGAACTCCCGAAGCTTAAGGGTCTGGTTTCTAAGAACTCGTTGTGACGATTAGGGTGGACGGATGTCGGTGACCATTCCTGTATTTGGAGTGCACGGTTAATGCCTAAATAAGGACAGGGATTCTATGCCTATATAAGGGCAATGCGAATTGTGCCTATATAAGGACATGATTCAGGAAAACCTCTATACGGACCCCTAAAGCGGAATACAAGAGTAGGTGACATGAATGAAAGCGGGACTCAGCTGTGATGTACAAGGTCCTGGCACTAAATGCTGAAGTGTTGAACCTCCCCAACAAATGTCCTGACATTGAGGTTTTACTTCGGTAAGACATTGAAAAGGCAGGACAGAAAGGGATTCAGGACTTCTCACTCACACTAGTCAACAAACATATTCCAGTGTTCCGCATAAATGGATTTTGTGGCAGGTTTCCTTACAAACAAGACGACGTCTACAACTTCTGATGGCAAAAGGAAGGAGTGCAGCAGGCACCACTCAATCTCTACAAATGCAGCGACTGAACAGGGATGGCGGATCAACCATCCTGCTGTGAAAGCAGGCCCACACTGTGCAGTGAGTTCAAGGCACGGCCACTCTATTCTGGTGAAGATCATTTGTGTCATTTTGGGATGAAGTTCATTCTTGTGGTCTTCTTGATAAAGAAGGCTTGAAGCATCACCTGACGAAGGTGCTGCAAGATAGCTGCTCCTGGCAGGCTTTGATGGCAAGATGGACTCCCCGCAGCACCAGCATATTTATGTGTCGACACTGCGCTGTTATGGACTATAGGCTACGCATTGGGATGTTACACTGATGGGCGCCCCAGCCCAATGACCATGGTAGCTTACAGCTTCAGAGGACTGAAAGTATGACCTCCTTCAGATTAGAGGGGCACATCCACCAGAGCAAATCTGGGATGACCAAGTTACAAATCTGCACCTAAGCCAGTAGGTTCCCCTGGTACAGGGACCATTAATTCCTCAGGCATCAGTGAAGGACCCTAATTTGCCATCTGGCATTTGGTACATGTAGGATGCATGAGGCCAATAGGCCTAACAATCATAGATCTTGAGAACCAGAATCGGTGTCTGAGTTAGAAACATGAGAATCATATCCCATTAATATGCATTCCTCCGAGGAGTAGGAAAAGCCTGCATGTAGGTAGTTTGTATCAAGCACAGTACTTATGAAGGTGAACAGCTCAGTTGGAATGAGGTGGAACTTCTAGGTGTTGATCCGGAACCCCAGATCATGCAAGAGGGACATGGTGCACCGAAGATGTTTAATGATTAGCGCAGGGACCCTGCCTCCACCAGCCAATTATCCAAGTACTGAAATATATGGACTCCTAAACACTGCAGTGAATCTGCACCCACAGCCAGCACCTTGGTAAAGATCCAAGGTGCAGTTGTTTCCACATGGAAGAACCTCACACAGTTAGTGCTGAAATCGAATAGTGAACCACCAGTAATTCCAGTGATCTAGAATGATTGGCGGAGAAAATAAGCATCTTAGAGATCCAGCCAATCATTCACATTGAGGGTGACCAAACCGAATTTCAAGGACAGCATTTTGCACTTGCCCTGGCACATGAAAAAATTCAAGAGGCCAAGATCTTGATGAGTCTGAGTCCTCCCTCATTCTAATGAACTAAAAATAAAAGCAGTAGACTTTTCTACCCCTTTCTTCCAAGGCCATCACTTCTATGGCATCTTTGCTTATCAGTGTAAGCACCTTGTGATGTCTGCTCTTGAGCAAGGGTTGAGCTCTTGGATAGCACGAGCTGCTCGCAAGCCACGAGCAGCTCACGAGCTGTAGGTTCCAGTTGAATGTTGAAGGGAGATCGGCTAGAGTGACAGTTGGTGTGAGCACTTGCTTCCACTAACCCCAAGTGTCCTGTGTGATGAATTCCATCTTCACACAACTCCATCTCCAAAATTGAGCAATAATCTAGAGAGCATGTCCTGGAGAAAGTAAAGCTGTTCAGAGAGAGGAAGAGGAAGGGAAGGGTATAGCACTTGTAAATGAGCTCGACCACCCAGAGATCATCTTGATCATCTCCCATTGGTGGAGAAATGGGAGAACTTCACCCCAGGGAATCTCGTGGTGTAATTGGGAGTTAACAAGGTTTCGAGGCAGCAGGATGAACAGAAGATGGTGAATACCGCTGCTGTTTGAGAGATTGTGTCCCTTAGGTTCACCACGACCCAAATGGAGCAGTAAGTGTGTTGGAGTGTCTGGAATGCTGCAAGGGCCTTCTGATGTGACTGTTGTGTTCTAGAGTAGCCATGAAACTTCTCCTGTACTGCTAGTGAAATTGCTTTATTGGGGCAGTCAGGCCCAGTGAGGGTGATGTGGCTCAACTGTACTCTAAGGAGGAGTCAGCCTTTCCTCTGAATTCCATTTACTATCAAATTGCATGCTCATGTGGGTCACTTGGACATCTACAGAGAAGCCAGTGGAACGCATCTAAGCATAGAAACTTAGGCTATGGCTGTGTCCACGGATTAAGCCAGTGTCTTTGGAATCCAGGCCGTCTTCTTAATAGGAGGCCTTGAGACCATCACTGACCAGATCAGAAAAGGGCTTTTTTTATGTGGCCAGGGAGACTGATGACAGTAATTTTTACAAGCTCCAACAAAATTTGGGTAGAAGGTCCAGACGTTACATGGTGTTTGCAGTGCAAACAAATACTAAACAATTGTTGTAAAGTAACACCACAACAAACAGGTAACGTTGAAATTAAGCGTTAATCCGCAATTAGGTTGAACGTGACTCCTCTCTCTGCCGGCTTCTCCAAACTTGTATTCATCGAACACCCACGATCCCATGCCAACCCACAGCTCTGCTACGTTCTACAAGCTGAGCACAGAGCACATGTAATACATCAGAACCCATATGACACATTACAACATAACTTCCCCCCTTCATATACAGTGCAAACCCCATGAGCAAAAAAACAACAAAAACATTTATGAAAAATGACCAACATAAAAGAATAGACAAAGGTAAATAATACCCAGCAGATAAAGGTTACCACATGGATGAAGAATAAACATAACCACATTAAACAAAATAATCCTGCAAATATGCTGGAGCCCTTCTTTGCCTTTGACCCTTTAGATTAGTATGCTCAACTGGAACACCAGAAGTTTCTCCAGCCTCAGAAATCAGCGAATGGACAGGGTTAAGTTGCAACGATTGATCATGAATGATGTCTGTATCCAGAATGGAATTTTTCCCTAAAGACATGTCATGGTTGAGATCCAGCACCTGTGCCGAACTTCCCCCGGAAGCCTGGTTGTAGGAACACCCTTCACACCCCAATCACACACTTCCATCCTCCCTTCATGCCTATCTTTGCTAGACTGAAATTTTGCCACCCTTCTGTAATTACACTTCTCACCATTGGTGAGCTCCACATGCCACCTAAATATCCTCTTGACTTGATAGGGACCCTAAAACTTACTCAACCCTCTGATTACACGCCTCCTTTTGACTTTTACCCAATCACCAGGTTTAATCCTACATTTGTCCGCCACAATACCCGGATCAGGCCTGCCTTTCTCACTAGAACACCCATCCACCATTCTCTCTGTGTCACCTCTTACCAGTGCTCTCATCTAAGAGGGAATCAACTTAGTGTTGGGCTTTCTGCCTCTCATCAACCAAAACGGCGTGAATTTCACTGCCGCATTTTCCGTGGTGCAGTAGGCCCATACCGAATCAGAAACAGTACTCACGAAAACTCAGTTTATTCACGACAGCCAGTTGAATCGCCCCCTTGATCATTCTGTTGGCCCTTTCCACAATACCATTTGCCTGTGGATTATACAGAGAAGTGCGTGGCTGCTTTATGCCAGATGCCTCCAAAACCTCCTCTTCTCATGGGAAGTCAATTGTGTGCCATTATCTGCTATAATGCACTCCGGAAAACCTTCTTCCTTAAAAATATCTGCAAAAACTCCTATTGTGGCTGCAGTTGTTATCTCACTCATAAATCTTACTATCAACCACCTTGAGTGTACATCCATCAACACTAAATCAAACCTCTGGTTGTACCATACTCCATCCATTGGACCAATAAAGTCAGCACACACGGTATGCCACACACGACCTGGATCCCATATGCTACCAAAGTCCAACTGACTCCCCACCCTCAGCCTTTTTTCACCTTCCATACACTCTGTACACCTCTCTACCCATGTCACCACATCCTCATCCATCCCAGGCCACCAAACTCCGCTCTGAGATGCTTTTTAGTCATTGTTTGCCCCAAATGTCCCTCATGAGCTATATCAAACAACTTTTTTCTGACACCAATAGGTGGTATTATTCTATCATCATGCATCAAAACCATGACTCCCACCAAAGATAACTCATCCACCACTTGGTCATAAACGCGTAAGGCTTTGGGTAAGGTATTCTCCCTCCGTCCTCCTTTCAAAACTAAACTAACAACACCACTCAGTGCCTCATCATGTAACATGGCCTCACACCATTCCTCAGTGCACACAGCTCCTGAAGACTAACACACCACATCCTCTATACTGGCAACAGCACCATCTTTCTCACTTCTCCTCACCGCTTCATCATCAACCAGTTCCCAATCCATAGGCAAACGTGACAAGCAATCTGCCTGCACATTTCTCCACCGGGTATGTACTCCAAAGTAAAATTATAATCTTGAGAGTGTGCCGCCAACCTGGCAAGGCGTGCAGAACTCTTACCAGCTCCACCTGGAGAAAGAATTTTCATCAAGGGCTTGTGATCTGTTCCTAATTTAATCTGACTGCTCCACACATAAGTTCTAAAATATTCCATACCCCGCACAGCTGCTAACGTTTCCCTTTCCCTCTCAAACACCGAATAGTGACGTTCAGAATATGTCAGGGAACAAGAGGTAAAAGCTATTGTTTTCTCAAAATGACCATGCATTTGAGACAATACTGCCCCAACCCCATTAGCATTAGCATCCACGGTAATAATAGATTTGGATCTAGTGTCAATAGGTGCCAAAAAGTGTGACTCACAAATCTCTTTCTTTATATTTTCAAAGCACAATTTTTGAGGACTTGTCCAACAGAAATTGACCCCCTTTCTCAACAGCACTTTGAGTTCCTCTGTCTTGGCTGCAAAAGCTTCCACACATTTGGAGTAGTATTCGACTAAACCTAAGAAAGATCTTAACTGATCCTTGTCATGATGTGCAGGAGCCATTCTTATTGCAGCCAAAAGAACTTACTTAGGTTTAACTCCATTTGCTGTCAAAGTGTGCCCCAGATAATCCACTTCTTCAGCCAAGAAGACACACTTCTCCATCCTCAATGTTAAACCTGCTTTGTCAATCCTGTCCAGAACGTGTTTCAACGTGTAATTATGATTCTCCTTGTGTCACCATAAATTAAAATGTCATCCTGGAAAAAACAATATTATCCACACCTTTGAAAATCTCTGTAATAACTCTCTGAAAGACACTGGCCGCGGAACACAGACCAAAAGGCATCCGCGTAAACTGAAATGTGCCCTCCATAGTTATAAAGGTTGTCAAAGGTTTGTATTCTTCATGCAGCTTTACTAGATGGTAGGCATGACGTAAATCCAATTTTGAAAAATATTTTCCTTCCTTGAGCAAGGAAACCAGCTCATTGATATTCGGAAGGGGAAAGTTCTCTGACACCACATTTTGATTAAGACGTCTCAAGTCGATACAGATTCGGAGTCTGCCATCCGTCTTGTGTGCGATCACAACTGGAGAAATACAACTAGAAGTTTCCACAGGTTCTATCAACCCACTCTCTAACATCTCATCTAACATTTTTTTTACTTCTTCTCTAACCATTAAAGGTACTCTACTCACTTTGTGTTGTACTGGGAGCACTCCTGGTTTCAATCGTATTTTGTGTGTATATCCTTTTAACAAACCCATCTCCTCCTGAAACACATTTTGTGCATCATGGAGGATATCCTCCAATGTCATCTCACCAACCACCATGACCTGATTGGGAGCCCTCAGGTTTATCACTATATGCAGATCATACTGGTGAATCCACCCTAATATTGGTGGACCCGATTCTGCAACATACACTTTGGCTTTGATGTTCCGCTCACTAAAACTGATGTCTGCAACCATGTAGCCCAGAATATCAAACTTCTCACCTTGATAACCGCCGGGATTAATGTCTTTAGGGAATATTCTCACATTAGGCCATTCTGACATGAACATCTTCTTTGGCACAATTGTATATAGGGATCCAGAATCTACCATTAAACCAACATTCCTCCCCACCTACTACAAACTCTGCTTTAGGACTCATGATCCTGCCCACACTGTTGTCGTTCTTCTCCACACACAAAACCCTGTTCACCCCCCATCTTGCCGGACGTAGAAGGAGCATCTTCATACACCAATGTCACCTTACCCTTTGATTGAGCTCCAAACATGTGAGCGAAATGTCCCTTGCGCCCACATTTGTGACATTCTTTACCAATTGCAAAACAATTCTTTGCTTCAGAAGAGTGACTATAACTACCACACCTCTTACCCTGGGTTTTGGCAAAGGACTGTGTTTTGGCTGCCTTGCTAACACTCCCTGACTTTTGCATTGCTGCCACATCAGCAGAATTATTCTCAACAGAGGAAACGTCTCCTTTAACCTCGTTTTTATCCATCTCCCTCATGCAATATTCAGATTCTTCAACCATCTTAGATATATCTATTGCACCTTTTAATGAAGGATTTTTAGCAGCCCAGCGTCTCTCCTGCATTTTCCGACTCCTACTCTGCACAATAAGCTGATCACAGATCATCTCATCCGTCATCGCACCGAATTGGCATTTCACTGATTATTCCTTTAATCTTGAAGAAAAGTCTTCAACGGACTCTCCCTGATGCTGAGGTTGAGTATAAAATGTATGGCGTCTCATAACCACATTCCTTCCCTTGGAAAACCTCAACTCCAACTTCTTACGTGTTTCACCATATACATACAAAACTGTTTGACCCTCTTGGATCGGCAGTGCAGGCAAGTACCTACAAATATGCTGCCCCTCCTTACCTAAAGCATTCAACAATAATGCTTTTTTGCGATTTGGCCTAAAATCTTGCCCATCCATTGCTTCTAATTAATTCTCAAATATTTCTAACCATTCCTCCCATTCAACAGGTGGCTCACCTGCCTGAGATAAGAATGGAGGTGGTGGTGTTATAGATAACACATCCATATTTAAATCGAAAATGGAAGAAGTAAACTATCTGTGTGAAATTGCTGTGAAACAAGATCAAGGAAACAATAAACAATGCAAAGAAAAACAATAAGTACATATATGTTCATCTAAAACACAGATTTGTTTCAATAGAGCTGACCCATTAATGTTTCCTTATCTGAAAACAAGAAAAAACGTTCTAGCGGAACAAAATAATCCAGAAGTACTTCTTCCTTGTTCCCTTGACTGCTGCTTGCTTAAACACGCAATGGCCTTTCCTCTAATCCATTCAAAACGTGGAGACTTCCTGTTCACAAAGAACTCCAACTCTGATGAATATCGTGGAGCGCCTGGTTTATTAGGTCAGTGTACAACAGAAAAGCAATGCGCTGCCGGATATGTGCTGTTTCTCGAGCCGCAAGATACTCATGCCAAGCCTAAGACTTGTAGAGATTCCTGCGCGCGCCTCCCACTCAGCTGACTGCATGATGCTGTTTCCCACAGCGCTGACAATGCCGCACGTATGCTTGGGCACCCTGCTTCTGGGCCGAGTTAAGATCTTTGGGCCAGCTGTACGACGGTTTGTTGTGTACGCAAATGGGTTTTAGACCCTTTTGCGCATGCAAAAAACCTGTGGCCCATGTACTAACCCTATTTTGCGAGTCGCTAATTAAATAGCGACTCGCAAAATAGGGTTAGCGACTCGCTATTAGGAAGGTGCGTTCCAAGGGCGTCCCTTCCTAATAGCGAGTCCAACGTCTATGTAAGAATGTTTTGCAACCGCAATTGCGGTCGCAAAACACTCGCAGTTTACCACCCTCTTCAAGAGGGTGGTAACCCATTCGCAAACAGGAAGGGGTCCCCAGGGAACCCCTTCCCCTTTGTGAATGGGTGGCAAACATTTTTTCAGAGCAGGCAATGGTCCCAGGGACCACTACCTGCCCTTAAAAAATGAAACAAAAATGTTTCATTTTGGTTTTTTTAAATGCATCCCGTTTTCCTCTAATCCATTCAAAACGTGGAGACTTCCTGTTCACAAAGAACTCCAACTCTGATGAATATCATGGAGCGCCTGGTTTATTAGGTCAGTGTACAACAGAAAAGCAATGCGCTGCCGGATATGTGCTGTTTCTCGAGCCGCAAGACACTCGTGCCAAGCCTAAGACTTGTAGAGATTCCTGCGCGCGCCTCCCACTCAGCTGACTGCATGATGCTGTTTCCCACAGCGCTGACAATGCCGCACGTATGCTTGGGCACCCTGCTTCTGGGCCGAGTTAAGATCTTTGGGCCAGCTGTACGACGGTTTGTTGTGTACGCAAATGGGTTTTAGACCCTTTTGCGCATGCAAAAAACCTGTGGCCCATGTACTAACCCTATTTTGCGAGTCGCTAATTAAATAGCGACTCGCAAAATAGGGTTAGCGACTCGCTATTAGGAAGGGGCGTTCCAAGGGCGTCCCTTCCTAATAGCGAGTCCAACACCTATGTAAGAATGTTTTGCAACTGCAATTGCGGTCGCAAAACACTCGCAGTTTACCACCCTCTTCAAGAGGGTGGTAACCCATTCGCAAACAGGAAGGGGTCCCCAGGGAACCCCTTCCCCTTTGTGAATGGGTGGCAAACATTTTTTCAGAGCAGGCAATGGTCCCAGGGACCACTACCTGCCCTTAAAAAATGAAACAAAAATGTTTCATTTTGTTTTTTTTAAATGCATCCCGTTTTCCTTTAAGGAAAACGGGATGCATTTTTTAAAAAAAACTGCTTTATTTAAAAGCAGTCCCAGACATGAAGGTCTGCTGACCCCAGCAGGCCACCATCCCTGGGAGTGCCAGCCATTCCCAATGGGGTCGCAAATTGCAACAGCCTCATTAATATGCATGAGGCATGCAATTTGCGACCCCATTGGGAATCGTAAACAGTGTCTCAGACACTGTTGTACATTGGAAATTGGGACTCGCAAATTGCGACTCGCAATTTGTGAGTCGCAATTTCCAATGGTCGTACATCTGGCCCTTACTGACCAACATGGGCACTTATTAGAGCTTTCATGGAATACATCTCAGTTGTGATTTGTCTATCAAACATGATCACTAATACAGTGATTTGTGTGCAGTCTCTAATATTTACAGGAATTGTTTGAACTAACATTGTAAGCGGTTGCGTCTGCTCTAGGTGGGAATTACTATTGAATAGCCGGATGTAAAACAACTTACCCATGGAAAAAACTCTGATTCTGGCCTAAGTTCTAAAGTAAGTTGCACTAATGTAAATGAGGAGGTAGGCTTAAATATACTCTAGTTCTGTCCAATAACTGCCAATGTCCAAAACTAGGCTCTCTGTTCCTGATTCAAAAGGAACACTGACTTGGAGAAAAATTTGCAACATGCTTGAAATGTTTAAAACTGGCTTTGTATTAATATTTGTATATATCTTCATCTATTTATACAGGCAGACATATATGCACACAAACATAGAAAGTCAGACTTGAACTTTTTACGCAATCATGTAGCCTTGAAAAAACACTGATTTGCAATGAAACTTGATGTATTCATAAATGTGTGTGGGAAGGTTCAGTATCTCTTTTTCCCCATGTTACCTCTTTCACATTCAACAACTAAGGTGTTTGGACCCAAGGAAGGACTTGGACAAAGAGAGATGGGGCATGGACTCCTTCTGTCCCCACTCTGCCAACACCACTGCCAGTGAAGCAATGACACTGTGTGTGTAGGTTCTGTCTAGAGTTTAATGCTCCTTGGTGCAGAAACACTCACTCTTAATCCTTTCTTTTTTTATTCTCCAATGGCAACTATCATCTGCGCTTCAGGCCACATATCAAAACCAACACGAGAAGAGCAAGAGGAAGAAGCAAATCCAAGAGACTGGATTTTAATACGTAAGCATACACTTTAAACCAAAATCCAGCTGTTGTATCGGTCTAGAGTCCAAGCAGCACACCAGTTAAAGGAAATATGTAATGACCATTTCTATAGAGAAGAGAAACATACAAAAGTACTTGCCTTGCCAAATTGTGAACAGATATATTGGTATCTGAAATATATATTGGCTATACAACATTTCTCAGAAACTGTAGTTTTTATAAGGAGAAAGAAAATACTGTGACAGGAGATTATGAGAAGGATGTGCATATTGAAAATGAAGATAGGGCCTCGTTTAGAATGTGATGGGCAGCCCGCTGTCTCTCAGGATGGCAGAGGTAATTGACTCTACTAGTCTAGTCAGACTATCGCCCACCATATTTAGAAATCTCTGCAAACCCATACCTCATAGAAGTCACCTGGCAGTCCAGCATTAAAAACATGTACATTGGACTGTCTGCTCTAGATAAAGCGGGTGATTTCATGCACCTTTAAAAGGATATTGGTCATCCAACATGGGAATGAGGCATTATATTCCCACGGTGTAAGGGGAAAGGCAGAATGGCTACCACTTTTCTGTACTAGGAACTGATCATCAGCCACAATATTAAATCAAACGAATGGGGTCAAATAAACATTAAAACACGAAGGCTATACAACTAAGCATCATAAGTGTGTGAAGAGGTGAACAAAATTGCGAAAATTAGGGTGTCAAATTTTTTTTTTAAACTTCAAATCTTTGTGAACAGTACAAAGGTTTAACAAAAAATAAAGCAGCAAAAATGGGGCTATGCACAGCAATTGGTATATTCCCATTACCAAACTCTCCCATGATTCTGCTGCATCATATGGGTTCTGATGAGCGACACACTTTGCCTACCTTGATGCTGAAATTTGCCTGGACTGAATTTTCGACAGCAGAGAAATGGATTTGTTCTGCTTGTCTCAAGGCGACTATTGTAGCACCTGCTGCCATTCGTAGTTGCTGGCCCTGAGTGACAGAGAAAAAAACACGGGGGCATATTAGCAAGACCGGCGATAACATTATCGCCGTTTTAGCGGCAGGAAACTGCCGCTAAAACGGCGATAATGGGCTTGCTAATATGCGTTATAGAATTCCAATAGAAGCCCAGGTTAGATGTGCAGGACATCTAACCTGGGCTTCTATTGGAATTCTGTAACGCATATTAGCAAGCCCATTATCGCCATTTTAGCGGCAGTTTCCTGCCGCTAAAACGGCGATAATTTTATCGCCGGTCTTGCTAATATGCCCCACAATTCCTTGCAGTCAGAGGCCCAAATGGACTTCAAGCTGAAGGTAATATGAGAGGATAATATAAAACTACACAGGCAAAGTTTATGATCTGCATGCTCTTAATTATATATTGTTAACGTAGGGTTCTCCCGACATCAGTTTCGGTTTATTAAACATGTTTGATCTTATGCCAACCAGTTAAAGCAAACATGAAAATGTATATACAAGGTAGAGTACTCTCTACCATATGTCACAAGGGTATTTCCAGTTACTGAGGATTTTCTTTAAACAGTCATAGAATTCCGAGGCATTCTCTTAATATAATGCAGAGAGTATTGTATTCCTTACAATGCATGGTCATCCATCAATCGTTCCACAAGCTGCTTAAATCTTTGGTGTCTGTATCTTTCACATATAAGAGATTCTATGTTTGCAGACATGAAGAGTGAAAGCTAAATCTGTATTGCGAAATAAAAGACGCAAGAAAGCAGTTAGTAATTTGTTACAAAAAGACACTAGAATCAGTTTAAAGTCGGTCAGATTAAAAGGTGCTGTGGCTCAGAATGTGTTGAAACATATAGAGTTTTTTTCAATAGACCTAGGGGCATATTAGCAAGACTGGCGATAAAATTATCGCCGTTTTAGCGGCAGGAAACTGCCGCTAAAACGGCGATAATTGGCTTGCTAATAAGTGTTATAGAATTCCAATAGAAGCCCAGGTTAAATGTCCTGCACATCTAACCTGGGCTTCTATTGAATTCTATAACGCATATTAGCAAGTTAATTATCGCCGTTTTAGCGGCAGTTTCCTGCCGCTAAAACGGCGATAATTTTATCGCCAGTCTTGCTAATATGCCCCCTAGTTTGTACAAAAATGTTACTGCAATCGATATCTCCTTCCTGCTTTAGGAGAAATGACCAAAAGAACGAAAAGCCAATTGTTGTTTTTTTTCTTTAAACTGCAACTGTAATAATGCTCCGTGGCCTGCCTTTCTCCTTGGCTCCTGACTCTGGCATCTGACATTATGGTGTCACCATTCAGCTGTAATAATTTATTACGGCTGAGCAGCTATGCCATTTTCTCATTACAGGGTGACTTGACTCATCACAATTGGAATGTAATACGAAAATTAGAGACAGGTTTTTATACTTTCATGTATTATAATATAATTCCTACAAAATATAGTTGTTGAAACCACTGCCACAAGGACCGTATTAATATCCAAACCCTAAAAGATTCTGATTTTGCACCATTAATGGTCAGCCGTATTATCATACCAACCCTGGATTCAAAGCTTATGCATTTCAGACATGCCCTGTAACCAAAATGCTTGTATCTGTACCAATCACTAACCATGCCTATGCCTCGCGAGCACTGGATACAGACTGTGCATGACCTGCACCCATGCGCTGAGCCCAGTGCCCTTCTCCCGGCACCCACTGAATGCACTTTGCAGGTTTGCCCAGTTCACACTCAGGTTGTGGCAAGGTCTTTATCCATGCCCTGTGTGCAATACCTTGGCTTACATTACAATGACAACTGATATTATTCCTTAGTCCCAACATTACCAAATAAGTGTAACTTTCCTTTCATATAGATGTTAAAATTGTCATTCTATAACTGCAGATCTCCGAACCCTTGGTTGATTTTTCCCCATTCCGAAATTCATCTTTCTGGACCACCTATTATTCTTCACATCCCTCCCAAACCCAGAATCCTGTGGCTGGGCCTGCATTGAAGGCCTTTGCTACATTTTACTATCTTGTCTAAATGTGTTTCCATCTTTAACCTGAGGAATTATTTAGTGGTTGGGCTTCTGTGAATGGCTGAAGGAACTGCAGCCTGATTTGTTTCCTTGTTCCTCATGTTTTGATGAGAAAAAACAAAGAGCATCCTTCCATTGATGCCCTTCGGCTCGTCCTCAGGGGTATGAAGCGTTCTATCAATGAATTCCTGTATCATATGGTTCCTACTAATCAAGTAAGACTGTGTGGTTGAACAACATATGCGTCAAAATATGGGAACTTAGTTCACTGATATTATCAGAATCAGTTGGCCCAATTCCTGGCTGCTAGCTCATAGTGCGTCATCTGGACCCCTAAACCTGACAGGGTACCGGATGGTGTCTGAAACCTTAGAACAAGACTACTCTGATCTCCCTCACCAGGGAAATCACGAATACAGATCTACCTTTTTGTTATTACCTTGTGCATGTCCAAAGGGAGACACAAGACATACTTAAATTGGCATTTCAAACATTTATTGAAGCAGTTGGATTCTTGTGTAAAACACATATGCTGCAATTATTAGTAGAAGGAAACAAAGCATTGTTACCAGCATAGACAGAGAATGGTGAAAAAGATGAATAATTCAACCATTGATATGTTCCAGTGATTACATGCATATATGAATATATATCATAAGGATTACCATGTGCCTTTGGGTATAGGTCATATCTAACTGCAGACAAGTGATACGATTAAAATCTTTGCCTATTATAATATTTCTTGTAGTCATTGAAGGCATTTCTCTTGGATCTGAATTAAAGGTAGAGGAAACTCTTTATTGGGGCCATGTACTGAACACCTATGAAACTCCAGTGTACCAATTTCTACTCCAAAAATAACCCAATGGACATTGATTTGTTTACATACTAATATAGACAACTTTGAAAGAAGGATCACAAACATATTTTGGTGTCCTTCTCCAAGGCCTTTTGAGAAATAGTATCTGATGATTTGGCCCCAAGCGTGAAAAAATGCTACAATTCTATAAGCGACCTTGGTTTCAAACGTGCGAGCTCTTCTTTAAATTTATATTGCATAGTAGGCACATTTAGCTCTTTAACATTAAAGGTAGCAATTTTCAAATGCTTATTCATAATCAAGTAAGACTGTGTGGTTGGACAACAAATGCGTCAACATATGTGAACTTAGTCCACTCATATCATCCGAATCGGTTGGCCCAATTCCTGGCTGCTAGCTCACAGTGCACCATCTGGACCCCTAAACCTCACAGGGTACCGGATGGAGTCTGAAACCTTAGAACACGACCACTCTGCTCTCCCTCCCAGGGAAATCATGGAAACAGATCTACCTTTTTGCTTTTACCTTCTCATGCCCAAAGGGAGACACAAGAAATACGTAAATTGGCATTTCAAACATTTATTGAAGCAGTTGGATTCTTGTGTAAAACACATGTGCTGCAATTATTAGTAGAAGGAAACAAAGCATTGTTACCAGCATTACAAGAATGGTGAAAAAGATGAATAATTTAACCATTATTATGTTGCAGTGACTATATGCATATATGAATATATATCATAAGGAGAACCACGCGCCAATTGGTATAGGTCATATATAAATGCAGACAAGTGATACAATTAAAATCTTTGCCTATTATGATATTTCTTGAAGTCATTGAAGGCATTTCTCTTGGATCTGGGTTAAAGGCAGAGGAAGCTCTTTATTGGGGACATGTACTGAACAGCTATGAAACTCCAGTTTACCAATTTGTACTCCAATAATAACCTAATGGACAATGATTTGTATACATACTAATATAGACAACTTTGAAAGAGGGCTCAAAAACTATTTTGGTTTCCTTCTCCAAGGCCTTTTGAAAGTAGTATCTGATGATTTGGCCCCAAGAGTGAAAACAATTCTACGATTCAATAAGCAACCTTGGTTTCAAATGTGGTAGCTCTTCTTTAAATTTATATTGCATAGTAGGCACATTTAGCTCTTTAACATTAAAGGTAGCAATTCTCAAATGGTTATTCATAACTATGTAGTTATACATATAACTTTATCAGATTTCTGGCTCAAGCACAAAACTGGCCTTGTTTTTTTTATTTGTCCCCTCCTTTTCCCCAACTCAACACCCACCCATCCCTCATGTACAGCAGGCCCTAGCGGGTTCTGAAACCTAGGGAGGCCTTGGACATTTACTACTGTCTCCTTCTTTCGGAATGTCTGTAGCAGCATTCCAAGAAGCAGTTTAAAAGTTCCTCACCGACATCCAATTATTTATGACTAATGTCTACATCTGACTTACTTTAGATGAGAACTTAGTCAATGATTGTTTCCATTTTTTGTAACGTTTAATAGGAACATTGTCAACTTTTTAGATTTCATGAAATATATGTATTATTTCTCTGCCAGGTGGTTTTCAAACTAGTCAAGACTAATATGAGAGCCAGAATAACAATTTTCTTTAGTTTGAATTTGTATGATCTCATTTCTCTTAATCACCTAGCCATACTACAGGAATAGCAAGGAAATATGGATAAACTGTATCCAGCTGAAGACTAAATTCACCTGTTTTTCACATGCTTTAGACAAAATGTTCTCCTTAGTGAGAAAGTCTTGGAAAAACTCTCTGCCAGTTCTGGGTAGAGTGCCTAATTTCAGGATATTGTACGGACTCCAACATGCTCTAGAAAGTGGGTGATCTACTTGTTTATGGATTCCCCTTCTATAGCATCTTTGATGCCCTCAGGAATCCCACTATCCTCATATTATTCCATAATGAATGTCTTCCCATTTCCTCACACATTTGAGGCTCTTTCTGTGCAGATTTTGCTGCATTATTTCTTTCTGTAATTTGGACTCCAGCTTCACAACCCAATCTTCTGGATGTCTCTCTTACTTATCATCCCAATCTTTTCAATTATTTCCTGTACCATATCATTTAATTGCTCCTAATTTTCTTCATGTTCTTTTTCTATAGATTCAATCTCAGGACCCTATTTTAAAATGAGTTCAACAAAACCTTTGCATATTTTTTCCCCATGTTACATCTTTCACATTCAACACCTAAGGGGTTTGGACCCAAGGAAGGACTTGGACAAACAGACCTGGGGCATGGACTCCTTCTGGCCCCACTCTGCCAACACCACTGCCAGTGAAGCAATGACAATGTGTGTGTAGGTTCTGTCTAGAGTTTAATGCTCCTTGGTGGAGAAGCACTCACTCTTAATCCTCTCTTTTTTTATTCTCCAATGGCAACTTTCATCTGCGCTTCAGGTCACAAATTGAAACGTACAAGAGAAGAGCAAGAAGAAGAAGCAAATCCAAGAGACGAGATTTCAATACGTAAGCATACACTTTAAACCAAAATCCAGCTGTTGTGTGGGTCTAGAATCCAATCAGCGGGCCAGTTAAAGGAAATATGTAATGTCCATTTCCATAGAGAATAGCAACATACTAAAGTACTTGTCTTGCCAAATTGTGAACAGATATATTGGTATCAGAAATATACATTGGCTATACAAAATGTCTCAGAAATGGTAGTTTTTATAAGGAGAAAGTAAATACTGCGACAGGAAATTGTGCATATTGAAAATGAAATTAGGGCCTCATTTAGAATGTGATGGGCAGTCTGCCGTCGTTCAGGATGGCAGAGGTAATCGACTCTACCACTCTGGCCAGACTATCGCCCACGATATTTAAAAATCTCTGCCGACCCATGCCTCTTAGAATTCACCTGGCAGTCCACAATTACAAGCTTGTACATTGGACGGTCTGATTGAAAGATGCTGTGGCTCAAAATGTGTTGAAACTTGTAGAGTTTTTTCTCGATAGTCCCATTTTGAACAAAGATTTATGTACATTAGGTATCTCCTTCCTGCTTTAGGAAAAATTACCAAAAGAATGAAAAGCCAATTGTTGTTTTTCTTCTTTAAACTGCAAGTGTAATAATGCTCCGTGGCCTGCCTTTCACCTTGGCTGGTGACTCTGGCATCTGACATTATGATGTCACTAGTGAGCTGTAATAATTTATTAGGGCTGAGCAGCTGTCATTTTCTCATTACAGGGTGACTTGACACATCACAATTGGAATGTAATACGAAAATTAGAGTTATGTTTTTAAACAAGGATTACAGACTTTCATGTATTATAATATAATTTCTACAAAATATAGTTGTTGAAACCACTGCCACAAGGACCTTATTAATATCCAAAACCTAAAAGATTCTGATTTTGCACCATTAATGGTCAGCCGTATTATCATACCACCCATGGATTCAAAGCTTATACATTTCAGACATGCCCTGTAGCCAAAATGCTTGATTCTGTCCTAATCACTAGACATTCCTATGCCTCGCAAGCACTGGATACAGACTGTGCATGACCTGTGCCCATGCGCTGAGCCCACTGCTCTTCTCCCTCTACCCACTGAATACAGTTTGCAGCTGAGCCCAGTGGACTCTCGGGTTGTAGCAAGGTCTTCATCCATGCCCTGTGTGCAATACCCCTGCTTACATTACACAGTGGCAACTGATGCTATTACTTAGGACCAACATTACCAAATAAGTGTAACTTTCCCTTCGTATACATGTTAAAAGTGTCAGTCTATAACCGCAGCTCTCCGAACCCTTGGCTGATTTTTCCCTGTTCCCAAATACATCTTTCTGGACCACCCATTCTTCTTCACATCCCTCCCAAACCCAGAATCCTGTGGCTTGGCCTGGTATGAAGGCCTTTGCTACATTTTACCATCTTGTGTAAATGTGTTTCCATCTTTAACTTGGCCAAGGATTTAGTCGTTGGGCTTCTATGAATGGCCAAGGGAACTGCAGCCTGATTAATTTCCTTGTTCCTCGTGCTTTGATTAGAGAAAACAAAGAGCATCCTTCCATTGATGCACTTCGGCTCGTCCTCAGGGGTATGAGGCGTTATATCAATGAATTCCTGTGCCATATGGTTCCTACTAATCAAGTAAGACTGTGTGGTTGGACAAGAAATGCGTCAACATATGTGAACTTAGTCCACTCATATCATCTGAATCGGTTGGCCCAATTCCTGGCTGCTAGCTCACAGTGCACCATCTGGACCCCTAAACCTCACAGGGTACCCGATGGTGTCTAAAACCTTAGAACACGACCACTCTGCTCTCCCTCCCAGGGAAATCATGGAAACAGATCTACCTTTTTGCTTTTACCTTCTCATGCCCAAAGGGAGACACAAGAAATACGTAAATTGGCATTTCAAACATTTATTGAAGCAATTGGATTCTTGTGTAAAACACATGTGCTGCAATTATTAGTAGAAGGAAACAAAGCATTGTTACCAGCATTACAAGAATGGTGAAAAAGATGAATAATTTAACCATTATTATGTTGCAGTGACTATATGCATATATGAATATATATCATAAGGAGAACCACGTGCCAATTGGTATAGGTCATATATAAATGCAGACAAGTGATACAATTAAAATCTTTGCCTATTATGATATTTCTTGAAGTCATTGAAGGCATTTCTCTTGGATCTGGGTTAAAGGCAGAGGAAGCTCTTTATTGGGGACATGTACTGATCAGCTATGAAACTCCAGTTTACCAATTTGTACTCCAATAATAACCTAATGGACATTGATTTTTATACATACTAATATAGACAACTTTGAAAGAGGGATCAAAAACTATTTTGGTTTCCTTCTCCAAGGCCTTTTGAAAGTAGTATCTGATGATTTGGCCCCAAGAGTGAAAAAAATTCTACGATTCAATAAGCAACCTTGGCTTCAAATGTGGTAGCTCTTCTTTAAATTTATATTGCATAGTAGGCACATTTAGCTCTTTAACACTAAAGGTAGCAATTCTCAAATGGTTATTCATAACTATGTCGCTATAGAATTAACATTATCAGATTTATGCCTGAAGCACAAAACTGCCCTTGTTTTTTCTATTTGTCCCATCCTTTTCCCCTACTCAACACCCACCCATCCCTCATGTACAGCAGGTCCAAGCGGCAGCTGCGGCCCATGCAGGTAAGAGCGGTGGGTTGGTGGGACCGGGTGGGGGGGATTTCGACAGATGGCCACGAGGTAAAATTAATTATTTATTTAATTTTCCCTTGTGGTTGTCTGTCGAAATCCCCCTCCACCCGGTCCCACCGCCCCACCACTCTTACCTGCACGGGCCGCGGCTGCCAAGCGGGTTCTGAGACCTAGGGAGGCTGTGTACATTTACTCCTGTCGCCTTCTTTGGGAATGTCTCTAGCAGCATTTGTATTGCTTGCACTCCCAAATAATAGAAAATACAGCTCTGCCACATGGAGGCACACACAGGGCAAAGCAAGAAAAACGCCTGGAAAGGGGTTTCACTCTCATAAAAGGAGGCACTTCAAAAGACAATTTTCAGAATAAAGCGTGTGGTTTTATTTCTGCAACACTCTCTAACAGAAAGGCTTTCCCAGTTTTCAAATGAAACAACATATACATGTATATAGAAATATATATGTACAAGCAAGCAAATGCAACTGTTTAATGCATGGAATAATATACAAGCAGATAATAATGATAATGATACTGGACGTCCACTGCAAGAAATAAACACTGTTAAATGCAAATTATCGACACAAAGAATAAACACTGTCAAAGAAAAGCATGAAAGATATATACACAGAATACATCAGATTATTATAACCACTGGAGACTTGTATATGCCCACAGACACACTCACACATCACAATGCCAATAATCAGAGAAAATACATCACCGCCTGCAATAACTTCATCTAGCACACTCCAGACTGGGGGATTCACAGCCGGGATCAAGAGACTCAGCAATCCGGGAACTGCTACACCGAATTAGATGCGTTCGACATTCATTCAGGTCCAAAATCCTGCTTTCCAAGTCAGCAAACCCCAGTTTTATAATCTCAATGCACTAGAAGTTTCCGAGAGGACCTCCTCTGCACCAAGGAAACTTACTGGAGTTGACCAAACTCCCACAAGCATTCCAAAGGCAAAGGATCTCACGTATTCTTCTGCGCTCTCACACGTTCCAGCCCCTTATCTTAGTAAAGCTTACGAAAGTACAAAACATCTCCAAAAGTATAGAAAACATCTCCAAACGAACAGAAAACAATCTTGAACATGAATAGCCTAAACAACTTGAGTGATCTGGAGGCTGCTTGTGTGCGCAAAGCTCAATCTAGACAGAGTCAGAATTCAAGATTGCATGAGGGAATGTCAAAGCCAATAGTCAAAACTTCATAAAACTTTCCAATTTTCAGCATAATGCACATTTGTGCACCACTGCCTATAACATTACACTCCGAGATAGAGAAGTACATTCCACACCTTTCGCTCTCTCATGCTTTCAAATGCACACCCCACAGGTTCTGTTCCTGGCAAGGCTGCTCTACTCTGTGAAAACACTCCCACTCTGCAGCTTTAAGGAGACACGAAATGCAAGTGCAAAGTGGAAATAAAAAAAACACAGAAGAAATTATGTTGTACTTTCAAGCTAGAATAAATCAAAACACCTAAAAGCAATTAAAACAATGGTAGTCAAAGGTCATAACGTGGTTCCAATATATGGGAGTGCCCCTGGCAATACACCATTCCAAGAAGCAGCTCAAAAGTTCCTCACCGACATCCAATTTTTTACGATTAAGGTCTACATCTGACTTACTTTAGATAACAACTTAGTCAATGATTGTTTCCCTTTTTTCTAAATGTTAATAGGAATATTGTCAACTTTTTCTGAATCATTAAATATATATGTTTATCTCTGCCAAGTGGTTTTTAAACTAGTCAAGACTAATATGGGAACTGGAATAACACTTTTCTTTAGTTTGAATTGCCATGATCTCATTTCTCTTAATCACCTGGCCATACAACAGGAATAAAGCAAACACAAGGACATGATGGACGGTGTGCTGAAACTTTTCAGACACTCACCCCCAGTCACAGATCTGGCTTGTATCCATCATCGTGCTTTAGCTCACTTCGCCACCCTAGTTCAGACCCAGTTATATGCAAATCAGTCTTGACCCTGTGCCTCATGGGAATAGTTCAGCCCGAACTGCCAAGCCAGGTCTTCCCTGGACTGGAAACAAGCATCCTGGGACAGGTTTTGGGGTAACACCACTTATCAGCCAGGCTAGCTTGAATCCAGCGGCAAAGTGAGCAGTTGGCAGGGTATGCCAGACGTGGGTCCCTTGCTCACTTTGCCACTGGATTCAAGCTAGGGATTCCCCTTCTGTAGCATCTTTGAAGCCCTCAGGAATCCCCACTATCCGCATATTATTCCGTCATGAATGCCTTTCCATTTCCTCATACATTTGAGGCTCTTTGTGTGCAGATTTTGCTGCATTTTCTCTTTCTGTAATTTGGATCCAGCTTTACAACCCAATCTTCTGGATGTGTCTCTTACCTATCATCCCAATTTTTTCATTTATGTCCTCCACCATATCATTTAATTGCTCATAATTTTCTTCATGTTCTTTTTCTATAGATTAAATCTCAGCACCCTATTTTAAAATTAGTTCAGCAAAATATTTGCATATGTTTTCCCCTTGTTACCTCTTTCACATTCAACACCTAAGCTGTTTGGACCCAAGGAAGCACTTGGACAAAGAAAGCTGGGGCATGGACTCCTTCTGGCCCTACTCTGCCAACACCACTGCCAGTGAAGCAATGACACTGTGTGTGTAGGTTCTGTCTAGAGTTTAATGCTCCTTAGTGCAGAAGTACTCACTCTTAATCCTCTCTTTTTTTATTCTCCAATGGCAAATATCATCTATGCTTCAGACCAAAAATCGAAACCAACAAGAGAAGAGCAAGAGGAAGAAGCAAATCCAAGAGATGAAATTTCAATACGTAAGCATACACTTTAAACCAAAATCCAGCTGTTGTGTGGGTCTAGAAACCAAGCAGCGCGCCAGTTAAAGGAAATATGTAATGTCCATTTCTTTAGAGAATTTTAACATAGAAATGTACTTGCCTTGCCAAATTGCGAACATACATATTGATATCTGAAATATACATTGGCTATCCACATTTCTCAGAAACTGTAGTTTGTATAAGGAGAAAGAAAATACTCTGATAGGAAATTAAGAGAAGGATGTGCATATTGAAAATGAAGTTAGGGCTCATTTGGAATGTGGTGGGCGGCCCCCCGTCTGTTAGTATGGCAGAGGTAATTGACTCTAACACTCTGGCCAGACTATCGCCCACCATATTTAGAAATCTCTGCTAACCCATGCCTCGTAGAAGTCACCTGCGGACCATCTACTCGACATAGAGCGGGTGATTTGATGCACCTACAGGGAAAGTCCCAACACCTTTACTATAGGGTGTCCACCAGATAAGCCACCAGTGGCAGTGCCGTAGGAAATATGACTTCCCAATTGACTACTTGTGGCAGAGAACCATGTTCTCCAAGCTCTAAATAATTATTATTTGAAAGAATTCCAAAACGGGATTGTTTGTGCAAATATGTGGCTGTAAGGTTGTTAAAATATCAAGTATTGGCGATGCCAATAGGCCTCTCTTTAACATGTGGGACCTTACACTCTAGAAGGTTTATCGCTTACCCTGCACTCAGCTGGGCTAAGACTTTTACCTCTGGTGTACTCAAAATAGGAGTCAAAGCCAACGAGGAGAGGCCAACAAAACTGAGGTTCGGGTCTAAATTTGATTCAGTAGAATCGTTTTATCTTCAGTGAACTTCAAAAGA
Organism: Calotriton arnoldi; assembly: GCA_963921515.1. Classification (NCBI taxonomy): domain Eukaryota; kingdom Metazoa; phylum Chordata; class Amphibia; order Caudata; family Salamandridae; genus Calotriton; species Calotriton arnoldi. The sequence goes on along the minus strand of CAWUFW010000615.1, from coordinate 3,193,362 downwards.
ATATTGGTCATCCAACATGGGACTGAGTCATTATATTCCAGAGGTTTAAGAGGAAAGTCAGAATTTCTACCACTTTTCTGTAATACGAACTGAGCATCAGCCACAGTAATAAATCAAACGAAAGGGGTTAAATAAACATGAAATCACAAAGGATATACATATTAACTATGCATCACGAGTGTGTGAAGAGGTAAACAAAGTTGCGAAAATTAGCGTGTCATATATTTGTTTTTAAACTTCAAAACTTTGTGAACAGTACAAAGGTTTAACAAAAAACAAAGCAGCAAAAAAGGGGCTTGTGCACAGCAATTGGTATATTTCCATTACCAAACTCGCCCACGATTCTGCTGCATCCTATGGGTTCTGATGAGCCACACACTTTGCCTACCTTGATGCTGTAATTGCCTGGACTGAATTTTCGACAGCAGAGAGGTGGATAAGTTCTCCTTGTCTCAAGGCAACTATTGTATCACTTGCTGTCATTCATGGTTGCTGGACCTGAGTGACAGAGAAAAAAACACAATTCCTTGCAGACAGATGCCCAAATGGACTTCAAACTGAAGGTTATATGACAGAATAATGTAAAACTACATTGGCAAAGTTTATGATCTGCATGCTATTAATTAGATATTGTCAACATAGGGTTCTCCTGACATCATTTTCCATTTATTAAACATGTTTTATCTTATTCCAACAAGTTGAAGCAAACATGAAAATGTATACGCAAGATTGAGTACTCCCTACCATATGTCACAAGGGAATTTCCAGTCACTGAGGAATATCTTTAAACAGTCATACAATTCCAAGGCATTCTCTTAATGTATGACAGACAGTATTTAATTCCTTACAATGCATGGTCATCCTTCAACCATTCCACAAGCTACTTAAATCGTTAGTGTCTGTATCTTTCTCATACAAGAGATACTATGTTTGCAGACATGAAGCATGAAAGCGAAATGTGTATTGTGAAATAAAAGATGCAGGAATGCAGTTAGTAATTTGTTACAAAAAGACACTAGAATCAGTGTAAATTATGTCAGATTAAAAGATGCTGTGGCTCAGAATGTGTTGAATCATATAGAGTTTTTTCTCAATGGACCTATTTTGTACAAACATTTTACTGCAATCGATATCTCCTTCCTGCTTTAGGAGAAATGACCAAAAGAACGAAAAGCCAATTGTTGTTTTCTTTCTTTAAACTGCAAATGTAATAATGCTCCGTGGCCTGTCTTTTACGTTGGCTGGTGACTCTGGCATTTGACATTATGGTGTCACTATTCAGCTGTAATAATTTATTACGGATTAGCAGCTATGTCATTTTCTGATTACAGGATGACTTGACACATCACAATTGGAATGTAATACGAAAATTAGAGACAGGTTATTATACAAGGATTGCAGACTTTCATGTATTATAATATAATTCCTACAAAATATAGTTGTTGAAACCATTGCCACAAGGACCTTATTAAAATCCTAAACCTAAATGATACTTATTTTTCATCCTTATTGGTCAGCCGTAATAACATACCATCCCTAGATTCAAATCTTATTCATTTCAGACATGCCCTGTAGCCAAAATGTTTGTATCTGTCCCAATCACTAGGCATTCCTATGCCTCGCAAGCACTGGATACAGACTGTACATGACTTGTGCCCATGCGATGAGCCCAGTGCCCTTCTCTCGGCCTCCAGTGAATACAGTTTGCAGCTGTGTCGAGTGGACACTCGGGTTGTGGCAAGGTCTTCATCCATGCCCTCTGTGCAATACCCCAGCTTACATTACACAATGGCAACCGGTGCTATTCCTTAGGCCCAGCATTACCAAATAAGTGTAACTTTCCCTCTGTATACATGTTAAAATTGTCATTCTATAACCTCAGCTCTCCGAAACCTTGGCTTATTCTTTCCCGTTCCCAAATACATCTTTCTGAACCACCCATTCTACTTAACATCCCTCCCAAACTCAGAATCCTGTGGCTGGGCCTGGTATGAAAACCTTTGTTGCATTTTACCATCTTGTGTAAATGTGTTTCCATCTTTAACCTCAGCAAGGATTTAGTTGTTGGGCTTCTGTGAATGGCCAAGGGAACTGCAGCCTGATTTGTTTCCTTGTTCCTCATGCTTTGATTTGAGAAAACAAAGAGCATCCTTCCATTGATGCGCTTCGGCTCGTCCTCAGGGGTACGAAGCGTTCTATCAATGATTTCCTGTGCCATATGGTTCCTACTAATCAAGTAAGACTGTGTGGTTGGACAACATATGTGTCAAAATATGGGTACTTAGTCTACTCATATCATCAGAATCGGATGGCCCAATTCCTGGCTGCTAGCTCACAGTGCGTCATCTGGACCCCCTAACCTCACAGGGTACCGGATGGAGTCTGAAAACTTAGAACACGACCACTCTGATCTCCCTCCCATGGAAATCATGGAAACAGATCTACCTTTTTGTTTTTAAATTAGACATGCCCAACGGTAGACACAAAAAATATGTAAATTGGGATTTCAAACATTTTTTGAAGCAATTGGATTCTTGTGTAACCCACATGTGCTGCAATTATTAGTAGAAGGGAACAAAGCAATGTTACCAGCATTCCAAGAATGGTGAAAAAGATGAATAATTCAACCATTATTATGTTGCAGTGATTAAATGCATTTATGAATATATAATAAGGAGAACCACGTGCTATTGGGTATATGTCATATCTAGATGCAGACAAGTGATACAATTACAATCTTTGCCTATTATGATATTTCTTGAAGTCATTGAAGGCATTTCTCTTGGATCTGAGTTAAAGGCAGAGGAAGTTCTATATTGGGGCCATGTACTGATCAGCTATGAAACTCCAGTGTACCAATTTGTACTCCAATAATAACCTAATGGACATTGATTTTTATACATACTAATACAGACAACTTTGAAAGAGGGATCAAAAAACTATTTTGGTTTCCTTCTCCAAGGCCTTTTGAAAGTATTATCTGATGATTTGGCCTCAAGCGTGAAAAAAATGCTACGATTCTATAAGCGACCTTGGTTTCAAATGTGGGACCTCTTCTTTAAGTTTATATTGCACAGTAGGGACATTTAGCTCTTTAACATTAACGGTAGCAATACTCAAATGGTTATTCATAACTATGTACCTATACAATTAACTCTATCAGATTTCTGCCTCAAGCACAAAACTGCCCTTGTCTTTTCTATTTGTTCCCTCCTTTCCCCAACTCAACACCCACCCATCCCTCATGTACAGCTGGTCCAATTGGGTTTCGAGACCTAGGGAGGACTTGTACATTTACTACTGTCTCCTTCTTTGGGAATATCTGTCACAGCATTCTAAGAAGCAGATTAAAAGTTCCTCACCGACATCCAAATTTAACGATTAATGTCTACATCTGACTTACTTTAGATGAGATCTTAGTCAATGAATGTTTCTATTTTTTCCACATTTTAATAGGAATATTGTCAACTTTTTCCGGTTCATGAAATATATTTGTTTATGTCTGCCAAGTGATTTTCAAACTAGTCAAGACTAATATGGGAGCTAGAATAACAATTTCCTTTAGTTTGAATTGGGCATGATCTCATTTCTCTTAATCACCTGGCCATAGTACAGGAATATCCAGGAAATATGGATAAACAGTATCCAGCAGAAGTCTAAATTCACCTTTTTTTCACATGCTTTAGACAGAATGTTCTCCTTAGTGAGAAAGTCTTGTAAAAAGTCTACCAGTTCTGGGTGGAGTGCCTGATTTCAGGGTATTGGACGGAATCCAACATGCTCTAGAAAGTGGGTAATCCCTAAGATAGTGGATGATCCACTTCATTAGGGATACCCCTTCTGTGGCATCTTTGAGGCCCTCAGGAATCCCCACTATCCTAATATTATTCCGTCATGAATGTCTTTCCATTTCTTTACACATTTGCAGTGGCGGCTCGCATAGGGCGTGCTGCGGGGCGGTGAGTCGGGGCGGGAAGGGCAGGGTGTGGGGTAGTAAGCTCGAACATACCACGGAACGGAGGAACGTAATAATTACTTTCCTCCGTTCCGTCGTATGTCCGGGTTTACTACCCCCACCTTGCCCCTCCCCCGCCCCACTGCCCCGCAGCACGCCGTATGCAAGCCACCACTGCACATTTGAGGCTCTTTCTGTGCAGATTTTACCTAATTTTTTCTTTCTGTAATTTGGACTCCAGCTTCGCAAACCAATCGTCTGGGTGTACCCTCTTACCTATCATCCCAATGTTTTCAATTATTTCCTCTACCATATCATTTAATTGCTCATAATTTTCTTCATGTTCTTTTTCTATAGATTAAATCTCAGCACCCTATTTTAAAATTAGCTCAGCAAAATATTTGCATATGTTTTCCCCTTGTTACCTCTTTCACATTCAACACCTAAACTGTTTGGACCCAAGGAAGGACTTGGACAAAGAAAGCTGGGGCATGGACTCCTTCTGGCCCTACTCTGCCAACACCACTGCCAGTGAAGCAATGACACTGTGTGTGTAGGTTCTGTCTAGAGTTTAATGCTCCTTAGTGCAGAAGCACTCACTCTTATTCCTCTCTTTTTTTATTCTCCAATGGCAAATATCATCTACGCTTCAGAACAAAAATCAAAACCAACAAGAGAAGAGCAAGAGGAAGAAGCAAATTCAAGAGATGAGATTTCAATACGTAAGCATAAACTTTAAACCAAAATCCAGCTGTTGTGTGGGTCTAGAAACCAAGCAGCGTGCCAGTTAAAGGAAATATGTAATGTCCATTTCTTTAGAGAATTTTAACATAGAAATGTACTTGCCTTGCCAAACTGTGAACATACATATTGATATCTGAAATATACATTGGCTATCCACATTTCTCAGAAACTGTAGTTTGTTTAAGGAGAAAGAAAATACTCTGATAGGAAATTAAGAGAAGGATGTGCATATTGAAAATGAAGTTAGAGCTCATTTAGAATGTGGTGGGCAGCCCCCGTGTGTTAGTATGGCAGAGGTAATTGACTCTACCACTCTGGCCAGACTATTGCCCACCATATTTAGAAATCTCTGCTAACCCATGCCTCGTAGAAGTCACCTGCCAGTCCAGATATATAAACATGTACTTCGGACCATCTACTCTACATAGAGCGGGTGATTTGATGCACCTACAGGGAAAGTCCCAAAGCCTTTACAATAGGGTGTCCACCAGATAAGCCACCAGTGGCAGTGCCGTAGGAAATATGACTTCCCAACTGACTACTTGTGGCAGAGAACCATGTTCTCCAAGCTCTAAATAATTATTATTTGAAAGAATTCCAAAACGGGATTGTTTGTGCAAATATGTGGCTGTAAGGTTGTTAAAATATCAAGTATTGGCGATGCCAAGAGGCCTCTCTTTAACGTGTGGGACCTTGCACTCTAGAAGGTTTATCGCTTACCCTGCACTCAGCTGGGCTAAGACTTTTACTCTGGTGTACTCAAAGTAGGAGCCAAAGCCAATGAGGAGAGGCCAACATAACTGAGGTTCAGGTCTAAATTTGATTCAGTAGAATCGTTTTATCTGCATTGAACTTCAAAAGGATATTTGTCATCCAACATGGGACTGAGGCATTATATTCCCGAGGTTTAAGAGGAAAGTCAGAATTGCTACCACTTTTCTGTACTACGAACTGAGCATCAGCCACAGTAATATATGAAACGAAAGGGGTTAAATAAACATGAAATCACGAAGGATATACGTATCAACTATGCATCACGAGTGTGTGAAGAGGTAGACAAAGTTGCGAAAATTAGCGTGTCATATATTTTTTTTTTTACTTCAAAACTGTGTGAAAAGTACAAAGGTTTAACAAAAAATAAAGCAGCAAAAAAGGGGCTGTGTACAGCAATTGGTATATTTCCATTACCAAACTCGCCCACGATTCTGCTGCATCCTATGGGTTCTGACGAGCCACACACTTTGCCTACCTTGATGCTGTAATTGCCTGGACTGAATTTTCGACAGCAGAGAAGTGGATAAGTTCTCCTTGTCTCAAGGCAACTATTGTATCACTTGCTGTCATTCATGGTTGCTGGACCTGAGTGACAGAGACAAAAACACAATTCCTTGCAGCCAGATGCCCACATGGACTTCAAACTGAAGGTAATATGACAGAATAATATAAAACTACACTGGCAAAGTTTATGATCTGCATGCTATTATTTAGATATTGTCAACATAGGGTTCTCCTGACATCATTTTCCATTTATTAAACATGTTTTATCTTATTCCAACAAGTTGAAGCAAACATGAAAATGTATATGCAAGATAGAGTACTCCCTACCATATGTCACAAGGGAATTTCCAGTCACTGAGGAATATCTTTAATCAGTCATATAATTCCAAGGCATTCTCTTAATGTATGACAGACAGTATTTAATTCCTTACAATGCTTGGTCATCCTTCAACCATTCCACAAGCTGCTTAAATCGTTGGTGTCTGTATCTTTCTCATACAAGAGATACTATGTTTGCAGACATGAAGCATGAAAGCGAAATGAGTATTGTGAAATAAAAGATGCAGGAATGCAGTTAGTAATTTGTTACAAAAAGACACTAGAATCAGTGTAAATTAGGTCAGATTAAAAGATGCTGTGTCTCAGAATGTGTTGAATCATATAGAGTTTTTTCTCAATGGACCTATTTTGTACAAACATTTTACTGCAATCGATATCTCCTTCCTGCTTTAGGAGAAATGACCAAAAGAACGAAAAGCCACTTGTTGTTTTCTTTCTTTAAACTGCAAATGTAATAATGCTCCGTGGCCTGTCTTTTACCTTGGCTGGTGACTCTGGCATCTGACATTATGGTGTCACTATTCAGCTGTAATAATTTGTTACGGATTAGCAGCTATGTCATTTTCTGCTTACAGGATGACTTGACACATCACAATTGGAATGTAATATGAGAATTAGAGACATGTTATTATACAAGGATTGCAGACTTTCATGTATTATAATATAATTCCTACAAAATATAGTTGTTGAAACCATTGCCACAAGGACCTTATTAAAATCCTAAACCTAAATGATACTTATGTTTCATCATTATTGGTCAGCCGTAATAACATACTGTTGTATCCTGGTTTCAATGTGTTCATGCACTGCCAGTGAGTTCTTCCTAGAATGATGTAATGTAGAATGTTGGGGTCAGAGACTACAGTTAAAGAAGGGCTGAGCAGCATGCTGGCTGCTCCTGGTGGGGCTAGTCCTGGACTGAACTACTGGGATTGTAACCACTACAATAAATACTCCTGAAACACTACAATCTGTCTGGACCAAGTTACTACAATTTATGGCGACGAGTTGACTCAAGAACCTGCGTCTGCTACCCCTCAAGCTCAAGTGGGAGTAGCTGGTAACCTACTGTCAAAGAAGCAACCTCTGCATCTACAGCTGCTTTTCATCAACTAACTGGCACAGCTCAGCCCCACCAGTGACCTCTACATCGGTCGCCCTCTACGCAACTGTGCCAGCTCATGTCTCAACTGCAGCTCAAGTCTCTGCATGCTGTCCCTACAGCGTCTGTTTTAACTGCAGCTCAATTCTGTTCATGCTGTCCCTACAGCGTGATGCAGCGCGTACAATAAAAACTATTCTCCTCCCAGGTCACTTATAGGTCATCCAGGGGCAAACTATATTTCTCATATCCACATGACGATGGGGCCCATAAACATCGCCTAACACACACGCACACTCCTGGATTTCCTTTACACCTTTATGAAATTCTATACTCCTAGGAGAAGCATGAGAACTAAATGGAGAACACCATTTATGTACCGCTGGAAGAGCCAGGATATCTTATTACCTTAATTTGTCACTTTCTTTTAGTTATCTCTTAAGATATTCCTGCTCATTGTTTTGTCGATGAATCTTTCATGTAAAAAATTAGTTCATAGTGATTAAGACCAGCTGAATCACAATAACCAATTACTAATGTCACAATCATTTAGGAAAATAACCACTGAGTCATTTTGGGTTTAAAGAATCTTAAATTTTATATAATTTTAAAAGCATGAGAAAGAATTTAATACTTTATTCAATTATTCATTCTTAAATTCAAATATTTTATTAAGCATAATCAATTTATTGCAGAAAGGAAATTTTTTGTTATGAAGCCAAAACCCTAATTACCTGCCTAGCTTCCTAATTTAGCCTAATGATTTCTAACCTAAGTTAAGAATTAGAAATAGCCTGATTCTCATACTCAACTGGAAAATTAAGACAGCAACAGCAACTTCAGCTCGTCAGCATCAGCTACCTGCAACCCGTCTCATCTAACAGTCTTTCAGCATCTCCCGCTCAGTAAGGGATCGATCAGGACCACCCAGCACTGGAAGCCACCAACACGACTCTCCGACTCCTCTCCTGACTGTGACTGCAACCGCGACTGACCCCCTCCCACTAAGAGTAGGCCCTCTTATACCCTAATTCTAACTTTGCTAACTAACTGTTGCAACATTAATAACACGCTTTTCTTTCATTGGTCCATGCATGTCATCTTATTCATTCTTTTAATCAAGTTCTCTTGGATTCAAGGGACCTTGGATCATTTCCTTTCCCATACGCTTAAACATTTTTCATCCGTTTCGATCAGTACATTTGTAACTTCTTTCGACACATTTGAGAACTCCGCAGTCATTGTCCTTTCTCTTAAACTTGTTTCCCACGGGTCTTCTGCTGATCATCATGGCACACTATCAGTTCAATTAGGTCACACCAGCCTTGACCATTTCTTGCATCCTAGCGTCTCAGTAACCTCACGAGGTTTTAGTTTTTTCTCCGATTTCATCCCGTGTCATGTGTCCCCTTGCGTCTGCGCACATCTTCCCACTGGCGGCCATTTTATATCGCCACTCGGTTATACTTTTAGAAGCACTAATTTGAGGCAAACAAAACATAATTAAAATAGAGAAAAATAGCCCTTTCGTTTCCCTCCCGTCGTCTACGTACCCCAATTAGTTGTTACCTAGCAGAAAGCAACATTTAAGCTGTTCCTTACTTACCATCACTATTGTTTTTGCAACGACACGTTTTATTTCTATGAAGCACAAACATGCATTTATTTTTAATTAGTACGCATTTATTTTTATGTTATAATTAGACACACGGACATCCATTAATAGATTATTTAGCACACACATTGGCATATTACCATTCCCACACATACATTGTTGATTAATACATTTAAACGAACATTTTATTTAATTAATTATAAAATTTGTTAGGGGTTAAAAAAAATTATTTTTTATTTTCCCTGCTCCATCAAGCGTTTGTTTCAACTTTAGCCCAAGCCAGTTCCTGCTGTGTCTACAGAGCCTTGACACTGAAGGTAATCAGCTGCAGCCTGTTCGTGTCTCCAGTGAGGTACTTCTGTTTCTGGGAAAACCCGTTTTCTGCATGTGCCTCACAAAATCAAGTTGGCTTGGGACAAGTTTTCGTTTGCGCACTGTTTGTCTTGCATCTACTTGCTGTCTACTACCAGCCTTCACACAATACGTCTACGCTGTCACTACACACGTTTACAGTGCCTCTACCTGTGTTTTACCCCAGTGGGAAGTGTCGTGCTTCTGTTTTACTTAACGTTGTTTACAGCATGTTCCACTCTTAAGTCACTGAACACTGGGCTTTGGAAGCGCACGACTTGTTATGCTCATCTTTCTCAGTCCTTTCTAACGTGTGCCAGCTGAACGGGATTGGGAATTTGCTTGATCTCCCTGCCCTCCGCAAGAGAAAGCCATTGGGGTGAGGAATATTCAGTTTTTGAATTGTTTTACGAGCGAGGCCGATAAAAACTGCCGCCCAGCGTTCAAAACTTGAAAGTGAGCGCGCGCTTCTCACCTCTTCGCTTGGAGCTGTGGAGCCATTCATGACGTTTTCCGTGCTCGGCATTCATTTAGCGCTGCTGTCGGATGCCTTGCAGCAAGAGCGTGCCTGGAGCCACACGGCGTGCGTCTCCTGTGCGTCCCGCCATCTTTTGGTTGGAGGAGGATGCTGGTTAATGACGTTCCCTGTAACGGTCCTGTATTGTGCCAACCAACACTGTGTTTGTCTAATAAAGTTATTCCCATCTTGACTAACTTCACCAGCGTCGCGGTTGGACCGTTTTCTTGTTTGTGCAACGCCTGTCCCTATTTTTGAACAGTTAGTTCGACTTTCAAGCCACTGGTCACTGGACTTTGGACCTTAACTCCAATACATTTGGTGAGTTCTTAGTTCTTCACAAGTCCTGCCTTTCAATCTCCAGTATGCGTCTTCTCTTCAACACTGTACCATTCTCCCTCAAGCTTCGTGTGCCATTTCCTTGTAACGCCTGTCCCTCACCATCACAGTGGCAGGCACACCAGTGACATTTTTAAACTTACTGAGCATATTTCGGTGATTAAGCACCAGTTTGTAGTCACGCAAAAGTAAATCTCTACAGAACATTTTAGTAACGTTGAGCTCACTGTGCATTGGTAAAAGCGGAGAGTCCATATTTGGTTGGTTTGTCTCGAGGCCAGTTCTACTAATGTTCTCTATATTGTTTAATGTATGGGGAAATGTATTCAATATATATTCTGTCAAACAAGTTTCGCTTCTAATGCAGCAAATTACAATACAGTGTTGTATCAGTCAGCTAATGGCATGTTGATAGTTAAGGTAATGTTTATATATTAAGGATATATATATTGTGGTTCTTACCAATGTTGTCTACCTGACCACAGTCTTTCTACAGGTGCACAGCAACAGACCTTCACACAAGGTCGTCGTTTCTCGTTCTGTTACCCTACACAGGGTGTGTCTTACGGGCTCTACGCCCATTCTTACAGTGCACAATGTTTTACCTCCACACGAGGTGTGTCATGTTACCCTACACAGGGTGTGTCTTACGGGCTCTACGCCCATTCTTACAGTGCACATTGTTTTACCTCAACACGAGGTGTGTCACGTTACCCTACACAGGGTGTGTCTTACGGGCTCTATGCCCATTCTTACAGTGCACAATGTTTTACCTCCACACGAGGTGTGTCACACGGGTTTTAATCCCATCGCTACCGTGCACTACCTTTGCACAACATTTTACCTCCACTCCAGGTGTTTCGCATGGGTCCTATTCCCTTTGCTCAGTGCACGTTGTATGTACCTCTCCACGAGGTGCGTCCTTACACATTGTGCACAACATGTGACCTCAATTCGAGGTGCGTTTGTTTACGTACTTACTCACGTTCATTTATACTCTTTTCTTTCAGTGCACTATTTACCTTTCTTAAGGTGTGTGGTGTGAGTTGCACTCTGTTTCTAATAGTGCACAACATATTTATCTCCACTCGAGATTGCCTTTGCAAATTCGAATTGTTACCCTTTTGGGTGTGTAGTTTGGGTTCTAGTCCCATTTCTACTGTGCATGGGTTACGCCACACTGGGTGTTTGTTTTTTATGTTTTATATTTCATTTTCAACACTTTAGCCCAGTGCTGTTCTCTATTTTGTTTCGGTCTTAAATATGTGATGGAGAAGTAAGTGTAATCATTTGTATTTCTCTTCTTCTCTGTCTTCTTGTTTCCTCCTGCTCTTACTTGCCTCCTCGCATACCTGTCTGGCCAGTAGGTGTGCAGGTGGTAGTCATTGATGGTTTCTCCTTCCACTCTTTCTCTTCTTTGGTTATATAAAGAAAGGAGGATGAGTACTGGATTATGTTTATTTGTTTTCATATTTCCATTGTCTCTCTCACTGCTCTTCTTGTCTCTTTTTGGTTCTTTCTTTCGTTCATCTAGCTTCTGCATCTTGTTTCTGATTTTCTCTTTTTCTCTTCATCTGTGATAGTGTTCTTTTCTGTTTTCTTTTGGAAGAAAGGAGGATATGTTGTATCCTGGTTTCAATGTGTTCATGCTCTGCCAGTGAGTTCTTCCTAGAATGATGTAATGTGGAATGTTGGGGTCAGAGACTACAGTTGCAGAAGGGCTGAGCAGCATGCTGGCTGCTCCTGGTGGGGCTAGTCCTGGACTGAACTACTGGGATTGTAACTACTACAATAAATACTCCTGAAACACTAAAATCTGTCTGGACCAAGTTACTACACAAACCATTCCTAGATTCAAATCTTATGCATTTCAGACATGCTCTGTAGCCAAAATGTTTGTATCTGTCCCAATCACTAGGCATTCCTATGCCTCGCAAACACTGGATACAGACTGTGCATGACTTGTGCCCATGCGATGAGCCCAGTGCCCTTCTCTCGGCCTCCAGTGAATACAGTTTGCAGCTGTGCCGAATGGACACTCGGGTTGTGGCAAGGTCTTCATCTATGCCCTCTTTGCAATACCCCATCTTACATTACACAATGGCAACTGATGCTATTCCTTAGGCCCAGCATTACCAAATAAGTGTAACTTTCCCTCTGTATACATGTTAAAATTGTCATTCTATAACCGCAGCTCTCCGAAACCTTGGCTTATTTTTCCCCGTTCCCAAATACATCTTTCTGAACCACCCATTCTACTTAACATACCTCCCAAACTCAGAATCCTGTGGCTGGGCCTGGTATGAAAACCTTTGCTATATTTTACCATCTTGTGTAAATGTGTTTCCATCTTTAACCTCAGCAAGGATTTAGTTGTTGGGCTTCTGTGAATGGCCAAGGGAACTGCAGCCTGATTTGTTTCCTTGTTCCTCATGCTTTGATTAGAGAAAACAAAGAGCATCCTTCCATTGATGCGCTTCGGCTCGTCCTCAGGGGTACGAAGCGTTCTATCAATGATTTACTGTGCCATATGGTTCCTACTAATCAAGTAAGACTGTGTGGTTGGACAACATATGTGTCAAAATATGGGTACTTAGTCCACTCATATCATCAGAATCGGATGGCCCAATTCCTGGCTGCTAGCTCACAGTGCGTCATCTGGACCCCCTAACCTCACAGGGTACCGGATGGAGTCTGAAACCTTAGAACACGACCACTCTGATCTCCCTCACAGAGAAATCATGGAAACAGATCTACCTTTTTGTTTTTATCTTAGGCATGCCCAACGGTAGACACAAAAAATATGTAAATTGGGATTTCAAACATTTTTTGAAGCAATTGGATTCTTGTGTAACCCACATGTGCTGCAATTATTAGTAGAAGGGAACAAAACAATGTTACCAGCATTCCAACCATTATTATGTTGCAGTGATTAAATGCATTTATGAATATATAATAAAGAGAGCCACGTGCTATTGGGTATAGGTCATATCTAGATGCAGACAAGTGATACAATTACAATCTTTGCCTATTATGATATTTCTTGAAGTCATTGAAGGCATTTCTCTTGGATCTGGGTTAAAGGCAGAGGAAGCTCTTTATTGGGGACATGTACTGATCAGCTATGAAACTCCAGTTTACCAATTTGTACTCCAATAATGTACATTGATTTTTATACGTACTAATACAGACAACTTTGAAAGAGGGATCAAAAAGCTATTTTGGTTTCCTTCTCCAAGGCCTTTTGAAAGTATTATCTGATGATTTGGCCTCAAGCGTGAAAAAAATGCTACGATTCTATAAGCGACCTTGGTTTCAAATGTGGGACCTCTTCTTTAAATTTATATTGCATAGTAGGGACATTTAGCTCTTTAACATTAAAGGTAGCAATACTCAAATGGTTATTCATAACTATGTACCTATACAATTAACTCTATCAGATTTCTGCCTCAAGCACAAAACTGCCCTTGTCTTTTCTATTTGTTCCCTCCTTTCCCCAACTCAACACCCACCAATCCTTCATGTACAGCTGGTCCAATTGGGTTCGAGACCTAGGGAGGACTTGTACATTTACTACTGTCTCCTTCTTTGGGAATATCTGTCACAGCATTCTAAGAAGCAGATTAAAAGTTCCTCACCGACATCCAAATTTAACGATTAATGTCTACATCTGACTTACTTTAGATGAGATCTTAGTCAATGAATGTTTCCATTTTTTCCACATTTTAATAGGAATATTGTCAACTTTTTCTGGTTCATGAAATATATTTGTTTATGTCTGCCAAGTGATTTTCAAACTAGTCAAGACTAATATGGGAGCTAGAATAACAATTTCCTTTAGTTTGAATTGGGCATGATCTGATTTCTCTTAATCACCTGGCCATAGTACAGGAATATCCAGGAAATATGGATAAACAGTATCCAGTAGAAGTCAAAATTCACCTTTTTTTTACATGCTTTAGACAGAATGTTCTCCTTAGTGAGAAAGTCTTGGAAAAAGTCTACCAGTTCTGGGTGGAGTGCCTGATTTCAGGGTATTGGACGGAATCCAACATGCTCTAGAAAGTGGGTAATCCCTAAGATAGTGGATGATCCACTTGATTAGGGATACCCCTTCTGTGGCATCTTTGAGGCCCTCAGGAATCCCCACTATCCTAATATTATTCCGTCATGAATGTCTTTCCATTTCTTTACACATTTGCAGTGGCGGCTCGCATAGGGCGTGCTGCGGGGCGGTGAGTCGGGGCGGGGAAATGGCAGGGTGTGGGGGTAGTAAACTCGAACATACAACGGAACGGAGGAACGTAATAATTACTTTCCTCCGTTCCGTCGTATGTCCGAGTTTACTACCCCCCCCACCCTGCCCCTCCCCCGCCCCACTGCCTCGCAGCACGCCGTATGCAAGCCGCCACTGCACATTTGAGGCTCTTTCTGTGCAGATTTTACCTCATTTTTTCTTTCTGTAATTTGTATCATTTAATTGCTCATAATTTTCTTCATGTTATTTTTCTATAGATTAAATCTCAGAACCCTATTTTAAAATTAGCTCAGCAAAATATTTGCATATGTTTTCCCCTTGTTACCTCTTTCACATTCAACACCTAAACTGTTTGGACCCAAGGAAGGACTTGGACAAAGAAAGCTGGGGCATGGACTCCTTCTGGCCCTACTCTGCCAACACCACTGCCAGTGAAGCAATGACACTGTGTGTGGGGGTTCTGTCTAGAGTTTAATGCTCCTTAGTGCATAATCACTCACTCTTATTCCTCTCTTTTTTTATTCTCCAATGGCAAATATCATCTACGCTTCAGAACAAAAATCGAAACCAACAAGAGAAGAGCAAGAGGAAGAAGCAAATCCAAGAGATGAGATTTCAATACGTAAGCATACACTTTAAACCAAAATCCAGCTGTTGTGTGGGTCTAGAAACCAAGCAGCGCGCCAGTTAAAGGAAATATGTAATGTCCATTTCTTTAGAGAATTTTAACATAGAAATGTACTTGCCTTGCCAAACTGTGAACATACATATTGATATCTGAAATATACATTGGCTATCCACATTTCTCAGAAACTGTAGTTTGTATAAGGAGAAAGAAAATACTCTGATAGGAAAGTAAGAGAAGGATGTGCATATTGAAAATGAAGTTAGGGCTCATTTAGAATGTGGTGGGCAGCCCCCGTGTGTTAGTATGGCAGAGGTAATTGACTCTACCACTCTGGCCAGACTATTGCCCACCATATTTAGAAATCTCTGCTAACCCATGCCTCGTAGAAGTCACCTGCCAGTCCAGATTTATAAACATGTACTTCGGACCATCTACTCTACATAGAGCGGGTGATTTGATGCACCTACAGGGAAAGTCCCAACGCCTTTACTATAGGGTGTCCACCAGATAAGCCACCAGTGGCAGTGCCGTAGGAAATATGACTTCCCAACTGACTACTTGTGGCAGAGAACCATGTTCTCCAAGCTCTAAATAATTATTATTTGAAAGAATTCCAAAACGGGATTGTTTGTGCAAATTTGTGGTTGTAAGGTTGTTAAAATATCAAGTATTGGCGATGCCAAGCGGCCTCTCTTTAACGTGTGGGACCTTGCACTCTAGAAGGTTTATCGCTTACCCTGCACTCAGCTGGGCTAAGACTTTTACCTCTGGTGTACTCAAAAGAGGAGCCAAAGCCAATGAGGAGAGGCCAACAAAACTGAGGTTCAGGTCTAAATTTGATTCAGTAGAATTGTTTTATCTGCATTGAACTTCAAAAGGATATTTGTCATCCAACATGGGACTGAGGCATTATATTTCCGAGGTTTAAGAGGAAAGTCAGAATTGCTACCACTTTTCTGTACTACGAACTGAGCATCAGCCACAGTAATATATGAAACGAAAGGGGTTAAATAAACATGAAATCACGAAGGATATACGTATCAACTATGCATCACGAGTGTGTGAAGAGGTAAACAAAGTTGCAAAAATTAGCGTGTCATATTTTTTTTTTAATGAGCAAGGGACCCACGTCTGGGCATACCCTGCCAACTTAGGGCGAACAAAGCGATACAAAAGGGGATGATGGACGGAGCGCTTGAGCAATTCAAACACTCACCCCCAGTCAACTGATCTGGGTTTAATCCATCATCATTCTTTAGCTCACTCCACCACCCCAGTTCAGACATGGCCATATGCAAATCAGTCTGACCCTTTGCCTCATGGGAACAGTCCAGCCCGAACTGCCAAGCCATGTCTTCCCTGGACCGGAAACAAGCATCCAAGGACCGGTTTCTGGCATTTCAGCCGTCATCAGCCAGGCTTGCTTGAATCCCTTTTGTATCGCTTTGTTCGCCCTAAGTTGGCAGGGTATGCCCAGACGTGGGTCCCTTGCTCACTTTGCCACTGGATTCAAGCTAGCCTGGCTGATGACGGCTGAATGGCCAGAAACCGGTCTCAGGATGCTTGTTTCCAGTCCAGGGAAGACATGGCTTGGCAGTTCGGGCTGGACTGTTCCCATGAGGCACAGGGTCAGACTGATTTGCATATGGCCATGTCTGAACTGGGGTGGTGGAGTGAGCTAAAGAATGATGATGGATTAAACCCAGATCAGTTGACTGGGGTGAGTGTTTGAATTGCTCAAGCGCTCCGTCCATCATCCCCTTTGTATCGCTTTGTTCGCCCTAAGTTGGCAGGGTATGCCCAGACGTGGGTCCCTTGCTCACTTTGCCACTGGATTCAAGCTAGCCTGGCTGATGACGGCTGAATAGCCAGAAACCGGTCTCAGGTTGCTTGTTTCCGGTCCAGGGAAGACATGGCTTGGCAGTTCGGGCTGGACTGTTCCCATGAGGCACACGGTCAGACTGATTTGCATATGGCCATGTCTGAACTGGGGTGGTGGAGTGAGCTAAAGAATGATGATGGATTAAACCCAGATCAGTTGACTGGGGGTGAGTGTTTGATTTGCTCAAGCGCTCCGTCCATCATCCCCTTTTGTATCGCTTTGTTCGCCTCTAAGTTGGCAGTGTATGCCCAGACGTGGGTCCCTTGCTCACTTTGCCACTGGATTCAAGCTAGCCTGGCTGATGACGGCTGAATAGCCAGAAACCGGTCTCAGGATGCTTGTTTCCGGTCCAGGGAAGACATGGCTTGGCAGTTCGGGCTGGACTGTTCCCATGAGGCACAGGGTCAGACTGATTTGCATATGGCCATGTCTGAACTGGGGTGGTGGAGTGAGCTAAAGAATGATGATGGATTAAACCCAGATCAGTTGACTGGGGGTGAGTGTTTAATTTGCTCAAGCGCTCCGTCCATCATCCCCTTTTGTATCGCTTTGTTTGCCCTAAGTTGGCAGGGTATGCCCAGACGTAGGTCCCTTGCTCACTTTGCCACTGGATTCAAGCTAGCCTGGCTGATGACGGCTGAATAGCCAGAAACCGGTCTCAGGATGCTTGTTTCCGGTCCAGGGAAGACATGGCTTGGCAGTTCGGGCTGGACTGTTCCCATGAGGTACAGGGTCAGACTGATTTGCATATGGCCATGTCTGAACTGGGGTGGTGGAGTGAGCTAAAGAATGATGATGGATTAAACCCAGATCAGTTGACTGGGGGTGAGTGTTTGATTTGCTCAAGCGCTCCGTCCATCATCCCCTTTTGTATCGCTTTGTTCGCCCTAAGTTGGCAGGGTATGCCCAGACGTGGGTCCCTTGCTCACTTTGCCACTGGATTCAAGCTAGCCTGGCTGATGACGGCTGAATAGCCAGAAACCGGTCTCAGGATGCTTGTTTCCGGTCCAGGGAAGACATGGCTTGGCAGTTCGGGCTGGACTGTTCCCATGAGGCACAGGGTCAGACTGATTTGCATATGGCCATGTCTGAACTGGGGTGGTGGAGTGAGCTAAAGAGTGATGATGGATTAAACCCAGATCAGTTGACTGGGGGTGAGTGTTTGATTTGCTCAAGCGCTCCGTCCATCATCCCCTTTTGTATCGGGTTATTCAAAAAAGCTTGAGCATTTCTATCCTGAAAAGGCTTAATGAGCTGCCGCAACCTCCACCGCCTTTCAACGGTGGAGTGGCAAAAATCAGTTCGGACAAAGTAAGAAATCTCATTCCTAGTTCTCTTTGCTTCTGGCCTGACTTTTTCAAAAACAGCTTGGCGCAGCAAAAAATTGCCAAAATACACCAGAATGGCACGTGGAAGTGCCCCTGCCCTTACTGGCTGCTTCTGTACAAAGGGAACACGATGTGCTCGTTGCACCTCTAATGCCCAGTTCCAATCCATAAGTTCGGGGAGCGTATCTCGTAATAGGTCGATCACAAATGACGGACATCAGCCCCCTCGACCCCTTCAGGGACCCCAAGCACCCGTAGGTTGTTTCTTCGCTGACGATTTTCAAACTCCTCCAGTTTCCAATTGATGTCAACTAGCTGTGCCTCGTGTGAGTTTGCTAAAGATTGGTTCGTTACAAGGTCTGATTCTACAGAGACTATCCTGGACTCAAGATCTGTCAGCCGTTCCCCAAATACGCTACAAGTCTTGGTCAGTTTCCGTACCACTCCTAGCACCTTTTGCATCGCTGCCTGGGCTTTATGTCCATCTTGACGTGTCTCCTCGCGGTGCATTGATATGGCCTGAAAGATAGCTTCTAGCGTTGGAAGGGTAGGCCCAGATGAATCGGAAACAGATTGGCCGTCAGACAAAGGATTAGTGAGTTGGTTTATAGGGGTATAATCCCATGTTAGATCCTTGCCACCCTGTCTCTTTTTTTTCCCCTCAAAACAGTTCTAGCCTTACCTCCCTCATCCTCATCCAAATTACTATCGCTCAAATCAGTTGTGTTAACGGATGAGTCCTCCGACCATTCGCCACCATCAGAATCAGAAATCGCCGGGTTCCTTATCTGGTTCCCTGTCTGTATTGCCATTGTTGCCATCATTGACCTTATTAGCCCTAGAAGCACCTTGAGGCTGACTAGTACACGTATCGCTTAATAGGTGCTCTTGATAAAGTGAGTTCGAAGCGTCCTGCAGGGGAGCCAGTTCACCCCCACCCATAGCTACCTCGCTGGGGTTTTCTATGTTGTGAGCCATTCCGACATTAGGCATACCATCCTCCTTCTCCCCGGTATTAGCTCCAGGGTGAGGGGAGGTGTCCCCTGGCCTACCTTCAGTCTCAGCTGGAAGTGAATTCTCAGCATCTCTCGGTTCCCTCAGTTCCTTTCGCGGTTGGCCCTCTGCCGTACCTGCAATCCCGGGACATGCCTTGCTCTGCCCCTGCTCCTCGAGACCCGGAACTGTTTTTCCGGCCGGGCCTCTCAGTAGTTCAACCACAGTAGGGCCGGCCGGGCGACCCTTCTGTGCGGCCCTGCCTCTTCCTTTCTTTTCCGGGTTCGGATCGGCTTCCGCTCCCCTTCGCCCGTGCCGTGGTGTCCGAGCTGGTGATCCCTCTGCAGCCGCCGTCCCGGTTTCCGCGCTCGAATCACCAGCCTCAGATTGCCCTCTCAAAACCAAATGGGCCATCCTCGCCTTAGTGGCTCCCGCAGCCGCCTTGGGTCCCGTCTCGGTGGTCCCAGCTTCAGCTACAGCCTTCACGGAGACCGCCGCAGCCAGGTATGATCCGCCGTAGTTTGTGGAAACCTCTGATTTTATTTTGCTGAATTGCCGGAGAACTGCCAGCCCAATGACGGTGCCTATTAAGTGTAAATAGCTCCTGCATATCCTTGGGGGGTGCTGTGATACCACAATGCAATTTGCTGGGTTCATCATTCCATATTTTTCAATGCAGCATTTGGTAGTTTTGACTCTCTACTGGTCTGTGCGCAGCTACGGTCTCAAGCGACCGCCATCTTGCCTCTCTGTATCCTGGTTTCAATGTGTTCATGCTCTGCCAGTGAGTTCTTTCTAGAATGATGTAATGTGGAATGTTGGGGTCAGAGACTACAGTTGGAGAAGGGCTGAGCAGCATGCTGGCTGCTCCTGGTGGGGCTAGTCCTGGACTGAACTACTGGGATTGTAACTACTACAATAAATACTCCTGAAACACTACAATCTGTCTGGACCAAGTTACTACAATTTATGGCAACGAGTTCACTCAAGAACCTGCGTCTGCTACCCCTCAAGCTCAAGTGGGAGTAGCTGGTAACCTACTGTCAAAGAAGCAACCTCTGCATCTACAGCTGCTTTTCATCAACTAACTGGCACAGCTCATCCCCACCAGTGACCTCTACATCGGTCGCCCTCTACGCAACTGTGCCAGCTCCTGTCTCAACTGCAGCTCAAGTCTCTGCATGCTGTCCCTACAGCGTCTGTTTTAACTGCAGCTCAATTCTGTTCCTGCTGTCCCTACAGCGTCTGTTTCAACTTTAGCCCAAGCCAGTTCCTGCTGTGTCTACAGAGCCTTAACACTGAAGGTAATCAGCTGCAGCCTGTTCGTGTCTCCAGTGAGGTACTTCTGTTTCTGGGAAAACCTGTTTTCTGCATGTGCCTCACAAAATCAAGTTGGCTTGGGACAAGTTTTCGTTTGCACACTGTTTGTCTTGCATCTATTTGCTGTCTACTACCAGCCTTCACACAATACGTCTACGCTGTCACTACACACGTTTACAGTGCCTCTACCTGTGTTTTACCCCAGTGGGAAGTGTCGTGCTTCTGTTTTACTTAATGTTGTTTACAGCATGTTCCAGCCTTAAGTCACTGAACACTGGGCTTTGGAAGCGCACAACTTGTTATGCTCATCTTTCTCAGTCCTTTCTAACGTGTGCCAGCTGAACGGGATTGGGAATTTGCTTGATCTCCCTGCCCTCCGCAAGAGAAAGCCATCGGGGTGAGGAATATTCAGTTTTTGAATTGTTTTACGAGCGAGGCCGATAAAAACTGCCGCCCTGCGTTCAAAACTTGAAAGTGAGCGCGCGCTCCTCACCTCTTCGCTTGGAGCTGTGGAGCCATTCATGACGTTTTCCGTGCTCGGCATTCATTTAGCGCTGCTGTCGGATGCCTTGCAGCAAGAGCGTGCCTGGAGCCACCCGGCGTGCGTCTCCTGTGCGTCCCGCCATCTTTCGGTTGGAGGAGGATGCTGGTTAATGACGTTCCCTGTCACGGTCCTGTATTGTGCCAACCAACACTGTTTGTCTAATAAAGTTATTCCCATCTTGACAAGCTTCACCAGGGTCGCAGTTGGACCGTTTTCTTCTTTGCGCAACGCCTGTCCCTATTTTTGAACAGTTAGTTCGACTTTCAAGCCACTGGTCACTGGACTTTGGACCTTAACTCCAATACATTTGGTGAGTTCTTAGTTCTTCACAAGTCCTGCCTTTCAGTCTCCAGTATGCGTCTTCTCTTCAACACTGTACCTTTCTCCCTCAAGCTTCGTGTGCCATTTCCTTGTAATGCCTGTCCCTCACCATCACAGTGGCAGGCACACCAGTGACATTTTTAAACTTACTGAGCATATTTCGGGGGTGAAAAGCACCAGTTTGTAGTCACGCAAAAGTAAATCTCTACAGAACATTTTAGTAACGTTGAGCTCACTGTGCATTGGTAAAAGAGGACAGTCCATATTTGGTTGGTTTGTCTCGAGGCCAGTTCTACTAATGTTCTCTATATTGTTTAATGTATGGGGAAATGTATTCAATATATATTCTGTCAAACAAGTTTCGCTTCTAGTGCAGCAAATTACAATACAGTGTTGTATCAGTCAGCTAATGCCATGTTGATAGTTAAGGTAATGTTTATATAGTAAGGATATATATATTGTGGTTCTTACCAATGTTGTCTACATGACCACAGTCTTTCTACAGGTGCACAGCAACAGACCTTCACACAAGGTCGTCGTTTCTCGTTCTGTTACCCTACACAGGGTGTGTCGTACGGGCTTTACGCCCATTCTTACAGTGCACAATGTTTTACCTCCACACGAGGTGTGTCACGTTACCCTACACAGGGTCTGTCTTATGGGCTCTACGCCCATTCTTACAGTGCACAATGTTTTACCTCCACACGAGGTGTGTCACGTTACCCTACACAGGGTGTGTCTTACGGGCTCTACGCCCATTCTTACAGTGCACAATGTTTTACCTCCACACGAGGTGTGTCACACGGGTTTTAATCCCATTGCTACCGTGCACTACCTGTGCACAACATTTTACCTCCACTTGAGGTGTTTCGCATGGGTCCTATTCCCTTTGCTCAGTGCACGTTGTATGTACCTCTCCACGAGGTGCGTCCTTACACATTGTGCACAACATGTGACCTCAATTCGAGGTGCGTTTGTTCACGTACTTACTCACGTTCATTTATACTCTTTTCTTTCAGTGCACTATTTACCTTTCTTAAGGTGTGTGGTGTGAGTTGTACTCTGTTTCTAATAGTGCACAACATATTTATCTCCACTCGAGATTGCCTTTGCAAATTCGAATTGTTACCCTTTTGGGTGTGTAGTTTGGGTTCTAGTCCCATTTCTACTGTGCATGGGTTTACGCCACACTGGGTGTTTGTTTTTTATGTTTCATGTTTCATTTTCAACACTTTAGCCCAGTGCTGTTCTCTATTTAGTTTCGGTCTTAAATATGTGATGGAGAAGTAAGTGTAATGATTTGTATTTCTCTTCTTCTCTGTCTTCTTATTTCCTCCTGCTCTGACTTGCCTCCTCGCATACCTGTCTGGACAGTAGGTATGCAGGTGGTAATCATTGATGGTTTCTCCTTCCACTCTTTCTCTTCTTTGGTTATATAAAGAAAGGAGGATGGGTATTGGATTATGTTTATTTGTTTTCACATTTCCATTGTCTCTCTCACTGCTCTTCTTGTCTCTTTTTGTTTCTCTCTTTCGTTCATCTAGCTTCTGCATGTTGTTTCTCCTTTTCTCTTTTTCTCTTCATCTGTGATAGTGTTCTTTTCTGTTTTCTTTTGGAAGAAAGGAGGATATGTTGTATCCTGGTTTCAATGTGTTCATACTCTGCCAGTGAGTTCTTCCTAGAATGATGTAATGTGGAATGTTGGGGTCAGAGACTACAGTTGGAGAAGGGCTGAGCAGCATGCTGGGTGCTCCTGGTGGGGCTAGTCCTGGACTGAACTACTGGGATTGTAACTACTACAATAAATACTCCTGAAACACTACAATCTGTCTGGACCAAGTTACTACACAAACCATCCCTAGATTCAAATCTTATGCTTTTCAGACATGCCCTGTAGCCAAAATGTTTGTATATGTCCCAATCACTAGGCATTCCTATGCCTCGCAAGCACTGGATACAGATTGTGCATGACTTGTGCCCATGCGATGAGCCCAGTGCCCTTCTCTCGGCCTCCAGTGAATACAGTTTGCAGCTGTGCCGAGTGGACACTCGGCTTGTGGCAAGGTCTTCATCCATGCCCTCTGTGCAATACCCCATCTTACATTACACAATGGCAACTGATGCTGTTCCTTAGGCCCAGCATTACCAAATAAGTGTAACTTTCCCTCCGTATACATGTTAAAATTGTCATTCTATAACCGCAGCTCTCCGAAACCTTGGCTTATTTTTCCCCGTTCCCAAATACATCTTTCTGAACCACCCATTCTACTTAACATCCCTCCCAAACTCAGAATCCTGTGGCTGGGCCTGGTATGAAAACCTTTGCTACATTTTAACATCTTGTGTAAATGTGTTTCCATCTTTAACCTCAGCAAGGATTTAGTTGTTGGGCTTCTGTGAATGGCCAAGGGAACTGCAGCCTGATTTGTTTCCTTGTTCCTCATGCTTTGATTAGAGAAAACAAAGAGCATCCTTCCATTGATGCGCTTCGGCTCGTCCTCAGGGGTACGAAGCGTTCTATCAATGATTTCCTGTGCCATATGGTTTCTACTAATCAAGTAAGACTGTGTGGTTGGACAACATATGTGTTAAAATATGGGTACTTAGTCCGCTCATATCATCAGAATCGGATGGCCCAATTCCTGGCTGCTAGCTCACAGTGCGTCATCTGGACCCCCTAACCTCACAGGGTACCGGATGGAGTCTGAAACCTTAGAACACAACCACTCTGATCTCCCTGCCCAGGAAATCATGGAAACAGATCTACCTTTTTGTTTTTACCTTAGGCATGCCCAACGGTAGACACAAAAAATATGTAAATTGGGGTTTCAAACATTTTTTGAAGCAATTGGATTCTTGTGTAACCCACATGTGCTGCAATTATTAGTAGAAGGGAACAAAGCAATGTTACCAGCATTCCAAGAATGGTGAAAAAGAAGAATAATTCAACAATTATTATGTTGCAGTGATTAAATGCATTTATGAATATATAATAAGGAGAACCACGCGCCAATTGGTATAGGTCATATCTAGATGCAGACAAGTGATACAATTATAATCTTTGCCTATTATGATATTTCTTGAAGTCATTAAAGGCATTTCTCTTGGATCTGAGTTAAAGGCAGAGGAAGTTCTATATTGGGGCCATGTACTGATCAGCTATGAAACTCCAGTGTACCAATTTGTACTCCAATAATAACCTAATGGACATTGATTTTTATACATACTAATACAGACAACTTTGAAAGAGGGATCAAAAAACTATTTTGGTTTCCTTCTCCAAGGCCTTTTGTAAGTATTATCTGATGATTTGGCCTCAAGCGTGAAAAAAATGCTACGATTCTATAAGCGACCTTGGTTTCAAATGTGGGACCTCTTCTTTAAATTTATATTGCATAGTAGGGACATTTAGCTCTTTAACATTAAAGGTAGCAATAATCAAATGGTTATTCATAACTATGTACCTGTACAATTAACTCTATCAGATTTCTGCCTCAAGCACAAAACTGCCCTTGTCTTTTCTATTTGTTCCCTCCTTTCCCCAACTCAACACCCACCCATCCCTCATGTACAGCTGGTCCAATTGGGTTTCGAGACCTAGGGAGGACTCGTACATTTACTACTGTCTCCTTCTTTGGGAATATCTGTCACAGCATTCTAAGAAGCAGATTAAAAGTTCCTCACCGACATCCAAATGTAACGATTAATGTCTACATCTGACTTACTTTAGATGAGATCTTAGTCAATGAATGTTTCCATTTTTTCCATTGTTTAATAGGAATATTGTCAACTTTTTCTGGTTCATGAAATATATTTGTTTATGCCTGCCAAGTGATTTTCAAACTAGTCAAGACTAATATGGGAGCTTGAATTGGGCATGATCTCATTTCTCTTAATCACCAGGCCATAGTACAGGAATATCCAGGAAATATGGATAAACAGTATCCAGCAGAAGTCTAAATTCACCTTTTTTTTACATGCTTTAGACAGAATGTTCTCCTTAGTGAGAAAGTCTTGGAAAAAGTCTACCAGTTCTGGGTGGAGTGCCTGATTTCAGGATATTGGACGGAATCCAACATGCTCTAGAAAGTGGGTAATCCCTAAGATAGTGGATGATCCACTTGATTAGGGATACCCCTTCTGTGGCATCTTTCAGGCCCTCAGGAATCCCCACTATCCTAATATTATTCCGTCATGAATGTCTTTCCATATCTTTACACATTTGGAGTGGCGGCTCGCATAGGGCGTGCTGCGGGGCGGTGAGTCGGGGCGGGGAAAGGGCAGGGTGTGGGGGTTGTAAACTCGAACATACGATGGAACGGAGGCACTTAATAATTACTTTCCTCCGTTCCATCGTATGTCCGAGTTTACTACCCCCCACCCTGCCCCTCCCCCGCCGCACCGCCCCGCAGCACGCCGTATGCAAGCCGCCACTGCACATTTGAGACTCTTTCTGTGCAGATTTTACCTCATTTTTTCTTTCTGTAATTTGGACTTCAGCTTCGCAAACCAATCATCTGGGTGTACCCTCTTACCTATCATCCCAATGGTTTCAATTATTTCCTCTACCATATCATTTAATTGCTCATAATTTTCTTCATGTTCTGTTTCTATAGATTAAATCTCAGCACCCTATTTTAAAATTAGCTCAGCAAAATATTTGCATATGTTTTCCCCTTGTTACCTCTTTCACATTCAACACCTAAACTGTTTGGACCAAAGGAACGACTTGGACAAAGAAAGCTGGGGCATGGACTCCTTCTGGCCCTACTCTGCCAACACCACTGCCAGTGAAGCAATGACACTGTGTGTGTAGGTTCTGTCTAGAGTTTAATGCTCGTTAGTGCAGAAGCACTCACTCTTATTCCTCTCTTTTTTTATTCTCCAATGGCAAATATCATCTACGCTTCAGAACAAAAATCGAAACCAACAAGAGAAGAGCAAGAGGAAGAAGCAAATCCAAGAGATGAGATTTCAATACGTAAGCATACACTTTAAACCAAAATCCAGCTGTTGTGTGGGTGTAGAAACCAAGCAGCGCGCCAGTTAAAGGAAATATGTAATGTTCATTTCTTTAGAGAATTTTAACATAGAAATGTACTTGCCTTGCCAAACTGTGAACATACATATTGATATCTGAAATATACATTGGCTATCCACATTTCTCAGAAACTGTAGTTTGTATAAGGAGAAAGAAAATACTCTGATAGGAAATTAAGAGAAGGATGTGCATATTGAAAATGAAGTTAGGGCTCATTTAGAATGTGATAGGCAGCCCCCGTGTGTTAGTATGTTTTGGGAAACAGTGGTTCTGGTGTGGCCTAAAGGTCCATTCAGAAGTAACCCTGCAGGCGGCACTATGGCTGAGTGTAGGAAATTAATTCTTAAAGGGAGCGGTAAATAATATAAAGAGGGACATGTAGGTCAGTATATGACAGATGTTTATTCCAAAACAATAGTATTCAGGTGCTCACACAATAAGTGACAATAAGCGTGACGTGCAAAGTGAGGGTGATATTAAAATAAAGACATCGCATTGACAACAATAGTCTGAACTCCTTTAGAAAATCTTTACAGAGTAAAAGGAGTTCATGTTGTAGGGGGTCGACGGCGTTTCGAACTCAATTATTTGAGTTCATCTTCAGGACATATAAGGGTGAGCAAGCTGAATTGGGCTGAATGCTATTAATATAGCATCCGGGGTGGCAAGCGCCTATGAAACGCTGCGCTCCTCTGTATTTTGAGCGTGGGAGACAGTTGTGAAGAATCAATTCAAGAGGAGCAGCTGGCCTCTGTAAGGCATCGTTCAGTGCCAGGTGTTTTTTTAAGGAGATATGTAATGTCCATTTCTTTAGAGAATTTTAACATAGAAATGTACTTGCCTTGCCAAACTGTGAACATACATATTGATATCTGAAATATACATTGGCTATCCACATTTCTCAGAAACTGTAGTTTGTATAAGGAGAAAGAAAATACTCTGATAGGAAATTAAGAGAAGGATGTGCATATTGAAAATGAAGTTAGGGCTCATTTAGAATGTGGTGGGCAGCCCCCGTGTGTTAGTATGGCAGAGGTAATTGACTCTACCACTCTGGCCAGACTATCGCCCACCATATTTAGAAATCTCTGCTAACCCATGCCTTGTAGAAGTCACCTGCCAGTCCAGATTTATAAACATGTACTTCGGACCAGCTACTCTACATAGAGCGGGTGATTTGATGCACCTACAGGGAAAGTCCCAACGCCTTTACTATAGGGTGTCCACCAGATAAGCCACCAGTGGCAGTGCCGTAGGAAATATGACTTCCCAACTGACTACTTGTGGCAGAGAACCATGTTCTCCAAGCTCTAAATAATTATTATTTTAAAGAATTCCAAAACTGGATTGTTTGTGCAAATATGTGGCTGTAAGGTCGTTAAAATATCAAGTATTGGTGATGCCAAGAGGCCTCTCTTTAACGTGTGGGACCTTGCACTCTAGAAGGTTTATCGCTTACCCTGCACTCAGCTGGGCTAAGACTTTTACCTCTGGTGTACTCAAAATTGGAGCCAAAGCCAATGAGGAGAGGCCAACAAAACTGAGGTTCAGGTCTAAATTTGATTCAGTAGAATCGTTTTATCTGCATTGAACTTCAAAAGATTATTTGTCATCCAACATGGGACTGAGGCATTATATTCCCGAGGTTTAAGAGGAAAGTCAGAATTGCTACCACTTTTCTGTACTACGAACTGAGCATCAGCCACAGTAATATATGAAACGAAAGGGGTTAAATAAACATGAAATCACGAAGGATATACGTATCAACTATGCATCACGAGTGTGTGAAAAGGTAAACAAAGTTGCGAAAATTAGCGTGTCATATTTTTTTTTTTAAACTTCAAAACTTTGTGAACAGTACAAAGGTTTAATAAAAAATAAAGCAGCAAAAAAGGGGCTGTGCACAGCAATTGGTATATTTCTATTACCAAACTCGCCCACGATTCTGCTGCATCCTATGGGTTCTGATGAGCCACACACTTTGCCTACCTTGATGCTGTAATTGCCTGGACTGAATTTTTGACAGCAGAGAAGTGGATAAGTTCTCCTTGTCTCAAGGCAACTATTGTATCACTCGCTGTCATTCATGGTTGCTGGACCTGAGTGACAGAGACAAAAACACAATTCCTTGCAGCCAGATGCCCAAATGGACTTCAAACTGAAGGTAATATGACAGAATAATATAAAACTACACTGGCACAGTTTATGATCTGCATGCTATTAATTAGATATTGTCAACATAGGGTTCTCCTGACATCATTTTCCATTTATTAAACATGTTTTATCTTATTCCAACAAGTTGAAGCAAACATGAAAATGTATACGCAAGATTGAGTACTCCCTACCATATGTCACAAGGGAATTTCCAGTCACTGAGGAATATCTTTAAACAGTCATACAATTCCAAGGCATTCTCTTAATGTATGACAGACAGTATTTAATTCCTTACAATGCATGGTCATCCTTCAACCATTCCACAAGCTGCTTAAATCGTTGGTGTCTGTATCTTTCTCATACAAGAGATACTATGTTTGCAGACATGAAGCATGAATGCGAAATGTGTATTGTGAAATAAAAGATGCAGGAATGCAGTTAGTAATTTGTTACAAAAAGACACTAGAATCAGTGTAAATTAGGTCAGATTAGAAGATGCTGTGGCTCATAATGTGTTGAATCATATTGAGTTTTTTCTCAATGGACCTATTTTGTACAAACATTTTACTGCAATCGATATCTCCTTCCTGCTTTAGTAGAAATGACCAAAAGAACGAAAAGCCAATTGTTGTTTTCTTTCTTTAAACTGCAAATGTAATAATGCTCCGTGGCCTGTCTTTTACCTTGGCTGGTGACTCTGGCATCTGACATTATGGTGTCACTATTCAGCTGTAATAATTTGTTACGGATTAGCAGAATGTCATTTTCTGATTACAGGATGAGTTGACACATCACAATTGGAATGTAATACGAAAATTAGAGACAGGTTATTATACAAGGATTGCAGACTTTCATGTATTATAATATAATTCCTACAAAATATAGTTGTTGAAACCATTGCCACAAGGACCTTATTAAAATCCTAAACCTAAATGATACTTATTTTTCATCATTATTGGTCAGCCGTAATAACATACTGTTGTATCCTGGTTTCAATGTGTTCATGCTCTGCCAGTGAGTTCTTCCTAGAATGATGTAATGTGGAATGTTGGTGTCAGAGACTACAGTTGGAGAAGGGCTGAGCAGCATGCTGGCTGCTCCTGGTGGGGCTAGTCCTGTGCTGAACTACTGGGATTGTAACTACTACAATAAATACTCCTGAAACACTACAATCTGTCTGGACCAAGTTACTACAATTTATGGCACGAGTTGACTCAAGAACCTGCGTCTGCTACCCCTCAAGCTCAAGTGGGAGCAACCTCTGCATCTACAGCTGCTTTTCATCAACTAACTGGCACAGCTGAGCCCACCAGTGACCTCTACATCGGTCGCCCTCTACGCAACTGTGCCATCTCCTGTCTCAACTGCAGCTCAAGTCTCTGCATGCTGTCCCTACAGCGTCTGTTTTAACTGCAGCTCAATTCTGTTCCTGCTGTCCCTACAGCGTCTGTTTCAACTTTAGCTCAAGCCAGTTCCTGCTGTGTCTACAGAGCCTTGACACTGAAGGTAATCAGCTGCAGCCTGTTCGTGCCTCCAGTGTGGTACTTCTGTTTGTGGGAAAACCCGTTTTCTGCATGTGCCTCACAAAATCAAGTTGGCTTGGGACAAGTTTTCGTTTGCGCACTGTTTGTCTTGCATCTACTTGCTGTCTACTACCAGCCTTCACACAATACGTCTACGCTGTCACTACACACGTTTACAGTGCCTCTACCTGTGTTTTACCCCAGTGGGAAGTGTCGTGCTTCTGTTTTACTTAACGTTGTTTACAGCATGTTCCAGCCTTAAGTCACTGAACACTGGGCTTTGGAAGCGCACGACTTGTTATGCTCATCTTTCTCAGTCCTTTCTAACGTGTGCCAGCTGAACGGGATTGGGAATTTGCTTGATCTCCCTGCCCTCCGCAAGAGAAAGCCATTGGGGTGAGAATATTCAGTTTTTGAATTGCTTTACGAGCGAGGCCGATAAAAACTGCCGCCCCGCGTTCAAAACTTGAAAGTGAGCGCGCGATCCTCACCTCTTCGCTTGGAGCTGTGGAGCCATTCATGACGTTTTCCGTGCTCGGCATTCATTTAGCGCTGCTGTCGGATGCCTTGCAGCAAGAGCGTGCCTGGAGCCACCCGGCGTGCGTCTCCTGTGCGTCCCGCCATCTTTCGGTTGGAGGAGGATGCTGGTTAATGACGTTCCCTGTCACAGTCCTGTATTGTGCAAACCAACACTGTGTTTGTCTAATAAAGTTATTCCCATCTTGACAAGCTTCACCAGCGTCGCGGTTGGACTGTTTTCTTGTTTGCGCAACGCCTGTCCCTATTTTTGAACAGTTAGTTCGACTTTTAAGCCACTGGTCACTGGACTTTGGACCTTAACTCCAATACATTTGGTGAGTTCTTAGTTCTTCACAAGTCCTGCCTTTCAGTCTCCAGTATGCGTCTTCTCTTCAACAGTGTACCATTCTCCCTCAAGCTTCGTGTGCCATTTCCTTGTAACGCCTGTCCCTCACCATCACAGTGGCAGGCACACCAGTGACATTTTTAAACTTACTGAGCATATTTTGGTGTTTAAGCACCAGTTTGTAGTCACGCAAAAGTAAATCTCTACAGAACATTTTAGTAACGTTGAGCTCACAGTGCATTGGTAAAAGCGCAGAGTCCATATTTGGTTGGTTTGTCTCGAGGCCAGTTCTACTAATGTTCTCTATATTGTTTAATGTATGGGGAAATGTATTCAATATATATTCTGTCAAACAAGTTTCGCTTCTAGTGCAGCAAATTACAATACAGTGTTGTATCAGTCAGCTAATGGCATGTTGATAGTTAAGGTAATGTTTATATATTAAGGATATATATATTGTGGTTCTTACCAATGTTGTCTACCTGACCACAGTCTTTCTACAGGTGCACAGCAACAGACCTTCACACAAGGTCGTCGTTTCTCGTTCTGTTACCCTACACAGGGTGTGTCTTACGAGCTCTACGCCCATTCTTACAGTGCACAATGTTTTACCTCCACACGAGGTGTGTCACGTTACCCTACACAGGGTGTGTCTTATGGGCTCTACGCCCATTCTTACAGTGCACAATGTTTTACCTCCACACGAGGTGTGTCACGTTACTCTACACAGGGTGTGTCTTACGGGCTCTACACCCATTCTTACAGTGCACAATGTTTTACCTCCACACGAGGTGTGTCACACGGGTTTTAATCCCATCGCTACCGTGCACTACCTGTGCACAACGTTTTACCTCCACTCGAGGTGTTTCGCATGGGTCCTATTCCCTTTGCTCAGTGCACGTTGTATGTACCTCTCCACGAGGTGCCTCCTTACACATTGTGCACAACATGTGACCTCAATTCGAGGTGCGTTTGTTCACGTACTTACTCACCTTCATTTATACTCTTTTCTTTCAGTGCACTATTTACCTTTCTTAAGGTGTGTGGTGTGAGTTGTACTCTGTTTGTAATAGTGCAGAACATATTTATCTCCACTCGAGATTGCCTTTGCAAATTCGAATTGTTACCCTTTTGGGTGTGTAGTTTGGGTTCTAGTCCCATTTCTACTGTGCATGGGTTACGCCACACTGGGTGTTTGTTTTTTATGTTTCATGTTTCATTTTCAACACTTTAGCCCAGTGCTTTTCTCTATTTTGTTTCGGTCTTAAATATGTGATGGAGAAGTAAGTGTAATCATTTGTATTTCTCTTCTTCTCTGTCTTCTTGTTTCCTCCTGTTCTGACTTGCCTCCTCGCATACCTGTCTGGCCAGTAGGTATGCAGGTGGTAGTCATTGATGGTTTCTCCTTCCACTCGTTCTCTTCTTTGGTTATATAAAGAAAGGAGGATGGGTATTGGATTATGTTTATTTGTTTTCACATTTCCATTGTCTCTCTCACTGCTCTTCTTGTCTCTTTTTGGTTCTCTCTTTCGGTCTTCTAGCTTCTGCATCTTGTTTCTGCTTTTCTCTTTTTCTCTTCATCTGTGATAGTGTTCTTTTCTGTTTTCTTTTGGAAGAAAGGAGGATATGTTGTATCCTGGTTTCAATGTGTTCATGCTCTGCCAGTGAGTTCTTCCTAGAATGATGTAATGTGGAATGTTGGGGTCAGAGACTACAGTTGGAGAAGGGCTGAGCAGCATGCTGGCTGCTCCTGGTAAGGCTAGTCCTGGACTGAACTACTGGGATTGTAACTACTACAATAAATACTCCTGAAACACTAAAATCTGTCTGGACCAAGTTACTACACAAACCATCCCTAGATTCAAAGCTTATGCATTTCAGACATGCCCTGTAGCCAAAATGTTTGTATCTGTCCCAATCACTAGGCATTCCTATGCCTCGCAAGCACTGGATACAGACTGTGCATGACTTGTGCCCATGCGATGAGCCCAGTGCCCTTCTCTCGGCCTCCAGTGAAAACAGTTTGCAGCTGTGCCGAGTGGACACTCGGGTTGTAGCAAGGTCTTCATCCATGCCCTCTGTGCAATACCCCAGCTTACATTACACAATGGCAACTGATGCTATTCCTTAGGCCCAGTATTACCAAATAAGTGTAACTTTCCCTCCGTATACATGTTAAAATTGTCATTCTATAACCGCAGCTCTCCGAAACCTTGGCTTATTTTTCCCCGTTCCCAAATACATCTTTCTGGACCACCCATTCTACTTAACATCCCTCCCAAACTCAGAATCCTGTGGCTGGGCATGGTATGAAAACCTTTGCTACATTTTACCATCTTGTGTAAATGTGTTTCCATCTTTAACCTCAGCAAGGATTTAGTTGTTGGGCTTCTGTGAATGGCCAAGGGAACTGAAGCCTGATTTGTTTCCTTGTTCCTCATGCTTTGATTAGAGAAAACAAAGAGCATCCTTCCATTGATGCGCTTCGGCTCGTCCTCAGGGGTACGAAGCGTTCTATCAATGATTTCCTGTGTTACCAGCATTCTAAGAATGGTGAAAAAGATGAATAATTCAACCATTATTATGTTGCAGTGATTATATGCATTTATGAATATATAATAAGGAGAACCACGTGCCATTGGGTATAGGTCATATCTAAATGCAGATAAGTGATACAATTAAAATCTTTGCCTATTATGATATTTCTTGCAGTCATTGAAGGCATTTCTCTTGGATCTCAGTTAAAGGCACAGGAAGTTCTTTATTGGGGCCATGTACTGAACAGCTATGAAACTCCAGTGTACCAATTTGGACTCCAATAATAACCTACAGGACATTGATTTGTATACATACTAATACAGAAAACTTTGAAAGAGGGATCACAAACTATTTTGGTTTCCTTCTCCAAGGCCTTTTGAAAGTAGTATCTGATGATTTGGCCTCAAGCGTGGAAAAAATGCTAAGATTCTATAAGCGACCTTGGTTTCAAATGTGGGACCTCTTCTTTAAATTTAAATTGTATAGTAGGGACATTTAGCTCTTTAACATTAAATGTAGCAATACTCAAATGGGTATTCATAACTATGTACCTTTACAATTAACTCTATCAGATTTCTGCCTCAAGCACAAAACTGCTCTTGTCTTTTCTATTTGTTCCCTCCTTTCCCCAACTCAACACCCACCCGTCCCTCATGTACAGCTGGTCCAATTGGGTTTCGAGACCTAGGGAGGACTTGTACATTTACTACTGTCTCCTTCTTTGGGAATATCTGTCACAGCATTCTAAGAAGCGGATTAAAATTTCCTCACCGACATCCAAATTTAACGATTAATGTCTACATCTGACTTACTTTAGATGAGATCCTAGTCAATGAATGTTTCCATTTTTTCCAGATTTTAATAGGAATATTGTCAACTTGTTCTGGTTCATGAAATATGTTTATGTCTGCCAAGTGATTTTCAAACTAGTCAACACTAATATGGGAGCTAGAATAACAATTTCCTTTAGTTTGAATTGGGCATGATCTCATTTCTCTTAATCACCTTGCAATAGTACAGGAATATCGATAAACAGTATCCAGCAGAAGTCTAAATTCACCTTTTTTTCACATGCTTTAGACAGAATGTTCTCCTTAGTGAGAAAGTCTTGGAAAAAGTCTACCAGTTCTGGGTGGAGTGCCTGATTTCAGGGTATTGGATGGAATCCAACATGCTCTAGAAAGTGGGTAATCCCTAAAATAGTGGATGATCCACTTGATTAGGGATACCCCTTCTGTGGCATCTTTGAGGCCCTCAGGAATCCCCACTATCCTAATATTATTCCGTCATGAATGTCTTTCCATTTCTTTACACATTTGCAGTGGCGGCTCGCATAGGGCGTGCTGCGGGGCGGTGAGTCGGGGCGGGGAAAGGGCAGGGTGTGGGGGTATTAAACTCAAACATACGACGGAACGGAGGAACGTAATAATTACTTTCCTCCGTTCCGTCGTATGTCCGAGTTTACTACCCCCCACTCTGCCCCTCCCCTGCCTCACCGCCCCGCAGCACGCCGTATGCAAGCCGCCACTGCACATTTGAGGCTCTTTCTGTGCAGATTTTACCTCATTTTTTCTTTCTGTAATTTGGACTCCAGCTTCGCAAACCAATCGTCTGGGTGTACCCTCTTACCTATCATCCCAATGTTTTCAATTATTTCCTCTACCATATCATTTAATTGCTCATAATTTTCTTCATGTTCTTTTTCTATAGATTAAATCTCAGCACCCTATTTTAAAATTAGCTAAGCAAAATATTTGCATATGTTTTCCCCTTGTTACCTCTTTCACATTCAACACCTAAACTGTTTGGACCCAAGGAAGGACTTGGACAAAGAAAGCTGGGGCATGGACTCCTTCTGGCCCTACTCTGCCAACACTACAGCCAGTGAAGCAATGACACTGGGGAGGATATTCTCAATGAAGTGGAGGTGAGAGGCGTTAGCCTCCTTGGTTTAACGCCTCTCACCGCCACTTCGGAAACGCGAGGCTGCACCCTATTCTCAAGAATGTGGTGCAGCCTGGCGTTTCCCCCTGCGATGGCGCTAAGTTTCACAACTCAGCGCCAACGCAGGCACCCTTGCACCAGAGTGCAAGGGTGTCTGCAAGCAGGGGAGGGTTGTTTATGTACAGGAAGGTGCCCCTTCCTGCACATAAACAATCCCAAAATACCATTTTGTAACTTTCATGTGTGCTGCTTCGTGCAGCACACATGAAAGTTACAAAATGACATTTTAAAAGGTTTGTTCATGTACAGGAAGGGACACCTTCCTGTACATGAACAAACCATGGCATTTGCTTTTCCATGTGTGCTGCACAAGGCAGCACACATGGAAAAGCAAAAACGAGGAGAAATGAAGCATTTCTCCTCGTTGCGCCTACTTAAGACCAGGATTTTCCTGGTCTAAAGTTCGGCGCTGCCACCTATTAACGCCGCCCTTGAGAATTGGTGGCAGCGTCGAATTCAATGGGTGTTGCGGTGGAACGCCCACCGCAACACCCACTGCACGCCCCTTTCACACTAAGTTTAGTGTGAAAGGGGCCTTATTCACAAGGCAGCGTTAAGCCACTTAAAGTGGCTTAAAGCCACGTTAAGTGGCTTAACGCTTCCCTGTGAATAAGGCGCTGACCCTATCGCCACGGGAACTTCAGAAAAAGTGACGTTCCCGTGGCGATAGGGGCTTGAGAATATGCCCCTGTGTGTGTAAGTTCTGTCTAGACTTTAATGCTCCTTAGTGCAGAAGCACTCACTCTTAATCCTCTCTTTTCTTATTCTCCAATGGCAACTATCATCTACGCTTCAGACCAAAAATCGAAACCAACAAGAGAAGAGCAAGAGGAAGAAACAAATCCAAGATATGAGATTTCACAGGCTTTAGACAGAATGTTCTCCTTAGTGAGAAAGTCTTGGAAAATGTCTACCAGTTCTAGGTGGAGTGCCTGATTTCAGGGTATTGGGCGGAATCCAACATGCTCTAGAAAGTGGGTAATCCCTAAGATAGTGGATGATCCACTTGATTAGGGATACCCCTTCTGTGGTATCTTTGAGGCCCTCAGGAATCCCCACTATCCTAAATTTATTCCGTCATGAATGTCTTTCCATTTCTTCACACATTTGCAGTGGCGCCTCTCATAGGGCGTGCTGCGGGGCGGTGGAAGGGCAGGGTGGGGGGTAGTAAACTCGAACATACGACGGAATGGAGGAACGTAATAATTACTTTCCTCCGTTCCGTCGTATGTCCAAATTTACTACCCCCCCACTCTGCCCCTCCCCCGCCCCGCCCCACCGCCCCGCAGCACGCCGTATGCAAGCCACCACTGCACATTTGAGGCTCTTTCTGTGCAGATTTTACCCCATTTTTTCTTTCTGTAATTTGGACTCCAGCTTCGCCAACCAATCGTCTGGGTGTATCCTCTTACCTATCATCCCAATGTTTTCAATTATTTCCTCTACCATATCATTTAATTGCTCATAATTTTCTTCATGTTCTTTTTCTATAGATTAAATCTCAGCACCCAATTTTAAAATTTGCTCAGCAAAATATTTGCATATGTTTTCCCCTTGTTACCTCTTTCACATTCAACACCTAAGCTGTTTGGACCCAAGGAAGGACTTGGACAAAGAAAGCTGGGGCATGGACTCCTTCTCCTTCTGGCCCTACTCTGCCAACACCACTGCCAGTGAAGCAATGACACTGTGTGTGTAGGTTCTGTCTAGAGTTTAATGCTCCTTAGTGCAGAAGCACTCACTCTTAATCCTCTCTTTTTTTATTCTCCAATGGCAACCATCATCTACGCTTCAGACCAAAAATCGAAACCAACAAGAGAAGAGCAAGAGGAAGAAGCAAATCCAAGAGATGAGATTTCAATACGTAAGCATACACTTTAAACCAAAATCCAGCTGTTGTGTGGGTCTAGAAACCAAGCAGCGCGCCAGTTAAAGGAAATATGTAATGTCCATTTCTTTAGAGAATTTTAACATAGAAATGTACTTGCCTTGCGAACTGTGAACATACATGTTGATATCTGAAATATACATTGGCTATCCACATTTCTCAGAAACTGTAGTTTGTATAAGGAGAAAGAAAATACTCTGATAGGAAATTAAGAGAAGGATGTGCATATTGAAAATGAAGTTAGGGCTCATTTAGAATGTGGTGGGCAGCCCCCGTGTGTTAGTATGGCAGATGTAATTGACTCTACCACTCTGGCCAGACTATCGCCTACCATATTTAGAAATCTCTGCTAACCCATGCCTCGTAGAAGTCACGTGCCAGTCCAGATTTATAAACATGTACTTCGGACCATCGACTCTACATAGAGCGGGTGATTTGATGCACCTACAGGGAAAGTCCCAACGCCTTTACTGTAGGGTGTCCACCAGATAAGCCACCAGTGGCAGTGCCGTAGGAAATATGACTTCCCAACTGACTACGTGTGGCAGAGAACCATGTTCTCCAAGCTCTAAATAATTATTATTTGAAAGAATTCCCAAACTGGATTGTTGGTGCAAATATGTGGCTGTAAGGTCGTTAAAATATCAAGTATTGGCGATGCCAATAGGCCTCTCTTTAACGTTTGGGACCTTGCACTCTAGAAGGTTTATCGCTTACCCTACACTCAGCTGGGCTAAGACTTTTACCTCTGGTGTACTCTAAAATAGGAGCCAAAGCCAATGAGGAGAGGCCACCAAAACTGAGGTTCAGGTCTAAATTTGATTCAATAGAATTGTTTTTATCTGCATTGAACTTCAAAAGGATATTGGTCATCCAACATGGGACTGAGGCATTATAGTCCCGAGGTTTAAGAGGAAAGTCAGAATTGCTACCACTTTTCTGTACTACGAACTGAGCATCAGCCACAGTAATAAATCAAACAAAAGGGGTTAAATAAACATGAAATCACGAAGGATATACATATCAACTATGCATCACAAGTGTGTGAAGAGGTAAACAAAGTTGCGAAAATTAGCGTGTCATACATTTTTTTTAAACTTCAAAACTTTGTGAACAGTACAAAGGTTTAACAAAAAATAAAGCAGCAAAAAAGGGGTTGTGCACAGCAATTGGTATATTTCCATTACCAAACTCGCCCACGATTCTGCCGCATCCTATGGGTTCTGATGAGCCACACACTTTGCCTACCTTTATGCTGGAATTGCCTGGACTGAATTCTCGACAGCAGAGAAGTGGATAAGTTCTCCTTGTCTCAAGGCAACTATTGTATCACTTGCTGTCATTCATGGTTGCTGGACCTGAGTGACAGAGAAAAAAACACAATTCCTTGCAGCCAGATGCCCAAATGGACTTCAAACTGAAGGGAATATGACAGAATAATACAAAACTACACTGGCAAAGTTTATGATCTGCATGCTCTTATTTAGATATTGTCAACATAGGGTTCTCCTGACATCATTTTCCATTTATTAAACATGTTTTATCTTATTCCAACAAGTTGAAGCAAACATGAAAATGTATACGCAAGATAGAGTACTCCCTACCATATGTCACAAGGGAATTTCCAGTCACTGAGGAATATCTTTAAACAGTCATACAATTCCAAGGTATTCTCTTAATGTATGACAGACAGTATTTAATTCCTTAGAATGCATGTTCACCCTTCAACCATTCCACAAGCTGCTTAAATCGTTGGTGTCTGTACCTTTCTCATACAAGAGATACTATGTTTGCAGACATGAAGCATGAATGCGAAATGTGTATTGTGAAATAAAAGATGCAGGAATGCAGTTAGTAATTTGTTACAAAAAGACACTAGAATCAGTGTAAATTAGGTCAGATTAAAGAATGCTCTGGCTCTGAATGTGTCGAATTATATAGAGTTTTTTCTCAATAGACCTATTTTGTACAAAAATTTTACTGCAACCGATATCTCCTTCCTTCTTTAGGAGAAATGACCAAAAGAACGAAAAGCCAATTGTTGTTTTCTTTCTTTAAACTGCAGATGTAATAATGTTCCGTGGCCTGCCTTTCACCTTGGCTGGTGACTCTGGCATCTGACATTATGATGTCACTATTCAGCTGTAATAAATTTATTACGGATTAGCAGCTATGTCATTTTCTGCTTACAGGGTGACTTGACACATCACAATTGGAATGTAATACGAAAATTAGAGACAGGTTTTTATACAAGGATTGCAGACTTTCATGTATTATAATATAATTCCTACAAAATATAGTTGTTGAACCCACTGCCACAAGGACCTTATTAAAATCCTAAACCTAAATGATACTTATTTTTCATCATTATTGGTCAGCCGTATTATCATACCATCCCTAGATTCAAAGCTTATGCATTTCAGACATGCCCTGTAGCCAAAATGTTTGTATCTGTCCAAATCACTAGGCATTCCTATGCCTCGCAATCACTGGATACAGACTGTGCATGACTTGTGCCCATGCGATGAGTCCAGTGCCCTTCTCTCGGCCTCCAGTGAATAGTTTGCAGCTGTGCCGAGTGGACACTCGGGTTGTGGCAAGGTCTTCATCCATGCCCTCTGTGCAATACCCCAGCTTACATTACACAATGGCAACTGATGCTATTCCTTAGGCCCAGCATTACCAAATAAGTGTAACTTTCCCTCCGTATACATGTTAAAATTGTCAATCTATAACAGCAGCTCTCCGAAACCTTGGGTTATTTTTCCACGTTCCCGAATACATCTTTCTGGACCACCCATTCTACTTAACATCCCTCCCAAACTCAGAATCCTGTGGCTGGGCCTGGTATGAAAACCTTTGCTACATTTTACCATCTTGTGTAAATGTGTTTCCATCTTTAACCTCAGCAAGGATTTAGCTGTAGGGCTTCTGTGAATGGCCAAAGGAACTGCAGCCTGATTTGTTTCCTTGTTCCTTGTGCTTTGATTAGAGAAAACAAAGAGCATCCTTCCATTGATGCGCTTCGGCTTGTCCTCAGGGTTACGAAGCGTTCTATCAATGAATTCCTGTGCCATATGGTTCCTACTAATCAAGTAAGACTGTGTGTTTGGACAACATATGCGTCAGAATATGGGAACTTAGTCCACTCATATCATCAGAATCGGTTGGCCCAATTCCTGGCTGCTAGCTCACAGTGCGCCATCTGGACCCCTAAACCTCACAGAGTACTGGATGGTGTCTGAAACCTTAGAACATGACCACTCTGATCTTCCTCCCAGGGAAATCATGGAAACAGATCTACCTTTTTGTTTTTACCTTAGGCATGCACAACGGTAGACACAAGAAATATGTAAATTGGGATTTCAAACATTTTTTGAAGCAATTGGATTCTTGTGTAACCCACATGTGCTGCAATTATTAGTAGAAGGAAACAAAGCAATGTTACCAGCATTCCAAGAATGGTGAAAAAGATGAATAATTCAACCATTATTATGTTGCAGTGATTATATGCATTGATAAATATATATAATAAGGAGAACCACGTGCCATTGGGTATAGGTCATATCTAAATGCAGACAAGTTATACAATTAAAATCTTTGCCTATTATGATATTTCTTGAAGTCATTGAAGGCATTTCTCTTGGATCTTGCTTAAAGGCAGAGGAAGTTCTTTATTGGGGCTATGTACTGAATAGCTATGAAACTCCATTGTACCAATTTGTAATCCAATAATAACCTAATGGACATTGACTTTTATATGTACTAATAAAGACAACTTTGAAAGAGGGATCAAAAAACTCTTTTGGTTTCCTTCTCCAAGTCCTTTTGAAAGTAGTATCTGATAATTTGGCCCCAAACGTGAAAAAATGCTACGATTCTTTAAGCGACCTTAGTTTCAAAAGTGGCAGCTCTTCTTTAAATTTATATTGCATAGGAGGGACATTTAGCTCTTTAACATTAAACGTAGCAATTCTCAAATGGTTATTCATAACTATGTAGCTATACAATTACCTTTATCAGATTTCTACCTCAAGCACAAAACTGCCCTTGTTTTTTCAATTTGTCCCCTCCTTTTCCCCAACTCAACACCCACCCATCCCTCATGTACAGCAGGTCCAAGTGGGTTTCGAGGCCTAGGGAGGCCTTGTACGTTACTACTGTCTCCTTCTTTGGGAATGTCTGTCGCACCAG
Organism: Calotriton arnoldi; assembly: GCA_963921515.1. Lineage (NCBI taxonomy): Eukaryota > Metazoa > Chordata > Amphibia > Caudata > Salamandridae > Calotriton > Calotriton arnoldi. The sequence goes on along the minus strand of CAWUFW010000615.1, from coordinate 3,151,641 downwards.
TCTAAGAAGCAGATTAAAATTTCCTCACCGACATCCAAATTTAACGATTAATGTCTACATCTGACTTACTTTAGATGAGATCTTAGTCAATAAATGTTTCCATTTTTTCCAGATTTTAATAGGAATAATTTCAACTTTTTCTGGTTCATGAAATATATGTGTTTATGTCTGCCAAGTGGTTTTCAAACTAGTCAAGACTAATATGGGAGCTGGAATAACAATTTTCTTTAATTTGAATTGGCATGATCTCATGCCTCTTAAACACCTGGCCATACTACAGGAATATCCTGGAAATATGGATAAACAATATCCAGCAGAAGACTAAATTCACCTTTTTTTCACATGCTTTAGACAGAATGTTCTCCTTAGTGAGAAAGCCTTGGAAAAACTCTACCAATTTTGGGTGAAGTGCCTGATTTCAGGATATTGTAAGGAATCCAACATGCTCTAGAAAGTGGGTAATCCCTACGAAAGTGGATGATCCACTTGATTAGGGATACCCCTTCTGTAGCATCTTTCAGGCCCTCAGGAATCCCCACTATCCTCATATTATTCCGTCATGAATGTCTTTCCATTTCTTCACACATTTGAGGCTCTTTCTGTGCAGATTTTGCTGCATTTTTTCTTTCTGTAATTTGGACTCCAGCTTCGCAAACCAATCGTCTGGGTGCACCCTCTTATCTATCATCCCATTGTTTTCAATTATTTCCTCTACCATATCATTTAATTGCTCATAATTTTCTTCATGTTCTTTTTCTATAGATTAAATCTCAGCACCCTATTTTAAAATTAGTTCAGCAAAATATTTGCAAATGTTTTCCACTTATTACCTCTTTCACATTAAACACCTAAGCTGTTTGGACCCAAGGAAGGACTTGGACAAAGAAAGCTGGGGCATGGACTCCTTCTGGCCTTACTCTGCCAACACCACTGCCAGTGAAGCAATGGCACTGTGTGTGTAGGTTCTGTCTAGAGTTTAATGCTCCTTTGTGCAGAAGCACTCACTCTTAATCCTCTCTTTTTTTATTCTCCAATGGCAACTATCATCTATGCTTCAGACCAAAAATCGAAACCAACAAGAGAAGAGCAAGAGGAAGAAGCAAATCCAAGAGATGAGATTTCAATACGTAAGCATACACTTTAAACCAAAATCCAGCTGTTGTGTGGGTCTAGAAACCAAGCAGCGCGCCAGTTAAAGGAAATATGTAATGTCCATTTCTTTAGAGAATTTTAACATAGAAATGTACTTGCCTTGCGAACTGTGAACATACATGTTGATATCTGAAATATACATTGGCTATCCACATTTCTCAGAAACTGTAGTTTGTATAAGGAGAAAGAAAATACTCTGATAGGAAATTAAGAGAAGGATGTGCATATTGAAAATGAAGTTAGGGCTCATTTAGAATGTGGTGGGCAGCCCCCGTGTGTTAGTATGGCAGATGTAATTGACTCTACCACTCTGGCCAGACTATCGCCTACCATATTTAGAAATCTCTGCTAACCCATGCCTCGTAGAAGTCACGTGCCAGTCCAGATTTATAAACATGTACTTCGGACCATCTCACTCTACATAGAGCGGGTGATTTGATGCACCTACAGGGAAAGTCCCAACGCCTTTACTATAGGGTGTCCACCAGATAAGCCACCAGTGGCAGTGCCGTAGGAAATATGACTTCCCAACTGACTACGTGTGGCAGAGAACCATGTTCTCCAAGCTCTAAATAATTATTATTTGAAAGAATTCCCAAACTGGATTGTTTGTGCAAATATATGGCTGTAAGGTCGTTAAAATATCAAGTATTGGCGATGCCAATAGGCCTCTCTTTAACGTGTGGGACCTTGCACTCTAGAAGGTTTATCGCTTTCCCTGCACTCAGCTGGGCTAAGACTTTTACCTCTGGTGTACTCTAAAATAGGAGCCAAAGCCAATGAGGAGAGGCCACCAAAACTGAGGTTCAGGTCTAAATTTGATTCAATAGAATTGTTTTTATCTGCATTGAACTTCAAAAGGATATTGGTCATCCAACATGGGACTGAGGCATCATAGTCCCGAGGTTTAAGAGGAAAGTCAGAATTGCTACCACTTTTCTGTACTACGAACTGAGCATCAGCCACAGTAATAAATCAAACGAAAGGGGTTAAATAAACATGAAATCACGAAGGATATACATATCAACTATGCATCACGAGTGTGTGAAGAGGTAAACAAAGTTGCGAAAATTAGCGTCATACATTTTTTTTTAAACTTCAAAACTTTGTGAACAGTACAAAGGTTTAACAAAAAATAAAGCAGCAAAAAAGGGGCTGTGCACAGCAATTGGTATATTTCCATTACCAAACTCGCCCACGATTCTGCCGCATCCTATGGGTTCTGATGAGCCACACACTTTGCCTACCTTGATGCTGCAATTGCCTGGACTGAATTCTCGACAGCAGAGAAGTGGATAAGTTCTCCTTGTCTCAAGGCAACTATTGTATCACTTGCTGTCATTCATGGTTGCTGGACCTGAGTGACAGAGAAAAAAACACAATTCCTTGCAGCCAGATGCCCAAATGGACTTCAAACTGAAGGTAATATGACAGAATAATACAAAACTACACTGGCAAAGTTTATGATCTGCATGCTCTTATTTAGATATTGTTAACATAGGGTTCTCCTGACATCATTTTCCATTTATTAAACATGTTTTATCTTATTCCAACAAGTTGAAGCAAACATGAAAATGTATACGCAAGATAGAGTACTCCCTACCATATGTCACAAGGGAATTTCCAGTCACTGAGGAATATCTTTAAACAGTCATACAATTCCAAGGTATTCTCTTAATGTATGACAGACAGTATTTAATTCCTTAGAATGCATGTTCACCCTTCAACCATTCCACAAGCTGCTTAAATCGTTGGTGTCTGTATCTTTCTCATACAAGAGATGCTATGTTTGCAGACATGAAGCATGAATGCGAAATTTGTATTGTGAAATAAAAGATGCAGGAATGCAGTTAGTATGTTGTTACAAAAAGACACTAGAATCAGTGTAAATTAGGTCAGATTAAAGAATGCTCTGGCTCTGAATGTGTCGAATTATATAGAGTTTTTCTCAATAGACCTATTTTGTACAAAAATTTTACTGCAACCGATATCTCCTTCCTTCTTTAGGAGAAATGACCAAAAGAACGAAAAGCCAATTGTTGTTTTCTTTCTTTAAACTGCAAATGTAATAATGCTCCGTGGCCTGTCTTTCACCTTGGCTGGTGACTCTGGCATCTGACATTATGATGTCACTATTCAGCTGTAATAATTTATTACGGATTAGCAGCTATGTCATTTTCTGCTTACAGGGTGACTTGACACATCACAATTGGAATGTAATACGAAAATTAGAGACAGGTTTTTATACAAGGATTGCAGACTTTCATGTATTATAATATAATTCCTACAAAATATAGTTGTTGAACCCACTGCCACAAGGACCTTATTAAAATCCTAAACCTAAATGATACTTATTTTTCATCATTATTGGTCAGCCGTATTATCATACCATCCCTAGATTCAAAGCTTATGCATTTCAGACATGCCCTGTAGCCAAAATGTTTGTATCTGTCCAAATCACTAGGCATTCCTATGCCTCGCAAGCACTGGATACAGACTGTGCATGACTTGTGCCCATGCAATGAGTCCAGTGCCCTTCTCTCGGCCTCCAGTGAATAGTTTGCAGCTGTGCCGAGTGGACACTCGGGTTGTGGCAAGGTCTTCATCCATGCCCTCTGTGTAATACCCCAGCTTACATTACACAATGGCAACTGATGCTATTCCTTAGGCCCAGCATTACCAAATAAGTGTAACTTTCCCTCCGTATATATGTTAAAATTGTCATTCTATAACAGCAGCTCTCCGAAACCTTGGGTTATTTTTCCACGTTCCCGAATACATCTTTCTGGACCACCCATTCTACTTAACATCCCTCCCAAACTCAGAATCCTGTGGCTGGGCCTGGTATGAAAACCTTTGCTACAATTTACCATCTTGTGTAAATGTGTTTCCATCTTTAACCTCAGCAAGGATTTAGCTGTAGGGCTTCTGTGAATGGCCAAAGGAACTGCAGCCTGATTTGTTTCCTTGTTCCTCGTGCTTTGATTAGAGAAAACAAAGAGCATCCTTCCATTGATGCGCTTCGGCTTGTCCTCAGGGGTACGAAGCGTTCTATCAATGAATTCCTGTGCCATATGGTTCCTACTAATCAAGTAAGACTGTGTGGTTGGACAACATAAGCGTCAAAATATGGGAACTTAGTCCACTCATATCATCAGAATCGGTTGGCCCAATTCCTGGCTGCTAGCTCACAGTGCGCCATCTGGACCCCTAAACCTCACAGAGTACCGGATGGTGTCTGAAACCTTAGAACACGACCACTCTGATCCTCCTTCCCAGGGAAATCATGGAAACAGATCTACCTTTTTGTTTTTACCTTAGGCCTGCATAACGGTAAACACAAGAAATATGTAAATTGGGATTTCAAACATTTTTTGAAGCAATTGGATTCTTGTGTAACCCACATGTGCTGCAATTATTAGTAGAAGGAAAGAAAGCAATGTTACTAGCATTCCAAGAATGGTGAAAAAGATGAATAATTCAACCATTATTATGTTGCAGTGATTATATGCATTAATAAATATATATAATAAGGAGAACCACGTGCCATTGGTTATAGGTCATATCTAAATGCAGACAAGTGATACAATTAAAATCTTTGCCTATTATGATATTTCTTGAAGTCATTGAAGGCATTTCTCTTGGATCTTGCTTAAAGGCAGAGGAAGTTCTTTATTGGCGCTATGTACTGAATAGCTATGAAACTCCATTGTACCAATTTGTAATCCAATAATAACCTAATGGACATTGACTTTTATATGTACTAATAAAGACAACTTTGAAAGAGGGATCAAAAAACTCTTTTGGTTTCCTTCTCCAAGTCCTTTTGAAAGTAGTATCTGATAATTTGGCCCCAAGCGTGAAAAAATGCTACGATTCTTTAAGCGACCTTAGTTTCAAAAGTGGCAGCTCTTCTTTAAATTTATATTGCATAGGAGGGACATTTAGCTCTTTAACATTAAAGGTAGCAATTCTCAAATGGTTATTCATAACTATGTAGCTATACAATTACCTTTATCAGATTTCTGCCTCAAGCACAAAACTGCCATTGTTTTTTCTATTTGTCCCCTCCTTTTCCCCAACTCAACACCCACCCATCCCTCATGTACAGCAGGTCCAAGTGGGTTTCGAGGCCTAGGGAGGTGTCGTGTGGTTTGTGGACTCGTGTGATTTGCATTACTAAGTTAGCTTAGGCCTGGCTGCCATGATGCCTCTTTGCGCACGTTACTTTGTGCCCCCCAGCCTCTGCTATTTTGGGACTATCTGCCTTTCACATTCTTCCTTGTTGCTTTTGGGTTGCGTCTGAACATTGTGTACAAGGTCGGAAAACAATGTGCCTTGTTCTTGCTGATCTGGTCAGACCCTCGTAATTAGACATAACACTGAATGCCACTGCACTGAAGGAATTCGGGTGCCTTTAATATTGTGATTTTCACTGTTGGAGACACTTGGAGAAAAACCTTTCCAGAGAGAAGAGCGGTGCTTGTCTGATGATGTAACCCATTGCATCTAGATATTGAGGTATGGGGGTCTGCCAGCCAAAGCCCAGAGGTCTTCTATTTTTCTAATAAACTAGATACTAGCACGGGGAGGGTGGTGTACTCATTTAGCTATATATATTGACAGCTTTATGAAATGCTTTCCCCGTTTATATTCTATGGAATTGTAACTATGCTTATTGTTTTATTCTTATGCATTATGCTGTTAGTACTGACACGTGTACTGTACCTTAGAGCACGTTAGTTAAAATAAACATTTTAAACTATACAGTGTCTCTTATTACGCACGTTGTGGACAAGTATGAGTGAGTAATGAAACAGTGTCCTTGCTTCTGCGAGTCCTGAGAGAGAGATACCGTGTTCTGGGTTGTCTAATAATTAGCAGCATTGTTGCTAAGGAGACGTTAAAGCTAGTCGGATTGGGGTGTTAGGTGCTAAGGTATATGGTAGGCTCACCACTATATTCCGAGGTCCTATTATCCTGTGCATAGCTCTGTGTATGTACAGAATCCCTACAACATGGCGCAACCAACGAGTGGGCTGCTTATCTGCGAGACGCTTGAGTAGTTCTTGTGCTTGTCCACAACTCCTTCACAAACGCTTCCGGAAGCGTGTGTGACGGTGATACCTCCTATATTGACGTTTTTATAGGTTCTTTCAAGCTTGAAGTTAGTAAAAGGTTTCTTAATAAATACCCTCTATTGTGCTGCCTCACATATTAGGTTGTCGAAAACTTTTAGCCTTATAATGGCTGTACAAATTGCGGCACATAGTCGCGCTGCGCTCCGAGCTCACTTAACAGTGTATGGAGTGCCTGACGCAGGTGTCGATTTGATCTTTGTGGTACAAGCAGATCCAGCTTACCACTTTGAGGTGTTTTACTCTTGGGTCACTTTTCCTGCGGTCGATGGGGCTGATAATTTGTTCCATGAATATGAAGCCACCGTTGTTCCTAATAACTATAGACCGTATAGGAATCTTGAAGTACCTCTCACGGCGTGGCAACACCGTGTTTGGTTTGATGGCGTCCTCCCCCAACCGGTTACCGCGGTTCGTTTAGGCCCCTTATCAATTGATGGGGCCACTTGGCCTGTCTTGGCCGGGTATACTCCACATCCGCGTTATATGACAGTGGCAGTCGCTGAACTGCGTCATATGCATTCGTCTTTAATACGAGTGCACAGAGCTTTAGTACAATATGTTACAGGCAACATCCAGGCAGCCCCGCCTGGAGTTGCAGCCCATCCAGCTGGAGCAGGCGGTGTTACTATAAGTCCTGTCATGGTTAATTCGGTGATGGGCAAGCGCCCACCAAATAAGGACGATTTACCTTATTGGCTTGCAGAGAAATTTGACCAGCTGGAGGCAGTTTTTCCAAATACTACTCCTGTGGATAAACACAGGATTTTGACGATTAGTTTGCCAAAAGACTTAGTACCCGAGTTGACTGCATGCAACAACTGGGGTAGGGTATTCGCTGCAGTATATGCGAAGTGTTTCGGCACTCCTTCCATGACGGTTCTCCCCGCTGTTATTAAACGAGTACAGGATGAACATGGCCCTGAAGCGGCTGTGGAATTAGGGATGAGACTGGTGGGAGTGTTCGACGTAGTAGCTGAGTTGATCCTTGCAAATGTCAAGGGCGATGCAGTTAACTTTCAAGTAGCTAATGCTTTGGCTTTGGTCCCAGAATTGGACAGGCCGCGCAAGTTACCAAAACTTATTATTGCCCAGGCTTACAAAACAATTGGCCGAAATAGCCTGGGAGTTAAGCCTTTTGCTAAAACGCAAACTCAGTCGCAACAACAACCAAAAACTCAGTCTGAGAAAGATGAGAAACCAGTTTTTACTAAAAAGAGCTGGAGGGTGAAAAAACAAGGTAAGCAACAGACGAAGTCGGGGTCGCGACGCGCATCCCCGGTTTCTGTTTCTTCTGAACGCACATATGATTTGCGTGATAGGGCGAGAATTAAGTCTCCAGAGTGATTTCACGTCCCTGATTCGCATTCTCCTCGTTCTTTACAGGAACCGACGCCTTCGCAGGCTGGTGGAGGAGATCGCCAGGATAGAGGAAGGGGCCGAGAGGCTCCACAGGGGCGAGACCAACCTCGACAACAGGTCAGAGGGAAATCAGAAGAATTTCAACGTCCTCGCCCACAATTTCAGAAGAAAAAAGTTGCCGCTGTAACAGCAAAATATGCCACAGACGGTGAGAACGAGACTCCTGAATTGGACGTGGGCAGTGACGCTCCTAGACAGCGCCGCGGAAGTTACCATAGTGCGAGAGGCACTACGTCCTCATGTGGAGGCGACAGCAACTGAAACATTCGTTACTGTCGAGACAGCAGACACCCGAGTGGCACCACCTGACAGACTATTTAATATTGTCATTCAAATTGAAGGTGATATACAGCGTGTTATTAAAGGGATTTTTTGGGAAAATCTGACCTCTTCATATGACATTTTGTTAGCAGAGGCGGATTGGCCGCCCCCATTCGTACTTGCTGCTCGTAGAGGGGAGGATGTAATCCTTCCGAGCTTTTCTCGACATGTCCCTAAGGATAAAGCGGGGGCTCTAGCAGCCGAATGGGCTGTGTCCCTGGCTCCAGCGTTATACCGCAACCATGTGGGCTGGGATGAAGAATCACCACCCCATGAAATACCTTTGCGGTCACTGCCACAGCCACAACCCCAATATCCCATTAAACGGGATGCAAAAGGCCCCGTTTCCAAAATTCTGACTCAGTTAGAATATCAGGGAGTCATTGAAACATGCATATCACCAATGAATAATCCCCTTTTCGCGGTTTCTAAACCCGATGGATCGTACCGCTTAGTTTTAGATTACCGGCATTTGAACTCTCATTGTCGAACCTTTGCGGTGCAAAATACACATAGTTCTGCGCTAGTAGATAGTCTTGTTCGTTAGAAATATAAAACTACACTTGACCTATCCAATGGATTCTACACGCACAACTTGGCCTCGGAGAGTAGCCAATGGAGCGCTTTTACATCCGGTGGCAAATTATTCAAATTCCGGCGTTTACCTATGGGCTACAAAAACAGTCCAGGTGTATTCGCTGCCCGTGTCGTCTCTTTGTTGGACGGCATAGACCCAGATGCATGTTCGTACGTCGACGATATCTACCTGACAGACGACGAATTATTCCAGCATCTTTCACGAGTGGACCGCATTATTCTCGAGTTTGCGGTTTTAGGTTACAAAGTTTAACTTTGCCAAATCTCATATTGCTGAATTTACCGTTTTGTTTTTGGGCTATGAGCTCAACAATGAAGGTAAGGGCTTAGCCCCCCATTTCTTGGAGAAATGCGCACTTTTGTGCCCTCCAACCAATCTGAAGAAGCTTCAGTCTTTGCTGGGTTTTCTGAACTTCGGGCGTACTTACATTCCCGAATATGCCCAGCGTATCAAGCCTCTTTATGCTTTGATACAACCTAACTTTTCGAAGTCTTGCTGGCTTCCTGAGCATAACTCAATACTGCAGTCCTTGCAGTCTGATCTACTTGAATCTAAATTCTTGTTGACTCGTGACAACCACACAAACCTGGTGATTAGAATCATTCCAGGGGCAGTGGGTTTCACGTACTTAACCTTTAACGAAGGTGACACAGTACCGATTGCATACAAGTCACATCTATACACCTCTGCAGAAATGCGGTTTTCCTCTGTGGAGAAAGTTTTGACTGCGGTGCAAATGGCGATTCTAAAGGAACGCGCACTGGCACAGGGAAAACGCATTTTGGTGGTAACACCCTATCCTGCCCTTGAGGCAGTGACGAAAGCAAGTGTTCCTAACTCTAAAGCTTTGCACCCCCGTTGGATACAATGGGCAACATCTTTGACATCTCCGGATGTCACCTTTATCTTTGATTCTTCGCTACAGACACAGGAGTTTTTGCAGTATGAATTCGTACATCTTCCTCCTCTGTCTTTGCTACCGCTTGAGGATTACGAATGTATAATCTATACCGATGGTTCGGCACAGCCGGCCACGGGTTCCAAGCATGCTTATTCAGCGGCGTGTGCTACTGTTGCAGGTTCTTTTGTGAGCGGAACGTTCAAATCAACTGTGGTGCACACTCAAGCACTGGGTGACAGTACTGCACAATTGGCCGAGCTGCGTGCATTGGTGCTAGCACTTGAGTTTGCAAATCCAGATGTGACTACTCTTATTGTATGTGATTCTTACTACTGTGTTCAGTCTTATAATGACAATCTATTCTTTTGGTCACAAAATGACTATAGAGATGCAAAAGGCAGCACAATCAAGCATAAAACGCTTTGGGTTCGAGTGGCAGATTTACAACAACGTCTGCCTCTCACACAGGTTGTACACACTCTTGGCCACCAGCGTGTGGGCGCACATGCTGTTGGTAACGGTTTGGCAGATGAAGCTGCCAAATCCGCAGTCGCCACGTGTTCAGTCGCAGCAGTTACCAGATCCATGTCTAAAATAGACACTGATATTCTAGCAGCTATTGCTGCAACAAAAGAGGGTGCTAATTACCCTAGGGGTTTCCCTTCTAAATACTTTTATCAATTAGGTCCCGAACAGGCTCCTTATGTTAAAATACCGGACGTTGGTGATCGGCTGATTCCCAACGCGGACTGCAGACTTTCCTTGATTACGGCAGCGCACGAAGGCATGGCGTCAGCTCATGCTGGAGTGTCTGCGACGGTTTCCATCTTGCAGCAGCGTTACTGGTGGCGTGGATTATATAAACAAACCCGTACTTATGTGCTTTCCTGTGACGTTTGTCAGCAGATTAAGCCTTCTACGGTTACACGACCACCACAGAAACCGCTCTGCATTGCAAACAGACCTTTTGGGTGTGTTTACCTGGATCACTGCGGTCCCTTTTCCTCTGACACTGCATATAAGTACATCTTAGTAGCAGTGGACTCGTGCACACGGTTCCTCTGGGTCTGGCCACAACGGAGTGCTGACGCTCGAAATGTCATCAGGGATTTGCGTGTCTTTGTGGGAATTTTCGCATGTGGCACCTTCCATTCTGACCAAGGTCCAGCGTTCGCCTCTAAGGCTTACAAGGACGCAATGGGTTCACTGGGGGTGCGGGTGAAATTTTCATCTCCATATAGACCTGAGGGTAATTCAATTGTGGAGAGAATGAACCGTGATTTAAAGCAATCCTTGACAGCTAGAGTCTTAGGTACTGGCAGGAACTGGCTGGCCCACTTGTATACCGTACAACGTGCACTTAATAATCTCCCTAGAAGACCTCTGGGTGGGCGGACCCCATACGAAATGCTCTTTGGCATAAGAATGTTTGTGCCTGACCTTGATGGTCTAGACATGGCGGCGCAATCCGCCATCTTTGATGTAGATAATGATTCTACTATGTTACAGGACTTACAAGAAGCCCGAGACAAACTTGCAATTGCACAGACACCTTCAGCCACAGACACTGCGCTGCAGATTCCGGTTGCCGGCTGGCTTCCGAAGATTGGAGAACTGGTTCGAGAGAAGGTGGAGAACAAAAAAGAATTCGGCCCCTCTTATCGTGCACCGGTTCCAGTCCTTGGCTTGAAGGGAACTCGTACAGTCATCTTACCACCGCTTCCTGGTCGCAAGGAGAACAGATACATCTCAATAGAAAATGTCAAGTTACAACATCTGGCCGATCCTGAATAGTGTTACACCAGCGGTCTCTTGTCCTGTCATTTGCCGGACGAATGTTCTTGGCCCTTCTGCCCAAACGGTCACTGATGTTGCTTTTGAGATGGTAGATTTGCCTGATCCCCTGCAAGACTGCTCAGTTTCCCCCTGCAATGAGGAGACCGAGTATACTTACCCCGACACCGAGTCCGTGGCTCATTTGCCAACAACGCCACTAAGCCCAACACGTTATTCTTTTGACTCGGATTCTTCTTCATCACTTGTCCCATCCAAATTCAGTATTTTTGTATTATGGTTCAGAGACAATTTTTGATCCCCCATGGACATACATCTGGTTGGTACTTTTCTTGATTTTTTTGTTCATGTCCATTGGCTTTGTCACTGTGTTTTTTCTGCTCATCAATGGACATTATTTGCCAGAACGCTCTGCGGTGAACTATGTCGCTGGAACTTTGGCTCCTCATTCTTCCTCTCACATCATGAAGCGTGACCACACATTTGTGAACATTTCAGCTTTCCCAGTTGCTGATGGCATCGTATGGGATGCTGTGAACTTCCAAATTCATGGACCGACCGAAATCGTTAATGTACCCAATGTCCTTCGTGTTTCAATGGGGGACATTGTAAAAAGTAATATTGTTTCTGATGATTGGGATTTGCATGCAGTCGAATCGTTATTTACTGATTTGAGATATTATGCTTCTTTTAATGCCGAAGATTTGTACATGAATTCTGCAAATTATGCCGAGTTATATTGTTACCAACATTGGGGCAACCACTTTCTCCACAAACCAAGTACCCTTCGGGGTCCTTTTAATTACACCCAGTGGGAACATTGTCCTACCCCTTTGCCAGGTAGCTCCCAAACTCTTCGAAATAAGTTTACTTATTTTACAGATTATAATAGATCTAATCCTGGTTCCTATTATTTTAAATTGAACTCCTCATCTACTCAGAAAATCATGTTGACCCACACCAAATTGCTGTATTCGGGTTCCTTTTTGAACGCCTTAGCCGTGGGTGGATATGACTATTGGCGGGACACCATTGACTTAAAATCTATTTGGGGTTCAAAAGCATGGCAGGTGCAGGGAATAGAAGCCTTGCACCGTGCTTGCCTCATCCCGGCCCAAATTTTGTTTTTAAATCGCTCCATATTTCAGACAACATGTTGGGGTTTGGCTACCTCCAAACAGTTAAATGCCCCGTCCATTCCTGTATTATCTTCCACTCCTAACGAAAGCTTGTACTTTAACATGTCCCTTACAGATTTGCAGGTATTATTTCAGAATAATTCTTTTAATGTTTCTGAGATTGTTCAATCCCCCTGGTTGTCGTGGCCCATAACGTCTAATGCTTGCCAACTGCGTTTTCATGACAAGGATCCTGGCTATAAACAGGATAGGCCGGACCCCAGGTTTTCAGACTCACGTACTGTTACAACATATTCTGTTGGTAAATTATGTAAGCAGTGGTTGCAGCACTCTTCTTTAGATTCTGTTAAACAACATTTAACGCTCCTATCAGGCAACATTGATCTGTCCGACTTTGTTCTAGGGCCTCGTGGCCCTCGACCTAAGAGATTCATTTATGAAACTTATAATGAACTCTGGAAGCTTTCGCAGATTGAAGCTGCTTCCCGTCTTCGGGAAATAGATCAAGCTAATTTAGAAAAGGTGCTTGCTGTTGTTGACAATAGTATAAATACCCTGTCTTCCCGCATTTACACATTAGAGAATATTATTTCCTCTGTTGTTGATATTGTACAAGATGATGTTTCTGTGTTGTATCATGGGCAAAATCAATTGCGTTCGGTAATGCAGTTTGCATGGACTTTGCAAACGCTTAAAATGGGGAAGGTTCCTTGGCATTTTTTGAACACGTCTGCCTTATTTCTACCTTTTAATTTAACTGATAAACAGCAGTTCATGTCCATGAAAGATGCAGCATACACTCTGTTACATATTGAAAAGATAGAGCCTTTACCGTTCTCTGTAGCGGAACTAGATTCTGCTGTGTGGCTAGTACACGGGGTTATCGCTTTACCTTTTCCTTTGTTTGAATTTAGTTCGTGCATGAAACATTATCCTGTTGGCCGCTATCAGCCTTTAGGCAGTGCTTTCCTGCATGAACTTTGGTCTCTACCTTTCGTTTATAAATGCCTTAAGGACGGGAGGGAGGTTTTTCTCACGGGGGAGTTGTGTGATTCGACCGTGGGTCATTCTCTTGTTTGTAAACACATTACATTGCACGGAGCTTGTAACGTTTCGGCTCCGAATCTTGCTTGTGTTTTGAAAGGCATTCCTGCTCCTGCTATTTCTCCTACTTTCACTGTGCTTGCGAATGGTAGCTATCTTCTTCTGAATAATCAGGACTGCTGTGGCATGCTGGCCGGCATACCCTATATTGTAACAGTTTCTCACAGGGTTGTCTGCTGCAAAAATGTGCTTTTTCCTCCCCCGCACGGCATCGTAGATAGTTCCATTTGGCCTTCCATTCCGACTTTGAAAGCAGATTTCAATAAATTGAGCAGAATAAAGGCGCTATTATTGAATCAGGAGGTTATGCTCACATCCGCCCGGGAGACGTACATGCTCCAGGTGGCGAGTACCCACAGTGAAATTCAGGCACTTCTTAACACAAACCTCCCACAACATTTCGGAGAATTAATTCACTGTGTTTTTAATGCTTCACGCACCGAAGGCCTTGTGCACTTTTTTAAAGTTGTGGGCTCTGGCCTTGTGACCTCTTTTCAAACTATCTTTGGTGTAATACCCGCTTTTATTCATTCCATTTTTTCCAGCGTCTTTGGTGGCTTTCCATTGATCATCGCCTTAGCGGCTGGTGTTTTGCTTTTGGTCTGTGTGCTACGTAATGGCTGCACTTCCTGGGGCCCTCCTCGACCACGGTCGACTCCTGACGCTCCGTGAGCGCATCCTCGAAGCCTTCGGCGTCCTGCCATTGGCGACTCTTGGTGTGTCATATGGACTTTCTTTTCGCTTTGCGTATTTCACTTGCGTGCAACCTGTGATGTCTTGCATCCGCTGTCCTTTCTCATGGACCTTGGATTACTGCCTCTCCAATACGTCTCTGTCTCGCCCGGATTTTGTCCAGTTGGTGGGTCCCTTAGAGGCCCATGAGCAAGACTGTTCCGGTCCTGGCTATATGGCGCGTGCGGCTGCACTTGGGATTTTGGCACAATGGGATGTCTGGGCGGCTGCTCAGACTCTCCTACAACGTAGTTATATTGAGTATCACGCAAGCTGTCCCGCATTGCTGTTCGCTGCTCCCTCTTACGAGGAACATGAATGCAGTTTTGATTTACTGGACTGGATGGCATCTCTTTTTTCTGATGATTCCAACGATGTCCTATTGGAAGGTGTGGCGTTTTTCTGCACCAACACTTTTTGGATTAGGGAGTCCTCACTCCCTGGGCCTTTCTGTCTCTATATTTTTGTCTCTCTCTCCTGCTCCTTGACTTTCGATTGCACCACTTCAGTCACGGACGTTGCAATTCTGCTCCATCTATTGGAACTGTGTCATTGTCCTATGTCTTCACCGATGGACTGACCAGGGGAGGGTGTCGTGTGGTTTGTGGACTCGTGTGATTTGCATTACTAAGTTAGCTTAGGCCAGGCTGCCATGATGCCTCTTTGCACACGTTACTTTGTGTCCCCCAGCCTCTGCTATTTTGGGACTATCTGCCTTTCACATTCTTCCTTGTTGCTTTTGGGTTGCGTCTGAACATCGTGTACAAGGTCGGAAAACAATGTGCCTTGTTCTTGCTGATCTGGTCCGACCCTCGTAATTAGACATAACACTGAATGCCACTGCACTGAAGGAATTCGGGTGCCTTTAATATTGTGATTTTCACTGTTGGAGACACTTGGAGAAAAACCTTTCCAGAGAGAAGAGCGGTGCTTGTCTGATGATGTAACCCATTGCATCTAGATATTGAGGTATGGGGGTCTGCCAGCTAAAGCCCAGAGGTCTTCTATTTTTCTAATAAACTAGATACTAGCACGGGGAGGGTGGTGTACTCATTTAGCTATATATATTGACAGCTTTATGAAATGCTTTCCCCGTTTATATTCTATGGAATTGTAACTATGCTTATTGTTTTATTCTTATGCATTATGCTGTTAGTACTGACACGTGTACTGTACCTTAGAGCACGTTAGTTAAAATAAACATTTTAAACTATACAGTGTCTCTTATTACGCACGTTGTGGACAAGTATGAGTGAGTAATGAAAGGGTGTCCTTGCTTCTGCGAGTCCTGAGAGAGAGATACCGTGTTCTGGGTTGTCTAATAATTAGCAGCATTGTTGCTAAGGAGACGCTAAAGCTAGTCGGATTGGGGTGTTAGGTGCTAAGGTATATGGTAGGCTCACCACTATATTCCGAGGTCCTATTATCTTGTGCATAGCTCTGTGTATGTACAGAATCCCTACAACAGAGGCCTTGTACTTTACTACTGTCTCCTTCTTTGGGAATGTCTGTCGCAGCAGTCTAAGAAGCAGTTTAAAATTTCCTCACCGACATCCAAATTTAACGATTAATGTCTACATCTGACTTACTTTAGATGAGATCTTAGTCAATAAATGTTTCCATTTTTTCCAGATTTTAATAGGAATAATTTCAACTTTTTCTGGTTCATGAAATATATGTGTTTATGTCTGCCAAGTGGTTTTCAAACTAGTCAAGTCTAATATGGGAGCTGGAATAACAATTTTCTTTAATTTGAATTGGCATGATCTCATGCCTCTTAAACACCTGGCCATACTACAGGAATATCCTGGAAATATGGATAAACAATATCCAGCAGAAGACTAAATTCACCTTTTTTTCACATGCTTTAGACAGAATGTTCTCCTTAGTGAGAAAGCCTTGGAAAAACTCTACCAATTCTGGGTGGAGTGCCTGATTTCAGGATATTGTACGGAATCCAACATGCTCTAGAAAGTGGGTAATCCCTACGAAAGTGGATGATCCACTTGATTAGGGATACCCCTTCTGTAGCATCTTTGAGGCCCTCAGGAATCCCCACTATCCTCATATTATTCCGTCATGAATGTCTTTCCATTTCTTCACACATTTGAGGCTCTTTCTGTGCAGATTTTGCTGCATTTTTTCTTTCTGTAATTTGGACTCCAGCTTCGCAAACCAATCGTCTGGGTGTACCCTCTTATCTATCATCCCATTGTTTTCAATTATTTCCTCTACCATATCATTTAATTGCTCATAATTTTCTTCATGTTCTTTTTCTATAGATTAAATCTCAGCACCCTATTTTAAAATTAGTTCAGCAAAATATTTGCATATGTTTTCCACTTGTTACCTCTTTCACATTAAACACATAAGCTGTTTGGACCCAAGGAAGGACTTGGACAAAGAAAGCTGGGGCATGGACTCCTTCTGGCCTTACTCTGCCAACACCACTGCCAGTGAAGCAATGGCACTGTGTGTGTAGGTTCTGTCTAGAGTTTAATGCTCCTTAGTGCAGAAGCACTCACTCTTAGTCCTCTCTTTTTTTATTCTCCAATGGCAACTATCATCTACGCTTCAGACCAAAAATCGAAACCAACAAGAGAAGAGCAAGAGCAAGAAGCAAATCCAAGAGATGAGATTTCAATACGTAAGCATACACTTTAAACCAAAATCCAGCTGTTGTGTGGGTCTAGAAACCAAGCAGCGCGCCAGTTAAAGGAAATATATAATGTCCAATTCTTTAGAGAATTTTAACATAGAAATGTACTTGCCTTGCCAAATTGTGAACAGATATATTGATATCTGAAATGTACATTGGGTATCCACATTTCTCAGAAACTGTAGTTTGTATAAGGAGAAAGAAAATACTGTTATAGGAAATTAAGAGAAGGATGTGCATATTGAAAATGAAGTTAGGGCTCATTTAGAATGTGGTGGGCAGCCCGCCGTCTGTCAGTATGGCAGAGGTAATTGACTCTACCACTCTGGCCAGACTATCGCCCACCATATTTAGAAATCTCTTCCAACCCATGCCTCGTAGAAGTCACCTGCCAGTCCAGGTTTATAAACATGTACTTCGGACCATCTACTCTACATAGAGCGGGTGATTTGATGCACCTACAGGGAAAGTCCCAATGCCATTACTATAGGGTTTCCACCAGATAAGCCACTAGTGGCACTGCCGTAGGAAATATGACTTCCCAACTGACTACTTGTGGCAGAAAACCATGTTCTCCAAGCTCTGAATAATTATTATTTGAAAGAACTCCAAAACTGTAGTGTTTGTGCAAATATGTGGCTGTAAGGTCGTTAAAATATCAAGTATTGGCGATGCAAATAGGCCTCTCTTTAACGTGTGGGACCTGGCACTCTAGAAGGTTTATCGCTTACCCTGCACTCAGCTGGGCCAAGACTTTTACCTCTGGTGTACTCAAAATAGGAGCCAAAGTCAATGAGGAGAGGCCAACAAAACTGAGGTTCAAGTCTAAAGTTGATTTAGTAGAATCGTTTTATCTGTTTTGAACTTCAAAAGGATATTGGCCATCCAACATGGGAATGAGGCATTATATTCCCAAGGTTTAAGGGGAAAGTCAGAATTGCTACCACTTTTCTGTACAATGAACTGAGCATCAGCCACAATAATAAATCAAACGAAAGGGGTTAAATAAACACGAAATCAAGAAGGATATACATATCACTATGCATCACAAGTGTGTGAAGAGGTAAACAAAGTTGCAAAAATTACTGTGTCAAATATTTTTTTATACTTCAAAACTTTGTTAACAGTACAAAGGTTTACCAAAAAATAAAGCAGCAAAAAAGGGGCTCTGCACAGCAATTGGTAGAGTCCCATTACCAAACTCTCCCATGATTCTGATGTATCTCATGGGTTCTGATGAGCCACACACGTTGCCTACCTTGATGCTGGAATTGTCTGGACTGAATTTTTGACTGCAGAGAAGTGGATAAGTTCTCCTTGTCTCAAGGCAACTATTGCATAACTTGCTGTCATTCATGGTTGCTGGACCTGAGTGACACAGAAAAAAACA
The DNA here is from genome assembly GCA_963921515.1 of Calotriton arnoldi. Taxonomy (NCBI): domain Eukaryota; kingdom Metazoa; phylum Chordata; class Amphibia; order Caudata; family Salamandridae; genus Calotriton; species Calotriton arnoldi. The sequence goes on along the minus strand of CAWUFW010000615.1, from coordinate 3,133,291 downwards.
CAATTCCTTGCAGCCAGATGTCCAAATGGACTTCAAACTGAAGGTAATATGACAGGAAAATATAAAACTACACTGACAAAGTTTATGATCTGCATGCTCTTAATTATATATTGTCAATATAGGGTTCTCCTGACATAACTTTCAATTTATTAAACATGTTTGATCTTATTCCAACAAGTTAAATCAAACATGAAAATGTATATGCAAGATAGAGTACTCTCTATCATATGTCACAAGGGCATTTCCAGTCACTGACTAATTTCTTTAAACAGTCATACAATTCCGAGGTATTCTCTTAATGTATGCAGACAGTATTTAATTCCTAACAATGCATGGTCACCCCTCAACTGTTCCACAAGCCACTTAAATAGTTGGTGCCTGTATCTTTCACATACAAGAGATACTATGTTTGCAGACATGAAGCATGAAAGCGAAATCTGTATTGTGGAAATAATAGATGCAGGAATGCAGTTAGTAGTTTGTTACAAAAAGACACTAGAATCAGTTGAAAGTAGGTCTTATTAAAAGATGCTGTGGATCAAAATGTGTCGAATCATATAGAGTTTTTCTCAATAGACCTATTTTGTACAAAAATTTAACTGCAATCGATATCTCCTTCCTGCTTTAGGAAAAATGACCAAAAGAACGAAAAGCCAACTGTTGTTTTCTTTCTTTAAACTGCAACTGTAATAATGCTCCGTGACCTGCCGTTCTCCTTGGCTGGTGACTCTGGCATCTGACATTATGATGTCACTGTTCAGCTTTAATAATTTATTATGGCTGAGCAGCTATGTAATTTTCTGATTACATGGTGACTTGACACATCACAATTGGAATGTAATACGAAAATTAGAGACAGGTTTTTATACAAGAATTGCAGACGTTCATGTATTATAATTCCTACAAAATATAGTTGTTGAAACCACTGCCACAAGGACCTTATTAATATCCAAAACCTAAATGATACTTATTTTTCATCATTAATGGTCAGTCGTATTATCATACCACCCCTAGATTCAAAGCTTATGCATTTCAGACATGCCCTATAGCCACATTGCTTGTATCTGTCCCAATCACTAGGCATTCCTACACCTCGCAAGCACTGTTTACAGACTGTGCATGACTTGTGCCCATGCGCTGAGCCCAGTGCCCTTCTCCCAGCCTCCACTGAATACAGTTTGCAGCTGTGCCGAGTGGACACTCGGGTTGTGGCAAGGTCTTCATCCATGCCCTGTGTGCAATACCCCAGTTTATATTACACAATGGCAACTGATGCTATTCCTTAGGCCCAGCATTACGCAATAAGTGTAACTTTCACTTCGTATACATGTTAAACTTGTCATTCTATAACCGCAGCTCTCCGAAACCTTGGGTTATTTTTCCCTGTTCCCAAATACATCTTTCTGGACCACCCATTCTTCTTCACATCCCTCCCAAACCCAGAATCCTGTGGCTGGGCCTGGTATGAAGACCTTTGCTACATTTTACCATCTTGTTTAAATGTGTTTCCATCGTTAACCTCGGCAAGGATTTAGTTGTTGGGTTTCTGTGAATGGGCGAGGGAACTGCAGCCTGATTTGTTTCCTTGTTCCTCGTGCTTTTATTAGAGAAAACAAACAGCATCCTTCCATTGATGCGCTTCGGCTCGTCATCAGGGGTACAAAGCGTTATATCAATCAATTCCTGTGCCATATGGTTCCTACTAATCAAGTAAGACTGTGTGATTGAACAACATATGCGTCAAAATATGGGAACTTAGTCCTCTCATATCATCAGAATCGGTTGGCCTAATTCATGGCTGCTAGCTCACAGTGAGCCATCTGGACCCCTAAACCTCACAGGGTACCGGATGGAGTCTGAAACATTAGAACACAACCACTCTGATGCCGACCTCAGGGAAATCATGGAAACAGATCTACTTTTCGTCATCACCTTAGGGATGCCCAAAGGGAGACACAAGCAATTCGCAAATTGGCATTTCAAACATTTATTGAAGCTATTGATTCTTGTGTAAAATACGTGTGCTGCAATTATTAGTAGAGGGTAACAAAGCATTGTTACCAGCATTACATGAATGGTGAAAAAGATGAATAATTCAACCATTATTATGTTGCAGTGATAGAATGCATACATGAATATAAATCATAATGAAAACCACATGCCATTGGGTATTGGTGATATATAACTTCAGACAAGTGATACAATTGAAAACTTTGCCTATTATGATATTTATTTAATTCGTTAAAGGCATTTCTCTTGGATATGAAATAAGGACAGAGGAAACTCTTTATTGGGGCCATGTACTGAACAGCTATGAAACACCAGTGTGCCGATTCATACTCCAATGGTAACCTAACCAACTTTGATACTTTTAGTAATATAGACAACTTTGAAAGAGGGATCAAACAAATTATTTTGGTTGCCTTCACCAAGGCCATTTGAGTAGAAGCATCTGATGATTTGGCCCCAAATGTGAAAAAATGCTATCATTCTATAAGCGACTTTGATTTCAAATGTGCAAGCTCTTCTTTTATTTTATATTGCATAGTAGGAACATTTACCTCTTTAACATTAAGGGTAGAAATTCTCAAAAGCTTAGACATAACTATGTAGCTATGCATATAACCTTATCAGATTTCTGCCTCAAGCACAGAACTAACCCTGTTTTTTCTATTTGTCCTCTCCTTTTCAGAAAACCCAACACCCACCCATCCCTTATGTACTGCAGGTCCAAGCATCTCGCAGGACCTAGCGAGGCATTGTACATTTACTCCTGTCTCCTTGTTTGGGAATGTATATAGCAGCATTCCAGTAAACAGCTTAGCTGTTCCTCACCATCATCCAATTTTTCACGATTAATGTCTACATCTGACTTACTTTAGAAGGGAACTTAGTCAATTATTATTTTTCTTTTTCAGAATTTTAATAGGAATATTGTGAACTTTTTCTGGTTCATGAAATATTTGTCTCTGTCAGGTATTTATCTCGGAAGCGTAACAGCGGCTCCTGTGAACTATTAAAAATAGTAATAATAAAGATGCACACAATGGCAATGTACAGAGTCACGTTGATGTCAGAGAGAGAAGCTAACCACAGACACAGAAGTGTAGGTGTATAACTGCTTTTATAAATTTTTGGTATGTAAAATACAAAGTATATAAACTAAAAATACAAAAATGTTTATGTTAGGAAAACAATAGTTTACCAGGTAATGAATGCATGTCCCAGTGAAAAAAACATAATAAACCTAGACAGATAGTGACGTAATGCGTGACTTATGTACAAGGTTTTAAAACAATAGGGCGACCATTTGTAGTTTTTACAATATAAACAACACTAAATACAATCATCAATGTTGGATCAAGGTTCGCCCTGTTTAACAGTCGACGGCGTTTCGACCCTGTTTTGGATTGTAGGGTCTCTTCAGGACCTGGAAATGTGGGACACCTGAAGGGCGGTAGATCCTGCCTAACGTGAAGAACAGTGCCACCATGTGATAGGGGAGAAGGGGAGAGAAGGAAAAGGCTACTCACAGGGAACCCGTCCGGGTGCCCATGTGAGGAAGGAGTGTGGTAGACAAGACCTGAACTCAAGACCGGGAATTCCTCAGCAATACTGCAGGCCCTCTTTTTAATCCTTAGTTTTTGGCAATCTTAATTGTTGCAAGAAATCCGATGTATGATTTTCCCTGGGCCTGCTGGAGTGAAGGAGCGTGCGTCTCCTTTGGTGCAACGACCAATTTATCTCTGCCAGATGGTTTTCAAACTAGTCAAGACTAATATCGAAGCTGGAAAAACCATTTTCTTTAGTTTGAATTGACATGATCTCATTTCTCTTAATCACCTGATCATACAACAGGAATAGGTAGAAAAAAGGGGTAAACAGTATCCAGCTGAAGACTAAATTCACGTTTTTTTCACATGCTTTAAGCAGAATGTTCTCCTTAGTGAGAAAGTTGTAGAAGAACTCTCTACCAGTTCTGGGTGGAGTGCCTGATATCAGGGCAGTGTACGGACCCCAACATGTTCTAGAAAATGACAATAATTCTGTATACAGTTCTTTTTCTTCCTCTAATATCTCTTCCCTAAGGAAGTGGCTGATCCAATTGATTAGGGATTCCCCATCTGTAGCATCTTTAATGCTCTCAGGAATCCCCACTATCCTCATATTATTCCATCATGAATGTCTTTCAATTTCTTCACACATTTGAGGCTATTTCTGTGCAGATTTTGCTGCATTGTTTCTTTCTGATATTTGGACTCCAGCTTCACAACCCATTCTTCCGTATGTGTCGCTTAACTATCATCACAATCTTTTAAAGTATTTCCTCTACCATACAATTTAATTGCTCATGACTTTCCTCATGTTCTTTTTCTATAGATCAAATCTCAGCTACCTATTTTAAAATGAGCTTCAACAAAATCTTTACATATGTTTCACTTTCATCTATGTTTTTGGTGATCATTTTGGTGCTTGACGTCCTTCTTTGGTTTTATCTGATCTAACTAATTTCTGTTTCTGTTGAGCAATTACTTGTTTTCAGAGTTAGAAACTTCCAAATTTCTTGTACCAACTGAGTCAGTGTAAAGGCGTAGATGTCGAAACCATGAGTTGTCTTGCAGGACATAAGTGCTGTAATCAGGATGTGCATTAACAGTTCTCTTTCATTGACAGAGGGCGCTTTCATGGCCATAGGTGTGACTTATTGCTCTCTTCACTCAACTCCTTGTCTCGTCGTCTTCATCTATCTCATTTGAATTTTTACTAGCAGTTTGCTGCAGAGCCTACCACTGCCTTTTACCTATGAATTCACTTTTGGTTATGCTGGGTGAATTTCTTCGAGCACAATCAATCACCTTCAACTTAAATTCATTTTACCTGTTTTTAAAGCTCTCCCCTTCTGTTGTAGCCCTATGTTCCTTAAATTGTTCGCTAATATTTAAACTACACTCGAGAATTTAATCTCTTGTCTGTTCAATGAGAGGCCTCGTGTTCGGTGTGGCTGTGATGTTTTTTTTATCAGGATTACTGCCTTAAAGGGATAGATTCTCCTGTCTTTTCTGTCTCTTGAACATGACTGTTCTCTTTCATCTCTTCGTAAACTGGCCTATGTGAGAGATGGGAGAAACAACTCACAATTTAATCTCCTGGCAACTCCACATACAGAGGGATGACTATCGAAACATGCTGTAAACAGGATTCTTCATTGATAGGGAAGTCTACAGACTTGCTAGAGACGTGCCCTGTATCATTGGAGTTCAGTAGAAATTGATGTTGTTAAAATCTCTACAGTTGTGGAAGTAAACTCACATCCTGATAGAGAGGAGGCATGAGCTGGGGCTCCAGGCCCCAGATGAAGGAGGAGGATGAAACTGGTGAGGACAGCAAGTGAAGTGTGAGCTTTGCTAAAAAAGAAAGCCCTACAGTTTGACCAGGTTAAGTAGCCAACTGCCCCCAGCTCTGGTATTGTATAGGCAAATTCTTGGAGCTGCAGAACACAGAATTCATGGTCACATGAAGATACGAAGAGGACACAGTAAGGAAAGTAGTCAGAATGTGGTGAAAACCTGTAGTATTACCTAAAACACTATACTGTATGTAGTGTTGTCCCAAAAGTGGACACACAAGTCTCTCCTCCTTTGCGAGGTTTACTCATTTTTGTATCTGTCAAATTATGTTCCTTCTTGTTATTGGAAGGGGTGAGGGCAGCAGACTGTGGATGAATGGAATGAATGGTACATGGGGATTATTAGGGAGATGACATGAATGAAAGCCGGGGCTCAGCCGTGATTTACAAGGTCCTGACACTAAATGCTGAAGGGTTGAACATCTCTAACAAATGTGCTAACATTGAGGATTTACTTTGGTAAGACATTGAAAAGGCAGGACTGAAGGGATTCAGGCTTTCTCACTCACACTAGTCAACAAACCTTTTCCAGTGTTCCCGTATAAATGGATTTTGTGGCAGGTTTCCCCACAACCAAGATGACGTCTGCAATTTATGATGGCAAAAAGAAGGACTGCAGCAGGCACCACTCAATCTCTACAAATGCAGCTGCAGAACTGGGATGGAAGATCAACCATCCTGCTGTAAAAGCAGGCCTAGACTGTGCGATGAGACCCATCACGGCTACTCCAATCTTAAGAAGATAATTTGTGTCATTTTGGGATAAAGTTCTCTCTTGTGATCTTCTTGATAGAGAAGGCTCAGAGGATCACCTGGCAAAGATGCTGCAAGGTGGCTACTCTTGGGAGGCTTTCATGGCAAGATGGTCTTCCCGCAGCACCAACATATTTATGTGTAGACACAGTGCTGATACAGACTACAGGCTTTGTATTGGAATGTCACAATGATAAGCACCCCAGCCCAACGACCATGGTAGCTTCCACCTTAAGAGGACTGAAAGTATGACCTCCTTCTTATTAGAGGGGCACATCCACCCGTGAAAATCTGGGATGACTGAATTATAAATCTGCACCTAAGCCAATAGGCTCCCCTGGCACAGGGACCACTAATTCCTCAGCCATCAGTGAAGGACCCTCTTTTGTCAGCTGGTGTGTGGCACATGCAGGATACATGTGGCCAACAGGTCTAACAATCATAGATCTTGAGAACAAGAATTGGTGTCTAAGTCACAAAATGAGAATCATATTCCATTAATCTGCATTCCTCCAAGGAGTAAGAAAAGCCTTCATGTAGGTTGTATCTAGCACAGTACGTATCAAGGTTAACAGCTCAGTTGGAATGAGGTGGGACTTCCAGGTGTTGATTCGGAAGCCCAAATCATGCAATTGGGACACGGTGCACTGAAAATATTATATGACCAGCGCAGGGACCCTGCCTTGGCCAACCAATTATCCAAGTACTGAAATATATGGACTCCTAAACTCTGCAATAAATCTGTACCATCAGCCAGCACCTTGATAAAGATCCAAGGTGCATTTGTCATTCCACATGGAAGACCCTCGTACACGAAGTGCTGAAATCCCATAGTGAACCACAAGTAATTCCTGTGATCTCGAATTATTGGTGGATGAAATAGGCATCTTAGAGATCCTGCCAATCATCCCCTTTGAGGGCCACCAAAACAAATCTCAAGGACAGCATTTTGCACTTGTCTTAGCAAATAAAAAAAATAAAAGAGGCCAAGTCCTTGATGGGTCTGAAACCTCCTTCGTTTTTATTGAACTAAAAATAAAAGCAGCAGAATCCTGTACCCCTTTCTTCCAAGGCCATTAATTCGAAGGCCACTTTGCTCATCAGAGTAATCTCAAGGACAGCATTTTGCACTTGTCCTAGAAAATGAAAAAATTCAAGAGACCAAGTTTTTGATGAGTTTGAGTCCTCCATCATTCTTATTAAACTAAAAATAAAAGCAGGAGGATTCCGTACCCCTTTCTTCCAAGGCCATCACTTCTATGGCCACTTTGCTTATCAGAGTAAGCACCTTGTGATGTCTGCTCTTGAGCTAGTGTTGAGCTCATGGATGTCACGAGCTACTCGTGAGCCATGAGCAGCTCACGAGCTGAAGGAACCAGTAGAAAGTTGAAGGGAGATCGGCTAGAGCGACCAGTGGTGTGAGAACTCTCTTCTACTAACCCCAAGTGTCCCGTGTTGTGAATTCCATCTTTACACACCTCCGTCTCCAAAATTGAGGCATAAGCTAGAGACCATGTCCTGGAGGAAGTAAAGCGGTGCAGAGAGAGGAAGAGGAAGGCAAGGGTATAGCACTTGTAGATGAGCTTGACCATCCAGAGATCAATCTTGATCATCTCCCATTGGTGTAGAAATCGGAGAACTTCACCCCAGGGAATCTCGTGGTGTAGTGGGGAGTTAACAAGGTTTTGAGGCAGCAAGATGAGCAGAAGATGGTGAATACTGCTGCTGTATGACTGATTACGTCCCTTATGCTCACCATGACCCAAATAGAGCAGTAATTGTGTTGGAATGTTTGGAATGCTGCAAGAGCCCTCTAAATGGACTGTTGTGTTCTGGAGTAGCCATGAAACATTTTCTGTACTGTTAGTGAAATTGCTTTATTGGGGTGGCCAGGCCCAGTGAGTGTGATGTGGCTCAGCTGTACTCTACAGACGAGTCAGCCTTTCCTCTAAATACAATTTTCCATCAAATAGCATATTCATGTGGGTCACCTGGACATCTCCAGAGAAGCCAGTGGAACACATCTAAGCATAGCAACTTAGGATATGGCTGTGTCCATGGATTAAGCCAGTGTCTTTGGAATCCAGGCCAGGCTTCATAATATGAGGCATGGAGACCATCATTGACCAGATCAGAAAAGGGCTTTTTTTCATGTGGAGGGGGAGACTAATGACAGTAATTCTTACAAGCTCCAACAGAGTTTGGGTAGAAGACCCAGAAGATACAAGGCCTTTGCGGTGCAAAAGAATACAGGACATCTCTTAGCTTCTTGTGCTGGAGGGGCTGTAGGAAAAGTGCTTGAGTTTAACCTTGGACCACCAGACTCTTTGGAGAAAGTTGTGAAAACAACAACTTTGGATCACAAGGTGTGGCCCGGTATCATTGAGCTATTTACCCATGGACTAACTGAGAAGTTTTTCACAGGCAGCCCTAAGAGGGTCAAGTAGTGATTCAATGAAAGGTATTACAACCTCTGAAACTGCAGATGAATGTTTACATTTTTTTGTTGGAATGTTATATTTGGCCTCAGTAGTGGGCAAAGTTAATTTCAATATTTTTGGAGCTTAGCGTACCACTGGTGTGAAGTAAGAGATTTCTGTTGAAGGAGGACCAGAGTGGTAAGGAATGTCCCTTTCTGGAAATGTATCCACACAAACTTGCATTTTGTAAAATCAGAAAGAGGTCAGAATCTGTATGTAACATAAGAGGAAGGAGGTTATCGGCCTTCAAGTCATCATCTTCTGTGAAGCCTGTGTGTGGCATTTGAATCAGATCAAGAGCGTCTATCCTGGTGGATCTCTGGGTTTTAGCGAGGAGCTCAGCCAAAGGCTCGTTGTTGAAATGGGCTCAAACCTTTTCTTTAGCCCTCGGATAATGTGAGCCAACTTCAAGGGTATAATTAGTGCAAGTATTGGCTCAGAAATTGTGGCACCAAGAGGCTTTGTCGATAATGGGGCAGAATGGACGGGACAAGCACCTTTGAAGGTGCTGAAGTATACAGAAATGGCACCAGAGCCTCTGGATGTGCAGACATTGAAGGAATGGAGTCGCTGGAGCTGTCAAACCTGTAGTAGTGGACCCACCTTTGTGAACTGCCCAGATGGTAACAGGGCCGTCCTGAAGAAGTCTAACATTGTGTGTTTGAAAGGATCGACTGTTTACAGATCAGTCTATGGAGTAGGAAACTCCTGTTTTAGCTTTTTAAAGATCAGAATCAGCTCTCACTTTGAGGAAGAGACTAGTATCAGTGAAGGGCGTAGAGTCTCTTAACCATCCTAGGAGCTGGACTGTTTCCTCGAAGAACAGGATGATCTCTCCTTCCTAGTGTATATTTGGGTTTTTTGTGGAATTATTTCTAGCCAGATCGTTCCATATTAAGAAATTTACTTAGCAGGGGAAGGGATCACCGGGCATGTCATTGCGGGCCTCAGTCAAAAATAAGTTGGCTTTTGGGAGCATCACGGATCAGGAGGTGCAGAACGGGTCGCCTTTGGATCTGGGACACCACATGTAGATGTCATGAAGGTAAAATAAGAAAATCTTCTTTTGGCATCTGCGGCAGGGTTTGAACCCTGACAGTTTCAGAGATGGCATTTGACCTGGCTAAGAAATGTTGTTGGTGAAAAACCGAGAGGATTGTGGAAAAAAGGAAAATGATGCCTGCACACCAGTGGGAACCTTACATGTAACAAAGTCGTCATATCCAGGCCTGCAAATTTATAGGTGTTTCTCTAGTAGGAAATACCCAGTATTTTAACTTTGCCTTGAAAGTCTGTTGACTTGTGTGTGCCTATGTGTAGGATCTGTGTGACTATGTTTGATGCAAACAGTGCAAATTCTTTATTGTGTATGGTAGATCTCCTTCTGGATTTTGAAGAGTGTTTGTAAGTTATAGTCATATGTTGCACGAATAAAACGGTTGTTCCTTAACTGTGTCACAACAAATACAATGTGCAGTGTACCTGGGATGGGTGAGGCATTCAGAGAACACCCACAGTGTGGCGAGAGGGATGGAAGAAGCACCACTCACTTTCATACTTGTGTGATCACACACTCTCTCTCTCTCTGCAGACCACCTTCAGACACCCTGCAGAGAATTGATCTTTTCTAGTCGTGTGCTCAATCTGTTGTTCTCTTTCTCTGCTCCAGGCAGGATGCACCAAAGGATGTCTTCATTGCTAATGCACTAACTGCCCAGAGACTCTCCCAATGGAAACATTTTAATCTCGCTCCTGCACCCACCCCCTTAATGATTTTAGATCTGGAGAGTGATCCGACAAATGAGGGTATCAGTCTAATCAGAAGCACATTTAGCAGGGATGTCAGGCTGCTACCAATGCATGCATGTGATGTAGCTGCTCTTATCCATAGAGGATAAGAAAAGCTAAGTAGTCCATTCTGTCCTTGACATTTATTGTCTCACAAAAGGCATTCAGTTTTATGTATATAATGTATGTGCCATGACATTTTGGTCTCTAACCTGTTAAAATGTATGTTGAGCAGCATGGGCACTTCTAGAGCTTTCATGGAATACATCCCCATTGTGATTTGTCTATCATACATGGTAACTAATACAGTGATTTTTGCGCAGTTTGTAATATTTACAGGAATTGTTTGAACTAACAATGTAAGCGGTTGCATCTGCTCTAGGTGTGAATTACTTTTGAATAGCCAGATGTAAAACAACTTACCCATGGAAAAAACTGTGATTCTGGCCTAACTTCTAAAGTAAGTAGCGCCAATGTCAATGGAGGATGCAGTCTTAAAATATGGCCTAGTTTTGTCCAATAACTGCCCAGGTCCAAAACTAGGCTCTCAGTGCCTGATTCACAAGGAACACTGACTTAGAGAAAAATTTGAGACATGCTTAAAATGTTTAAAATTGACTTTGTATTAATGTTTGTATATATCTTCATATCTTAATTTATAGTGATAGACATATATGCACACTATCATAGAAAATCAGACTTAAACTTTTTAAGCAATCATGTAGCCTCAACCAAACACTGATTGATTTGATTGACAAATAAATGTGTGTGGGAAGGTTCAGTGTCTTTTTTCCCGATTACCTTTTTCCCATTCAACACCTAAGGTGTTGGGACTCAAGCAAGGACTAGGACAAAGAGAGCTGGGGAATGGCCTCCTTCTGGCCCCAGTCTGTCAACACCACTGCCTGTGAAACGATGACAATGTGTGTGTAGGTTCTGTCTAGCGTTTAATGCTCCTTGGTGCAGATACACTCACTCTTAATCCTCTCTTTTTTTATTCTCCGATGGCAACTATCATCTGGGCTTCAGGCCACATATTGAACCCGACACAAGAAGAGCAAAAGGAGGAAGAAATACTAAGAGACGGGATTTCAATACGTAAGCATACACTTTAAACCAAAATCCAGCTATTGTACATGTCTAGAATCCAATCACTGTGCCAGTTAAAGGAAATATGTAATGTCCATTTGTATAGACCATAGCAACATACCAAAGTACTTGCCTTGTCAAATTATGAACATATATATTGGTATCTGAAATATACATTGGCTACACAAAATTTCTGAGAAACTGTATTTTATAAGGAGAAAGAAAATTCTGTGACAGGAAATTGAGAGAAGGGTGTGCATATTGAAAATGAAGTTAGGGCCTCATTTAGAATGTGATGGGGAGTCTGCCATCTGTCAGGATGGCAGAGGTAATTGGCTCTACCACCCTGGCCAGACTATCGCCCACCATATTTAGAGATCTCTGCCGACCCATGCCCAAAGAAATTACCTGGCAGTCCAGAATTACAAATGTACATCAGACCGTCTGCTCTATATAGGGTGGATGATTTGATGCACCTAAACGGACAGCCCCAACGCCTTTACTGTAGGGTTTCCACCAGCTAATCCAGTAGTGGCACCGCCGCAGGAAATATGACTGCCTGACTGACTATTTGTAGCAGAGAACCATGTTCTCCAAGCTCTAAATCATTATTATTGGAAAGAACTCCAAAACTGAATTGTTTGTGCAAGTATGTGGCTTCTAAGGTTGTTAAAACACCAAGTATTGCCGATGTCAATAGGCCTCTCTTTATTGTGTGGCACCTTGCACTCTAGAAGGTTTATCACTGAGCCTGCACTCAGCTGGGCAGAATCTTTTACCTCTGGTGTACTAGAAATAGGAGACAAAACCAAGGAGGAGAGACCAACCAAACGGAGGTTCAGGTCTAAATTTGATTCAGTAGAATCGTTTTAACTGCATTGAACTTCAAATGGTTATTTGTCATCCAACATGGGACTAAGGCATTATATTCCCAAGTTTTAAGGGGAAAGTCATAATTGCTACCACTTTTCTGTACTAGAAACTGAGCATCAGCCAAAATAATGAATGAAATAAAAGGGGTCAAATGAATATTAAAACACATAGGATAAACCTATCAACTATGCATTGCGAGTCTGTGTAGAGGTATACAAAGTTGTGAAAATTAGCGTGTCATATATATTTTTTTAAACTTCAAAACTTTGTAAACAGGTAAAAGCTCAAAGGTTTTTTAAAAAGCAGCAAAAAGGGGCTACGCACAGTAATTGGTATATTCCCATTACCAAACTGGCCCACGATTCTGCTGTATCCTATGGGTTCTGATGAACCACACACTTTGTCTACCTTGATACTGAAATTCCCTGGACTGAATTTTCGACAGCAGAGCAGTGAATTCATACTGCTTGTCTCAAGGCAACTATTGTATCCCCTGCTGTCATTTACGGTTGGTGGGCCTGAGTGACAGAGAAAAAAACACAATTCCTTGCAGCCAGATGCCTGATTGGACTTCAAGCAGCAGGTAATATGACAGGATAATATAAAACTACACTGGCAAAGTTTATAATCTGCATGCTCTTAATTATATATTGTCAACGTAGGGTTCTCGTGATATCAGTTTCAGTTTATTAAACATGCTTGATCTTATGCCAACAAGTTTAAACAAACATGAAAATGTATATACAAGATAGAGTACTCTCTACCATACATCCCAAGGATATTTCCAGTCACTGAGGAATTTCTTTATACAGTCATAGAACTCGGAGGTATTCTCTTAGTGTATGGCAGACAGTATTTCGGGCCAGATGTACGACCCGTTTTTGCATGTGCAAACGGGTTTCCAAACCGTTTGCGCATGCAAAAACATCATGGGCCATGTACAAAGCCTATTTAGCGAGTCGCAATCTATTTGCGACTCGCTAAATAGGTTTTGCGACTCGCTATTTGGAAGGGGCGTTCCCTTCCAAATAGCGAGTCTCAAAACCATGTACTAATGTTTTGCGACCGCAATTGCGGACCACTGCCTGCCCTTAAAAAATGAAACGAAAATGTTTCATTTTTTTTTTTTTAAATGCATCCTGTTTTCCTTTAAGGAAAACGGGCTGCATTTTTAAAAAAACTGCTTTATTTAAAAGCAGTCCCAGACATGGTGGTCTGCTGAGCCCAGCAGGCCACCATCCCTGGGAGGGCCTGTCAATCCCAATGGGCTCGCAAATTGCGAGAGGCTCATTAATATTAATGAGCCTCGCAATTTGCGACCCCATTGGGAATCGCAAACAGTGTTAAACACACTGTTGCACATTTTATTTTGCGACTCTCAATTAGTCGCAAATTGCGAGGTGCAAAATAAAATGGTCGTACATCTGTCCCTTCATTCCTTACAGTGCATGGTCATACATCAACCATTCCACAAGCCGCTTAAATCTTTGGTGTCTGTAACTTTCACATACAAGAGATACTATGTTTGCAGACATGAAGAATGAATGCAATATCTGTATTGTGAAATAAAAGATGCCAGAAAGCAGTTAGTAATTTGTTACAAAAGAAACCAGAATCAGTTTAAAGTAGGTCAGACTTAAAGATGTTTTGGCTCAGAATGTGTTTAAAATATAGGGAGAGGTTTTCTCAATAGACCTATTTTGCACAAAAATTAAAGTGCAATAGATATCTCCTTCCTGCCACTTCCTGTTTATTTCAGGAAAAATTACCAGACGAAAGAAAATCCATTTGTTGTTTTCTTTCTTTAAACTGCAAATGTAATAATGCTCCGTGGCCTGCCTTTTACCTTGGCTGCTGACCCTGGCATCTGACATTATGATGTCACTATTCAGCTGTAATAAGTTATTACAGTTGAGCAGCTATGTTATTTTCTTATTACAGAATGACTTAAAACATCACAATTAAATTGTAATAAGAGAATTAGAGAGAGGATTTTATACAAGGATTGCAGACTTTCATAAATTCTAATATAATTCCTACAAAATATAATTGCTGAAACCACTGCACAAGGACCTTATTAATATGCAAAACCTAAAATATACTGATTTTGCACCAATAATGGTCAGCTGTAATATCATACCACCCCTGGATTCAAAGGTTATGCATTTCAGACTTGCCCTGTAGCCAGAATGCTTATATCTGTGCTAATCACTAGATATTCCTCTGCCTCATGAGCACTAGTTACAGACTGTGCATGACCTGTGCCCATGCCCTGAGCCCAGTGCCCTGCTCCCGGCACCCACTGAGTACACTCAGGTTGTGGCACGGTCTTCATTCATGCCCTGTGTACAATACCCCGGCTTACAGTATACAATGAGAACTGGTGCTATCCTTTAGGCCAAACATTACCAAATAAGTGTAACTTTCTCTTCGTATGGATGTTAAAATTGTCAGTGTATGACTGCAGATCTCCGAACCCTTGGTTTATTTTTCCCCATTCCCAAATGCATCTTTCTGGCCACCCATTGTTCTTCACATCCCTCCCAAACTCAGGATCCTTTGGCTGGCCCTGGTTTGAAGGCCTTTAAATGTGTTTCCATCTTCAACCTGGACAAGGAGTTAGTTGTTTGGCTTCCATGAATATCCGAGGGAGCTGCAGCCTCACTCGTTTCCTTGTTCCACATGCTTTGATCAGAGAAAACTCTGTCCATTGATGGGGTTCAGCGAGTCCTAATAAAGTAAGACTGTGCGGTTGGACTACATAGCGCCAAAATATGGGGACTTAGTCCATTGATATCATCAGAATATGTTGGCCTAATTCCTGGCTAAATCATAGTGTGCCATATGAACCTCTAAACCTGACCAGATGGTTTCTGAAACCTTCGAACACGACCACTCTGAACCCCTCCCAGGGAAATCGTGGAAACAGATCTACCTTTTCGTTATTACTTTTGGGAGACACAAGAAACGCGCAAATTTGGCTTTTCAAACATTTATTGAAGCAATTAGATTCTTGTGTAAAATACATGTGCTGCAATTATTAGTAGAAGTAAACAAAGCATTGTTACCAGCATTACAAGAATGGTGAAAAAGATAAATAATTCAACCATTATTATGTTGTAGGGATTATATGCACATATAAATATATATCATAATGAGAACCCTACCTACCCTAACCTTACTCTAGAGAGCGTAATGAGAAGTGCACTCTGCCAGATAACTTGGAGCAGCTTTACTCCCCATTGGCCTGTATGAGTGATGTATCAGAAAGCCAGGCTTGTGTGGATCAGGCCTCCGACCTTTGCAGGATGGTGACACAAGTCAAAAGGGCTAGAAATCAACCATGGGCGAAATTCCAGAATAAATCCATGACAGTGCTCTTCTCGCGAGCTAAATGTGAGAAACAGTTTAGATAATAAAAACTGGCCTCATTCGCACTGTGTCTGATGTCCTTAGCTATTCATTGTTTGTATTTCCAGTTCAGAGCTGTCGCCAAAGGACAACAACAAAATGCAAGGGCAGTGTGCTCAGTGTACTTTATCTTTGAACATAATGTACAGTGTTGTGATAAAATGCTCATGAAGATGCAAGCAGAACACTTTCTGAGTACTTTATCATGTACGTGAAAAGCAGGCAAAAAGTCACTTGTCTAGAAAGATGTCAAGTTTATACACAAACATGAAAAATGGAAGCTTTTGTGCAAGGGCTCTGTTAAACTTTCCTACACCTGACAAATAAAAGCGAATCTGATCGAGTTTTTTTCCACAGCTCCAGGTACTAATGACAACAGCCTGTCATAGAATTGGCGGCGTATGCAGAGTAGGCAAGAGCTGCCTTCCAGGACACGCCAGAATGGAACCTGTCATAATGGATTTTCAGCCTGCTGCCTGCCAGTCCTGAGAAACTAACAGACAGGAGCAGCCTCGAACATACAGTATACCAATGGTTGCATCAATGGGAAACAGTACTGAAATAAATCATTAAAAGGGTGTCAGACCTACTTAGTAACTGGAAAGCATGCTTGTTTTTTATTTATTTATTGGCAACAGTTCACTTTGCAGCTTATTGTTCACTTATACTACAACCAGTGTAAGACACCAACGGACACTTACAACATGGCACCAGGGTGTTTTCACATATATACAAAATGGGGAAAATACAGTATACACGTTCTCTCTTTAAGCAATGTTTATGTCAATACCATCATTATAACGATTACCATTAATTAATTGTAACAAGACGATGTCCCATACTAGAGAGAGCCAGCCAGTATAATTATGTCTCGTCAGGGCACCTGCAGGCAACAAGCCCATTGCAGGTGACAACCCCATTCATCTTCCTAACACAGGTATGTAGCAATGATGGCCTCTTTAGCATCACGAAGATTAGGAACTTGCATATTGCTTCAAGGCACGTGATATTTCTACAATTGTACTGTGCGCCCTGCACTTCATTGTAAGAGACTCAAATACTAGTACTCACAGTCCTGGTAAAGAAAATGAGTCATGTGCAGTGGCGGTCAATGACCCTCAACAGTGGTGAGGCATGGAGCGGACAGAGAGCCAAACGCAGTGACAGGCATTGTAATTAGGGCATTAACATTTCCGTCTGTATTTAGCCACATTTATTTTTCAGTCAGCTTATTAGTATTAATCCATATTTATTTTGTGTTTTGAGAATAAATTGAGTCGTAAAATGGTATATTCCCCCTTTTTTTCAACTCTTAGACGTGCACTCAAACGTGGATGCCTGCCATGTTTTAGCAAATTAAGAAGCCACATATAACAAAAATACTTCACCCATAGGTGCATATTAGTGTTATACTACAAATACATATGCATGTATTTGAAGAAATATGATCCTGTTTTGTAACTCTCCATTGTGTCTGTCTGCTCAGCTTTTGCCTGGAATTCATGAAAGACAGCATGGAGAGTGTTAGAAATGGGGTTTCTGATAGTCTTGGGTATGCACCTAAGCCAGGCAGAACCCACCACTCTAGTCAGGGTAAGGGAGTTACACACACAAGATGACCCCTGCTCACCCCCTTGGTAGTGATCCAGCGCTATCAATAGAATTTCTTCTCCTATATGCTTTGGACGTCCAGGTACATATATCCCTTTTTCCACAACTATATCCATATGACCGTGGGGCCCATAACACCGCATAAACATTCACTCTCTCATATATTCCCTGGATTTCATCCGTTTTTACTTAGGAGAAAACAGTTAATGACTTGCTGGAAGGTGACGGGATACCTTTTAAAATGACATAATACTTCTCAAACATTAAGGTATTCCGCTCATTGGTCGATGGACCAACTAGTAGGAATCAGTCGATGGTGATTAAGACCAGCTCAATCACTATAAACTTTTAAACATTTACATTTATCATTGAGCTAAAGAACCACAGACTCATTGTTTTAAAGATAATAAAGTTTATCTAATTTTTAGAAGCATGGATAAGTTTCAAATTTATTGTTCAGATTATTACATTTATCATCATTATAAGAATAAATTGAAATTGCAATGCATACCTATTAGATGGAAAAACAAAGTTCGTCACAGCAATGAATTCAGATCACAGCATAGAACTCCCGAAAAACTGTCTATCTGTCCTGTAAAACAGGCCTTCTCGACGGACCACCTATATGGTGTTTCCGCCACAATCCCGTTCTTTTCCCCTTTAGTATTTAAGAATAAAGAGGTCTAATAGTATTAAAATGGAAAATCTATTAAAAGCAAAAAAGGTTTCTCCAACAGCAGCGTCCCGTGCTCAACAAAAATATAAAACAGCAGCTCCCTCCCCTACCTAAGAGTAGGTCTTCTTATACCCTAATACTAGCTTACTAAGTGAAAATGTTACATCTTTGTGGGCGAGATTCTCTCTAATTGGTCTATTTGGGGTCAGTATACATCTCATTATGAATATCCTTGTTCAACCAGTTCTTGTTAATAGTTCATTCTTCTTGTCATTTCTCACGGGTTCATGACATTATCCATGCGCACATTGGTCTCCATCTGTATCCTTTTTCTGATACTTTAAATTGAACAGTTCATTGTTCATTCACGTATTCACTGCAACTTCTCACGCCTTTCGCTAACTCCTTCTTTGGCACACGCTTGTATAATAAGGTCATCGTAGCCTTGACCACGCTTCCATCCTAGGCTTTGGGACAGTTACATGATCTCTTTATTCACAGCTTTTCTCACTCTTGGAAGCCATCTTGCGCCTGGGTACTCTAGCTTGTTTGCCTCAGCAGCCATTTTTACATCGCGGCACAACAGGCCTAAGCGAACTATTATAAGGATAAACAGAACATGGTTAAGAATAAAGAATATAAGCCTTTTCGTTTCCCTCCCGTCATTCTACATACCCCAATTAAGAGTTACCTAGCAAAAGCGACATATAAAGCTATTTCTTACTTACCAACCGCTTTACTTTGCCACCACACAGTTTATTTCCAAGCACAAATCATGCAATTATTATTCTAATGAGTACGCAAATCATTAGGTTTACGTTATCCACGTAAACAATTGTAAGTAAATTAGTTTGCACGGATATGGCGTGTTACCCATAACCCTTATCATGACACATACATGGTTGGTTATTTACTGAGACGAACCTGTGTGTTAATTATTCACTATAAATATTAGGAGGTTAAAAATGTTAAGTTTACCCTGCTCCATCAACTCCCCCTTTGGTGATTTTTAATATCACCACAAAAACCCATGTTACACAATTTCGTCAGATAGCATATTTCTTGTCCGTTTTATTTTTGTTAGTTTTACACAACTGTATCCCTTTCATCTTGTCTCTTTGTTTTCTTATACATGTTTTCTTTTATTTCTTCCAGTTCTATTTCACCCATCTCTCTTTCCCTTTCTTTATTTTTCTTATTTTCTTTTTCTATTTTATTCTGTCTTTTTCTTCTCTTTATACATATGATAATTAGTTTCAGTACTAGAACTATTAGGATTATTATGGTTGCTATTATTATGATTTTCCCTATTATTAATCTACTCATTCTAGTAAACCAATGTATTACTGAGGAAAAACTCTTACCAAGTTTTCCCAATGCATTTTCAACCTCCACTGGAACAAGTTCTTTGTGCAAATTTGTAATATTCTTTATATACTTCTGTATATTTTCACTTTTATCTGGAATGTAAGAGGAACAATGTTGGACTTTCAGCATTCCACAAACTCCACCCTCTTTTGCCAATAAAATGTCAAGGGCAAGTCGATTTTGCATCACCATAGCTCTCATGGCAACCATTTCGGTATTTACCATCAATAACCCTCCAGCAGTATCTGTAGATAAACGATCTACAACTGTGGATAACTTCCGAATTTTAAATGCATTCAAAGATATTCCCACTGCTGGTATCAATGCTCCAAAAATATCACCTACTATTTCTGAAAAACTTTCTTTTTTTCTACGTGTAAATGTCTTTACTATTTCGTGTGTTCCCTTTTCTTCTCTATCTACATGAAAATCTTTGGAAAGACCAGGCCTAAGTAGCATGATCCATACCAATGGTCCGGCAACCTGTAATAAGCTCTGTTACCGCAAATATAATAGATCCCAGGAAATATTGGATCTTTCCCCCTTTGAATCCCCAACCTCCTAAAATGTTATAATTGTCTTGGCAATCACTGGAACCCACGAAATAATTATCATATCTTGTCCTATTTCTTCTAATGCACAACCTTCCCTGTTGGGGCCAATCCAGAGTCATAGCTGCATTTGTCTTTTTCTTGTCCTTATTTTCTTCAAACGCCCAAAATGGTGTTTTGGTCTCTTCTATCACCTTTCTTTGAAATTTTACTCTTCTGTTTTCAACCATTTCTAAAAACACCTTTTCTTCCTTCCTTAACTCACAGGTAAGGTTGTGTTTAACTATATCATCTGACGTTAGAATTTTATTTTCTATGAAAAATTCACCAAACGTTCTTGCCTCTTTCACCTTGTTTAGTTCAGAAACTATAGGAATCTTTGCAAAAATCTCATCTATGTCAGTATAATAATATTCTAATCTCCCTGTTCTATAAAATAAACTAGCTAAAACACTACATGTTATTCCATACGTCAAAGGAAGGTGATGATAGGTCACACCTTCTGCAACAGACGCAGAGCAATTGCATACAAACATAGCAATCTCTCACATCCATTGTTTCTACATACTCATACAATAATTTAGTGAAAACATTTTTTGAAAAATCTGTTATTGATTTGTCTTTATGTAACTCTGCACTACTTTTTAATATAGCTGTTTCCTGCATGTTAGCTCCTTTCTCCGTCTCCGTGTTATTCTTTAATATAGACGTTTCTTCTACAGCTAATCTAATTGGAATGGTGATTGCTAAAATAATCCATACGGTCATTAATAATCCTGTACAAAAGAAGCACATCTTACACCATCTACGTAAGAACTCACATCTACATGTTCTATTTTTAGTATCTACCATTTTGTTCTATTCCCTATATTTATAATATGTACAGAAAATGTGTCACCACACCTCAGAAATGACCTCTTAGCCACCCTACGCTCTCACTTTGTCTTGTTTGGTACTTTCTTTAGTTCTTTTCAGAACTCTTTCTTGTCAAATCCAGTGTTTTGTCCAGTCCGGTAGAAATTTGTTCAAATGTCTTTAAATTTGTTGCACTTCACCTTCACCCATTAGGTTGTAGCTTTGTTCCGGGTTCTCGTGAGTGATCTCTTCTTCTTTGATATCAGTCAACGCAATGTATAGCCATTCAGGCGATTTATACTTCAGATTAGCTTTCTTTACTCTTTTTGTTTTCTGCAAGTGTTTTCCACCTTGTTTTTCTTGTTCCTTTTGACTTGTTATTTCATTTACTTGTTCTACATTCTTTCCATCTATCCTTATGATCTTGTATCTCAATCTTTTAACTTCGTGGGGCCAATTGTCTCCCTTTCTTGGCCTTTTCGGTTCACTTTCTTTTTCCTCTCTTTCTGTTCTCCAAGTTCTCTTTCTTGACTCTAGTTTCTGATTCCTTTCTTCTCCACTTTCTTCTGACTCTGTTTCAGTCCTTTCTTTGTTGTCTCTTATTTTAAATTTTATGATTTCTCTTCCTTCATCTGGTTTTGATCTTCCCTGTGTCTTTCTTTGATCACCTACTTCTCTCCCTCCTCGAGGTTCTTCCGAATTTGTCTCGATCTCTCTATCTGTTTCTGAATTTCCCTGTTCCGTTGTTCGCCGATCTGTCCCTACTGCTCCTCGGGGGTCTTCCGATTCTTCTACCTTTCTATCTGAAACTATCCCTTCTTCGTCTATTAATATAATTTCTGAAGGATCTTTACCATAACTTGTACTTGGTTGCTCACTGTTACTGTCTTTTTGCTCAGTTTCTTCTTTTATGATATCAAATTTCCAATTTCTTTTCAGATTTTCATCACAATCCGAATGCTCTGTATCAGATGCTGAACTGGTGTCTGATATTTCCAGATGTCGACTCACATGTCGATCTTCAGATTCTGGAATTTTTGCTATTTCCTCCTCTCCTCCTGTCGTTGCACTTGTACTTGGGTCTTCCAGATGTCGACTTACAGGTCGATCTTCAATTTCTGGAGCCCTGTTCGTCTCTTCCTCTGCATCAGATGCTGAACTGGTATCCAATATTTCCAGATGTCGACTTACAGGTCGAGCTTCAGGATCTGGAACTCTGATGGTATGGCTGGCAAGTACCCAGTGTTTTATTCCTGCACATTTGACTGCAGTTGTTGTCACCAGGATCACTTGTCGTGGTTGGTCCCAGCGAGGAACCAAACAGTTTCTTCTTCGGTGGACTTTTATGCGGACCCAATCTCCTGGATTCAAGTCATGAGCTGGTTTTCTTTCAAGAGGGGTTGCATCCGGTCCAACCTGATGAAACACAGAACGTACCACATCAGCCAATCCTTTGCAATAATCCAACACGAGATCATCAGTTATAGTCAGTAGTTTGTTGACAGGTACATGTGCTTGTCTCATTGCTCGTCCCATAATTATTTCGTGGGGACTGAGTCCTGTCTTTCTTTCCGGTATGCTTCTGATAGTCATTAAGATCAATGGCAAGGCATCTGGCCATTTGAGTCCTGTGGCTTGACACATTTTCCCTAACCTATTCTTTATTGTTCCATTCACTTGCTCTACTATTCCAGAAGCCTCTGGTCTGTATGCACAATGCAGTTTCTGTTTAATACTAAGTGCTTCACAAATCAGTTGAATTAATTCGTTTTGAAAATGTGTTCCTCTATCTGTTTCAATCGTTACCGGAAAACCATACCTTGGAATGAATTCTCGCAGCATAAGTTTTGCTACTGTAATTCCATCATTCCTTCTGGTCGGGTATGCTTCCACCCAACGGGAAAACAAACAGACAACTACAAGGACATACCTTAGTCTATTGCTTGGGGGCATTTCTATAAAATCCATTTGCATTCTCGTGAAAGGACCTCCCTCTCGTCCTATGGTTCCTAGACTCACTACTGTCTTTCTTCCTGGATTTAGCTGTTGACAGATAAGACATCTTTGACAAAGACT
Source organism: Calotriton arnoldi (assembly GCA_963921515.1). Classification (NCBI taxonomy): domain Eukaryota; kingdom Metazoa; phylum Chordata; class Amphibia; order Caudata; family Salamandridae; genus Calotriton; species Calotriton arnoldi. The sequence continues at coordinate 3,110,353 of CAWUFW010000615.1, read as the reverse complement.
CTCAGCTATGGCTCTGAATTTTGGGTTATACCATGTTTGTCTAAAAGTCTGATCATTGCATCCCTTCCAATATGTGCCTGTCCATGGTACATCCGTGCCATGTCAGAAATCATGCTATCAGGCATAACTGGTCTTTCATCTCTGTAAACCCAAACATCATTTTCCTCCCGTTTTCTGCATCCTGCTTTTATCCAGCTATCTTTTTCCTCATCATCTGCTGCTTCCTGTAATTGTCTCACCTCATCCCACGTCTCGACAGGATTAGTAAAAAGCAAAGGACATTAAATATGCTCTCTTTCTCTGTTTCTGTTTAGTGAGACTACATTTTTGGCACAGTACTGAGCTATTTCATCAGCAAACTTATTACCAACAGTTATGTAGTCTTCCCCATTTTTATGTGCATTGCACTTTACCACCGCAATCTGTTTAGGCAGCTGTATCGCCTCAAGCAACTTTTTCACAAATTCACCATTTCTTATTGGGGTTCCTGCAGACGTCAAGAAACCTCTCTGGGACCAGATCTGCCCGAAGTCATGAACCACTCCAAAGCCATATTGGCTATCCGTGATTACTGTGACTCGAACATTCTTTCCCAATTTGCATGCTTGAATTAGAACAATCAGCTCCGCTACTTGAGCAGAACGTATCCCTCTCAAACAAGATGCTTCCATTACAGCAGCTACTGTGCATACGGCATATGCTGCACTCAGAACTCCATCATTCGTTCTCAAACATGAGCCATCCACGAACAGAATATAATCTGATTCTTTTAAAGGCTCATCCCGTATATCGGGTCTCGGTTTTGTACAATACTCAAGTACATTCAGACAATCATGATCAACTTCATCCATTTCAATCACACTCTCTTCATCTGGCAACGATGTTGAAGGATTCACATTTGTGCATCTGTCAATGGTGACATTGTCTGCACTCTAAAATTACATTTCATACCTAGTCAGCCGACTATGTGTCATATATTGGGTCTTGGTTCTTGTCAAAAGAATCTCCACAGAATGAGGGACATATACTCTCAGTGGATATGCCTTCACTCTGCTCCAGACTTACACAAGTAGCAGCAACTGCTTTCAAACATCCAGGCAACGCTTTTGCTACTGGGTCTAAGGCAGCTGAAAAATATGCAATGGGTCTTTTCATGTTTCCGTGTCTCTGCACTAGGACTGAAAACGCACACCCATCTCTTTCACTACAATACAACTCAAAATCTTTTTCATAGTCAGGCATTCCCAACGCCGGGGCTTCACACAGTTTTGATTTTAATTCTCTGAATGCTTTCATTTCCTCATCATTCATTTCAAAAGGATCTTTAACATCCTTCTTTGTCAACCTCTGTAATGGTCTTGCAATTAATGAAAATCCACTTATCCATTGACGACAATATCCAACCATTCCCAGGAACACTCTTACTTCTCTCTGTGTCATTGGAGCTCTCATTCCTTGAATTATTTTTATCCTTTCAGTCGTTACCTTTCGCACTCCCTTTTCAATCTTATGTCCTAAATATTGGACCTCTTGTTGACAAAACTGTAATTTTGATGGGGATACCTTATGTCCTCTTTTGCTAAATGATTCAGCAAAGCAATTGTATCGTTAACACATGCTTCCTTTGTTTTTGATGCCACCAGTAGGTCATCAATATACTGAACCATTACTGATTTCTCTGGCATTCTTAAATCTTCCAATGATTTCTTTAGAATCTGATTAAAGATTGAGGGGCTTTCTGTATACCCCTGAGGAATTCGGCACCATGCCAAAATACGATCTCCGAACCTGAACGCAAATAATGGCTGGCTATCTGGATGTAATGGGATAGAGAAAAATGCATGGCACAAATCAATAACTGTGTACCATTCTGCTTCGTGTGGAATCTGGTATAGAATTACAGCAGGGTTTGGTACTATTGGGCAGCAAGGTACAACAATTTAGTTTACCTTTCTCAAATCCTGTACAATTCTATATGTTCCATTCGGCTTTTTCAGTCCCATTATCGGTGAATTGCATGGACTGCTCATTATTTCTCTCAGAATCCCTTGTTCAATCATTTTATTTATTACAGGTGTTATTCCTTCAATTATTTCTGGTGTCAATTTATACTGTGGCGTATTTGAATAACTTGTTCCTTCTTTAACAGAAATTTTAACAGGGTCTACTCCTATCATTAACGCTATATCTTCACCCGTAAAATCCCACACTTCCTGTTTCACTGTTTCTTTCAGTTCAATTGGGATTTTCTCTACATTAAACATAGGGAATAAATCATTCACTTCTGACTCTAAATTTACCATTGTCATTTTATATAATACGTCTTCATCCGGGGTTTGAAATGCAATCCCATCTGGAGTACAATAGATGGTGCAATTCATTTTGCAAAGTAGATCGCGTCCTAATAGGTTCACAGGACTGCAATCACACACCACAAATCGGTGCATTTCACTGAATGGCCCAATATTTACCTCCACCAATTTGGTAAGAGGCGCCCTAATTTGCTGATTCGAAACACCCACGACTTGGATATGTTCACCTGAGAGAGGAAGGTTTGGAATTTCCACTGATCTAACAGTAGAACGGGTAGCTCCAGTGTCCACAAGGAATGTTACATTTGCACCATTCACTTCTCCATCCACAAATGGACCTGCTTGATCTACCTCTAGAGTTGCACCAAGCACGCACTCTTCTTCCTCTCCTAGGCACCGTCATAAACTTTCATCCGACTCATTCCCATCCTGTCGTAACCAGTATTGAGATATGGCAGCTGCGCGCGGCAATTGTGTTACCTGCTCTCCTCCGTAGAATCCTGTTTCTGCACTGTAATTCTGTGGATTAACACTCTTGGGAAGTGGTGGTTGAGGCATCTGACTTTGCTGGGTAACTACCTGTGGTTGTTGTAGCTGTTGGTAACTCACCTCACTCTGCACCTGTGAATTTAATGATTGATTTTCCGCATTAGTTTTTGGAGGGAATTTACACTCGTTTCTCCAATGTCCTTACTTTCCGCAGTTGTGGCATGGCCACTTTTTCTTTGCCTCTTCTATACTCATTTGACCTTTTCCTTTACCTATATTTGGTCTGGATTTAGTCTGTCCCGCCTCATTAACATGATTATTCAATTGAGCTTCTTGTTTTTCTGCTACTTTCACCTGTGCCCACATTGCTTTCTCTTTCAATTTACGCTGTCTACACTCGATGTCATCACTGCAGTATTTTGCATATCTCAAAACCTCATCTACCGTGCTGTTTTGCCAACAAATCATATGTTGCTTAATCATTTCACTTATTTCTGGTTTCAACCCATAAACAAATCTATATACGAAATGACTCATGTCCTTCTCATTTAGTGTCTCATAGCCACTATACTGTTTAAAAACTAACAGTAGTCTTTCATAATACGCGTGTACAGATTCTTTACTTTCCTGTGTGGTTCTGTCGATTTTTACCCAATCCGTTTCTTTGGGTGGGATTTTATTTTTCAAAAAGTTAATAACTTGGTCATATTTCCTCATCACTTCTGGTCCTGGCGCTCCTGTTTTAGCATCTCTTGGATATTCTACAGTTGGCCAATCAATAGTAATCTTACATTCTGTCCACAAATCAGCTGGTACTACTATGTCAAATAATCCATCCAAATCTATCCATAACACCTTTGAAACCTTAACAAACCTCTCTACTTGTCTGTACCATTCTACTGGTTTTTCTCTCAATTTTGGGAAGTCATTTGTAAATGACAGTATATCTTGTCTAGACCAGGGGACATGCACATAACTACCTCCTGGAGTTTCTCTCATCGGGTACTCCCTTACAATTGATTCCTTGTCTGTCACCGCAAAAGCCAAAGACGCTTTATCTGTCGTTTTCTAATTCCGTTTAGTCCACCTGCTTCTCCATCTATCCACATCACCCCATTTTCTCAGAAAAACAATTAATTCTTTTATTTGGGTTAACCGTCCTGATGTGTTCACATTTTCTATATCTTTCTTGCTAAAATCTACTCTATATGGTTTCTGCAAACTTCTCACCTTTACAAATTCTACTCCTAGTTCATTTGCTGTTTCTTCTAATTTGTCATGTAAATTTCTAGCTCTCCATGTAATGCTCTTACATAAGAACATTATCTCATCATCCTGATAAGTTTTCAATTTTTCTGTACCAATTGTCCCTAAGATCAATTCCTCCATATCTATTTTTAACCTAATTACATCTAATGGTTTTGATTCTGTCTCTTTCGTTTTCAGGGTTTTCATCCATTCATTCAATTCATCTGGAGTTGGACCTACAGGTGTACTATTTAATTCTATCCAATTTTTACTTCTTTCTGGTGTCTCTGACGCAGACTCAGTTCCCATAGGAATCCTCCTAAACTCAGTCTCATTTACCGTCAAATTAGTAGGTGGGCTTGGTCTATATGAACTGACCAGATTTCTTGCACCTTCATTGTCTAGTTCCATCCCTTCTTTCCTTCTTTGCAAGTTTGAATTCATAGGAATGACCAAAGAATGTTCTTCTATCTTTTGATTCTCAAAAACTGGTATTACTGGACCTATTGTTACTGGTACAGTTACAGCTTCCATATTCATTGTTAATTCTCTTATCTTTTCAGTCAATTCTCTCGTGGTTTTTGCTAATTCAGTTGTATTGTCAGTTCAGTTCAGAAAAGCTTTATTCGGTTATAAGAAACAACCATAAAAGCGAATGTACATACACATATATATAATGACATCCTATTACAGAAAAGTTACTTTAAAATGATTCAGCAATACGAGAATATAATTCCATTAAAATTCTTTAAAAACCATGCTTTTCCGTGCATAAATTGACTTTAAAATGAATGTTGCTACAAAAAAACAGATATCCGGCTCTTTAAGTGTAAACATTAGACTCATAGCTGCATTGGAAGTTGTAACATTATATTTCTTAAACAATGGTTTTAAGTATACAAATCTATAATTAGAATACAGTTCACAAAAAAGTATAAAGTGCAGAGTGCTTTGCTTTGTGCGATTATCACACGGGCATGGAGTGACTGGGTGCTGTTTCATTTCTGGGAACGCCACTAAGTGATGTACAAGACCCAATCTCATCCTTGTCAGTACAAATCGGTGGGATGATCTTGATACTGATGTTAAGTAGCTTTGAAACCCAATGGTGTCTATGTGCAGTTGGTATTGCTGGTAGGTAGATTGTAACTCCACTTGTCTCGACCTGCCCTCCTTCCTTTGTGCCAAAAATATATTCCTCATCTCCTGTTTAGAGAAATCTAAAACCTCCATTGGGTTGTCCAGGGTTCTTAACTTAAATAGTTCTCTAGTGGTATTTACTATGTATTTTAACCAAGGGATCTTGAGACAGTTATCCAGTCGCATGCAGTCCTTAATAATTGTTTGTGTAAACAGGGTTTCTTCTTTCGCCCAAATAGACCTCCAAAATAAAAGGGGTCTCAATGCAATCAAATCTGTCAGATATTCGATCCCTGCCTCCCGATGGACTATCTCAGTGGACGCTGATTTAGGGAGGCATAATAATTTTTTTAGGAAGGTATTTTCCTCTGTGTGCAGATCTGGACAGGGGTAGTAGCCCCATAACCCTGCTCCGTATAATGCAATGGAAACACATCGGGCTTTATAAATGTCAATCATGTCTTTAATACGTCGGTCCCCTAATTTGGCAGCAAATCTAAAGACCCCATATATACTTTTGGTCATTTTCATTTGTACATTAGATGTTTCACATGACCACTTGCCATTAGCAGATAGGGTTATCCCTAGGTAACAGAAGGTATCAACCTGTTCCACTCTTGTGCCCTCTATAAAGAAGTGTTTCATTTTCTTTGGTTTTTTTCCACAGACCATAGTATATGTTTTGGCCTTATTTATTAACAACTTCCTCCCCTTAATAAAATCAATAAACCCATCCAATAGTCGTTGTAGACCTAGCGGTGTCCGGGATAGGAGCACCGCATCGTCTGCATAAAGCAGTGCTGGTATATTCTGTCCATCTACTTGAGGAGCATCTGCCGGTATTGACTTAAGGGCTGCGTCTACTTCATTAATAAATAGAGTAAAAAGTAATGGCGCTAAGATGCAGCCTTGGCGAATTCCTCGTTTGACCTTGAAATTCGGGGTACATACACCCTGTTGGCCATACCGGACTCTGCTTGATAATTTTTCATACAATCTGGCAAGGAAGTACATAATGGACTCTGGGGCCCCTAGATTGAGTAGAACTGGCCATAGCAAAGTATGATCCACAAGATCAAAAGCGCTGCTCAGGTCAGCGAAACATAGGTAAAATCCCCCTTGCTTTGCGCGTGTGTATTTTCCAATTAAAAATTCCAAATTAATACACTGTTCTAACGTACCCAGCCCCTTTCTAAAACCATATTGTGATTTAGCTAAAATATCGTTATCCTTGACCCATTCATCCAGTCTTACCAGAAGGACCCTGCTCATAACCTTCACTGAAGAGTCCAGTAAGGAAATGGGTCGGTAATTTTTAGCTTCCGATTTATCTCCTTTTTTATAAATAGGGATTATGACAGATTGACCCCATGACCTCGGAGGACCCTCTGTGACTGCTGCATTAAAAACTCTCGTAAGTATCGGACCCCATAATTCTGGTACTGATTTGTAAACATCTATGGGTACCCCGTCCGGGCCTGGTGCTTTGCCCCTTTACTTCCTCTGCTACCTAACTCAACCTCGCTAAGAGTGATATTTAACGGGATAGTGGGCCATTTGGTGTAATCTGTGGGCTCATCCGATAGTTCGTTACATGGGTTAAAAATGTTAGAGAAATGTGTCACCCATTCTTCACAATTTACATGGCAAGTAATTTCTGGGTACGAGTCATCTTTCAGAAACGTTGAATTAACAGTATCCCAGAACAACTTATTGTTGGATGTTGCAGCTGCCATAGAGAGGTTGCCCCAGCCTTCCTCTTGGAGTTCCTTCTTCCTCTGTTTTAGAGCTAGTTTATAATCCAATCTTAAATTCTTCACTATCACTTTGTCCCTTGGTCTGCTAGTGAGTGCTATTTTTAACATGTTCAGTGAGTTAGTACAAGAATGATTAAACCAGCCCCTGTTCTGCTTTTGTGTCCCATTTACCTGGGCGGTAAAACACTTATCAATAAAAACATTAATTGTACAGAAATTTGTTAACATCAGAGTTGGTTCCACCTCCACTTCAAGACTATCGAATATCTATTTCTTTTTCTATAGCAGCAATTACAATATGACGCGATGGGTCAAATATATTATTATAAAAGTTAATCAATAAAACATCCCAACCATCTTTGTGGTGCAACCATAGTAGCTGCGAGTGATAGTCCACATTAATAACCCTTTTTACTACCAGCGGTAATTTGTTTGACAGAAGTATTAGCAAACCACCTTTTGCTCTTCCGGCCATGGAGGGTTTAGCTAGTAAATTGTAAGAAGTAAACCCTTCAATGTAAGTGGGGGCGGTACTACAGGTTTCTTGTAGGCAGAGTATGTCAAGTTTGCTAATGAAATCCGACCAGCCCAGTGTATCCAGTTTATTTCCCAAGCCAGCTATATTCCATGTGGCAATTGTATAATCCTTCTCTATTGGATTCTCCCCGTCATTGGTGGATCGTTCGTTTATACACATACCAGGGTCGCCCTCAATATTAGATGGGATTGAGGGTAACGAATTTATAGCTATTTCAGTAGAATGCCCTTTATTTTCATCTGGGAGTATCCCTTGTGTGGCTACATTATCTGCATGTGATGTACAGCGCCCATGCGATCTGATACCCTCAGGACATGCCATTGGCATAGTTAAATTAGGTGTAAAGGGTATAGACTCACTTTCTAAATTGGACCCTATCCTCATTGGGTCCTTTCCTTGCTGGCCCTTCTCTTTTTCCGCCCCACTTATCCTCGCCCCAATGGTTTGTCAATCATTAGCATCCAGGGAACTAAGTGGTAAAAATCTGTTAAAAGTGGGTAAAGCCTATTGTGGGGGTGCCGGCCTTGCTGGGTGTGCTCTCCAGTGCTCCTCATCTCTTACTCTAATGTATATCGGTCTTAGGTGGCTATAAAAGAAGCCTAATGGTAGGAGCGATATGATAGAATCGTTGAGGTTATTAGAGGCCCCTCTCTCTAAGGAGGTCCTAGCCCAGTCTGGGTTTCTAAAATTAATAATAATACAATCTCCTTGTAGCGACTTTCTTGGAGATCCGATCCAATTTACCCTTCGGGTTAGGAGGATCTGCTCGGCTTGCTCCACCGGGTACCCACAGTTCTTGCCTAACCAATTGACCACTTTATTTTTTAAGGCGTGGTCCGTCTCTTTTTGGCCTAGCTCCAGTTGGGGTACATTCACCAGAACTGCAACATATGGGCAGCATTCTGGGGGTACATTAATGGGTATTTCAGTTCTTCTGGTTCTTTCCCTGTTCCCTCTTAATTCTTCAGGGGCCTTGATCTGCTCTACCCTATCTGATCTTTCACCTCTGGTGGTGCAAGGTTGATTACTCCTGATCTCAGTCTTTCTAGGGCCCTTTTGTGGCTGGTCATTGCTTAAGTTAGACACAGCCTCATTACTTCCTCCAACACAGTTCCCAGCTGATAGTTTTGGGCCCATTGTACCTTGTTCTTCTCGATTTGGTATGCCCCCTTGGGCTTCATTAATGTTCACCCTTTGATTAGTACTAATTTGAATTATTAGGTCACTGAGTCTAGTAACCTCTCCATTGAGGTGATCTATTTTAGCAAGAAGTGGTCTAATACAGGCCTCTAGTTTTTGGTTAAGCTGGGTAACTATATGGTCTATTTGCTCTATTGGTAAGGGTTGAGGATCAGCACGGTTTCCTTGTGTCTTAGCTGTTGTATTTCTTACGTGTCCCTTTTTACTTATATTAGTAGTCGCTATTTTAGCCTGGCTGGTTCTGCATCCCCTTTTCCTTTTCGGGGTCGGCGAACCAGTTGGTGAGTTTTGCCGTGATCCACTAGATACTAATACTAAATCTTTATCAGGGATTCCCACGTTCCCGTTTCCCTCAAAATTAGATGTTTGCTCGGTATTAGAGGTATCTTCAATTACGTGAGTAGTCCCAGGATCATGCCCACCTATTTCCTCATTCGCTGACCCTATACCTAGTGAGAGGCGGCGTTCTGTCCTGTCTATCTCATCATTAATCACGCTTACTGCCCGTACTAGGTAGGAGTCAATGGTGGTACATGGAGGATCAACCGCGTTTTTGTAATGTTTTTGTAGTTTACGTTTCAACATCTTAGTTGTAAATGATGATTATATTTTATTCACGCTTCAGGGTAGGAGGTAATGCAAATACAAAATACAAATCTAAAAGTGCTAAGTGCAATATATAAAATTTATAATGGGAAATCGTAGCAGAGTGCAGGATAATGTCAGTAAAAATAGGAAAATAAAATCATATGTATCACAAAACTGAGTCTTAAAAATGGGCCTGGGTATATAAAAAAAATTATACGGCTAAATTTCAAAGTGCAAAGTGTAAAACCACAGAGAGTATCATATAAAGTGCAACAGATGGGACAATGGACTAATAAAATGCAGAGTACAAGTATAAAATCACCATCTATAAATTTAAAAAGAGTCCGGATATATCATAGGTATGTCAGTAGGAAATACCACAGCCATATGCCAGTTCACAATAAGGGGCAGCACAGGCTTAAGTACTCACGGCCAGCTCAATAGTGCATCGCTTTGTAAACGGCTGCGGTCTCCCAGTAAATCCGCAGGTGCGAATGCCTCTGTGTAAAAAGTGCGAATGGTTGGGACCAAGGGGGGTGGCCCTGCCCTGCCTCTTCCTGGCGATGTCGGGCCAGGACGGGCCCGCCCTTGGCCCGGGCTTCGCCCGGGCACGGCCCGCGTGCATCCCGCGCTGCGGGTGGCTGGGGGCGTAGATATGGCGCCTCCTGGCGCGCTACGCAGCGTCAGAGGCAGGCGACAGGCAAGGGATGCTGGGTTTTGTAGTTCCGGTCAGCCGTTCCCCTCACAGCTGGTGAGACCGGGTTGAAATGCTGTCAGCCGTTGCCCTCACGGCGGGAATGCAGCGGGAATGCAGCGGAGCCTGAAGAGTGTCCCCTTTGCTTTACTGGAGGCCGCAGGTAGGTTAAAAACGGCAGCGAGCGTCCCGGGCTGCGGGAGGCTGGGGGCGTAGATATGGCGCCTCCTGGCGCGCTACGCAGCGTCAGAGGCAGGCGACAGGCAAGGGATGCTGGGTTTTGTAGTTCCGGTCAGCCGTTCCCCTCACGGCTGGTGAGACCGGGTTGTAATGCTGTCAGCCGTTGCCCTCACAGCGGGAATGCAGCGGAGCCTGAAGAGGGTCCCCTTTGCTTTACTGGAGGCCCCAGGTAGGTTAAAAACTGAAGCGAGCGTCCCGCGCTGCGGGAGGCTGGGGGCGTAGATATGGCGCCTCCTGGCGCGCTACGCAGCGTCAGAGGCAGGCGACAGGCAAGGGATGCTGGGTTTTGTAGTTCCGGTCAGCCGTTCCCCTCACGGCTGGTGAGACCGGGTTGTAATGCTGTCAGCCGTTGCCCTCATGGCGGGAATCCAGCGGGAATGCAGCGGAGCCTGAAGAGTGTCCCCTTTGCTTTACTGGAGGCCCCAGGTAAGTTAAAAACTGCAGCGAGCGTCACTTTCAACTTTCTCGCTTTGTGGGGTTTTCAATTGATCTTGTGACCTATTTATCTCATCTCTCCGTTCGGGATTTTTATTCCTCCCAGTTTCCATTGGCGGTGCATTAGGTGTCACCACCGCAGAATTCTGTTGGTATGGAGGTGGGTTTCTGTTTAAAATATCTTCCAGCAATTCATCTTCCGTCTCACTACCACCATACCCGTACCTTTCAGTAACTAAATGCTTCTTTTTCTCTGTACATTTTCTCCTTGCTTCTTCCTCAACTGTAAAAGCTGGAAACAAACCTCCTGTCATATTAGCATATCTCCAACGCTTTATTCTGTCCTCATGATTCACTCCCCATAACCTTCCGGGTACAAACTCATGATTTTTTAATCCTCTGAATCTTTCTCGTTCATACATCTCATCTTCCCATTCACTTAAAGCTTCAAACTGTGTTGGTCTAGGTTTAGGCTCAAGCATCGTCATCTTCTCCCTCAAATTCCGAAGTACAGCTACACTAAATTAACCATTCTCAGGAAATGCTCATACTCCATCAATTTGAGTATATTTAGTCCAATTTTCTAACAATATGCAGGTATGATATCCGTATTTCAGCATCATATGTGAAGCTGGTGATTTCGGCGGAGGAATTACTTGTCCCTCTCTAGTCACTACCTTTTTGTCTTTCTTAAAAAAGTTCTTAATTTTCGCCATCCACGACGTTTTCTCTCTACCATACTCATAATAAGCCATAATTCACGATCTCTTTCCTTTTTCAAAGTCCGCAATTCAACTCTGTTCTCTATGCTTTATTCGGACCTATCACAGCGCGACTCACACCAACGCTCCAATCCTAAGCTTCTACGTCACTGCTTATCCAACCACTCCTAGCGCGTCTCACACCAACGCACCAATCAGAGCGTCTTCTGTATAACTAGTGCACTGTCCAATCCCAGCGCGGCTTTTGTCAACGTCAGTTCTGCTCCTGACCCCTCCTTTACAAAATTTATAGGCAATTTATTTTTCGACTGTTCTTGGTTAGTTACGACATTAAAAACACATTTCCATTGTCTGATTTCGCTAACAAAGTGACAGTATTATTCTATTTCACAAGAATACAGTTTTGTTCGATAAGTGTAGCACTTCCCTCTACCTTACCCTTCTTTCAAGCAAGGGGTAAACCCGTTTCTCTGGGGATAAAACACATGTGGAGACTACACTGCTCCTGAGAATTAAGGCCAGAGTTTCGCAAGAAAACCGGTTGCTATTTCATTCACACACCTTTTATACGGAAAATGTCCCTATCATAACACAACCTGTGTTATCACCAATATGAACTCAGACAATGCACTATTCCATGTGACTTCTCTTGTCACACGTGTCCACTTCCTACTTCCCGGAAGCTTCAAAACCTTTGACTTACATATAACGTAATACCATACAACATGAAGTGTTATACATAAAAATAACCAATAATCAATAATCAATAATCACCAAACTAATCTATAGTAACCATAACTCTGCTACCAAGAAATCTGATCCAGCGTTATCAATAGAATTTCTTCTCCTATATGCTTTGGACGTCCAGGTATATATATCCCTTTTTCCACAACTATATCCATATGAAGGTGGGGCCCATAACACCGCATAAACATTCACTCTCTCATATATTCCCTGGATTTCATCCGTTTTTACTTAGGAGAAAACAGTTAATGACTTGCTGGAAGGTGACGGGATACCTTTTAAAATGACATAATACTTCTCAAACATTAAGGTATTCTGCTCATTGGTCGATGGACCAACTAGTAGGAATCAGTCGATGGTGATTAAGACCAGCTCAATCACTATAAACTTTTAAACATTTACATTTATCATTGAGCTAAAGAACCACAGACTCATTGTTTGAAAGATAATAAAGTTTATCTAATTTTTAGAAGCATGGATAAGTTTCAAATTTATTGTTCAGATTATTACATTTATCATCATTATAAGAATAAATTGAAATTGCAATGCATACCTATTAGATGGAAAAACAAAGTTCGTCACAGCAATGAATTCAGATCACAGCATAGAACTCCCGAAAAACTGTCTATCTGTCCTGTAAAACAGGCCTTCTCGACGGACCACCTATATGGTGTTTCTGCCACAATCCCGTTCTTTTCCCCTTTAGTATTTAAGAATAAAAAGGTCTAATAGTATTAAAATGGAAAATCTATTAAAAGCAAAAAAGGTTTCTCCAACAGCAGCGTCCCGTGCTCAACAAAAATATAAAACAGCAGCTCCCTCCCCTACCTAAGAGTAGGTCTTCTTATACCCTAATACTAGCTTACTAAGTGAAAATGTTACATCTTTGTGGGCGAGATTCTCTCTAATTGGTCCATTTGGGGTCAGTATACATCTCATTATGAATATCCTTGTTCAACCAGTTCTTGTTAATAGTTCATTCTTCTTGTCATTTCTCACGGGTTCATGACATTATCCATGCGCACATTGGTCTCCATCTGTATCCTTTTTCTGATACTTTAAATTGAACAGTTCATTGTTCATTCACGTATTCACTGCAACTTCTCACGCCTTTCGCTAACTCCTTCTTTGGCACACGCTTGTATAATAAGGTTATCGTAGCCTTGACCACGCTTCCATCCTAGGCTTTGGGACAGTCACATGATCTCTTTATTCACAGCTTTTCTCACTCTTGGAAGCCATCTTGCGCCTGCGTACTCTAGCTTGTTTGCCTCAGCAGCCATTTTTACATCGCGGCACAACAGGCCTAAGCGAACTATTATAAGGATAAACAGAACATGGTTAAGAGTAAATAATATAAGCCTTTTCGTTTCCCTCCCGTCATTCTACGTACCCCAATTAAGAGTTACCTAGCAAAAGCGACATATAAAGCTATTTCTTACTTACCAACCGCTTTACTTTGCCACCACACAGTTTATTTCCAAGCACAAATCATGCAATTATTATTCTAATTAGTACGCAAATCATTAGGTTTATGTTATCCACGTTAACAATTGTAAGTAAATTAGTTTGCACGGATATGGCGTGTTACCCATAACCCTTATCATGACACATACATGGTTGGTTATTTACTGAGACGAACCTGTGTGTTAATTATTCACTATAAATATTAGGAGGTTAAAATTTTTACGTTTACCCTGCTCCATCAGTAGATTGGCAGAGCAGTCAGGCTTATCCCAGAGGCAATGTGTAAAGTGTTTGCGCAATACACACACAAACACCAGTGACACACCAGGCACACCACAAAAAGAGATTCCACACAAGTTTATATAAAAAATATCTCCTATATTGTATATAAAACACATAAGACCAAGAATCACATCAATCAATGTGCCACTAGGACCTTGTCATGACAATGGTCATAACAGCATAGGTAGTGCAATAATATAAATACTCATAGATTGCACACGTTAGGGAACATTAGGCATAACATCACATCCGTGTTCTGAACCAGTACCCGTACCATGCACACAAATCACTTTGTACAATGCTTATAGCACATTATAACCTGAGGACATAAAACTGCTATAGTTTCATGACACATACATCACCAGATATCCCTGTTATAACCGTGAATCTATAGTGTGCAGCTTCCCTGCCCCTTCACAACACTTTATGGGATGATCCCACCTGGACCCCTAGAGCACCAGAGCTCCTGTGTGCCTTCTTGTGAGATTACAGTATTGCTCCTTATACTCCTCCGAAAGGCAGATAGTTCCTAATTGGGGGCCCCTTCCCGGGCTTGCCCCATGATAGAGACAATGCCCCCCAAGTGAGCGGCAGCTGCCCACTCCATAGCGCAGCCGCCGAGACAAATGCAACGGGGGCCCGGCCACTCTGCTCTGGCCGATGGGGCCTGCCGTGCCCCAGTAATGCCAGAAATAACAAGGTGGTATTTTACTCACAAGCTGCCCCCATTGGCGGGGAGACCTCACTGCGTTCCCAGTGGGTGGAATTACATTAAGACAACTGCCCACAAACCTGCGGTGCAGCCACCACCCTCCCTGGGTGCTTCTTCCATGCTAAAGTAGCGACCAACCAAGCCCCCACTTTCCTAGGTGTCGTGTAGTTCCTAGGAGTCCCCCAGGACCTGCACGTTTTGGATGACCTAAACTGAGGGCTTGGCGTCCCAACCGCTTCCGGACACCCCCACAGGATATGTCAACCATTAGACCAGCTAGCTCTACAGTGCCACTACCACCCCCCTGATTCTACATTGGTGTAGGCAGTCTCTGGCAATCACTGAACATGACAACCCTGATTCCTCAGGGATCGTAGAAAACAGTACAGTGCGTTTCGCTCAGACACTTGTGCTTGCTTTCTCTCAGAAAATACACAGGATGGTGATTAGGAGGTTTCAATAAGTACTTATTGGTCCAGCGACAGCCTTGTGTAAAACATATGTGCTGTGACAATCAGGAGACAGAAGCATATGAAAGAGATTGCTAGTACCAATATAGTAATTACTAGATACATTTCTACCATAGTGCTAATAAGATGAACATAAGCAGTTCAGATAAAAACAGTAGCACTTGCATATTCCTATAATGTGCGCCCTAATTTGCTTAAATGTACCTAGCCTAGCCTGGATGTGTAGGTGTATATGTGTATAGCTATGCGTATCTGTAGCCAAGAAACCCCTAGGGATGACCCAGCCCCCTCACCTGATGGTTGGGAATGAAGGACCCCGTCTCTGCTTCGAGGATGACAGCCCGCAAGGGATGTCAGACCGCTGCGTGTCGAAGATTTCAGCATGCAGGACCCCGTCTCAGCTTGGAAGGAATTCTCCTCTAATTTGTTGGGGGGGAGTGAGGGTCTTTTATACTAAAGTGGTCACTCCAGGGTTTGGCCTAGAATCGATATATTTTTAAAACAATCATGGATGTTTTAAAAACAATCATAAATGTTTTGAAAACAAGCAGCAATGCTTTTCTAAACAAGTGTGATCATGCACAGCTGGCTGTTGGCCAAGGATGAAAAAAGTGGTGACCCTTATACAGAATAATTCTGCCGTGCCGGAGGACATGTTTATGTACGTCAGGTATAGGGATTATGATAGAGTACTGAGAGCCTGATGTCGAAGAGACAGGAGCAAGCTACTACGTAAAAGGTCACCTGTTTAGAATCGTTATTGTCGTGTGCCAATTTATGTAAAATGGGGTATTCAGGAAAGGACCATCCTAGTTGACATGACACCCAATCCTCATCAAAAGGTCCACAAGGTCAGCTAGGTGATGATAAAGCTAACTCTATTAAAAGATAAAAATCATTTATAATAAAACATTCTAAAAGCACTTTAAAAACCTGAAAACATGTCCATTACAAAAAAAGTCATTATTTCCTAAAAAAGCATTTAAAAGGTCCTCTAAACTTGTATATATTGTGATTATTGCACTGAGCTCCTTGAAAGCCATGAAGCTCAGTTAGAGCCAAGAAGAAAAATAAAACAAAGTCACACTCGACCTTCAATTTGGTAAATGTTTAAAAGGTTGCCAAACGGTTCCCAGCACAGGAGAGGCCAGATTGTTTTAAGAATCTTGCGCTGAAGACTCAACATCGCTGAACATTGTATATGCAGGTGGCAGTCCCTCCAGAACCTCCAGTATCATGTCGAGTGAGCAAAGGTGTTCATCTCTGGTTCCCACAGCAGCCGCCGGGGAAGAATTAGATGCCTGCATGCCTGCATGCCTGATGTCGATGCCTGTACTTCTGGAGCAGAGCCAATATCCCTTCCAACAGGAGCAGAAGCATTCCATGGAGGCTCCAAAAATGCTGTCATCAACATGGGAATACGCTAGGGACAACTGCACGTGTGGGCCTGCAAAGGCGCCAGTATCGCTTCTATGTCCGGGGGCGCAACCGATGGAAGTGTCAGACACAGGTCCTACACGCAGCCAAATCCGCAGAAGAGGCAACGGAACACAGGCAGAACACAGTCTAGCCAGACCGGTCTGAAAGCCAGGAACCAATGCTCACTCAGCTCTCGAAGCCGAGGCATAGTTAGGTAGAACACCATGCGCTCATGACAACTTCGTTCCAGCAGTGCTCTCTCCATTTCTTGAGGAATTGCAACCTCAATTGCGAAGCAAGAGTATTAAAATCAGCATGCCCGCTACCGTAACAGGACCAAAGAAACCCCTCCAAAATCGCCTCCAAGTGCAGATTGTATGAAGGCTGGAATTACTCCGAAGATGGTCTGAAAGGTGGTTAAGAGACTTGATCCAAGTCACTTAAATAAGTGTACGATCCCACTCGTATCAGACATGTTAAAGATACGATGAACCATTTCTCCGAAATGGATCGGGAAGATCGTACGGACCATGGCCTGTATCTCTGCTGAAGACCTTACAACCTGGAGATCAAAAGTCTCTCGGGCTGAAGTTAAGGCCACATTTTGTTGAAACAACATGGCTTTCAGTATGCTCAAACCTTATACTGGAAACATTCAACAAAAGCCAGAGTGGTGCCTCCCTAACTGTGCGAGCCGGGAAAACAATACTTGCTTACAGCAAACAACTCTGAAGTTTACTGTGACTAGATATGCAATGCCTGGCGACAATTCCACAATAGCCTTGATCATTTAGCACTAAATAACGTCAATTCGAAAGTAATTAAAAAACCGGATGAATCACAGCAGCTGGGGAGCCTTTCAAGTAGCAAGATAAGTTTGCTTTTGACGCATTACACGTTCCATGTAGCGACACTTCTTTGCACACTAAAGACCCACTTAAAGCCTTCCCACAGTCAGTACCACTTAAGAAAACTTCAGTGTCCTTATTTCTCCACCTATATCTATACGGTAACTCCCATGTTTCCTGTATGTACCCTTCACCTAACGCTTCATATCTGCCTGCTTGGATATATCTAAGGCAGTATTGGAACTGAAATGTTGTGATTGGCAGTGTGATATAGCCATGAATTAACCATTCAGTAGACGGTGACTCAGCTACTTTGAAAGGTAACTTCTCTAATTTTTCAATGAGCAGCATGATGTACTTTGCGTCTCTGCGTGCCATAGTCAACTGTCTATCGGTCCGATTGTAAATCCGGAACAAACTTGTTCTGTTAATATATCGCCATGGCACGTGGCCTGAACTCAATGATTGCAGCGTCCAACTTAAAAGCATAATGGAGCGCAATTGAGATTGCCCGTGTTGTAGAATAGACAAATCTTGTTCCATTATGTCGATTGCCAAAGACACAATGTTGCCCAGTGAATAAATACATGAATAAAGTGTGGTCATACCATTGTCTACCACAGCCAGGGCCTTTTCTAGGTTAATCCTATCGATTTCATGTAATCTCTTAACAGCATCCTGTTGGGAGACTTTCCACAGTTCATTGTAGATGGCATACAAGAAGCCATGTGTCTTGGCACCTAACAAGACATCCCTAAGATCCATGTTGTCTGATAGAAGGGACAAGTGTTGTTTCACCTGTTGTAGTGTTGAGGTTTTTAGCCATTCAAGGCACAACTTCCCAACACTATAAGAAGTCACTACCCCTGGGTTGTCTGTGTGTACATAGCATGGGTCTGGGCTATGGATACTAAACTCTCTGGTGGTACCTTTGAATCTTAATTGACACCTATTTGTGTCGATAGGCCAAGCCAACCATCCCTTCCAATTGGGAGCTGAGGAATTGTATGTACCATTCTGTATCGTTACACCCAGTACCTCCTCACTAATCAGTGTGTCATTTGATATACCAACAATAGGTATGGGTAATGGGATGCATGTTGTTTTCAGGTCTTTAATTTTTGCAAACCCCTAGCAGGTAGTTTGTTGCACTGTTCTGTTCAGGAATATCACCTGTAACGGTATGAGGCAAGCTCTAAATAAAGCCTATGTTCCCTGAACCTGCCAATCGTTCGTCCCACAGATGGATTTTGTATCTATCGTGTCCCTCCAATAGTCGAAACCTTGTATAGACTGTTGGGAGATGTGTTTAGCTATGTGTTTAGCTATGTGTATCTGTAGCCAAGAAACCCCTAGGGATGAACCAGCCCCATCAGGGATGTCAGACTGCTGCGTGTCGAAGATTTCAGCATGCCGGACCCCGTCTCAACTTGGAAGTAATTCTCCTCTAATTTGTAGGGGGGAGTGAGGGTCTTTTATACTAAAGTGGTCACTCCAGGGTTTTTTCTAGAATTGATATGTTTTTAAAACAATCATGGATGTTTTGAAAACAATTATAAATGTTTTGAAAACAATCACCAATGCTTTTCTAAACAAGTGCGATCATGCACAGCTGGCTGTTGGCCAAGGATGAAAAAAAGTGGTGACCCTTATACAGAATAATTCTGCCGTGCCGGAGGACATGTTTATGTACGTCAGGTACAGGGGTTATGATAGAGTACCGAGAGCCTGATGTCGAAGAGACAGGAGCAAGCTACTAGGTAAAAGGTCACCTGTTTAGAATCGCTATTGTCGTGTGGATGGGACAATATATGTAAAATGGGGTATACAGGACAGGACCATCCTAAAGGACATGACATAGGAGGACGACCCGCGTGGCACTACTTGCTTGCTAGGCATTTGCAGTAGCCTCTAGTGCCGCTCTCTTTTCCTTTGGCCCTCTGGGGCCACCCTCTTCTACCTGCTGGTCTCGTGGTTACGGGAGCAAGGGGCAGGTGCAGCCCTCCTCGTCGGCCCTGCCTCCAAGCAAGTCACCAGCGGAACTCCTCCGCTGTTCCTACATATCCTGCTCGGCTCCTAAGTGGCTGAGGCGTGCACTCTCAGCGCATCAGTGTTGCCACAGCAACCGGATTGGGCGCTTTGCCTCTCACAGCTCCTGCTGTGCTCGGGCCCGGAAGGTGCTGATCTTGCGGCACCACTGCCGTTTACAAGGCGATACAAAAGGGGATGATGGACGGAACGTTTGAGCCAATCAAACACTCACCCCCAGTCAACTGATCTGGGTTTAATCCATCATCATTCTTTAGCTCACTCCACCACCCCAGTTCAGACATGGCCATATGCAAATCAGTCTGACCCTGTGCCTCATGGGAATAGTCCAGCCCGAACTGCCAAGCCATGTCTTCCCTGCACCGGAAACAAGCATCCTAGGACCGGTTTCTGGCATTTCAGCCGTCATCAGCCGGTTTACAAGGCGTTCAACAGATCTTCAGGAGTACTCGCCCTGTATTGTGAGTAGGATTCTTGTCAGCAGTTCTGGCTTCTCCTTCAAGACTGCGGCACCGCACTCCCATGCTCCTCCTCAGCAGCCCTCTCACAGCACTCCACTTGTGCTATTTAGGATGCAAGAAGGAAAATGGCCCCAGGGTAGCACTCTGTAAGCAATGGTAAGGGAATCTCCTGAACATGTTTCCCCTTCCTAACAAAAGGGGCGAAGGACAGTCCAGCCCTTCTTCAGCCTGGAGCAGCAACTGCAGGCAAACCCACCCCTCACACATCACGGGCAGCCTCCTCACACAGCTCCCAAGAGGCCAGCACACACAAGCCCTTGGATATTCTTCCCAAGCAGGATACCACAGCAGGGTAAAAAGAGTTAGTCCTTTTCCTCTACCACAGACAGAAGCAGCAACTGCAGGCCAACCCACCCCTCACATAGGCCTTCCGCTCTTCTTCTTGGCAGGGTCCTCTTGTTCCTTGAAATAATCTAAAGTCCTGGGGTTTTAGGTCCAGTACTTATACTTCATTTTGTCATTGTTCTCTTTGCTGGAAGGGTCTCTGAACCCAGTCCAAACTAGTCCTGTCCTCCCTGGGGCAGCATGACCACAGGAGGCGGAGACAGCAGTGTGAAGATAGAGACACAGCCTATTCAGGTGCAAGCGAAACTCCTCCCACCACTCTAAATGCAGACCAGGTCTATTTAGCCCAGCGATGAGTCACCCAGGCAAGGCAGGGCACACCTCAACCCCACTAGTGACTGTCTAGTGTGAATGCACATCCCCAGCTCCTGTCACTCAAACACCAGACGCTGAATACACAAACAGCCAGAGGAACACAGAATGGTAAAGTAAGAAAATTCCCACTTTCTAAAAGTGACATTTTCAAACACAGAATTTAAAAACCACCTTGACCAAAAGGTGTGTTAAGAAATTCAGAGAGGCTAAACTAAATTTTTCTATCTTGTCCCTATGGAAAGCTACACATGTAAAAATGTTACAGTGCAACCCCTTTCAATAGTAAAAAATGAAATACACAGTATTTCACTATCAGGACATGTCACACACCTGAGTACATGTCCTACCTTCCACACACTGCACCCTGCCCATAGGGGTACCTTGGGCCTACCTATGGGGTGCCCTACATGTAAGGAAAGTGAAGGTTTGGGCCTGGCAAGTGGGTGCACTTGCCGGGACAAAATGGCAGTTTACTGTGCACACAGACACTACAGTGGTAGGTCTGAGACACATTTACAGGGCTACTCATGTGGGTGGCACAACCAGTGCTGCAAGCCCACAAGTAGCATTTGATTTACAGGCCCTGGCACACACTGTGCACTTTACTAGGGACTTACCAGTAAATCAAATATGCCAATCAATGATAACCAATGATATCACAATTTATACAGAGAGCATATGCACTTTAGCACTGATCAGCTGTAGTAAAGTGCCCAGAATCCTATAGCCAACGAAAAAAGGGGTCAGAAAAATAGGAGGCAAAAACGAAAAAGTTTGGAGATGACCCTGTGTAAAGGGCCAATTCCAACAGAGAGTCTTTCACAAAAAGCACACTTTACAGTATTTTTCCATTTTAATAATAAACACAGACAGGAAACACATTGGAGCAGATTTACAAGCCCCTTGCGCCTTCTTGCGCCCCCATTGCGTCACTTTTTTTGACGCAACGGCAGCGCAAACAATGCAGCCTACTTACAACGCGACACATCTAGAGAGATGCATCACGTTGTAAAGCCCTGCATCACATTATACCTGCGTTTGGTATAATGTATGTAGGGTGGGCGTTCCCACGCAGGAAGGCCTCATAAAATCTTGTAGATTTCACTGCGCCACTTTTAGGACGCCACTGCAGCAAAACCTTATGCCTGCTTGGAGCAGGCGTAAGGAGTGACGCGGTACAGTAAGAATAGGCCTCAAAATATTTTGCTGGAGTTGCGTCGTTTTGCAACACAACTCCAGTAATGCATGACTTTTAAGCCAACAGATGCGTCAGAATTTCTGACGCATCTGTTAATCCTTGCGCCATGGAGCACTGTATTGTAAATACAGCGCATCCATGGTGGCGCAAGGTCATTTTACGCTGGCGCAAGGAAACTGCCTCATCTATGCAGATGCGTCAGTTCCTTGTAAATCTGCCCCATTGTTTTCTGTCTGTAATTATCTGTAGAAATCAGTAAAAACTGAAAACTGGAAGCCTTAATTGTAATAAACCACAATGCCTTTAAGCAAAAAGGCCAAATCTCTCAATCATGGCGCATTACCAGATGTAAACCGGGCCGTTACTGAGAACTCTGAAGTTGAGGCTGAAGGCAATGCAAGTTTCTCACAGTGCCTGTCAGTGGGCCAAAAAGATAAGAAAATAAAAAATGCACTTACCTATGATTCTTCCTCTTCCTGTTTTCTTCTTGAATTCCGGCACCTCATGGAGCCTCAGCCAACCCCCTTCTGCAAATCCCTATGGTGCTCTTATTTTGGAGATGAGCAGCATGAGAGCAGCACCAGGACTGACTGGAGTGGGCTGCATCTACCCTCCTGCAGGCACTGGGTGCCTTTGGCTGCTCTCCACCCAGCTGTCTGGGACAGCTAGGTGGAGAGGTTGACACTGCGCATGTCAGATGGGCTGTCGGAAGACAGTTGGCCAAGGTGACTTGTGCAGTGTAACCTGGTGGAGTGAGCACCACTCCACTGTTGTCAGTCAGCAGTAATGGCCCCACCCACAAACACTGCAATTCATTTTATTATCATATTATTTTTCACCTTTGCTGCAATGGCAACAGGGGGCGACGCTCCTCTGCCCTAATGGGGGGGTTGCCGCTGGTCAGGTGCAGAAGGACAGACACCATTAAACACAATCAAGCTCCCTAGTCTCAGAAACATTAAGCCGAAGGCATTGCACACTCACAAACATATAACACAAGTAGAGGTGTGCAAGCCAATCCTCGCCCAGCTCGTGCGTTGGCTTTGAAAACCAATCAGAATTATGGGTTAACCTCTGGCTTCCTTCGCCAAGCACCCTTGTATGTCCACCTCTACATTTAACACTGACATTTAATTAAATCTGAATTACACGAATACACACCCTAACAAGCTCACACGGGCAAATCGGCCAATCTGCACAGAATATACTACTGACTGAATCAACATAATTTGAGCCTCCCTAAATCCTGTTTCTATCATGTTATTTGCCTCTGTGGCGGTGAGTGTATTCATTTCATAGTATTTGTCACTATTTCAGTGAGTGTATTCATTTTGTCAGTGTTTCAGTGAGTGTATTTATGTTGTCACTATTTCAGTGGGTGTATTAATGTAATTTGTCCTGTTTCATTCAGTCTACTCATGCTATTTGTCACTGTTTCAGTGAGTGTATTTATGTTATTTGTCTCGGTTTCAGTGAGTGTATTTGAAGGTGGATTATTACTAGGGGTAAGTATGCCCCTGCCACTAGCAATAAGGCCACCAATGAAATGTAAGCCTCAGACAAGGTCTCAATAAATTATTCCCTTACTCAACCCTTGGCAGCTGGCAATGAGCAGGCAGGCTTAACTTAGGAGACAAACATGTAAAGCATTTAAAAACACCAATACATTAAATAAGTAAGACACAACTCACAATACAAATCCCACACCAATTTATAAAAATCCAATATATGATTTTTTAAAGATCAAACACTTTCTAGTGCTTAAAAATATGTAGTAGCAACTTGGGACATCTGGTCGTGCTTGACCGGAACATTTGAGGCCGACCGCGATGGAGCTCTAGTCAGATACACTAAGCGGGAGGCCCTGGTCAAAATGTTACCTTCAGACTTAGGGACTTTTCTGGAGGATTTTTTCTCGACGTCAAGTGGTCCTCTCCAGCAGACTGATTTCCATGCGACGTCGTTGGATTGCTTCTCCGTGAGGCCCAGGTCAAATCCTGGAAGTCTGGATCCGCTGAGCTTCAAGCAGGACGAATCAAACATCCGGGTCTGGTCGTGGTTGAAGGTAGCCAGCTTGACTCTAGAAATCGAGTCAGTCATCTTATGGAGATTTTCCCAAACATTGCACAAAACTTCTGGAACTTCTTTCTGAAGTTCTTGAGTTTTAAAATTGTTCAAAACACAAATTCAAGGGTCTAGAAGCTCCTAGATGGTCCTTAGACGTTTGGGACTAAAATTCCCACAATGCACCCGGCCAAATCCTTAAACGTCCACTGGACGCACTCCAGGCTGAGTACTCCTTGGAGGAGATGTGCAGGTGAGCTCTGTTAACTTGTTGCTTTCAAGGAGTCCATGCCTTAATCCTTTTTGAAGCAAAGCAAAGTCCTCAGGGCAGTAGTTCCAAGTGTGTAGCAGGAGCAGTCCTGCCAGGTTTCAGGTTTCCAGCAGGGCAGTCCATCTTCTTCTTGTAGTTTAAGGCAGCAGATCTGAGTTGCTATGCAGCTCTCACATATTTATCCAATGATCTGGTGCGAAACCCAGGGGGCACTCCTGTCCAATGAGGTGCAGGGTGCCACCCAAAAGCATGAGAGCTTCCTCCAAAGTGTGGCATATTCTTGTCACACAAAGCACTGTACTTCAAAATTCAAGATGGAGAATTCCTCTCCTTGTGATTAACACCTGGCTAAACCAACCAACTGGTGTGGCTCATTTCCATTAACACTCCCCCTTCAGGACTCCGGCAAATTCCATTTCAAGGGCTGCCATCTGACTGGGGAGTACAGGAAGAGTGGGTAGACCTGGCTAGCATTCCATACTGTCTTGCTCTCTTTGAAGCCCAGTTTGATTTACTCAGCCCTCTTCCTGGCCTGTTCTGTGCAGCTGCAGAGCTCCCCCATCAGATAACCTCTGTCTCTTTGGAGGCCACTTGTTACCTCATCAAAGCACTTTGGCTAAGCCTATTAAGGCTGACCAATCAGGAGAGGTTGCTAGAAGACTGGATTCTGGCTCACAGAAAAGAAAGTCCTATAACTGTCTTTCTGTATTAGTTATGATGAATTCAACAGTAGTAAGTTGTTGGATTTATCACTACCAATCTTTTAAGTCCTTGAAATCTTTTTTTTAGCTCACACCTATCAATAGTTACACAGTTTTACAGTATTCCCATGTTAACCTATGGAGCTAAAATGCTACAATGGGGATAAATGAAATTGGCAATTTTTCCCATACCAGGGAATATAACGTCCCAGCATATAGTTACATGGCACCCCTCCCCTGGGGCTGCTAGGGGAGACCTTAGGGCAGACATATGCAAAAATAAGGTAGATAACCACTTTGGTAGTACCTTTAATTCCAAAGTCAAATTTGCATATAATTTACTTCTAAAGAAGGTCTAAAATGTAGGGTTGCCTTTAAAAGTGACAGCAGGCATCACAGCAGTGCACACCCCAGTGCAGGAAATCTACTGGGCCTCTAAACCTCTTTGCCCTATTATATACTAGGGACTTATAGGTAGTTTAAATCCCCCCTTGCCTTATTATATATTAGGGACTTACAGGGGTCTGTCATGGCCAATTGGAATTATACCCAATTTCCATATACCTTTTTAATCAGAGCACTGGCCCTGGGCCTGGTTAGTAGAGACCAGGGCAACGTCAGAGTCAGTTTCCACCAGTATCAGTCAAACAAATGGGGGTGACCAGGGCGAAAAGGATGACTTTCTCACATGCCCCCCAAATGAAAGGTGGTGGGTAACTAACCTACACCCTGGTAGTCTTCATCAGCTAGGTGGAAAATCCTGGAAAGTCCATCCGCATCCTCATGGGCAATCCCAGGTCAGTGTTTCACTGTGAAGTCTATCTCCTGTAGAGAAATGTACCACCTCAATAGCTTTGGATTCTCCCCCCTCATCTGCATAAGCCATCTGAGAGGTCTGTAGTCAGTTTGAACATGGATGTGTGTACCAAATAGGTATGGCCTCAGCTTTTCAGGGACCAAACCACAGCCAAGGCTTCCCTCTCAATGGCACTCCATCTTTGCTCTCTGGGGAGAAGTTACCTGCTAGTGAAGGCAACTGGCTGATCAATGCCCTCTTCATTTACCTGTGCCAACACTGCCCCAATCCCTTGTTCTGAAACATCTGTCTGAACAACAAATTTGTTTGTGTAGTCAGGGGCCAGTAAAACTGGTGTTGAACACAAAGCCTCTTTGTGGTAACTGGTGTCTGTTTCATGGAGTCACTCATTGTACAGAGATGTAAGTAATGTCATAATTCCATTGGAATCCCTGCATGTGCATATTCCAGTGGAATGCTGATGGGGAGATGAGCTGGAGCTTGGAGGTGTCCAGTGGCCCTTCTCCTGATCTTGAAGATCATTAAACTAAACAATTTGCAACTACATCCTTCCTGGACCTCGCTATTACTTTTTTTACATTGGTGACGATCTGGAGGACGAGTTCACATGGGGATTTGAGGAGAAGTCACCTCAACATGACCACCTGTGGAGGATTCTGGAGCTATACATTGAGTGAGAAGGGTTAAACCCCTACGATCTGTGGAGAGGCAAATCTTTACTAGGGGGTTGAGCTAGCTGTGGATACACAGTCGGGTTTCGAGTTACCAATATAAACTGTAAGTACTTTGAGCCGTTGTTGGCTCCTGCGCAACTGCCTGATTACCGTGTTGAAATTGTCCCTGCGCTCCCGCTTGCTCCGAACGTTTACTCAGGTGTGCCAATGTTGCTCGCGCTCGGGTCCGTGCTGCTTCCTCTGAAGTGTTTGCGTGCAGCCCAGAGACCGTGCGAAAGCAACGTCATTGAATCTTTGAGTTCAACCTCT
The DNA here is from genome assembly GCA_963921515.1 of Calotriton arnoldi. NCBI lineage: Eukaryota > Metazoa > Chordata > Amphibia > Caudata > Salamandridae > Calotriton > Calotriton arnoldi. The sequence continues at coordinate 3,083,784 of CAWUFW010000615.1, read as the reverse complement.
ATCGCATGTGGAAACTGACATTTTTCAATGCAAGCAGTGGCCATTTTAGACTTCATAAAGATCTGGCAGTGTTCTTATGGTCTCCGTGGCATTTTCAGAAGGAGATCAGAAGTGTCTCATGCGATAACAGTGATAGGCACGCTTGAGGTACTTTGCTTGTTTATCATCACACACCTTAACTATGTGTATTTCATCAGTGAGGTTTTGTTGATCAGGCCATACGCAAGCCTAAACTCTGAGGTACTTTGCATGTTTATCATCGCACGGTAACACGCACGCCTTAATTACGTGTCTTTCATTTGTGAAGCTGTAGTTGTCGAGTTGTGTGTTGCTGATCCGGTGATACGCATGCCTAAACTTTGTGACTATTGTTTCACATATATGCGGGGGCTTCCACTCTTACGAATAAAGGACCATCAGTTTTGAAGTGGAAGTACAGGAAACTAGTGCAGGTTAGGTACTGCATGTATATCTAGTGGTGTCATGTGTGATAAATTGTAGTACACCTGGTTGGTAGATTTTTTCTGTGATCGGGGTGGTGCAAGTTTTTGTATTTTTCTGTTTTGTTGCTGTTTGGCAACTGTAAGATGCAAAATGTACCTGCTCCCCCATTTTGTTTATCTCTTCCTGGAGAACCAATGATAAAATGGAACAAGTGGAAGAAAGTTTTTGAACGGTATGCAAGAGTGTGTGGTGCTTCTTTAAGTTTTGAACAGAAAACAGCTTTACTTTGACATTGTCTGGGTTTAGAGGGACAGGAGGTTTTTGACCATCTACCACCTCTTACTGATGAATTTTCTACTGATATGAATGAGTATGAGATATCTATCAAGAAATTGGACATTCATTATTTACCTAACGTCAGTACAATCCTAGAATGGTACCATTTTGAAAGACGAGAGTAAAAGGATGGGGAGACTTTAGAGAACTTCGTCACAGATGTGCATAAATTGGCTTCTTCATGCACGTTTTTAGGTACATCTTCAGAGAGGATAAGAGACCAATTTATGCTCGGATGTAACATTGGAAAAGTCAGGGATGAACTTTGGCGCAAGAATGATCCATCACTGGAGGATGTTCTGGAAATCGCAAAGAAAATTGAACATTCTTTGAAATATGTTGACGTCATTAAGAAGGATTCTAAAGTGGAGGTTCAAGTAGTTAAAGATAGGGGGGGCGGGACAAAAGGTTGTGGCAAGATGGATAATTTTTATACCGAGAGTAAGAACAAAAACACAAAAGAAAGCGTGAAGGTAAAAGAGGTGGAGGTTGGAGGCTGTGAGGATTCGGACTTTGAGTGTGGTCAAATAGTGCTGCAGCTGGATGGTGTGTTGCGTAGGTGCCCCATTAGTGATAATTTGGTCGATGGCAAGCTCACTACAGTTTTGTTTGATTCAGGAGCAAAAATCACATTGGTGTCGAATGAATTTTTTTAACAAAATTTGAAGGAAATTGTGAAGCTATGTAAACCTGATATCAGGCCGTTGGCCTATGGGGTTAACCCATTACGTTAAGAGGATACTTCATGAGTATGATTGAATACAAAGCAAGGCAGGTGGCCGGGAAAGTGTATGTATCAATGAGAGGGGACAGCATATTAAGCTGGTTCTATCAGCATGATCTGGGTGTAATGCTGGATCCCAACGGTGATCCCCCCATAATAGTGAAGAGTGAGATACAAACTGTTGCACATGTGGATAGGGATGTTGTGTCGGAGGAGTTCGTTCAGAGTTTGGTTGAGCAATTCTCCTCTGTGTTCAGGTCTGAGTTAGGGTGTCTTAAGGGATATAGTCACAAGATTAAATTGAGGGAGGGTGTGCAGCGATTGGTTGGCTCTGGTAGTAGTGGCTAGGAAGAGTAACGGCAAGTTGCTTTTATGTGTGGATTTGCGCGAACTCAATAAAGGGGTTGTGGTGGACAAGTATCCTATTCCTAATATTACTGAGATGTTGGTGTAGTTGGGTGGTGAGGAGATATTTTCAACCATCGATTTGAAATCAGCTTATCATCAGATTGAGCTGGATGATAAGTCTAGGGATGTGACGGCATTTATAACACCTTTTGGTACGTATCAGTTTAAAAGGATGCAGTTCGGCTTAGTGTCTGCAGCCTCTGTTTTCCAGAGAGTCACAGAGAACGTATTAAAGGAAGTAGAAGGTATCAAGATTTATCAAGATGATATTTTGATTTTTTGTCCTGACGCCAAGGTGCTTGATGAAAGTGTGAGGATGGTTCTCAAAAGATTGGAAAGTGTGAACTTGACTATAAAGAGAGAAAAATGCAAGTTCAGACAGTCTTTCATTGAATACTTGGGTCATGAGGTGTCAAAAGATGGTGTCAAGCCAAAAGTTGGTTTAGTCAATGCCATAAAGAATTTGGCGTCTTCGACTGGAAAAGAGGAGCTATTAAAATTTTTAGGGATGGCGGAGTATTATAGCAAGTTTATCCCCAACTTTGCGTCTAAGTGTTCACGAATGAGACTGTTTTTGAAGAAAGGTGTGCCATTTTGTTGGAGTGATGATTGTGAAGAGTAGTTTGTGTGGTTGAAGAAGGAGTTGGATAATGCACCCAATCTGAGAAGTTTTGATCCAGGTATGAAAAGCACCATTGTCACGGATGCAAGGGTTAAGGGCCTAGGTATGGTTTTGTTGCAGGGTGAGGAGTCTGACACTAAGACCATTATGTTTGCATCTAGAAGTCTTTGTGGACCGTAAATGAGGTACTCTGTCATTGAGACAGAGGCTTTAGTGATTCACTGGGCTGTGAAGAAGATGAAACCTTTCTTATGGGGTGCTGAGTTTTGTGGACCATAAACCGTTGAGAGAACTTTTTCTTAATAAGGGCATCAACGCTGTGTCAGGGAGGATTACCCGCTGGGTTATAGAATTGCAGGAGTATAATTTTGTGGTTGAGTACATCCAGGGTAGGAGGAATGTTGTTGCTGATGCGTTGTCAAGGTTGGTGTCGGAGAGTGATTCGGTCACGGAGCCTGATGAGGAGGAGTTGGAAAAGGAGGAGTGTGTTTGTGTAGTGGATGGTGCAATCATTTCAGAGGATGAGTGGCGTAAGGCTGTGAACGAAGACGGGGGTATTCAAGAGGTATTTGAGAGACTGAGGTCTGGATGGAGTAGGAAAGATTGTTCCAATAAAGAGTGTCAGAAATTTTGGTCTGTTAGAGAAGAATTGTCTGAGGTTAATGGGTTGTTGTTTCGCGGGACCACGCTGGTGCCCCCGGTTGTGCTGCAGAGGTCTTTACTTGAGTTGGCACATGAAAGTCACTTGGGCATTTCTAAGACCAAAGAAAGATTAAGGGCGATGTATTGGTGGCTGGGTATCGATTTGGAGTCAGAGAGATTGGTTCGTGAGTGTGTTCAGTGCATGATGAGTGATAAGGTTTTGAAGCCGAGAGTCCAACATATGGTGATGAGGCGCTTACTGAAAGGTCCATTGGATGAACCTTTGGACATTGTGGGGCCTATTCATGATCAAAGTGGTTCACATTATGTGTTGGTTTTAGTTGATCTGTTTTTGCCTTGGCCAGAAATAATTGTTACCAGGGGCATTGAAACTAAGCATGTAATTACATTCTTGCAAGATCTTTTTGGACGTGTGGGGCTACCTGGCAAATTGTTGACTGATAATGGCGTGCAGTGTCGAATGAAATAGAAGTGTTTTGAATGTGGTTGTGGAACGTTTTAACAGGGTGTTAAAAGAAACTATTAGAATGGCTAAGGATGGTGGATTGGATTGGAGTGATGAGGTACGCAGAAAGGTGTGTGTGTACCGCTTAACACCTCATTCCGTGACAGGCAAGACCCCTTTTGAACTTTTTAGGAAAAGAAGGGCTACCTTTCTGCTAACACCTGGTTGGGTTGTTGGGAAGTGTGAAGAGAGTGTTGGGAAAATGCCTGCAAGGGACAAGGAAAAGGAAAGTATTAGTGAGAGTAAGATATTACTTGATGACAGAAATCGTGTTAAGATCACCAAGATGAAGGTGGGAGATTGGGTGAGAATCAGGTTGCCGGGTTGTCGTGCAAAGTTTTCCAAACCCATTTGTGTTGTGAAGTTGTTTAACAATGCTGTAAAAACTGGTTATACAAGAGTATGGAATCTCAATAGAGTTTCTGTGAACTATGGAGCTGGCGGAGATGAGGCAAGTGTTGGAGACTGTGGAAGGAGTGTGACTGATGTGAGACGGAGTTCTAAAGCTGTGACGCCTCCCAAATACGTAAAGGATTTTGTTCAATCTATTGTTGGAGGTTTCTGAAGCTATTGTGTGGGTTAATAGTCTCAGACTGCCATGCATTTGCTTTGGGTTTTTTGTTTTGGTTGTATTTGGTTGTTTGTTTTGGTTGTTATTGTTATAAAGGGGGAAGGTGTGTGGTAACTGAGGTCTTTTTCATGGAGTCACTCATTGTACAGAGATGTAAGCAATGCCATCATTCCATTGGAATCCCTGCATGTGCATATTCCATTGGAATGCTGACAGGGAGATGAACTGGAGCTTGGAAGTGTCTGGAGGCTGGAGTGCTTCTCCTGATCTTGAAGATCATTAAACTAAACGATTTGCAAATGCATCCTTCCTGGACCTCGTTATTACTTTATTACAGTAAGTTCTGTCAGGGGAGCCACAATGGTCCCATGGTTCTGAACAAATCTTCTATAAAACCCAGTCATACCAAGGAGGTATGACTGGGTGTCTGGGTTGTAGGAGCTATTCAATAAAAAATGGTTTGGATTATGGCCTGGAGAGGTTGTACCTGGCCTCTGCCTACAAGGTGGCCCAGGTATACAACTGAACTCCGCCCTATTTGGCACTTATTGGCCTTAATAGTCAGGCCTGCCTGCTGCAGGGCCTGGAGCACTTCCCTCAGGTGGCTCAAGTGGTCTTCCCAGGTGGAACTGTACACAGCTATATCATCCAGATAAGCTGCATTGAACTGTTCCAGCCCAGACAGGACCCTGTTCATCCATCTTTGGAAGGTGACAGGGCTTCTTTGAGCCAAAGGCAATTCCTTTGAATTGGTAATGTCCCTCTAGGGTAGAGAATGCTGACCTCTCCTTGGCTCCTGCCAGTAGCCTATGGTCACATCAAATGTACTCAGGTACTTAGCAGCCCTAACCTATCAATGAGCTCATCAGCTCTAGGTATAGGGTGAGCCTTTGTGACTGCATTCAGTCCTCTGTAGTCCACACAGAACCATAACTCCTTTTCTCCCTGGGGATTAGATTTGGGTACCAGCACCAGTAGACTGGCCCACGGACTGTCAGAAGGCTCAATACCCCCCAGTTCCAGCATCTGAACTACTTCAGCCTTGATGCTGGTTCTGACCTGGTCAGACAACCTGTACAACTTGTTCTCAACAGGTAGGCTATCACCAGTGTCAATGTTGCGCATACACCAGCTGGTGATAACTGGGGTCAGAGAGAACAGACCGTCAAACTGCTCCAGCATCTCCTTGCAGTCTCTTTGCCTTTGGTCTGTCAATTTTGGAGGAAGTACAACTCTCGCCACTGACCCATCTTGCACATTGTTGGAGAGGAGATTTGGCACTGGCTCAGTCTCCTCCTCCTCTCCTCCCTCATCTGTGACCGTCAACATGGTCATGTCTGCCCTGTCTTGGTAGGGTTTCAACCTATTGACAGGCAGGACCCGGTGAGGGTTTCTGGGGGTGTTCAGGTCTACCAAGTAGGTGACCTCACCCTTTTTTCCAGGATAGGATAGGACCCCGTCTACTATTCTGGAGGGTCCTAGGAGTCACAGGCTCCAACACCCATACCACTTGCCCTGGAGTGTACTCAGGCATAGTAGCATTTTGGTCATACCAGTGCGTCATGAGTTCCTGGCTGGCCTCCAGTTTTCTGCTTGCCTTGTACATGTACTCTGCCTTACAAGATCTCAGGTTTAGCACAGAATTCAGCACATTGGCCTTGGCTTCTTTGAGAGGCTTTTCTCAAGACTCTCTCACCAGGCACAATGGCTCCCTTACATGGTGCCTAAGCAACAACTCAAAGGGGCTAAAGCAAACCCCTTTTTGTGGGACCTCCCTGTAAGCAAACAGTAGGCATGGGAGGAGAACATCCCATCTCCTCCCAAGTTTGTCAGACAATCCATTGATCATGGCTTTCAGGATCTTATTAAACCTTTCCTCCAGACCATAAGTCTGGGGGTGTTAATGGGTGGTGAACTTGTAACATAACATTCTTCCCACATCACCTTCAGATAGCTGGACATGAAATTTGTGCCCCTATCTGAAACAACCTTCTTTGGGAAACCTCCTCTGGTGAACACACCAAGTAGGGCCCTAGCCATCGAAGGAGCAGTGACTGTTCTGAGGGGTATTGCTTCAGGGTATCTTGTGGCATGGCCCACCACCGCCAAGATATACTTGTTCCCTAATGCGTGGGTGGTTCTAGGGGACCCACAGTATCCGCCCCCACCCTCTCAAAGGGAATCCCAACCACTGCCAGTGGTATCAAGGGAGCCTTTGGCTTGCCCCCTGTCTTACCACTGGCCTGATAAGCTGCACAATAGCTGCAAAACTCTTTCACTTTGACAGACATGTGGGGCCAATAGAAATGGTTATCCAGCCAGTTCCAAGTCTTTTTCTGACCTAAATGACCTGGCAAGGGAATGTTATGGCTTAAAGTCAGGAGGAATTCTCTGTACTTCTGGGGGACCACCAACCTCCTGGTAGCCCCTTCTTTGAGGGTCTCAGTGTAGAGAATTCTATTCTCCCAGCAGACGCTGTGGAATCTACTGACATCCCCCTCCTCTTGCTTGGATGCGGCCTCCCTCAAGGCTTCAAGGGTGGGACACTCACTCTGTCCCTGTCAAAACTCCTCTCTGGAGGGTCCACCAGCTACTGTCAATTCTGTGTAATCTAATAAACCTTGCATGGATGGAAACCCTTCTTCAGAGGTCAGATCCTTCCCCTCGGGATCATGTTGCTGATGCTCCTCTGGAGTTCCTTGGGCTGGCTCACCAGACTCATTGTCCTTTCCCTTACCATTGGATGCTTGGTCCATTGTTCCAGGGTCTAAGTCTAAGTGTACAGCATTTCTCTTATGGATTGTCTGTGACCTGGTCACAGCACATACCCACTCATCGAGATCCAGCATCCTTGCATGGACCATTCTCTCCACCCCTGACCAGTCAGATGTTTCAAGATCATTTCCCAGTAGGCTGTCTACTGGGAGTGCAGGACACACAACTACCTGCTTAGGGCCTGTCACACCCATTACAAACTCGCCATTGCCGTGGGATGGAGTTTGGCTCTGCTGTCTGCAAAGGTTACCTGGTGATACATACCAGGTAGGATCTTCCCTGGGGAAACTAGTTTCTCTGTGACCATGGTCACACTGGCTCCTGTATCGCTCAGAGCCTCAACCTTAGTTCCATTGATTTTAGGCCACTGTCTATACCTCTCCATGCTGGGAGGCAAGGCGGCCAGGGTTGCAATTTTCATCCCACCCAAGGACTTAACGTTGCCTCTGTCAACCTGCTTCCCCATCTCTGGGACAATCTCCACCCCCCACCCCTATAAACTGGAACTGCACACCATTGGAGTGCTTCTGTTTGGAGACAGCATCTCCTCTCTTGTGTCCTTGCTGATAACAGTAAAAACACTGACCTGCCTTCATCAGGTCACAGAACTTTCTTGCCTTTGCAGGGTCAAAGGACTTACCCTGATACCCCTTATTTTTTAAAGTGGCTTGGCTTGGCCCCCCCCCCCATGTGCAGGTTTGTGTGGGTCTTGGGAGGACTCTTATTGTTTTTGACCTTCTTTCTGTTGGGGTTTCCCCTGGGGGGACCTGTCCTCCTTTTTTCTGATCTCTCCCCCGGTGCTGATTGGAAACCTGGGTTCTCAAACACTCATCATCTAGCTCCCCCAGCTCTCTAGAACTACTCAGCTTAGAGTCTACTAGGTTCCGGAGTAACTTCACTTGTACACAATGAGTCAGGATGTGCTCTTTCAACAATAAATTGTACAGCCCCTCATAAGTGCTCACTAGAGTGCCTTCACTGAGATGGCCACAAAGTCCACCCACAACTGTGCGTTAACTTTCTGGGTGTCCCTGAGTTCACCCTGTACTGCTCTGGGGTCAGAACAAATTTCTTGACTAAACACGTGGGAGTAAGATTTTGCTTCATCCCCCTGTAGGGTCAGGAGCCTAGCCCTTCCAGCTACTGGGATCAGTTCCCACAGGAGTGAACCCCAGTACTTGGAGTGTACCCCTCTCATCGCAAGGGCCCTTTCAAATGCATTCATTCATTTGTCAATATCATTCCCCTCAGTGTACATGGGAACTATTCTCTTGGGAAGCCTGGGATTAAACCAACCACCCATGGGTGGTGTCGCTGCCACCCTTTCTTTTTGCTTTCGCCTCCCCCACTTCTTTCTAGCTAGTTCTAACTTTTTCTCTTCCAGAATTATGGAAGCTAACTGAGACTCAAGTTCTTGCCTTCGGAGGGCCCTACCTGTGTTCTCTGTGGAGGAGCCTCCCCTCCCCCATTAGCTGGAAGTATGAACCTAGTACTATATGCAATGCATGATGTGTCATCATCCACCTCCTGGTAGTGGTTGGAGGGGTCACCCTCTCCTTCCTTCTCTGGAGCTGCCTGTGCCCAGGCCTTGAGGGACCTAATCAACTCTGCCTTCCTGATCTTGTTGCTATTAGGTAGCCCCCTGGACCTACACTGAACCCTAAGCTCAGCCACTGTGAGTTTATTCAGTTTAGCCAGATCCAGCTCCAAGGTATCCCTAGTTTTGGGCCACACAAAATTTGAAAATCAGAGATAAAACAAATTTAGAAAAATCTAGAAGATGGATTAAAATTAGTTTAGTCCAAATTAAAAAAATTCTAAACCAAACATTTTGTTCTAAGTTAATTTAGCAGATTTTTACAGGTTTTAACTTGCTTTACTGTATGGTGTAATTTAAACCCTAGTATGTATTCACACCACTGAACACCAAATGTTGGAAGGTGGATAATTAGATGGGGTAAGTATGCACCTACAACTAGCCATAAGGCCAACAACGCAATATAAGGCCCAGACCAGGTCTCAATAAGTTATACCCTTGCTCAACCCTTAGTAGCTGGCAATGAGCAGGCAGGCTTAACGTAGGAGACAGGTATGTAAAGCATTTAAAAACACCAATACATTAAATGAGTAAGACACAACATACAATAAAACTCCCACACCAATTTATAAAAATAGGAAATATTTTTATCTTTCAAATGACATCAAAACGACAAAAATCCAATATAAGGAACCGGAGATATGAATTATTTAAGATTAAACACTTTCTAGTGCTTAGAAACATATAGCGCTAAATTGGGACATCTGGTTGCGCTTGACCAGCAGACAGTCAAAGTTTGAGGCCAATCGGGATGGAGCCCTCATTGTATACACTAAGCGATATGAACCGGTCAAAATGTTACCTTTGGACTTTGAAACTTTTCTGGAGAATTTTTGATGTGATGACATTGGATTGCTTCTTCACGAGGCACTGGTCAAATCCTGGAAGTCTGGAGCTTTCAGCTGGACGAATCTGAAATCCAGGTCTGGACACGGTTGAAGGTCGCCGGCTTGACTCTTGACGTCAAGTCAGTCACCTTATGGTGCTTTTCCCAAAAGTTGCACAAAACTTCTCCAAACTTATGGAACTTCTTCCTGAAGTTCCTCTTGAGGGTTCAAAGTGTCCAAAACACAAATTCAAGAGTCTAGAAGCTCTGAGATGGCCCTTGGAAGTTTGGGCTACAATTCCCACAATGTACCTTGCAAAATCCTTTAAAAGTCCACTGGACGCACTCCAGGCTGAGGACTCCTTGAGGGAGATGGTGCAGGTGAGCTCTGTTAATCTATTGCTTTCAGGGAGTCCACTCCTTAATCTTTTTTGAAGCATGGCAAAGTCCTTAGGGCTGTAGTTCTAAGTGTGCAGGCAGGGGTTCCAGCAGGGCAGTCCTTCTTCTTCTTGTAGTTTAGGGCAGCATATCTGAGCTGCTATCCAGCTCTCACATATTTATCCAATGATCTGGGCCAAAACTCAGGGGGCACCCCGTCCAATGAGATGCAGGGTGCCACCCAAAAGCATGACAGCTTCCTCCAAAGTGTGGCATATTCTTGCCCCACAAGCACTGTACTTCAAATTCTGAGATGGAGATTTCCTCTTCTTGGGAGTAAGACCTGGCTAAACCAACCTACTGGTGTGACTCATTTCCATTAACACTCCCCCTCCAGACCTCATGCAATTTCCATTTCTGGTGTTGCCATCTGCCTGGGGGACAGGAAGAGTGGTAGGCCTGGCTGGCATTTTTTACTGTCCTGCTCTCTTTGAAGCCCAGTTTAATTTATCCAGCCCCCTTCCTGGCCTGTTGTTTGCAGCTGCAGAGCTCCACCCATCAGATAACCTCTGTCTCTGTGCAGGCCACTTATCACCTCATCATAGCAGTTTTGCTAAGCCTAAGGCTTACCAATCAGGAGAAGCTGCTAGAAGGCTGGATTTTGGCTCACAGAAAAGAAAGTCCTATAACTTCCTTTCTGTATTAGTTATGAAACATTCAACAGTGGCAAGTTGTAGGCTTTATCATTACCAATCTTTTAAAACCTTGAAATCTTATTTTAGCTCACTCCTCTCAATAGTTACACTGTATTACAGTATTCCCATGTTAGCCTATGGAGCTAAACTGCTACAATAGGAAAAACTAAATTGGCGGTTTTTCACTCACCAGGGCATTTAAAACATCTTTTATAAGGTTCCTGCGTATAGTTACATGGCATCCACCCATAGAACACCCAGGGGAGACCTTAGGGGTGACATATATGTACAAATAAGCTATATTACCACTTTGGAAGTGCCTTTCATTCCTAAGTTGAATTTGCATATAAATAGCTTTTAACAATAGCCTGCGAAGCAGGGTTGCCTTTAAAAATGACAGCAGGCAACACAGCAGTGCACACTCAAGTGCAGGAATTCTACTGGGCCTCTATACCCCCCTGCCCTATTATATACTTGGGACTTTTAGGTAGTTTGAATCTCCCTTGCCTTATTATATACTAAAGACTTACAGGGGTCTCTCATGGCCAATTGTAATTATACCCAATTACCATATACCTTTTTAATCAGAGCACTGGCCCTGGGCCTGGTTAGCAGAGCACTGGCCCTGGGCCTGGTTAGCAGAGCCCAGGGCAAAGTCCGAGTCAGTCAAAGAATTGGGGAGGGACCCGGTAACGCTGTGAAGGGTTGCCAAGAATGGGCAACAACTCCAGTCCCCAGACTGCTTTGCCATTGCCGCATCATCCCTGAGTCCGGAGCTGCATAAATTATTGCCAGGGGTCCCGCAGTGCAGTATGCGTGCGTGAATTGCCCGGGCAAAGTTCGGGCCAAGGGCGGGCCTGTCCCGTCAGCGCCCGGAAGAGGCTGGGCTGGGCCACCCCCGTACATCTTCCAGAGCAACTGTACCCAGAACTGGTGCGTTTTGTTAACACCCATTTTGTGGGCCTTTTGTGAATTTCCCATGTGGACTCTTACTGCCTTATATTAGGCCCTCGATTATTTAAAAAATTGGGAGCAGAGAGCTGCCTATAGTATGGGGAAGAGGAAAGCAGAATCCACTAATGGGACAGATAAAAGACCTAGAGCCATCAAATCTATACTGTCCTTTTTTAACCAGGAAGTTGGAGTGCTCTTGGATGAAATTTCATGTGCCAAGGTAGAAATGCCCTCGAACCCCCAAGCTATTATTCTATCCAGAGATGCTCAAGAGGAGGGGGAAGCCACTCCTAGTACTGCCTCCTCTGACCCCTCACCCAATTTGCCACCCTTTGCCAACATTCGTCTACAAATTCTACAACTATAGTGGCTCATCCAAAGATTCAGGAACACTGTGTTAACAAGGAATCTGACGACCTCCAAAGGCTAGGAGCTAGATGCAAAACTAAAAATCCAGGGCAGCCACTCCCCAAAAAACCTAGCAGGAAGCCTGACAACAGCTCAAGGAAGGCTCTTTCAAAGTCCCTAACTGATAATAAAATCGAAAACCACACCGCTCCTGGGGCGGACAAGGCTGAGAGTAATTTCTCAGGGCTGATTCATAATCTGGAACTTAAGATTCTTTCAGCCCTTGATGCCTTTGGAACTCGGCTTATTGCTCTGGAGTCATCAGATGGAAGGCTACATGGCTCAGTGGACACCATTCAAACATATTTTGAAAAATTGCCTTGTTCTTCTGGCCCCATTTCTAGTACCCATACGATCGCTGACACTGCAAAAGGACTTACTAAGGGCTCTTTAAATTGCACGGAGCTCCCCTGCTCGGGGTAGCTATTAACGGTCCAGCGTCTGTGACTGAGGCTGTATGTCCTATACGATCAATGGCACCATCTATACGTTCCGATAAACCAGTTCAACAGTGGTCTTCTCATTCTGCCCAGCCACTTAATCACAGCGTCATTAATGCCCCACAGCAGCAGCTCAACTCTTGCCACATTAGGCCGTGTCAGCAGTTTACTCTTGTCCTGATGTAATCCAGCTGCCCCAGCTACAACGCCTTATGTTCTTATAATGGTGGATGTCCCTCCCTTAAGAAAGGAGACTCAGGACAACTATGGACAACTCAAGAACAAAGTGGTTCACTGGTTGGCAACCAGGGCAAATGTGCCCCAGCCCTTATCCCAGTTCTTGTCGAACAAAATCTTCATGCCACGCAGATATTGTTGGATTGGACCCTCTCAGAAGATGTTTTCAGGTGATTGTATTATAGTCAACTTCAATAATATTGTCCGGGTTGGACATATCCTCCATAATCTTGACCTTAAAGGTTCCTCCAAGGACCGTATTTCAGTACTCCCACTGGGCTTTTTCTATCCACCTATCACCGTAAGATCATTGGAATGGGGATGGCTGCACTCTGGCCGGCACAGCCTACAAGACTGATTGTTCAATTACCTACTCCAAAGTAAAACTGCAAGCATACCACTGAGTAATTGTTTTGAACCCCTAAGTCAGCTGGAAGATCTTGATTGACAGGGTCCTGCCTCTAGTGAAGAGGACCCGCCCAAATCTACGGCGCCCAGTAGACCCTCGGACCTAAGGGTCCTCAGGTGGAATATTGCTGAGGTGTGGGGTAAGCTAACCGATGCTGGCTGGATTAGAATGTTGGCTACCTTTGACATTGTATGTCTACAGGAGACGTGGGATGCCAGAGGCTGCCTCCATCTGGAAGGCTTTACCTCATTCACTATACCAGCCACTTTACTTTATCACCCAGCAGATGTGCTAGTGGTGGCCTTGTCTGCAACATTGAACTTATTAGGTCCAAGTCGAAGGAGGTCCTGGGCACTCTCTTAACCTTCAGAATTAAATGTAGACTCCTGGTCATAAATTTCTATAATGCAGCCTCACCCAGGATTGAAGTAAATACTGTTTCCAGCTTAAAAGCTTTTATAGATGATTTTTTTCACTTTGAATCTTCATTTACTGTAATTATGTTATTGGGGGATTTTAATTTGCATCCTTGTTTGTCTTGTCAAGCCAATGATGCATTTGAGAACGCGAACCCAGACACTGATCAGGTGCATCTCCTGCACACACAGCGAGGCGATAACATTAATAGTTTAATTGCCGAGTATAATCTGGTCAATTAATGGATTCAATATTAGAGGGTCAGCGGAGAGGATTCCCTCGTTCAAGGGGAGACGCTTTAGTACAACTATAGATTATATCATTGTCTCTTTTCTGTTTATACTTAGCCTTTGTAGATTTCAGGCTGTGTGAGATAATCTTAGCGACCACAATCCTTTGTTGGCCACCTGTTTATGGGACAAAAAGCAAACTGATGTGGTCTATTCCTATAAGGAGCCAGTACTCCCTGTCGATCAGGGCCGGCGGGTGTGGTGGGCTTCAGTTGTCCCTTTGGATTTCATCTCTAATCTGGTCACTGATTTCTTTTCATGTCTTACTGAGGACGCCACAGTTCATAGTATCATGCTGTCCTTCTCAAATATTTGCCGGTTCATCAAATCGGCCTTTAGTAAATTAGGTGTCCTTTCCACGCCTCTATAAGTTAGATGGTTCGATAAAAAGTGTTTGAAAGCACACAAGAACCTGTCGAAATCCCTGCATGAAACAATTCGGTGTCAGGAAAAGGAGCTAGGACGGTTTATTGTATTACTTGTAAGGAGCGTAAGATCCAGCTAAAAGATAAGGCCTGGGATAATTTACTTACCGCTAGTATGTTGCGGGATAGTGCTGCTTTTGGCGAGTGGTTAATCTCCCCCTGTTTAACAGCGACCATCTTTCTATCCAAGCGTGAACTATTACTTCACAAGCTTGGGTCAAGCACTTCGAGGCCATTTATAATCAAGAGAAAGAGGCCACCGTGTCAGATGGTAGCAAGGAGGATCATACTATCATATTTCAACTGGCTGAGGTGACCTCAGCGATCTCGAATCTCTAATCTTCCCTCTAACAAGGCCCTAGGGACGGACGGAGTCCCTGGGGACATTTTCAAATTCTCTGCCGATTTGTGGGCTTCCTTCAGAACTCAGCATTTGAGTGCAGTCGCCAGAGGTCCCCTTCCACCAACTTGGCGTCAATCTGTTATAGGCCCAATTTTTAAAAAGGGAAATAGGTCAAACCCGGCCTGTTAAAGGCCCATATCCCTCATTGATTCGGAGGTGAAAATCATTGGCCGGGTTCTGTTGGAGTTGAGCAAAATTTGAACCTCTATTTGCTGGTTTGTAAGTATACTTGGGCCAAGAGGGGGCAATCCATCTGGCCTTCATGGACCTCAGCTCAGCTTTCGATAAAGTTAACCGCTCCAAGCTGTGGTCCATGATGGCTCAGATGGCGTTAGACCCCGCCCTAGTTTATTTTTTGAGTGATTTGCACAGGGACCTTTTGGTATCTATTAAATATGGCCTCGACGGGGAATGCACACCACACTTTAAATTGAAGCGAGGAGTTCACCAGGGTTGCATATTAGCGCCATTATTATTTATTTTTTATATCAATCAATTAGAATCAGTTCTTACAGATTCTCACCTGGATGTCCCTAGGGCTGGAGGCCATCTGATCCCTTCTCTGCTTTATGCAGATGATACAGAATTAATTGCTCTGACTGCCAGGGGGCTACAGAAACTTTTATATTTTTTTATTGATTTTGTTGAACGGCCTTGACTTGTTCACTAATTTCTTCAAATCACATGTGATGAAGTTTGTCCCACCCAAGACAAAAACCATGAAATTCATAGTAAAAGGTCATCATATTAGCCAGGTTGACAAATTTTGAAATTTAGGTGTCCAATTAGACTCTGGTCTTAATTGGCACTCTTTAATAAATGATAACGTGGCAGCTTTCAACAAGGCAATGTTTAGCATAGGAGACTTCTCTCGGAGGCTGAAGCGTACCCACGTAAAACAGTTTTGGACATATTCAATGCCTAGTGCATTCCAATAGCTAGCTATGTGTGTGGTATTCGGGATTATGTGCCAGTCTCTCTGATCCAAATAGCGGAAAATAAATTCCTCAGGGGCCTCTTAGGGGTTCCACAAAGTACACCATCTGAGGTTGTCCATGAAGAGCTGGACATGGGCTATGTGATTGATTTTATCCGACTCTGCCCCCTGTTGCTCTGGCTCTCTGTTTGGTCAAAGGAGGAGCTAGGCCTCAATAGATAAATCATGGAAAACTGTATGAACCTGGACAACTCCTCTTTGATTCCTTGGCTGACCTATGTCTCCTCCACTATGAAAAGTTTAGGGATCCCTAAACTCTATTTTGATCCAAGTGGTATTGTTCAAACTGACAAAAGATGGGTCAAAGAAGTGTTTAGAGATAAGATAAGATAAGATTGCAGCAGATTGCAGCAGATTGAGAAGCCCCAGCACTGAATAAACTCTTAGCACGTCATACGATTTCAGTGAAAACTGTAAATGGCTTAGAGCCATACCTTTCTTTGGACAGGTCCCGCAACCAGCGACGATTGCTGACATTTTTTTGGTTTAATTTATTCCTCCGGCTATTGCCCTCCAATCATGGTTGCTTTAGGGACTCAAGGTTGACCTTGTGTGATTGTGATAATGTTTTCACCAATGATAACCTGCACATAGTCATGATCTGTCTTAAATATAATTATCTGCATTCTAAATACATACGTCCAATCTTGAAACCCATGAATTTTAACCAAGTGAGACCTGCACTATTGTTCCTCCAGTTTTTAACCACCCCCACAGTGTGCTATTTTTTATCTTGCTATCTTTTTGGTGTTTTAAAGCCAATTCAATTGTAATTTATCCGATGTTGATACTTATGAAATGTATCATACTGTGCTTGACTTTTATGATTTTTTTTTTTTAATCGAATAAAGAATATTGATTGATTGATTGATATACTAGAGACTTACTGGGGTCTGTCATGGCCAATTGTAAGTATACCTAATTACCATATACCTTTTTCATCAGAGAACTGGCCCAGGGCCTAGTTAGTAGAGCCCAGGGCACAGTCAGAGGCAGTTACCACCAGTATCAGTCAAAGAAATGGGGGTGATCAGGGCAAAAAGGATGACTTTCTGTATTTATGTTATTCATCACTGTTTTAGTTGGTGTAATCATGTTATTTGTCCTGTTTCAGTAAGTGTATTCACATTATTTGTCACTGTTTCAGTGAGAGTATTCATGTTATTTGTCGCTGTTTCAGTGAGTGCATTCATGTTATTTTTGTCTGTTTCAGTGAGTGTATTTATATTATTCGTCACTGTTTTAGTGGGTGTATTCACGTTATTTGTCACTGTTTCAGTGAGAGTATTCATGTTATTTGTCACTGTTTCAGTGAGAGTATTCATGTTATTTGTCACTGTTTCAGTGAGAGTATTCATGTTATTTGTTGCTGTTTCAGGGAGTGCATTCATGTTATTTTTGTCTGTTTCAGTGAGTGTATTTATATTATTCGTCACTGTTTTAGTGGGTGTAGTCATGTTATTTGTCCTGTTTAAGTTAGTGCATTTATGTTATTCGTCACTGTTTCAGTGGGTGTACGCTACTCTCAAGATGATTCAACTATGGTGTTTACTATGCTCACTTTTGTAAAGTGCTCCGGTATCCCGCGTGGATAGGTCCGTGCTATGGCAATATTCCAATCAAATAAATAAAGATAAGGTTATGGAATTGTGTTATCAACAATGTAGCATTCTTAAGAGGTTCACGAATGTCGAAGCAAAACAGTAATATATAATGTTCAATCACCTGTTTTACAGACACTGAGACCCAGCTCACATTCACATGTGAAAATTCCTGACCAAAACAAATACCTTTTAAGCTTTAAAGTTCTAAATAAAGCATTTACAATCATATGCACTCAGCAAGCCAGTAGTTATCAGAGGAAGTGTACCAGAGATGGATTACAGGAACAAGTTGGAAAGAGCTATACATGCTGTACTTGCATGTGCATGGGGTAAACATCTGTTGAAAGAGGGGGTAGAGATAGTGGGCACCGAGGACCTAGAGACGGTAGTAAGAGAAGATTGAGACACTTACAAATCTGCCTCCATCGTCTATCATCAGCTAAACATTATAAGAGGAAGCATACAGCATGGTTTCCTGTAACAACCTTCAATAGGTAAACTTATGGGAGCAACAACAGTCGCCTTTGTTATATTATTAATTGATGTAAATGAGAGTTAACATGTTTATCCTTTTTGCTCCTTTGTTCCCCTTATCCCCCTTCGACTCCCTTGGTTCCTCCTAGAATGTTGTGTTCTAAGAGAAGGGCTGTTGACAGTTTGATTGTCGATGCCAAACAGCAGTGAGTGGAATACATACATCTTACTCACTACAAGTCTACCACCTCATTATTACTGCAGAATACAACATATTTTAGGGATGAGAGAAAGGATACGAGAAACCATCTCTACCTCTACTGGCTGTGGAACATGCTGTCATCCTCAGCTGGTCAGGGACACAGCCGCAGAGATCCAAATGTGACACCTCACAGCGTAACAAAGTACGCAGTGGACTCTGCTTTCCTTTTGGCTCCACCTTTGCCCAAGAGGAAGAGCTGGGGCTTCTGAGGTAGGAGATGCCTACTTGCCTTTAGCAAATCGTGACTGGACCAGCTCCTGCACATTGGTGCGATATCTTTTCCTCACGAAAGTGGCGGTTCAAGCCTCTCTTTCAAACAACGTCCACCATTTTGTTTTCATTATTTTTCTATTGAGCTGTGCGTTCCAACCTAAACGCGGCCATCTTATAAATGCAATAGTCCCATTATTGGCAACACACCCCACCCACCACAACACGGTATGCATGCATAAATAAATACACAACACAACTTTTGTTTGGGAAAAATATTGCTGCAGGTTTATTCCATACAAAAGTATGCAAATATGGTGGGTTATCTTACGGGCGATCCAAGGGCAGGCAGCTGTAACCAATCTATGCTGCCCTGCCCGCCTGATGAGCCAAGCACTGTGGAGAACCCAATCAGCGCTACCCTTATGGGGGTGATCCCCTTACTGGATCACGTGACACATTGGTCCCTTATTACTCACGCCCCTTTCAGGGCGGAGCGTAGCAAGGCAAGCCCCCGATTGTTCAGGCCCACAACCGCCCGAAGGACTAACGGGACGCTGACGTAATTGTTCCAGGACCCTCCCATGAGGCTCCTGGGATTTGGCTCTGGCACCCCTATTGTGCTCTTGCAGAGGTACCCTTCTGTACCATATGCTTCCAGATCGCCCTGTAACTCCTCCTGCAATGACAAAGAAAACATTACAACGTCCTCTATACTTCGCCTGCCAGCCCCACGCCGGGTAAGTGGTAGGGTGGGAGACGGCGTGTCAGGCACCAAAGAGGACCCAAAATGGAGGGGGGAGGCCTAAATACCCTCCCCACCTCCAAGGCGCACCGGAAGTGATGCGCCTAGCACGCCCAGGTAAGGGGACTCCTCTCTGAGTCTGTCCCGACATAGGAGGGGGGTGGGGAAGTGCCCAAATGGCACTACAGGGCCGCCCTTTTAGGGTGGCCCCTTGCGGGGGCCGCGGGCAGCCGCATAGTCCCATTATTGGCAACACACCCCACCCACCACAACACAGTATGCATGCATAAATAAATACACAACACAACTTTTGTTTGGGAGAAATATTGCTGCAGGTTTATTCCATACAAAAGTATGCAAATATGGTGGGTTATCTTACGGGCGATCCAAGGGCAGGCAGCTGTAACCAATCTATGCTGCCCTGCCCGCCTGATGAGCCAAGCACTGTGGAGAACCCAATCAGCGCTACCCTTATGGGGGTGATCCCCTTACTGGATCACGTGACACATTGGTCCCTTATTACTCACGCCCCTTACAGGGCGGAGCGTAGCAAGGCAAGCCCCCGGTTGTTCAGGCCCACAACCGCCCGAAGGATTAACGGGGCGCCGACGTAATTGTTCCAGGACCCTCCCATGAGGCTCCTGGGATTTGGCTCTGGCACCCCTATTGTGCTCTTGCAGAGGTACCCTTCTGTACCCATATGCTTCCAGATCGCCCTGTAACTCCTCCACAGCTCTGGAGGCGGCCCCCGTCGCCTAAAGAGCCCCCCCACCAAAACAGCTCCTTTCTCACTGCAACCTGCTTTTTCCCGGGCCTCATTCATGTCCAGTAGGAACAGATCCAAGCCCACCTGTGCCAAGTGCACCCCAACTTCATCAACATACCCTTGGTGTTCGCCCGGCTTAGCCCATGCCTTATGAAGCCAAAGCCCCTTGCCCTGCGAACTTGCGCATGGAGCGGTTTATCCTTCTATGGGAATGTACCAGTGCCTCGCATGACCTGCAAGAATGTGATGGCCTCCTGGAGGGAGCTCTGCTCTTAAACATCGCTATATTACCCTTGAAGCTGATGTGGCTCCCACCTCCTGCAATCTTAGTTGCAGTCGTTCTAGCATTTCGTGCTTCCTAACACCTGTTTCCCCAATTTATGGAACAGCAGCACACTTGCTTAGAAGACCGCTTCCACAACCAGCCTATATGCTCTGGCTATGCGGACGGGGCATTTCATGCATCACTGAAGCAATCCGTAACCTGCCCTGGGAGCAGAGTGCACCTACTTTGTTGAAGTTGACCAGACATGTGCACAGACCTTTGCAATTAATAAACCCTAGCGAACAAGACTGTTCGCATTGCGCACACTATTGCAGTCACAGCAACCAATTGTAGTGACAACTTACGCCACCTACCAGGCTTGCTTAACTAAAGCTCGATCACAGATACACACATCCTGCTAACCAGCTGTGACCCTTGATGCTCAACCCAGCTAATGAATTAGTACTTTGTTATTCCAGGGAATATTGCCTTCCATAAGATCAAGCCGCACCTGAGCATATGGCCTTCACCTACTGGGCCGAGGTGCAGTGTGTGCTCTGGAATTGTCAGCGATGGTGCTCCAACACATTTCAAGCCGCTCTTGGAGCTACGGCACACATTCTGGCCTAACGAACTGACGCATGCCACCTGGCTAACTTGCCGCTGCGAGATTTTGATCTTAACACCACCCTCTTGGGGTTACCGGTGCACATCGTCTATAGGTCTTGCCCCCACTCTATTTGTGCAGATACCTGCAATGTACCCTTCTGCCCCTGTATGGGCGGGAAAATACCTGTAACATTGCAAATCCCACTGCACTCACATTCTCGGGCAGTCCGGTGGGGGAGAGAGGTCTTTAGAATTGGTTCTGCTACATTGCCTGGCCTCCTAGCCCGCAAGCACCCACGTCTGACAGCAGCCTATCTGCTGTGTCGCCCATGCAATGTCCGCACCCTGGCGCAAGACGTCACCATTCTATACCTCTGCTAACAGACTACCTTCAGTGAAGCTGGAGTGAACGGTTGTATGTTGTGCATCTGACCATAAGAACCTTGGTTTGCTTTGGCAGGGATCAAATTGTTGCATCTGTCACACTCAAAATAGTGGCAACGTGCAGTTCTTTTGCATTCTACACTGCAGAGTGTGCCTGGACGATCCTAGACACCCCCTGTGTGCCAACCCGCTTTGACCCAAGATGCAAAGCACTAGACCCGGTACACTTGGTTACCCCGGACTTAACTGCCCGCCTCCGATATCCATGTGTAAGAGTAGCTAGTCCCTGATTTAATTTCTAGTAGTCTCTGTGTTATGCCATACTCCTTTTATGCCTTTTTCAAAGCAGTTAACCCGCTCACACACGAGACCCGCTGGTAGCCAGTCCAGTATAACCTGTACATGGAATTTAAATTCTCCTAACAACTGCGCAGAGGGAAAGCCACACTCACTGCTACTGGTGTCTGACTAATCTGCCCTTGGAGGCCGTAGCAATACTGCCCGGTCAGCAAGGACGCCCACTGTACAGTTGTCATTTAGTACTCATGGCGCTGACAACCGCAGGTGCCTAATACCGGGCTGTGTGTATGCGGCCCAGGAACCTAATCAATAGGCTTAGTGTGGATGGGTTGTTAACAATGCCTGGCAATAAGTGTAATACCTTTGACAAACCTCTCCTGACCGGCATCTATATAATTCTTAAACATATTTACTGGTTTTGCCACATGGCACCCTTCTGGTTGGTGATATGGAACCCCCGACCCAGCATAAGCTGACAGTCTTGCATTGCCATCGCACCACCTGTGTATCTTGAATCACCCTCCATCCTCCTGTGTCACCTAACCTCGGTTCTAGAGTGCACTTACTCCGCACCATTGACCAGACAATTACACAGCCCTCTTTGATTGCTAGACCCTGGTGAACACATTAATAGTGTCAAATCTGGTTAAAAACAATATATGTATTGTGCCCACTGTTGGAGACAACTCAATCCTTCGTGGAGTGACAACTACACAGGTGCCTACACAAGTCACCCAACAGACAAGTCGGCCCTGGCTACCTTGTGTTCTGGTGCCAGATTTGGAAAGAGCCTTGCCTTCACTTGCTGCCCCCTTAGAAACACACAATGCCCGTGCTCTGGCCGCCACACGGCGATGCCCTTGTGTAACATCGAACCCCTGGTCAAATAAGAGTGCCAACTCCACCTACTTAAAACTACACCCTGACCAAGGGTGGAGTCTAGCTCTCCCCAAACTTCTGCTAGTATAACCCATGGTCATGCCTCCTGTTCAGTTCAATTTAGTAATTCAAGGGCCTAATACTGGGCTGTGTAAATGCGGCCCTGGGTGACCTTAAACAATCGGCTTGGTGTGGATGGGTGCTAACATTACCTGGCTGAAGTGCAATCCCTTTGACAATCACTCCTGACAAGATGTGCCAATGCAAGTAGCAGAAAGAGTTATCCAGCCCGCCTTACTTCCTGTCGCAGTTATCTGAGTAAATTAGTGAAAGATGCACTTTTGAACTGGTAGCTGATACTGTTACTTACGCCTGCAAATGCTCTGCTCAGAGCAGCCCGCTAGACAATGGCTTCCATTGAAAGGCGGTGCCAACAGACCTCCAAGCACTTAAGGCGGTACCTCTGAGTAGGGCTCTAATCTAACAGATGCCCCCTGCATCGGATACCGCATCTGGCTGTAAGCCGCTCAGTGCTCCTGATGCCTTGGCGCTTTCTGACCCACCGCCAGCTGACCGTGATACAATCCGCTCGTGACAGGGACTCAACAGTGCGGCAAAAGCATGATACATCCTAGCCTGACCTTAGCTCTTCAGCAGGTTCCCACACAAGAGCCCTCCACAAACCTTGTGGCCTAAAACATTCACCCCGTGGGTCGGTTGCGAATGGACTGCAAACAACTCCTAGGCATTCTCTACCAATGTTGTAAAAGGAGTTTCTGGTTGGCTAGGGTATGCACCTAAGCCTGGCCGAACCCACCTCTCTAGTCAGGAGAAGGGAGTACACACTTAAGCTGACACCTGCCACCCCCTAGGTGGCTAGGCAGAGACTTTGGCTTATCCCAGAGGCAGAGTAAATTTAATGTGCCAACCGCACACCCACAGTGGCACACTACAGAAGAGACTCCATACCAGGTTATTTTAATTACCCTTCGTATCGTCCATCCAAGAGAAACTTAGTTCCATCTGCCCCTATTACCCTGTGCTACCAAACCTCATCATGACATCACAGGGATTACATAACTCACAAGGTCGATCGGGCCACCGTCCTACAGCTCAGTTAGCACAACTCCGTAGCTGCTGGGAGGAACTGTACTTAGCATAACACAGCACCGAGTAAATGTAAAATTGTACTTTCCCACCATTGGGCTGGTAATCAACGGCCAAAAATGACAGCACATGGGCATGAGATCCCAGTTTCCTAGAGTAAAACAATAATTATCCTGCACCATTAACAAATGTGCCACATGCACCCATGCCCTATCCACCTGTTGCTATGTGGATGTCGTCCAATTCAATGACATAGGCAACATGTCAACCAGTTCTCTCCTTTGTGGTCAACCAAATTCCATTTGCCGGGATTTCTCCACTAGTACCTATGCTGTTGAACCTGGATTTGTAAGGCGCACGTGAGGTTCGGCGATCGTGCCAATGTTAGTCGCCATGTTTCCAACTTCTCAATAGCGTCCGACTTAGTGGGAGCACTACTAGGACTCGTGGGACGGAATGGAGGTCTAAAGCATTGTAACCTTCCCCACAGTGGGCATGAAAGAACTGAGCAGTGCCAATTAAAGGCTGTTGCAAACAGGTGCCCCCAATAATTTGGCCCCAGAGCAGCTGGCAGTACTACAGCTTGTGCTGTTGATTACAATTATATGCACTCCTGACCTCAAACCTCCAGGATGTCGTGTTTTTAACGCGTCAGCGCCCCCCACGCATGCTGAGGGAGGCAGTGCGGTGCCCTTGCCTGGTATTTAGCCGCTATGTCATTGCATCCCTATATTTACTACAAAAGGAGCACTGCCCCTACAACAAGCCCATCTATTGGCTTAGTCAATGCTTCTACTTGCATCAGATAAAAAGCCACAATTATAGCTCAGCTGCATAGCCAACCAAGAGCTAGCCGCCCCCATCCATAGCTGCCAATGTTTCAGATTGGTATGCCTTACATTTTCATAATTCCAAAACACCTATGAGTGACATTTAAATGACTATGCCTGACACTTTCTTGCGAGCAAAATCAAACAATGAAGATGAGGGAGACCTATCGATATCATTAATTACACCCATTAGACCAACGAGAAACTCTAAGACCACTAAGGATTAAGGCCGCATTAGTGCGCATTTCCGGGCTTGGAGGCGCCTTGCGCGATGTACACATGTTCCATCCCTTGGTGGCACAAGGACCTTGTTGTCCAAGCAGCAAAGTCTTCACTCAATGCAATAAAACTAAACCGATTGCTCACAGCGCACGCTCCCCACAGCGCCCCCAGGCGCCAACGGGACAAGCCGAAGTTTGTACCGAGCATCCCAACTCCAAGGAAAGGCACCACAACCAACCAATCCGCTGTGCAGGTCACTCACAAAGGCCCCACTGTAAGGACCCCACCTTAACGACGGCCCCTACATAAACCTCGAGTGCACCTTGTGAATAATGTAGGCTGAAAACGACTTCCCGTCGCTCATACGCTGTCATTTCATGCAGAACGAACACCGGTAGACCTGGAGCGATACCCCGGAGTTTACAGCTGCCGGTCCGCGGTGACATCAAACACCTAACCTGTGTGCTATTAAAATTCAATCTTTTGCCCAAACACAGTGATATAATCCTGTGGCAACAAACTGGCTATGAACAGAACGCTTTATCGCCCTTATGCAGGAACTAGGGCTGTTCCACCTAGCAAGGACGCTGCGCCCATATAATCCAGCAGCCAAAGCGTGTCCGTGAACCACCGAACATATCCTGTGATGCTGCATGTTCTGCGCTATCCCATACCTGGAAAACGCAAGTGCCCCAGTTAAATTACATCCTCATGGGGGAAAACATACAAAAGACACGTGAATAGCAGTTGGCAAGTGAGCACATGTTCGTAAACAAAATGCTCCCAGTACATCCAAATAAGGGCGCTGCGACCAATGATCCGGCCGTCTAAGCGTGCTCCTAACAGCACACGCCCCACCAACATACATCATGTGACGTTGCCTGTTCTGCGCCACCCCGTGCCTGAGCAACACAAGTACCCAGACAATTAAACAAATTGCCGAGGAACACCGGGGGAATTGGGTGTCCTTACTTACTTCTTCAGCTATTGCACAAGTCCTGTGCCGGAAATCCTCTAAATAGTGCAGCTGCACTTTGGGGCCTATCAGATCACGCCTGACTCTGTAGTTTTCCTGCTGCGGTTTGCCCCCACTATGATCACTGTAGGCTCCATCATGCCAAGCTGTTGACACCTTCGACCGAACGTAAAGCACAACCATGGGACAGTGCCATCTGGTGCTAAAGCACCCCCCTGAGGATAGTCGACTACCCCTCTCAGTGAGTCACAGTCAACTCCGTGTATTATGAAGAATTGGTAGCAATGGGAGTGCACGCAGCTACGTTGTCAAGGCAGACCTAGCAACGGTAAAATTGCATCCCTATTCTTGGAGTAGCGCTGCTCAGATAGGATGACTGGAGACTAAAACAGAAACAGTGGGATCTGTTTATTTAACGTTATTTATAGGCATAAATCTTACCACTGTATCAATTTGTAATATGGTCTTGTGGGGAGTGGAGTTGACAGACCAGTGCACTGTGCCGTATTTTAATCATTTATTCTTGAGCGAGTGCTGTTTGGTTCCAACAACTTGCAAACAAGCGTCACCGGGGCAGTCGCAAGTACAGTAGCTGAAATTTTACAGGCGCAACTAGGCTAGGGTTTCCCACCTCTAGTCTGAAAAAAGCTAAAGATGTGGATTTTTGTTGGACAAAACATTAGCGCAACCACTTCAACCTTTGCAAATCATGTGAGAGGACTTAAGGGATCCGAGCGAGCAGAGCCCTAACTCTTTCATTATTGCATCACGGATTCACTGGCATATATTAAAAAACCACTGCAAGCAGGGCAGCCCTTGGTTCTGTTACCACAATACCAGTGGTAGATATCATATTGGCTATACAAATAAAGCTATTAATTGGCTTGGAGAATAGTATAGACAAGCTTATAATACCCGGGCTGCAATAAGGAGATGAGGGATCAGACTGCTGACTGGAAGGGCTTTACAAGAACCCAAACATGGACATTGGCATATGTTTATTGGTAGGCCCGGCGCTTAAGTGATTCAGCCCGAACCGCAGGATGTTGAGCCCTCGCTGAGACTCAAACCCGCTACTGAGTGCCAAAGTTGTCAGTGCAAGCTCTTACGCCCCAACTTAATTTGCACCTAGGGTTCGATCATAAGCAGAGGATAACAGGCATGAGTATTTAAAAATGCACCTACTGCGGGATAACACCAATGGATTTCACTTGATTCTCGCCCTTCGGCTTACACATATGCAAGCTGATGACGGAACGGGAGTGCAATCGGATGCATTAACCTCATAATTAATTGTTCCACTGCTCCCCAAAATGTCGCCAGTGCCCCCGGGAAAGGGGGCATGGGTGGGGGGGCATGGAGCCACCCACGGCGACTCCCCAACAGGTGCCGAGATGTGGTTTACTGCACCCTGCGTGATGCCCGCCCGAAACAGGAGCACAGCAGATTACCCGGGGAGGGCCCCGCAACAGGCCTTCCTACGAGCAACGGGGGCAGGGGCTTTAGTACTAGGCCCGTGGCCCCCCATTTGGCGTTCCGATTGGGTCCCCCTACCAGGACCGTGCAGCTAGGCCCCTGGCAAGACGTGCTGCTCTGCCGGCATTATGTGACTCAGGGACCACAACCTTTGCAACAACGGCACTTAGGCCCAACCGTTGCAAATCCCGCTCCCGGCACACACGAAGAGTCACCTAGGGGTGGGGGAAGCAAGACCCGGTGTCACCGGCAAGAAGCGTGCCCACCGGCTGCCGGCCCACTCGCACACCTGGGGAGTGCCGTGCAGGGCTCTCAGCATGGCAGCTGAGGCCAACCCTCATATGCGGTTATCGCCTGGCGATCGGGCCCACTGCGCTGCTAGCTTGCCCCTTGATGCATCGCCTCTGGAGCTTCCAGTGCGCTGATCATGGAAGGGGGGGGCCGTGCTAAGGAATGGTGAGAGGAGCTAGTGACGCTCCTCTGTCTACGTCCGATCGGTCGCCTGCGCGATGTGAGGCCGGGAAGTGTGTACCCCACTTACCCTGCCCCCCGTCCCAATCCCTCACCAGCACCCCACCCGCAGGTACCGACACCAGCGGACCTACTGCGGGGCCGGGCCAAAGAATTTGCAGCTAGGAGGGGTCCCACACCGGCCATGGCCTTACGTGGTGGGACGGGGTGACCGCACTCACCTCACTACCGGACGCGACCGACCGCACGACCTCAGGACCACATGTCCAGCAGCAGACCAACAGCACGACCCACCAGACGGCGTGTCAGGCGCCAAAGAGGACCCAAAATGGAGGGGGGAGGCCTAAATACCCTCCCCACCTCCAAGGCGCACCGGAAGTGATGCGCCTAGCGTGCCCAGGTAAGGGGACTCCTCTCTGAGTCTGTCCCGACATAGGAGGGGGGTGGGGAAATGCCCAAATGGCACTACAGGGCCGCCCTTTTAGGGTGGCCCCCTGTGGGGGCCGTGGGCAGCCGCATTATCCTCCCACAGAAGGAGGATTGTTTTACACAGTTGGCCTGCCTGAACTAGAATTTCCCTAATTCACCATTCAAATTAAGGACATTTAGGGTTGGCTCTTTAAGGATAATAAAGCCTATTATAATGTGTGTGTGCATTAGTCTGTGAACCTTGGCAATTATACCATTTACAAAATGTTCCTACAAATGCCTTGTATAATAGATAGGAAAGACACTGTTACCTTGTACACATTTGCATTGCTTCAGCCACCACTAATTTTAGAGCTGCTGAGTTTAATACACCTCATTATGCTGTTTGACCCGCCTCATAAGTTCCTACAAGCGAAGGGAGACCCACCTATTGACTGGAAAAAGTTGAAAGAGGAGTTTGCTACATATCTTACAGCCATAGATGATGACAAAATGCCCTCAAACCAAAAAAAATAATTTTACTTCATCTGCCTGGCTCAGAAGGCCAAGAAATCTTCAGATCTTTACCAAATGTGCATTCACCTGATGCAGATGAGGATTTAGACGAATTTGAAGAAGCTATGTTGAAACCTACTTTAAGCACAACCCTAGAGAGGTATCACTTCTATACCAGGAGGCAAAGGAATAACAAGTGTTTTGATGAGTTTCTTACATACCTAAGGAGTCTCTCCAGTACATGTATTAGTGGTACAAAAACAGATGAGATGATCAGGGACAAATTAATGGTTAACACCAATGTAAGAAAGATCCAAGACCATCTATGGGTCATGGCAGTCTCGTCCCTACAAGAAGTAGTAAAGTCTGCAAAAGCCATTGAACAATCGATGTCCTGGGTGATGGAGGTCAATGAAGTCAAAGAACAGAAAAAGGAAGTGGAGAAAAAATAATTAGGCAACAAAAAACTCCACAAAGAAAAGAAGTCTGGGATAAGGATTGAACATTACAGATTTTGAAGCATGTCCTATGTTGGACAGAGGGTGTCCAGCACTGACCAAAGAATGTAGCACTTGTCATCTTTGGGGACATTTTGACATGGAGGAAGTATGAAGGTTGCCGAGATATCAGAGGAAGGAACCAGCGAAACTGCTACAAGATACGAGGAAGAAAATGCCAACTTAGTGCTAATGAACTGTTCAAAGGAAGGTGATGACATAGAAAATTTGACACCTCCCCAATGCGCTCTTCATCTAATGCAAACAGAGTTGTGTTTCTTGCCGATTCAGGGTCACCAGTTACTATAATGCCAAGAGACACGTTTGAAGCAAAATGGCCAACCAAACGCATGCCTTTGATCCCAGCAGACATTCGAGCAGTGACATTCGGTGGGAACAGGATCAATCTGCATGTGTACTTCTCCAACAAAGTATCTTTCAAAGACAGATAAGCTGAAATATAGATCTACATAGCCAATTCAGATGTTTGCATTTTAGGTTAGAGAGACTAAAGGCTCTTGAAAATAATCCTCAATCCATGTGCTACTGACCCGGTCATGGTCATCCGTGGAGAAGCAGTGGCGTAACGAAACTTGAGGGGGCCCCCCTGCAAAGTACATGGAGGGGGCCCCCCATGCTCTGCACCCAGTCAGGAGCTCTCAGGCCAGGGCCGGACTGGGAACCCAAAGCAGCCCTGGCATATTTTGTCAGACCAGTCCCTCTATGGTACGTAGCAAGCCAGCCTGACTTTTGCAAGTGGGCTTGGGGGGTGGGGTGGGGGAGAGGTTTCCCCCCAATAATGTTTTTTTTAAATGGCAAAAGTGGTGCATTATACAACATATTTTTCATTGTATATTCAAATGTATTAACTTTTAAAACATAGTAAATGATGACCTTACAGTGCACCGGGATACCCAGTCATACCCACGTTCTTACAGAGAACATAGAAAATAGACCAGAGAAGCACCACTAAATCTGTATCTCTTTCTTTTGCATGTTTTCCATCAAAGGTCACTGCTTTGTCTGTAATGTTTGGCACTTGAGGGGAGAGCGTGGGTGGCAGACAGAAGCCACATGGAAGTCTGGCTCATTTTGGTCTCGAGGATCCCACCATGAAGAGCCGAGCCAGAGCAATCATCTGCACGGAGGGTCCGATCTAGCTGCTGTGTCGGAGCTGGTCAAGGCCCTTCACCCAACTGGAAGCAGGATATCAGGAGAGAGGAAACAGGCCAGGCTGAGCCTACCTCGCACCAAGCCTCATTTGGAAAGCAGCCTGCGCAACTGGGGGCTGGCAGGCACTGAAAACCTCCCAATAGAAGCAACGCTTTCCCACCACCTCTCCCTGAGAAGAGAAATACAGAACCCCCAAAGAGGAAGAATGCAAAGAGGTTCTGGGCCACTTCCTGCTCAGGTGGAAATATGCCTCAGAGGAACTGGCACTGCCCACGAAGACTGAGGCGATGCAGCTGGAAAACTGCCGGATGGTGCCCTTCACCCACGCAAGGGAGCTGGCAGTATAAACCTTCTTGTGCCCACCCCCTTCCCTCGTGTGTCTTAGTGCACTTAAGTAGACCTCTATCTGCCTGCAGCACTCTTTAAATCAGCAATGGCATGCTGTATCACAGCCCGGTAACATAACACAATATAAAAACATAACAATGTAACACATAGAAAAACTTGGCACACCATACTATTGAACAACATAACATATCATGCAATTTCATTATAACATAACCCAACATACATGACATTGCAGCTCTTATAAGGTGGTCCGATTCTCACAATGTTGCTCTCATAGTTTTATGTTTAATATAACTTTTCATTTAAAACAGCAGGATCACAGATTTTTAACGTTTTCAAAATCATCTTAAGAGTCGCACTTTCATCAAACAATCTACTACACTCTGTCTCGTGTTAAAAACAACAATGGTGCAACCTCAAACAGGGCTGGTCTGAGGCATGCACTTAAATATTGAGTCCTGCCCCTTATAGAGTCATCCAAGAAATCAGGCATTCAAAAGCCCTGCCAAGCTAACTAACACATAAGGCAGCCACACCCATGCAACCCAGGGCATTACAGTCAGGATTTTAAAAAACAACTTTTCTGAAAAATGGTCACATGTTTTTTTTTTTTTTTTTATGAAATATGATGTCAATAAAATTCATCTTACTAATATGCTTCTTACTATTATGACCACATTATCAATACTCCCAGCCACTGTAAAACTATATCATAAATATGCCCACCCACACTTCCTGTCAATGGCATGGGCTGCACTGCTAATGTGGTGCCAAGACCACACACATGCTGGAGAAAGGATCTCTTTCTAATAAATATTACAGTCAATGGTGGCTTGCGTTTTTGAACTGATATATTACTAACTTGGTAGCAAACCATAGCATCCTTAGTCAGTTGTTCTCAAAATAGCTACATTGTGTATTTTTTAATCCTTTGCACCTTAGCAATGACAAGGATCACTTCAAGACTGCGTTATGACGGAAAGGCAGACATTGCACTGTAGAAAATACAGGGGCATCCAAGGTAGGTCCAGGAGGGCCGGACCCTTGCCAAATATTTAGGATATCCAAATAGAAGACATCCACATAAAATGACTCTAAATTGCATTTGTTTACATAGCGCATGGATAGCTGAATATCTTGCATGGATCCGGTTCTCCTAGACCTATGTTGGACACCCCTGAGAGACTCAACGTTTGCATTTCTTTCAGAGGAGGCACAGAAAGAAAAAATAGCAAGAGAAGCTTTGTATTTCAAGTGGCTGCTGAATTTTAACAACTGTTGATTTTAGAGCTGACAGTTCTAAAAGCAAATCGGCTACAGTGCCAAATGACCAACCATGGACAGACGCACAGATAACCCAGGCTAAAAGAAGATGCATGGACATTTGAAAAACCAGTCTGCACCAGGGGAGTGCAGCCCAAGCCGATAAAAAAGTAATTAGTGGAGGTGGCAGCCTGCACAAAATTTAGTGGAAAGTGCTGGAGGCGCTTTTCAGCCTGCAGATACACTCTTTTTGTGTAATCTAAGTATATTTGTTCATTTCAGAGTCAAAGAGGGAACGAGGATCTATCTTGAAGGACGTGCCGAAGGTTTTTTTATTTTTTATTTAATCAAAACAATGTCCACAGTTTTGTTAAAAAAGAATTGTTCCTGTACTGATATGGCGACCTTGAGTTTTCTCAAGTTGAAAGGAGATGGTCTCCTGCATTGTAAAGATTGGTTTAAATTGCTTTTGTTCACTTAACTACTGACGTCTTCCCACCGGCCGCTTGGTTGTAGGTGGTGATTTTGTCTTTGCCTTTTTTTGAAAATCAATAAAAAGATTTAAACCATAAATTGCTTTTGTTTGGGTTTTTTATTTAAAGTGTGTGCACTACAGGGCAGTCTGACGAAGGCAGATAACAATTAGCAAAGGTGCCGAGGGCGTGTGGTGTGGACAGGCAGGAGAGCAGAGTCGCAGAGACTTGTCCTGGACAGGTAGACTGGCTCACAGGAGTCGGCTCCAAAACACTGAGCAGTCAACACTGGCGTGGCACTTGGTGATAGTGCGGCTGGGTCTCGGATTAAGGCTCATGGTCTCATACTGTACAGAAGAGCGGCAGAAGTGCGGAAGCAGGGGCCTCTACCCCAGGTTTATCCTCCACCTTAGCTATAGAAAACACAGTTAGGTGATCCAGCCAGTGCCAGATCAGTGAAAGGATGTATCAGACAGGCTCTCACCACTAAAGGCACACATCAATGGCTGAAATAGCAAATACATCCAACTCATACAGTGCACGTTGCACTCATTGAATAGTGGTTTAATCTGAATCTGTATTGTTACGCCCCTGCCATTAAGCACAGTGACAATTAACTGGCACACTCATTTATTCAGCAACGCTCCAAACACCAATCAGATGAGCCAAGGAACTAATACAAGGGAATAGAGTGGAGGGGGTGAAACAAAAATGAACAATCAAGGTAACATAATGAAAGATGTATTGCAGAGCATGAGTTAGAATCATAGTTAGACCAAACACATTCATAAAGAGGAGGCAGTTGTAGGAGAGGTGGAGACTGCCAGGAGAGAGTGACTGTCATTGACGAGAAACAATACAGGAGGAAAGAAGCAGCCAGAAAATAAGAGTTTTCAAATAGCGAGAGACAGCAGGCCATAATGGATGTATAAGAGGAAAGAGAGACTGAAAGAGGATGCAAGATGATAATGTGTATGAGAAAGAGTAAGTGAAAGAGTTAGGGATAAAGAGAGAGAAAGACTACTGAGAAAGTCAGGACATTTGGCAAAGAGATAAAGGAATGAGTGAGAGAAACAGGTCAGATAGGTAAGGGTAGAAAGGAGGGACATTTATGGGAAAGAGACGAAAAGAAGAAAGGGAAAAGCAGAGAAAGAAACAAAAGAGCTAGAAAGAGAATGGGGGTATGGAGGGTCAGGAGTGACCACCTCTGAGCAGATGCTGTCTAGAGAGTAAGATTACCTGAAATGAGGGTCATTCACAGTGCATGAAGGGGACTATATGGAAGAATCACAGAAGAACAGTACATCATAGTAGCAGCTAGAGAGAGGGGAGGAAAGAAAGCAGGATGGAAACTACATGTTAGGAGATAACGGAGATCAAGTAACCCACAGAATGAAAAGTGAGGCAACCAACGGGGAAAAAGAGGGATGTTGTGTTGGGCATAGAGATTTGCAAGGTGATGGGAAGCCACTAGGAATAAGTACCTTGAATGCAGCGTGACTATGGTATTATAAATATTTGCTTTATTTCGAGTAGCAGAGCTCTGAGAGCTTTTACACAAGTTTTCAGTCCTTTCCTACAACACGAAAAACATACATTTTAAGGAAATGCAGTGCACTCATTTTAGTGCAGGTTGAAGAATAGAAAAGCTGTCCCATCTTTCTCACCCAGCTTTCAATAATTACGGAGGAAAAACATACATGTAAAAGGAGCAATGTCCACTATTCAGAGGATCATTGGGATAGAGCTGCAGGCCAGGGCTCTGAGCCATAGGCCCACCCTGCTACAATACCTAGACACTGACAGTCTGAGCCGACAGTGCCACTGCCAGAGTCATAGGATCTGAACCTGCCTTGGTTCTCGTCTCCATCCTCAGACCAGAGCAACATGTGCAATCCACATCTGCGGTAAATGTAATTCTGCTTGAGGTTGGAAATCCTAATGCAGGTGCATTTACTTGGTCAGATCTCACTTGGGGGGGGGGCAGCAGAACCTACCTCTCACAAGCAATACCAAGCAATGCAAGGAGTCACTCATACCCAGATTCCATCCTCTGTCAGGCATTGTTAAAACAGTTGCCTTTGTTCAGTACTTGCAGGGGCCCCAGTGGGGGCTTCTGGGATTTTGTTAAGTCTGGTGTGACCAGGTGGTGAGGCATAATGAATGCTATGGTATCAGCCTAATACCCCCAGGGCCTGCCAGTTACTCAATGCCTCCCTTTATTACATCAAGGTAGAAAGAAAAGGGCTGTTGGTGGACTCACCTGTTTGGGGGACACCAGTTAGTCCAGCGCTAGCCTCACTACTTCTTTAATCCACAGGAATCACAGCCCTTCAGCAGCTGAAGGATGCCAACATGGCTGGGGAGAAGGCTGCTACAGGACGCATGAGACCCCTTTGCTCTTTGCTGCTTGCCACGTCTGTAGTCTAACTCTGATAATGGACTCTTACTGAGGGTGCAGGCTGGATGTGGGAGGGTCCGCAGTCAAACACTGAATCCTGCTTTAGTCATCCATCCAGGCCTTCTGCAAGAGCCCGTCACCCACTCCTGCAATTAAAAAACCCTGGCCTGGCTTCCTGTAGAATCAGTGGCTTCCTAAAATGTAACAATAAAGTGTTACTTACAATTCTTTAGAGCAGTGTCAACTTATCGCACTGTCTCTGCACAAAGAACTGAGCAAGTTGCTGTCTGCTGAATATCAGGACAAGCAAGGTGCATGGCTGAGGGGTCCTGGGGGCCTCCTGAACCTGGGGGGGGGGGGGGTTAAGCCCCTTTGCCTGCACACACATTCACACACAGAGTTCTATCATCTGTCTCTCCCTCTCAGCATTGCTTCTTCCTTTGAACTTCCTTTTGACCTTCTCCTGATCGCTGCTCTGTCGACTGTTTCTTTCTCCACCCCAGCGCTCAGATTCCCAGATGAATACTGGGGTGCCTTTCCTTCCAGGCCTCTGCACACAAGCAAGAAACAAAAGCTATAAATTGCAACTGTTTCTTTTTTGTATGCGAGATCTTCAGAACTCTGCTACCTGCCCAAAGAAAGGCTGAAGCTAAACAAAACTGATGTGCATTGCTCAGGCCTGTGCTTCAGCACTCACTTCAGTGTGGGGCCGAGGGGCCCCCTTCAAGTGTAGGGAAGCCTGGGGGCCCCCACGCACCGCTTATGCCCCTGCTTCCAATGCCTCCCAGCAAATCCTGTTTCTGGAGCTGCAAACTTTCTCCGGCCCAAGTCAGCTCTGTGCTGCCTCAGAGGAGCAGTACCCTGTGGTGAATGCTCTCTCTGGGGACCCCACCCCCATCCTTTTTCCGGGCCTGGCTCGTGGCTCTGACTGAAGAGAAACAATGTAACTTGTTACTTTGTTTCTCTTCAGTCCTGGGTCAGTGTGAGGAGCTCAGAGCAGGCTGCACACTGCAGCTGCTTTAGAGCAGTCGCACACAGCTCTGCACAGATAAGCTGAGGGGGCCCCCTTCACATACTGAAGACTGGGGGCCCCCCCGCACCGCGGGGGCTGCGGGGGTGTTTGTTACGCCCCTGTGGAGAAGATTAAGGACATTACATCTACCATTTGTTTCCGGAGGTGTTCAGCGACAAGGTTGGGAAACTAAGAGGTTTCACCTGTCACATAAAAGTGAAAGAAAACTATACACCAATAAGACCGAAAATGAGAAATGTGCCGTTCAGTGCAAGGGACGATTTGCAAAAGCTATTAGAGAAACTACACAAAGATGACATCATTGAAGAAGTAGAATCCTCCGATTCGATTTCTCCTATTATTTTGACAAAAAAATCAAATGGTAACTGTTAGAATTGGGGGTCTCTAGTTGGCACAGGTAGGTACTTGTGACAAATAGGGACCCTCGCCTCTAGTCAGGGTAGGGGGGTACACTCCTAAAATAACCCCTGCTCACCCCCTTGGTAGCTTGGCACGAGCAGACAGGCTTATCTCAGAGGCAGTGTGTTAAGCATTTGTGAACACATACAGTAATCCAGTGACAACACTACAGATGGACACCACACAAGTTTTATATCAAAAATAAGTATTCTTTATATAGATTTAACACAAGACCATAAACGACAAAAATCCACAATACTGTACTTAAAAATGGTAGGTTTAGCTTAGTTCTCTTCAGTTCTTAAAATGCGACACTTTGAGTCAATGTACCTTACGATGCGTTACGTTTCTACAACGGAATTGTTGCAGAGATGGAGATGCGACAAAGTTCTGGTGCAAAGAAATAAAGATGTCAAGTTCTTCCTGATGCGGCACGCTTCTCCGATGTTGCGAGAAGTCTCGACTCGATGCGTCAGGCTGCAGCGGCGACACCCTTGTTCCGTGATGCGACGACAGCGGCTTTGGCGGCGACACTCTTCTCCGACGTTGCGAGACACTTCCGCTCGATGCGACAACTGCAGCGGCGACACCCTTGTTCCGTGATGCGACGGCAGCAGCTCCGACGGCGGCACGCTTCTCCGTGGATGCGAGGCGCTTCTCTTGATGCGGTGCAATGCGACAGCTACAGCGGCGACATCTATGATGCGACGGCAGTGGCTGCGACGGCGACACGCTTCTTCCTCGTTGCGAGACTCTTCTCCTGATGCGGTGCAATGCGACAGCTACAGCGGCAACATCTACAATGCGACGGCAGCGGCTGCGACGGCGACATGCTTCTTCAGGGTTGCGGGACGTTTCTCGAGATGCGGTGCAATGCGACAGCTACAGCGGCATCATCTCCGTGATGCGACGGCAGCGGCTGCGACGGCGACACGCTTCTCCCTCTTGAGTCGCGCTTCCAGCTCCTTGCGACACGCAGTCCCTCAGAAGGCCCAAAACAGCAGCAGGCACTTCCAAAGAACTCTTGGGGAGCTGGTGGTTGAAGTCTGTTGTCCCTGAGACTTCAGCAGGAGGCAAGCTCTTTTCTCAAGCCCTTGGAGATCATTCACAAGTTGAATAAAAGTGCACACAAAGTCCTTTCTCCTTCCTTTGGCAGTCAGGCAACCACTGCAGGCAGATCCCTCTAGCTTAGGGATAGTCTTCTCCTCAGTTTCTTCTTGGTTCCGCTCCTCAGCAAAGGTTTCTTCTTGTTTCCCAAAGTGATCTAATTTCCTAGGGGTCTGGGTCCCCTTTTATACACAGTTTCTCTTTGTTCTCTGAAGGCAGAGAGGCCTCTGCCTAGTCCAAAACCAGTTCTGGTCAGTCCTGGAGCACTTTGTTTTTCTGACTCCTTCTTTCCTTTCAGAATGTGGGGCAGAGTGCTCAGCCGCCCGGCAGGAGGTGGAGCCAGCATTGTGGAAGGCAGGCACAGCCCTATTCAGACCCAGGTGCAACTCCTCCTCCACACTGGATGCAGATCTTTCTATTCAGCCCTGTGCTGACTCACCCTGTCTCCTGTAGCCACCCCCAGCCCTGTCACTCAAACTCCAGACAAGGAATACACAACCTAGCAGAGGCAGGCTTGGATAGTTAGGCAAGAAAATACCTACTTTCTAAAAGTGGTATATTCCAACACAGAATGTTAAAACCAACTTCACTAAAATATGTATTTTATCATCCTGAGTTCAGGCATACTAAATTCGTTTTTCTACCATGTTCCCTGGGTCAGTTCTGACTATAAGGTGTAATAGTCAGTCTGCCCATTCTGGCCTATGGGGAGCAGGTAGCCTTGCAATAGTGAAAAACGAAAACTGCTGTAATTCACTATTAGGACATGCCACACACACCAGGGCATGTCCTACCTTATACTTACAATGCACCCTGCCCTAGGGCCTACTCTAGGGGTGACCAACATGCAGTAAAGGGAAGGTTGGGGGACTGGTAAGTGGGTGTACTCACCAAGTCGACATGGCAGCCTTAGGCTGCACACAGGCTCCGCAATGGCAGGCCTGAGACACATTTTACAAGCTGCTTCTGTGGGTGGCACAACCAGTGCTGCAAGCCCACCAGCGGCATTGGATTTACAAGCCCTGGGCACACTGAGTGCACTGTACTAGGGACTGACAAGTAAACCAATCATCCAATCATGGAGTCACTAATCCATCACACAATTTATAATGGGGAGAGCATATGCACTTTAGCACTGATCAGCAGTGGTAAAGTGCCCAGAGTCATAAAACAGCCAACAACAGGTCACAAAAAATATAGGAGGAAGGCAAAAAGTTTAGGGATGACCCTGCAAAAAGGGCCAAGTCCAACACAACCCCTTCCAGCCAAAACGCAAGGGAGACCAATCACTACCCTGATGGGCTTCCTGCTTTGGGCGATAGAACCTGGACCCTGGCCCACAACAGCAGGGGCATACTCCAGTTCTACGCCAATCTGAACCTATTGGAATCCCTCTGTCCATACTCTCAGGGTCCACTAAGCTAGTCCATGGGGAACCCTTCTCTCACCGGTGGACACCACCTGTGCAGCACCTAACCTTAACTTGCTCACAGGTGTGTCCCAACAGACAGACAGCAAGCCACAGTGGCCACTGACAGTGGTCAGGATGAGACCCAGGCCTTATGCCTCTCAGGGCTCTCAAACCTCTGTGGCATCAGAGAGCGGGGGGCAGTAGCCCCAGGTGCTTGGCACCCTTTGTCCACTCTCCCTCCTGTCAGGTCAGGTATGACATCCTGGCGCTGACCCACCAGCCCCGGGCCTATACCCGGCGGCTGGACTGGAGACTGGGGTGGGCTTTCCCACACCCGGTCCTCCTCCTTGGGGCTCTGTACCCTCCCACCTGGAGCAGTACCCCCTTCCAGAATTGTCAGGGCACCTGCGGCAGGTGTCCTGCACAATTCGCCCACCAGTTCAGGGGTTCTATCCTGCAACTGGGATCCCAGCATAGGGTCTGTACCCTTAGACTGGGTAGAGGCCAGGGGGGGGCTGTCCTCTCCCCGCCCCCTTACTGGGGTCCGGCACCCTCCCACCTGGAGCGGTGCCCCAGAAGACAAACTGGTAGGGGCACTGTTAGCAGCTGCCCCTTCCTCCAGGTCAAGGGGGACACCCTGAACCTGGCCCTCCAACCCAGGGTCTGTACCCTTAGGCTGGACCTGTGCCTGGCAACCCAGGACTTCCGGGAGGGTACACCAACCCCCCCCAAGGAAAACACACTCCTCTAGAGTTGTGTAAGAATCTGCCTGGCGCACCAGGACTTCCTGGGGAGCACGCATGCCCCCCCAGAGGGTAACACATCTCTCAGGTGTTGTGTGACAGTCTGCCTGGCGCAGATCTCCCAACTCCTGTCCATCTGACAGCGCGTGAAGATCCCCCAGGACAGAAGTGGTGTCACCATGGTCATTCACTGGTGACTCAGCCCTTCTGGCTGGTCCCTGACCCACTGGTTCTTCCACTGGGGACTCTCTCCCCCTCTCACCCCTCACTCTGGACTTCTGCACCCTCCCAAGTGGAGCGGCACTGCCAGACACCAGAAACACTGGAGCTCCATTTACAGATGCTCCAGGTTCTCTAGACACTAGGAGATCCTCCTCAACAGGCGGCCCATCAGGACAGCCTAGGCTCCCTACCTGGTGTTCCCTTAAAGAACCATCCAGGCTCTGAGACTGGGTTTCGGGCACCTTGGGACACGCAGCCCCACACTCACTCCTTCTCCACTGAGACAGGACGTGAGTCCCTACACCCCTCCCATTACCACGGGACCTAGCTGGGCTACACTGAACCTCTCCCACCACTCTGGGTTGGAAGACACCTGAGCCACTCCTCTTAGGGTCACTCCCCAGTGCCTCTTCAGACCCTCTGGAATCCACCAAAAGGTCTGCCTTCAATGTGAGCTCCCTGAGGTCAGAGAACTCACACTCCAACAGGTGTTGGCATAGCTCTGGAAAACAGGGACTTACAATATGCTCTCCCAAAATTGGATCACACAGTCCCCCACAGGGGTTAACCAAACTATCCTTCACCTCACCATCCAGTGCCTCGCACACGTACCCCACACCACTCTCCTGAGATTGGCAAGACAGTATCTGACTGTCTCTGTCACTCAACCCACACTCTTCTGGGCGGTCTTCACACTCACATACCAGGACTTCAACCATGGGGGAACCCCTCTCCCTGCACCTCTCATCTAGAGTCAGTAGAGTGTCCCTCCCACCACTAGGACCATGAATCCCTGCGTCAGTTTCCCTATTCCTCTCAGGGACACTGCACACTACTGGAGCTACCTCATATTCTTGAACCTCCTGGTGTATGTTAACCCCCTCCGAGTCAGGCGCCACATCTCTGGGTGTGTGTACAACTCCCTCAGCACTAGATAACATAATTTTGCTGCCACCATCTGAGCTGGACTCCCCCTCCAACTCAGCAAAGCTCATGTCCTGAGCTGCCCAAATTTCTTCTTCTTGGGCTAAGGCCCTCTGAGCCTCCTCAAGCTCTCTCAGCTCTTCGTCAATCTCTCTCAGTCTCTGCTCATGAGCCAGAAGCCAGCTATCTTTTCCTGTTTCTCCCTCACTTTTAGGGAATTCCTCCTTCTCAGACTCAACTGGTAGTGTTGCCATCCAGCTGGGTAACTCATACTGAAATAGGGATGCCTCTAGATCCTCCCTGGACCTTCTCTTCACAGGCAGCCCCCTTTCCTTGCAAAACACACGTAGTTCCTTCATTGTGTAGACAAACATGTGCCAGAAGTAGAGTTCCATTTTGCAACAACTAACCAGAGTCATAGATTCAAAAATACCTCCAGGAGGACACCATAAAACAGAAAAACAGTATGTGGTTGCGTTTGGTCTGCACTCACTAGTAGTG
The DNA here is from genome assembly GCA_963921515.1 of Calotriton arnoldi. Lineage (NCBI taxonomy): Eukaryota > Metazoa > Chordata > Amphibia > Caudata > Salamandridae > Calotriton > Calotriton arnoldi. Next base: position 3,043,261 of record CAWUFW010000615.1, on the reverse strand, counting down.
TTCACCAATCACTGTACATGAGTCACAAATGCAAGTCCAGAATCCTCACCGCTGACCACCAATGTTAGAATTGGGGGTCTCTAGTTAGCACAGGTAGGTACTTGTGACAAATAGGGACCCTCGCCTCTAGTCAGGGTAGGGGGTACACTCCTAAAATAACCCCTGCTCACCCCTTGGTAGCTTGGCACGAGCAGACAGGCTTATCTCAGAGGCAGTGTGTTAAGCATTTGTGAACACATACAGTAATCCAGTGACAACACTACAGATGGACACCACACAAGTTTTATATCAAAAATAAGTATTCTTTATATAGATTTAACACAAGACCATAAACGACAAAAATCCACAATACTGTACTTAAAAATGGTAGGTTTAGCTTAGTTCTCTTCAGTTCTTAAAATGCGACACTTTGAGTCAATGTACCTTACGATGCGTCACGTTTCTACAACGGAAGTGTTGCAGAGATGGAGATGCGACAAAGTTCTGCTGCAAAGAAATAAAGACGTCAAGTTCTTCCTGATGCGGCATGCTTCTCCGATGTTGCGAGAAGTCTCGACTCGATGCGTCAGGCTGCAGCGGCGACACCCTTGTTCCGTGATGCGACGACAGCTGCTTTGGCGGCGACACTCTTCTCCGACGTTGCGAGACGCTTCCGCTCGATGCGACAACTGCAGCGGCGACACCCTTGTTCCGTGATGCGACGGCATCAGCTCCGATGGCGGCACGCTTCTCCGTGGATGCGAGGCGCTTCTCTTGATGCGGTGCAATGCGACAGCTACGGCGGCGACATCTACGATGCGACGGCAGCGGCTGAGACGGCGACACGCTTCTTCGGGGTTGCGGGACGTTTCTCGAGATGCGGTGCAATGCGACAGCTACAGCGGCGTCATCTCCGTGATGCGACGGCAGCGGCTGCAACGGCGACACGCTTCTCCCTCTTGAGTCGCGCTTCCAGCTCCTTGCGACACGCAGTCCCTCAGAAGGCCCAAAACAGCAGCAGGCACTTCCAATGAACTCTTGGGGAGCTGGTGGTTGAAGTCTGTTGTCCCTGAGACTTCAGCAGGAGGCAAGCTCTTTTCTCAAGCCCTTGGAGATCATTCACAAGTTGAATAAAAGTGCACACAAAGTCCTTTCTCCTTCCTTTGGCAGTCAGGCAACCACTTCAGGCAGATCCCTCTAGCTTAGGGATAGTCTTCTCCTCAGTTTCTTCTTGGTTCCGCTCCTCAGCAAAGGTTTCTTCTTGTTTCCCAAAGTGATCTAATTTCCTAGGGGTCTGGGTCCCCTTTTTATACACAGTTTCTCTTTGTTCTCTGAAGGCAGAGAGGCCTCTGCCTGGTCCAAAACCAGTTCTGGTCAGTCCTGGAGCACTTTGTTTTTCTGACTCCTTCTTTCCTTTCAGAATGTGGGGCAGAGTGTTCAGCCGCCCGGCAGGAGGTGGAGCCAGCATTGTGGAAGGCAGGCACAGCCCTATTCAGACCCAGGTGCAACTCCTCCCTCCACTCTGGATGCAGATCTTTCTATTCAGCCCTGTGCTGACTCACCCTATCTCCTGTAGCCACCCCCAGCCCCTGTCACTCAAACTCCAGACAAGGAATACACAACCTAGCAGAGGCAGGCTTGGATAGTTAGGCAAGAAAATACCTACTTTCTAAAAGTGGTATTTTCCAACACAGAATGTTAAAACCAACTTCACTAAAATATGTATTTTATCATCCTGAGTTCAGGCATACTAAATTCGTTTTTCTACCATGTTCCCTGGGTCAGTTCTGACTATAAGGTGTAATAGTCAGTCTGCCCATTCTGGCCTATGGGGAGCAGGTAGCCTTGCAATAGTGAAAAACGAAAATGGCTGTAATTCACTATTAGAACATGCCACACACACCAGGGCATGTCCTACCTTATACTTACAATGCACCCTGCCCTAGGGCCTACTCTAGGGGTGACCAACATGCAGTAAAGGGAAGTTTGGGGGACTGGTAAGTGGGTGTACTCACCAAGTCGACATGGCAGCCGTAGGCTGCACACAGGCTCTGCAATGTCAGGCCTGAGACACATTTTACAAGCCGCTTCTGTGGGTGCCACAACCAGTGCTGCAAGCCCACCAGCGGCATTGGATTTACAAGCCCTGGGCACACTGAGTGCACTCTACTAGGGACTGACAAGTAAACCAATCATCCAATCATGGAGTCACTAATCCATCACACAATTTATAATGGGGAGAGCATATGCACTTTAGCACTGATCAGCAGTGGTAAAGTGCCCAGAGTCATAAAACAGCCAACAACAGGTCAGAAAAAATATAGGAGGAAGGCAAAAAGTTTAGGGATGACCCTGCAAAAAGGGCCAAGTCCAACAGTAACATGAGACTATGAGACTATGTGTGGACCTAAGAGCAGGCAATGTTTGCATCATTGCTGATAGTTATTCACTGCCGAGGATCAATGAGCTCCTTTCAATGTTGAACGGAGCAGCCATCTTTTCCACTCTAGACTTGCACAATGCATACCCTCAGATAGAACTGTCAAAACAATCACGTCATCTTACAGTCTTCATTACCCGTTTCGGGTATATCAGTACAAAAGGATGCCCTTTGGCTTATCATCAATCGCTTCCACGTTCTAAAGAATGATGTTCCATCAATTTAAAGATATTGAAACCAATGTGCGGTACTTTCAGGATGACATGATAATTTTCACAAAAACAGAAAAGGAACACAGGGTAATTCTCAGTGAAGTATGTAGGAGACTGAAGAAGGCTGGTCTGGTTCTACGTTCCCACAAATGCAAATTATTTCAAGCAAAAGTGGAGTATTTTGGTCACAAATGGTGTCAAACCCACAAGGTCTTAGGTAGATGCTATACGCTATGCTCCTCCACCAGGTGATAAATAGAAATTGAGGTATTTTGCATGGTTCTCCGAATATTACAGTATATTTGTCAAAAATGTAGCTACTTTAATGGAACCTCTACGCAAATTGTTGAGAAAGGATGGCCAGTATGTGTGGGAAGAGGAACAACAGACAGCTTTTCTCAACACTAAAGACCAGATAATAGAGGCCCCCATGTTGCAACTGTTTGTCGATGCGAAGTTGTGCATCATAACGGTGGACGGACGTGTTTATGGTCCTGGAAGCATCCTCTCACAAAAGTCAAGCGACAAGATATGGACAGAGGCATATACATCCAGAACATTAAGCAAAACCAAAATGAAATACTCTGTGATTGAAAGAGAACTGCTTGCATGTGTCTGGGTGATCAATCACATTAGACATTATGTATGAGGTAGTAGATTAGCATTACACACTGACCACAAACCTTTTGTACAGATCTTGTCACCGGGTGGTGGGGGAAAAGCCACAGCACGAATGACCAGGTTGTGCTCCAAAATACAAGAATACAATTTCGAAGTGGCTGATGTACCTGGTAAATGTAACCAACCAGTGGATTGTTTATCCAGACTTCCCCTAGAGGAGCAACTGGAGACATGCCTTTCAATGGATGATGGGGACGTCGTGGCCTATATTGGTGATAGGTGCAGAGATTTTGGTGAAGTGGTTAAGTGAGAGTGTGTGGATTGAGAAGATACCAAAGATGAGGAACTAAAGCTATTGAGATTTATTAATCAATTTCAGATTCCCCTGACGAAGGGCTTGTGTATCAGCCCGAAATACATTGGGAGAAATAACAGTGTTGAGCATTTTGCTGACTTTAAGCTGTTTGAGTTTCTACATGGACTGAATTTCATCTGCAAACCACAAGAATAAAGCAGAATGAACCTGGCTTCATTTCAAATGATTCTTTTGAATTAATGGATGCAGTGATTCCTTTTTTTGTTGCCACAGTTCAAGAACGGTTTCAATTTGTATTATATTTGTATAAAACAATTTTGAATTTATGTACACTTTTTTAAGTGACCTTAAAGTAGTGCACTTGGTATTCCTGGATACGTATCTGGGTTTGGAGTTTTTACATTATGAATTAGGTGGCTGGCAGAGCCCCCGACTAGGTGCACATGCAATTGTGACTATTTGTTTTAATAGATTTGATGATTCTGTTTGAATAAGTTTAATTGAGTACATTCCAGCTGCATACTGTCTCTTTTAGAAAGTTGGCATTTTCCTGCTCACAGTCATTTGGTGCCTGCAGCCTTCCCTGGGTTACATGACTGGGTGTAACCTGCAGTTAGACATTGGGAATTCCTCCTGTGCTCGCTCTGCCTTCACACAAAGGGCTTGTCCCTTCCACATTGTCTCTGTATTCATCGTGGAATCAGGGCTGGGGAGTCAGGAAGTTCCAAGCACTTCAAAGAGAAACATCTAGAAACTTCTCCGAACTTCAAAGGAGGCACCAGGTAAAAAATAGGGCCCTCAGACTAACTCTTCAGTCCACTCTCTGGACCTATGGCAAGACTCTCAGAGGATTGCCTGCTGATGTAGCCTGCTGTGTACCTCACAGGACTACTTAGTTGCACCTGGAAGGTCTGCTTTGCTGCCTGGAGTCTGCCTTGAACCCTCAGATGCCAGCTCTGCTGTTTGAGCCCTGCTTAAGCACAGGTTAATTTAGTGACTTTTTGTGGTTCATTCTGCCAGGGATTGTGGCTGTTGCTTGACCAGGGATCACACCCCAATTTCTCACAATAATCCTTCCTCCGTAAGGTCTTTCCTGTGCTATCCCACTTTCTGGCCCCTTACTCCGGATACTCTCTTCAGGCTTATCAGTATGACATTTTTTGATGCTACCAGAAACCTCTGTCCCACATTTCGGATGGTACTGTCTTTTCTGCTAGGTCTTCCTCCGGTGTGAAACCAGGGAATCTCCTCCACTGTGAATGAGACAATTCGTCAGCCACATGGTTATCTAGGCAGGAATATGCCATGCCCTATATACGATGTTGCAGGTAACAAGTTTCCTCATCAGGCACAGAACATGCTGATCCCTTGTGGACAGCCTGTTGAACATGTGCACCACTAGCTGGTTGTCCACCCTGAATGCCACTTTTCTGAAATGCAACCCTCAGCCTTACCGCCAGCACTACTGGGAAAATTTCCCAAAATACATTGCTGTACTTCTTTTGCTGCCATACATCCAGCTATGCTTCTGCGCATCACCTTCATTTCCAGACCAAGCCAAATCCTTCTGCCCTGGATGCATAAGAAAATATTTCCAATGTCCACGTGACTGCTGTCACACCATCACTCCATTGCCATCTGCCAAAAATCGGTGACACACCACCAAGTCTCTATTTATACTATTAGTCATTCTGATCCTGTGATGGGGATTGGTCACTCCCCTCATTCAGCAAGCCAACTGTCTTCAAAAACCTCTCCCTGGAGGACCAGCACCTGATATGCAAAGTTCAATAGTCTGAGTATTTGCTGAAGAATACTCGGCTCACTCTCTTCCTAATGGCCAGTGTCAACAGCGCTCATAATCTTTGCAGCTTATCTGCTGGCAAACGTAATGCCATCACCACTGAGAAAAGCTATATTTCCAAAAATGTAGGCCGCATAGTGGACCTCTCTGTTTTTCCATCTACCAAGTGGATCCCAAAATGCTGTGTTACTTCCTGGAAGATCACCATGAGCTGTGCATAATCAATGTCGTTCTCTACCTTGCCTACTATAAAAAAGTTGTTGTGGTAGTGCAGCACGTGCCTACACCTCACCATTCTTCTCACTGGCTGCTCCATAAATGTGCTGAACCTCTCAAAGGCCACGCATGCACCCACACAGCCTATGGGCATGGCCTTGTCTATGTATATCTGCTCTTCAAATTGTATACCCAGTAACTGAAGGTCCCATGAGTGAACTGGTAGCCGTCTGAAAGCAGACTTTATGTCTGCTTTCCCATCTCAGCTGCCCTTCCACACTGTTTAACTAGTCTCACTGTCTTGTCCAAGCTGAAACCAAGCACTCATCTTAGTCCAAGTAATCTTTGACAGAGGACCCTTCCAGCCACAAAAGATGGAGTATTAAACAGAATGCACCCTCTGTCTTCTTTGGCCCAATGGCACTTAGTGATATTATATAGTCATCTATCAGTGATGTCTCAAACAGCCCTGGCATCCTCCCACCTGCTACCTCGTTTGTCAATCTGTCACATATAACCTGTTTCTACCCTTTGCACGATTTCAGATTCACCTCCCACATCTTGCTTCTGGGACTTACATAGGATATTCTGAACCAATATGCAAATTTCCCTTCAGATAGTCGGCTGCCTTCTGATCTGGGTACATCCCCAGCCACTTATCCATGCTGCCCATGTCAATCAATCAATCAATCAGGGGTTTTGTAAAGCGCGCTACTCACCCGTGAGGGTCTTAAGGCGCTGGGGGGAGGGGGGAGTGCAGCACCGGTTCAGTCGAAGAGCCAGGTCTTGAGGTTCTTCCTGAAGGTGTGCAGGGTTGGGGAGCATCTGATGTTGACTGGGAGCTCGTTCCAGGCCTTGGCTGCAACGTAGGAGAAGGCTCTTCCGCCTGCTCTGCTTCTGCGGATGCGGGGGGTCTCTGCCAGGGCGAGGTCGGCGGAGCGGAGGTTCCTTTTGGGTATGTGGAAGGAGTCTCTCTCGTTGAGGTATTTGGGTCCGATGTTGTGGAGGGATTTGTAGGCGTGGGTGAGCAGTTTGAAGGTTACTCTCTTCTCGACGGGGAGCCAGTGGAGGTCTCGAAGGTGTTGGGTCATGTGTTTGTGCCGTGGGGTCCCGAGGATGAGTCTGGCTGCGGAGTAACTGCCCTTCTTATGCACCCATTTTCCATCTCCCCTGAACTGCCACTCTGTGTTCCCTTGGCCTTTGTGATAGTGGAGAACCAGATATATCCCCTCATTTTTTTGTAGTAGTGCCTGAATTTGCAACAATATAGGTAGGCTATCCTATTTTCAGTTTCTGTTTTTTGTAAATGCTGGTGTTTTTTTTTCAGTGTTTTCAATACCTTAACAAAAACTGCGGTTATCAGTGGTTACACATTTTCGAGCAATTAAAAACAAAAGAAACAGTGTTTATCCGGTGTTTATGGAAAGTTTTGCTTTTATTATTGTTTGCTTTCTGCACTGATAGTGCATGGTCTATAGACAGTGTACGTACAGTGTATATGAGGTTGAAATACATTTTTACCAATCAAACTTATTGTAGTATACCATACAATATTTCTTCTGTGAGTCTTTGGTCATGCACGCTCGCTCTTTCCTTCCCATATAATCTTTTATCTTTGAAAAGGTACTCAGCATTGGCACTTGAGACAGGCAATGCCAAAACAACCAGTACACAATTTGCTAACTCTGGCCACTGACATAGCTTTCCATGCCAATACTGGTGTACCTGAAGACTGCGATTCTCGTGGACAGGTTCAGCAACATATACGGTGAACTGGGCACATATGCCCTCAGAGTTATTGAAGCGGTCAAAAATGAAGCAGTACTGTTCAAAATCCGCTTTAAGGAAGGGATCTAGAACTTGTGCATGAAGGGTAATTTCTATGCATCATTGTAAGCCATTTCTCATGCTTTGTAAAAAAACAATCCTGAATTACTCCTCAACTGTTTTTGCTTACCAAGTGACAAGCATTCTAACATGGAACATGTAGCAGTGCCAAAGTCACTTAAAGTTTCGCTCAGCCTACTCTCATGGAGATTTTTCACATCTATACAAATTAAAGCTGAACACTTGGTAGACAAGGGTGTTTTCAGACTCTAGTTTTTTGATTATGTCCAGTACAGCACTCATGTTTTCCTGTAAAAATCTAATAATGCAGTGTGTAGGAGAGTAGGATCTGCCTCTTATGTTGCCCCCACTTTTTTTCTGATGTTTACACTGGTTTCTGGCTATAGTCTGGCTGGGTCCCTGCTAATCAGGGCCCCAGCCTCTCTGTTCTCTCTAAACGACTTGGAGTGCACACTAGGTGCACTAGTGATTGGATACTGTGGTACCTTATGAGTCCCTAGTATATGGTACCTTAGGTACTAAGGGCATAGGTACTTCACAGGCCTACCAGGGGCTGCAGCATGTATTATGCCACCCCTGGGAAGCAGACTAAATCTGACTCCACAGGCCTGCTACTGCAGCCTGGGTGAGGTGGTGCTAGCACTCCTCACTGAGATATAGGTTCCCTATATCTCTCCTACACACACATATAAACCTATCAGTCACCCCTAAGGCAGGCCCTATCAATCCTGAGGGCAGGGTGCTTGGCTTCTATGTGAGGGGGTGCCTCTGCCTGAGCAGGGCCCCTCTGCAGCTCTCAGAGTCCATTCTCTGGTGCTGTTTGTGGATGCGGTTAAACCATATACTCTTAAGTGCATTATATCCTCGCGGTAAAATGCTAACTTTGGAATGGCTGCATCAAAACATGTTGTGTTTGGTGTCAAACATCTTGGAATACTACCCCCCGCCAGTCCTGGCGGCGGGGGTAGCATTCCACCCTTCTAGAGGGATAGACATGTACCTACTGTGGAAACGCGGTAGAATCCTGCAGAGCCGTGGCATCACAAAATGGATGCCACCAGTCACAGACACTAGGCTGCCCTCCTGCTGATGACCAACACTCGCAGTGGAGGAAGCCCAACAATAGATATCCTGTCCCAAGGGGGTGTGACCACCTCCCAGACAGGGTTTAGTGTATTGGGGCTGGGTGGGTGCACTCTTAGAGTGCTTTGAAGTCCTGCACTGGGGGAGCAGAAGGCTCCTCTGTGCATACCCCAGTTCAAACCGGCTCAGGGGTTACCTGCCCCTGCTCTGGCGCGAAACTGGACAAAGGGAAGTGGGTGTAGCCACCCACTCCCCTGACCCTCCCATAGGTAGGGTCATAGAGCTAGTCCCTCCCCCTCTTTTAGTAAGAGGGGGAACCTGTGCATTGCAAACTAGATATCCCTGGACGGTGCTCTACAAGAAGAATCCCGGACCTTCGATGTTCCACTACCTTTGGAAGACTGAAGAATCTCCCTTGGAGTCAAGGAGTTACTCCCCTGCTTGGCAGGCACCAAAAACTATGCTGCTCCCGCCAGAGTCCGAAGTCCCTGCAGCCCAAGAAGTGGATTTCCTGACTTTTCAAAGGCCATCGTGAGTCCCCAGCGAAGCTGAGGCCAGTGGACCCCAAGAGTGATGAGGAACCGCGACCCCTGGGTACCGTGCACTATTGTCAAGTGCAACCCCTTCACAACATTCTACGAACTTGTGCTTTGGACCACATGTGGTCCTAGCCTCCAGCAGGAATCTCTTCAAAGATCAGAGGCCTACCACGTCCCGAGTGACCGTGGGCCCCTGTTGAGCGAATCCTCCCGAGGCATCTTTGCGATCCCTTGCCCGCCGGCTTGTGGGTCCCCAGAAGGCTTTCCTACAGAACCAAAGGGCTTCCCTGGTTGTTCCAGGCCTGCCCTGACTTACCTTCGCTGGGTGAGTCCCTCAGACCTTGCTGGTTTGCGCCATTGACTTTTTACACTTTCCCAAAGACTTGCTGTTACCAAGGCTTGTTGGCTCCAATCGAGTCGCCAACACTGCAGTAAGCTGCAGACATTGTGGTACACGCCACATCCAACTCCTGGTCATCGTCGACACCTCCTGGACCTCGTGGCTGAAGAGTCAAGGCACCCGTGAACGACCTGAATCTTGCGATGACGGTGGGCATCCATCTTCCTTGCCCCGAGTCACTGCCAAGTGACTTTGAACACTGTCCCCTCTGCTTTCAGGTCTTCCATCTTCTGAATCCAGGCTTGGATTCCTCCGGACACTTCTCCTGTCGCCGCAAGCAGCAAGTCTTCACTGGCTCCCATTGAAAACGACGCCGCGACCCGACACCGAAGAACACCTATGCACCCGGCTCCCCTGGGTGAGGTAACTTCAGCACTACAGTGCTCCTGTGGGTGTGGGCCCTAGACCTACTTACCCTGTAAGTGACTTGCTTGTAGCTACCCTAGAAGTGCCCTAAAACTCTTACTTTCCAAGTGCGACTATCGCGCTGACTCGTACATGGTTCGCGTCTGTGTTAGACACACCGCGTCCAACTCCCTTGCAACTCCATCAGTAACTGCGTCCTTCGACTCGTACAAGGACCGATCGGTGTGTTCGCCTCGAACACGCAAGAGACCTTTAACATTGAAATCTCAATCGCGTCTGTTCGCATAGACTCGTACAGGACTCGCACCGGTGCCAGGACACCGCGTCCGTCCCCTGTGGGTCTCCTACAACTACCTAGGGTGGTTCTTGGGGGTGCCTCGATTCTAGATGCCCTAGACCTAGGTCTAGCCAAACTCAGATTGTGATATTCGATTGTGCTAAACTTATTTTGATAACATTTGATTTGTACATATGTTCCTGACTTCTAATCTCATAAAGAGATTAGTAGAGAGTTGTTTATTAATAAATACATATATATTTGATATATATACCTGTGTGGTGTCTTTTCATTTGGTGATTCAAGAGATTGTGTGGTAAAACAAGCTGCTTTACATTCCTTCAAGACTTAGCCTGAAGGCTGCTCTCCACAGCTACCACTAGGATAGCTTTCTTTAAAGGTTGTCTTAAACCTATCTACCATAAGAGTCGAATTGTTCTGGTGCAAGGTGTCCACTTTAATTAGTGAACAGCATATACCAGGCCAACTTCTCACATTGGTGGGCAGCGTGTGGGATTCCAGCTTGCTATTGTTTTCCAGAAAATCTCTATTTGAATTACTAACTGAAAACCACTATAGGTACTCAAGGTACATATAAAGTCAAGCTTAGTATCAATAAGTTCTACTGAACTTAGAGCTGTGTGCCAAGGGATAGCACACCCTTTCTACAGCTCAAGCTAGTATCAGTAGGCCACAAACTAGTGTAGGTAGTACAACACTGCACAACACTAGAATGTCCTTAAAGGGTGGAACCAGTGGATCCACTCAGCCTCAGTATAAGGACATGGCTTTCTCTGACTTGAGAGCCATGTGTGTTGAAAGACACCTGAAGCTAGGACAGAGTCCCTCCACACTACACCTGATAGATCTGCTGACAGCAGATTATCTTAGATTGGCTCTAGGAGCTAATGGGTCTGAATCAGGGGGTGGGTCAATTACAGTGTCTGGGTCAGATGATGAAAATCAGAATGACCAAGACTCTGTGAGTGAAGGGCCAGGCTCCAAGGGGCCTGAAAAGGACAGAGGAATTCTACCTAAGAGAACTGACAGAGAGGATGAGAGGCATAGGTCCACTTCCAGGGAATCTGACCACTCTTATCACTCTGGCAGAGAATTTTTCCAGCAGAGGAACTCATACTTTCCCATAAGAGAGAGCTCCTCTGACAGAATGTGCAAACTGCTGCAGTATGAGGAAGCAAGAGTTGCCCTCAGAACCAAGCAGTTGGCACTGGATAGAGAAGCTCTGGAGATCCAGAGAGCTTCTAGAAGAGAGGGGTTAGAACCCCTTGGTGGCAGCAACAGTGTCCCTAGAGGCAGAGAATCTATTCCAGACCATAGGAACCTGAGCAAGGTTGTTCCTCCCTACCAGAGTGGGGATGATATCCACAAGTGGATAACTGCTATGGAGAGGGCCTGTAGAGTACAGCAGGTCCCCAAAAGCAGTGGGCAGCAATCTTGTGGCTCTCCTTTTCAGACAAAGGTAGAGACAAGCTCCTCACTGTTAGAGAAGAGGATGCTGATAATTATGAAGTCCTGAAGAGTGCACTGATAGATGGGTTTGGCTTAACCACTGAGCAGTACAGGTTGAAGTTCAGAGACACCCAGAAGGCACAGACTCAGGACTGGACTGACTTTGTAGATTGTGCAACCAAGGCTCTGGAGGGTTGGCTGGTTGGCAGTAGGGTTACTGATTTCAAGGGATTGTATAATCTGATGATGAGAGAACAGATCCTTAATAATTGCCAGAACCAGTTGTTGCATCAATACCTGGTGGACTCAGATCTGACCTCTCCCCAAGAATTGGGAAAGAAGGCAGACAAATGGGTCAGAACTAGGGTAAGGCAGAAACCCCAGAGCCAAGGGGGTGACACCAAGAAGCAGGATCCTAAGGGCTCTGAGAAAGGTGGGGATAAGTCAAAAGACCAGAAGTCTTCACAAGGGCCCCAAAAATCTGCATCTGGTGGGGAGTCACAATCCAACAAGGGAAAAGGCCAAAAGAAGCCCTGGTGCAAATTCTGTAAACAGAAAGGGCACTGGACTTCTGATTGTAACAAGTCCAAAGACCAAACCACCACCACTCCTGCCCCTAAGGCAACTGTTCCCCCTAGCGCAGCTACTGGTGGAGGTGATACTCAGAATAAGGGTGTAATATGGTTGACCCTGGGTTCTGAAGTGGACTCTGACCTAGTCAGAGTGCCCACTCAGGCAATGCTGATTTGTGATGGAGACCTTGATATGTCCTTCCTAGTAAGCCCCAGTAATCTGGGCAAATACAAACAGCAGCCTGTAATAAATGGCAAACAGGCTTTGGCATTTAGGGACACAGGTGCTAGTGTCACCATGGTGGCAGAGGATCTTGTGGACCCTGGACAGATCATCCTGGGCGAAATGTACCAGTTGACCAATGCAAGCAATGTCAGGACCAACCATAGTCTGGCAGTTGTGAATTTCTCCTGGGGAGGGGTAACTGGCCTCAAGATGGTTGTAGTCAGTGCAGACCTCCCTGTCGAATGTCTATTGGGCAATGATCTAGAGACTTCAGCCTGGTCTGAAGTAGAGTTATGGACTCATGCTGAGATGTTGGGCATCCCTGCAGAGGTATTTGCTGTGACCAGGTCACAAGCAAGAATGCATAACACTGAACCAGCTCTGGATCCTGGAACAATGGACCAGATGCTTCCCAAGAGGAGGAGCAGTAGGGTAAAGGCAGTGCCTTCCCCTCTGTCTCAGATCACAGATTCACCCCCAGAGGGAGGTGAAGCAGATCCTGAAGAAGGAACTGCCCCAGAGGGACTTGAGCCTGATCAGGTTGAGTTCTTGGGGGTAGGGGCCCTTCTAGGGAAGATCTGAGTAAGGAGCAACAGTGCTGCCCCTCTCTTGAACCCCTCAGACAGCAGGCTGCTGCTGAGGCTGCTGGGAGTGCTAGTGGGTCCCATAAAGTTTATTGGGATGAGGGACTCCTATATTCTGAGGGTAGAGATCCAGCCCCTGGAGCCACCAGGAGGATGGTAATACCTCAGAAGTTTAGGGGTTCCTCTTGACCCTAGCACATGATATCCCTTTGGCAGGTCACTTGGGCCAAAACAAGACCTGGGACAGGCTTGTTCCACATTTTCATTGGCCACATATGTCAGAGGACACAAAGGAGTTTTGTCGCTCCTGTGTCACATGCCAAGCCAGTGGTAAGGCAGGTGGCACAACAAAGGCCCCCCTGATACCACTACCTGTGGTGGGGGTACCCTTTGAAAGGGTAGGGATTGACATTGTTGGTCCCCTTGACCCTCAAACTGCATCTGGGCTCTTGCCCCTGTGGTGGCAAGAGCCCTCATTGGAGTTTTCTCCAGAGTGGGTTTCCCAAAGGAGGTCATTTCTGACAGAGGTACCAACTTCATGTCAGGATATTTGAAGGCAATGTGGAAGGAGTGTGGTGTAACTTATAAGTTCACCACCCCCTATCACCCACAATGCAATGGGCTAGTTGAACGCTTCAACAAAACCCTGAAGGGAATGATTAAAGGACTCCCAGAGAAGCTTAGGCGGAAATGGGACCTTCTTCTTCCCTGCCTGTTGTTTGCATACAGAGAGGTTCCACAGAAGGGGTTGGTTACAGCCCATTTGAGCTTCGGTTTGGGCATCCTGTGAGAGGTCCATTGTGTTTGGTAAAAGAGGGCTGGGAGTTACCTCTCAAGCCCCCAAACAAGATGTGATGGACTATGTACTTGGTCTCCGCTCCCGGATGGCTGAGTACATGAAAAGGCAACCAAAAACCTGGAGGCCAGCCAAGAATTACAAAAAGCTTGGCATGACCAAAAGGCTGTACTGACTGCATACCAGCCAGGACAGAAAGTGTGGGTGTTGGAGCCTGTGGCCCCAGGAGCCCTCCAGGACAAGTGGAGTGGCCCCCATACAATAGTTGAACAGAAGGGAGAAGTCACCTACCTGGTGAATCTTGGAACTCTCAGGAGCCCCCTGAGGGTGCTCCATGTCAACAGATTAAAGCCATATGTTGACAGGGCTGACATGGGCTTGCTCATGGCAACTGATGAGGACCAGGAGGAGGAGAGTGACCCTCTCCCTGACCTGCTCTCTCAGAACCCTGATGATGGGTCAGTAGATGGTGTTGCTTTGGCAAGCAGCCTCACTGACCATCGGCAAACTGAGTGCAGACAAGTTCTGCAACAGTATAGACATATGTTTAGCCTGACCCCTAGTCAGACTACCTGGTGCACCCATGAGGTGGACACTGGGGACAGTCTGCCTGTCAAGAGTAAAATCTACAGGCAACCTGACCATGTCAGGGACTGTATCAGGACTGAAGTCCAGAAAATGTTGGAGCTAGGTGTAATTGAGCCTTCAGATAGCCCTTGGGCTAGCCCAGTAGTCCTGGTACCCAAGCCTCATACCCAGGGTGGTAAGAAAGAAATGAGGTTTTGTGTAGACTACAGAGGCCTCAATGCAGTCACTAGGACTGATGCCTATCCCATACCAAGGGCAGATGAGCTGATTGATACTTTGGCCTCAGCCAAGTATCTAAGTACATTTGACCTAACAGCTGGCTATTGGCAGATCAGATTAGCTGATGATGCAAAGGCCAAAACAGCATTTTCGACCCCTAGTGGGCACTACCACTTTGTGGTGATGCCCTTTGGATTGAAAAATGCACCTGCCACTTTTCAGAGGTTGGTGAATAAAGTTCTGGCAGGGATGGAAACTTATTGCTCAGCTTATCTAGATGATATTGCTGTCTTTAGTTCCTCCTGGCAGGATCACCTGGTCCACGTCAGAAATGTTTTGGAGGCTCTGCAGAAAGCAGGCCTCACTATCAAGGCCACTAAGTGCCAGATAGGGCAGAGTCAGGTTGTGTACCTGGGCCACCTTGTAGGTGGAGGCCAGGTTCAGCCTTTACAGAGCAAAATCCAAACCATAATGGAATGGGTTGCTCCAACCACCCAGACACAGGTGAGAGCCTTCTTAGGCCTGACTGGGTATTATAGGAGGTTTGTCAAGGGATATGGATCTATAGTGACCCCCTTGAATGATCTGACCTCAAAGAAAATGCCAAAAAGGTTCAGTGGACAGCTAGCTGTCAGAAGGCATTTGAAGACCTAAAGCAGGCCATGTGCACTGCCCCCATCTTACAGAGTCCAGACTACACCAAAAAGTTCATTGTCCAAACAGATGCTTCTGAGCTGGGTGTGGGAGCTGTACTGTCTCAACTGAATGATGAAGGTCAAGACCAGCCAGTAGCTTTTATTAGCAGAAGGCTGACCCCTAGAGAGAAACGCTGGTCAGCTATAGAGAGGAGGCCTTTGCTGTGGTGTGGGCCCTGAAGAAGCTGAGGCCATACTTGTTTGGCACTCACTTCATAGTTCAGACTGACCACAAGCCCCTCCTATGGCTTAAACAGATGAAAGGTGAAAACCCAAAACTTTTGAGGTGGTCCATTTCCCTACAGGGGATGGACTATACAGTGGAACATAGACCTGGGACCCAACATGCCAATGCAGATGGACTCTCAAGGTATTTCCACTTAGAACACGAAGACTCAACTGGTCAAGGTTAGTTTAGTGTCCCTGCGTTTGGGGGGGTTGTGTAGGAGAGTAGGATCTGCCTCTTATGTTGCCCCCACTTTTTCTGATGTTTACACTGGTTTCTGGCTATAGTCTGGCTGGGTCCCTGCTAATCAGGGCCCCAGCCTCTCTGTTCTCTCTAAACGACTTGGAGTGCACTCTAGGTGCACTAGTGATTGGATACTGTGGTCCCTTATGAGTCCCTAGTATATGGTACCTTAGGTACTAAGGGCATAGGTACTTCACAGGCCTACCAGGGGCTGCAACATGTATTATGCCACCCCTGGGAAGCAGACTAAATCTGACACCACAGGCCTGCTACTGCAGCCTGGGTGAGGTGGTGCTAGCACTCCTCACTGAGATATAGGTTCCCTATATCTCTCCTACACACACATATAAACCTATCAGTCACCCCTAAGGCAGGCCCTATCAATTCTGAGGGCAGGGTGCTTGGCTTCTATGTGAGGGGTGCCTCTGCCTGAGCAGGGCCCTCTGCAGCTCTCAGAGTCCATTCTCTGGTGCTGTTTGTGGATGCGGTTAAACCATATACTCTTAAGTGCATTATATCCTCGCGGTAAAATGCTAACTTTGGAATGGCTGCATCAAAACATGTCGTGTTTGGTGTCAAACATCTTGGAATACTACCCCCCCGCCAGTCCTGGTGGCGGGGGTAGCATTCCACCCTTCTAGAGGGATAGACATGTTACTACTGTGGAAACGCGGTAGAATCCTGCAGAGCCCTGGCATCACAAAATGGATGCCACCAGTCACAGACACTGGGCTGCCCTCCTGCTGATGACCAACACTCGCAGTGGAGGAAGCCCAACAATAGATATCCTGTCCCAAGGGGGTGTGACCACCTCCCAGACAGGGTTTAGTGTATTGGGGCTGGGTGGTTGCACTCTTAGAGTGCTTTGAAGTCCTGCACTGGGGGAGCAGAAGGCTCCTCTGTGCATACCCCAGTTCAAACCAGCTCAGGGGCTACCTGCCCCTGCTCTGGCGCGAAACTGGACAAAGGGAAGTGGGTGTAGCCACCCACTCCCCTGACCCTCCCATAGGTAGGGTCATAGAGCTTGTCCCTCCCTTTCTTTTAGTATAAGAGGGGGAACCTGTGCATTGCAAACTAGATATCCCTGGATGACGCTCTACAAGAAGAATCCCGGACCTTGGACGTTCCACTACCTTTGGAAGACTGAAGAATCTCCCTTGGAGTCAAGGAGTGACTCCCCTGCTTGGCAGGCACCAAAAACTACAAACGACTGTCGCAAACTACGCCGCTCCCGCCGGAGTCCAAAGTCCCTGCAGCCCAAGAAGTAGATTTCCTGACTTCTCAAAGGCCATCGTGAGTTCCCAGTGAAGCTGAGGCCAGTGGACTCCAAGAGTGACGAGGAACCGTGACCCCTGGGTACCGTGCACTATTGTCGACTGCAACCCCTTCACAATGTTCTATGAACTTGTGCTTTGGACCACATGTGGTCCTAGCCTCCAGCAGGAATCCCTCCGAAGATCAGATGCCTACCCCGTCCCGAGTGACCGTGGGCCCCTGTTGAGCGAATCCTCCTGAGGCGTCTTTGTGATCCCTTGCCCGCCGGCTTGTGGGTCCCCAGAAGACTTTTCTACAGAACCAAAGGGCTCCAGGTCTGCCCTGACTTACCCTCACTGGGTGAGTCCCTCAGACCTTGCTGGTCTGTGCCATTGACTTTTTACACTTTCCCCGAGACTTGCTGTTACCAAGGCTTGTTGGCTCCAATCGAGTCGCTGACACTGCAGTAAGCTGCAGACATCGTGGTGCACGCCGAATCCAACTCCTGGTCATCGTTGACGCCTCCTGGACCTCGTGGCTGAAGAGTCAAGCCACCCGTGAATGACCTGAATCTTGCAACGACGGTGGGCATCCATCTTCCTTGCCCCGAGTCACTGCCAAGTGACTTTGAACACTGTCCCCTCTGATTTCAGGTCTTCCATCTTCTGAATCCAGGCTTGGATTCCTCCGGACACTTCTCCTGTCGCCGCAAGCAGCAAGTCTTCACTGGCTCCCATTGAAAACGACGCCGCGACCCGACACCAAAGAACACCTATGCACCCGGCTCCCCTAGGTGAGGTAACTTCAGCACTACAGTGCTCCTGTGGGTGTGGGCCCTAGAACTACTTACCCTGTAAGTGACTTGCTTGTAGCTACCCTAGAAGTGCCCTAAAACTCTTACTTTACAAGTGCGACTATCGCGCTGACTCGTACATGGTTCGCGTCTGTGTTAGACACACCGCGTCCAACTCCCTTGCAACTCCATCAGTAACCCGCGTCCTTCGACTCGTACAAGGACCGATCGGTGTGTTAGCCTCGAACACGCAAGGGACCTTTAACATTGAAATCTCAATCGCGTCTGTTCGCATAGACTCGTACAGGACTCGCACCGGTGCCAGGACACCGCGTCCGTCCCCTGTGGGTCTCCTACAACTACCTGGGGTGGTTCTTGGGGGTCCCTCGATTCTAGATGCCCTAGAACTAGGTCTAGCCAAACTCAGATTGTGATATTCGATTGTGCTAAACTTATTTTGATAACATTTGATTTGTACATATGTTCCTGACTTCTAATCTCATAAAGAGATTAGTAGAGAGTTGTTTATTAATAAATACATATATATTTGATATATATACCTGTGTGGTGTCTTTTCATTTGGTGATTCAAGAGATTGTGTGGTAAAACAAGCTGCTTTACATTCCTTCAAGACTTAGCCTGAAGGCTGCTCTCCACAGCTACCACTAGGATAGCTTTCTTTAAAGGTTGTCTTAAACCTATCTACCATAAGCGTCGAATTGTTCTGGTGCAAGGTGTCCACTTTAATTAGTGAACAGCATATACCAGGCCAACTTCTCACAATGCAGTAAAGTGTTCTTTTTTTCACATCACTATCAATATGGGACTGAAGATCCTTACATTTTTGGCCTATACCTTCATCCGTAAGCAAAACTTCTATAAACATTTGACACATGGATAATATAGCATTCACCGCCTCTAGTACTGAGAACTACTGGCTAAATGACACAGTTGGAATGACTAAAATGGACTACAAAGTCAATAGCATTCTTCATTCACTATGAAGATTGCAAAGATGCTTTCAGCATACCTTCTAGCAAGTGGCAAAGATCTCTTACAAGAGGCACTTCAGCTCAGGTATCGAATTTTGACAGTTCATCACACAACATTTTCATATACGTAGCTGAATCACTGCAAATACAAACAATATCATTCCAATCTTTGTTGAACTTGGTATGACCTTGCCAGGTAGGTCGCTCCCCCCGCCACACAGCTCTGCCTGTGTTGTCCGCCCGCTGCTGCTGGTAAGAACGCCCTTCCCTTTTCCTTCTGTACCCCCGTTGCCCCATTTGTACTGTGCCCGCATTTGTCTGTTTTCTCGCCCCTTTTTTTCCTTCTGTACCCCCGCTGCCCCATTTGTACTGTGCCCGCATTTGTCTGTTTTCTCGCCCCTTTTTTTCCTTCTGTACCCCCGTTGCCCCATTTGTACTGTGCCCGCATTTGTCTGCTTTCTCGCCCCTCTTTTTCCTTCTGTACCCCCGTTGCCCCTTTTGTACTGTGCCCGCATTTGTCTGTTTTCTCGTCCCTTTTTTTCCTTCTGTACCCCCGTTGCCCCATTTGTACTGTGCCCGCATTTGTCTGTTTTCTCGCCCCTTTTTTTCCTTCTGTACCCCCGTTGCCCCATTTGTACTGTGCCCGCATTTGTCTGTTTTCTCGCCCCTTTTTTTCCTTCTGTACCCCCGTTGCCCCATTTGTACTGTGCCCTCATTTGTCTGTTTTCTCGCCCCTGTTTTTCCTTCTGTACCCCCGTTGCCCCATTTGTACTGTGCCCGCATTTGTCTGTTTTCTCGCCCCTTTTTTTCCTTCTGTACCCCCGTTGCCCCATTTGTACTGTGCCCGCATTTGTCTGTTTTCTCGCCCCTTTTTTTCCTTCTGTACCCCCGTTGCCCCATTTGTACTGTGCCCGCATTTGTCTGTTTTCTCGCCCCTTTTTTTCCTTCTGTACCCCGTTGCCCCATTTGTACTGTGCCCGCATTTGTCTGCTTTCTCGCCCTCTTTTTCCTTCTGTACCCCGTTGCCCCTTTTGTACTGTGCCCGCATTTGTCTGTTTTCTCGCCCCTTTTTTTCCTTCTGTACCCCCGTTGCCCCATTTGTACTGTGCCCGCATTTGTCTGTTTTCTCGCCCCTTTTTTTCCTTCTGTACCCCCGTTGCCCCATTTGTACTGTGCCCGCATTTGTCTGTTTTCTCGCCCCTTTTTTTCCTTCTGTACCCCCGTTGCCCCATTTGTACTGTGCCCGCATTTGTCTGTTTTCTCGCCCCTTTTTTTCCTTCTGTACCCCGTTGCCCCATTTGTACTGTGCCCGCATTTGTCTGTTTTCTCGCCCCTTTTTTTCCTTCTGTACCCCCGTTGCCCCATTTGTACTGTGCCCGCATTTGTCTGTTTTCTCGCCCCTTTTTTTCCTTCTGTACCCTCGTTGCCCCATTTGTACTGTGCCCGCATTTGTCTGTTTTCTCGCCCCTTTTTTTCCTTCTGTACCCCCGTTGCCTCTCGCCATTCCCGCCGCTGCATCCCCTGCTGCCCCGCCCCCCAGACTGCCCATTCGCTGCCCCTGTCTCCCAGCTGCTCCTCCCTCCCACCTCCCCATAAATGGTGGCCGCTGCGCGGTGAGGAGAGCGACCCTTGACCTTGCCAGGTAGGTCGCTCCCCCGCCACACAGCTCCGCCTGTGTTGTCCGCCCGCTGCTGCTGGTAAGAACGCCCTTCCCTTTTTCCTTCTGTACCCCCGTTGCCCCATTTGTACTGTGCCCGCATTTGTCTGTTTTCTCGCCCCTTTTTTTCCTTCTGTACCCCCGCTGCCCCAATTGTACTGTGCCCGCATTTGTCTGTTTTCTCGCCCCTTTTTTTCCTTCTGTACCCCCGTTGCCCCATTTGTACTGTGCCCGCATTTGTCTGCTTTCTCGCCCCTCTTTTTCCTTCTGTACCCCCGTTGCCCCTTTTGTACTGTGCGCGCATTTGTCTGTTTTCTCGCCCTTTTTTTCCTTCTGTACCCCCGTTGCCCCATTTGTACTGTGCCCGCATTTGTCTGTTTTCTCGCCCCTTTTTTTCCTTCTGTACCCCCGTTGCCCCATTTGTACTGTGCCCGCATTTGTCTGTTTTCTCGCCCCTTTTTTTCCTTCTGTACCCCCGTTGCCCCATTTGTACTGTGCCCGCATTTGTCTGTTTTCTCGCCCCTTTTTTTCCTTCTGTACCCCCGTTGCCTCTCGCCATTCCCGCCGCTGCGTCCCCTGCTGCCCCGCCCCCTGACTGCCCATTCGCTGCCCCTGCCTCCCAGCTGCTCCTCCCTCCCACCTCCCCATAAATGGTGGCCGCTGCGCGGTGAGGAGAGCGACCCTTGACCTTGCCAGGTAGGTCGCTCCCCCGCCACACAGCTCCGCCTGTGTTGTCCGCCCGCTGCTGCTGGTAAGAACGACCTTCCCTTTTTCCTTCTGTACCCCCGTTGCCCCATTTGTACTGTGCCCGCATTTGTCTGTTTTCTCGCCCTTTTTTTCCTTCTGTACCCCCGCTGCCCCATTTGTACTGTGCCCGCATTTGTCTGTTTTCTTGCCCCTTTTTTTCCTTCTGTACCCCCGTTGCCCCATTTGTACTGTGCCCGCATTTGTCTGCTTTCTCGCCCCTCTTTTTCCTTCTGTACCCCCGTTGCTCCTTTTGTACTGTGCGCGCATTTGTCTGTTTTCTCGCCCCTTTTTTTCCTTCTGTACCCTCGTTGCCCCATTTGTACTGTGCCCGCATTTGTCTGTTTTCTCGCCCCTTTTTTTCCTTCTGTACCCCCGTTGCCCCATTTGTACTGTGCCCGCATTTGTCTGTTTTCTCGCCCCTTTTTTTCCTTCTGTACCCCCGTTGCCCCATTTGTACTGTGCCCGCATTTGTCTGTTTTCTCGCCCCTTTTTTTCCTTCTGTACCCCCGTTGCCCCATTTGTACTGTGCCCGCATTTGTCTGTTTTCTCGCCCCTTTTTTCCTTCTTTACCCCCGTTGCCCCATTTGTACTGTGCCCGCATTTGTATGTTTTCTCGCCCCTTTTTTTCCTTCTGTACCCCCGTTGCCCCATTTGTACTGTGCCCGCATTTGTCTGTTTTCTCGCCCCTTTTTTTCCTTCTGTACCCCCGTTGCGCCATTTGTACTGTGCCCGCATTTGTCTGTTTTCTCGCCCCTTTTTTTCCTTCTGTACCCCGTTGCCCCATTTGTACTGTGCCCGCATTTGTCTGTTTTCTCGCCCCTTTTTTTCCTTCTGTACCCCCGTTGCCTCTCGCCATTCCCGCCGCTGCGTCCCTGCGGCCCCGCCCCCTGACTGCCCATTCGCTGCCCCTGCCTCCCGCCTCCCAGCTGCTCCTCCCTCCCACCTCCCCATAAATGGCGGCCGCTGCGCGGTGAGGAGAGCGACCCTTGACCTTGCCAGGTAGGTCGCTCCCCCGCCACACAGCTCCGCCTGTGTTGTCCGCCCGCTGCTGCTGGTAAGAACGCCCTTCCCTTTTTCCTTCTGTACCCCCGTTGCCCCATTTGTACTGTGCCCGCATTTGTCTGTTTTCTCGCCCCTTTTTTTCCTTCTGTACCCCCGCTGCCCCATTTGTACTGTGCCCGCATTTGTCTGTTTTCTCGCCCCTTTTTTTCCTTCTGTACCCCCATTGCCCCATTTGTACTGTGCCCGCATTTGTCTGCTTTCTCGCCCCTCTTTTTCCTTCTGTACCCCGTTGCCCCTTTTGTACTGTGCCCGCATTTGTCTGTTTTCTCGCCCCTTTTTTTCCTTCTGTACCCCCGTTGCCCCATTTGTACTATGCCCGCATTTGTCTGTTTTCTCGCCCCTTTTTTTCCTTCTGTACCCCCGTTGCCCCATTTGTACTGTGCCCGCATTTGTCAGCTTTCTCGCCCTTTTTTTTCCTTCTGTACCCCCGTTGCCCCATTTGTACTGTGCCCGCATTTGTCTGTTTTCTCGCCCCTTTTTTTCCTTCTGTACCCCCGTTGCCTCTCGCCATTCCCGCCGCTGCGTCCCCTGCGGCCCCGCCCCTGACTGCCCATTCGCTGCCCCTGCCTCCCGCCTCCCAGCTGCTCCTCCCTCCCACCTCCCCATAAATGGCGGCCGCTGCGCGGTGAGGAGAGCGACCCTTGACCTTGCCAGGTAGGTCGCTCCCCCGCCACACAGCTCCGCCTGTGTTGTCCGCCCGCTGCTGCTGGTAAGAACGCCCTTCCCTTTTTCCTTCTGTACCCCCGTTGCCCCATTTGTACTGTGCCCGCATTTGTCTGTTTTCTCGCCCCTTTTTTTCCTTCTGTACCCCCGCTGCCCCATTTGTACTGTGCCCGCATTTGTCTGTTTTCTCGCCCCTTTTTTTCCTTCGGTACCCCCGTTGCCCCTTTTGTACTGTGTCCGCATTTGTCTGTTTTCTCGCCCTTTTTTTCCTTCTGTACCCCCGTTGCCCCATTTGTACTGTGCCCGCATTTGTCTGTTTTCTCGCCCCTTTTTTTCCTTCTGTACCCCCGTTGCCCCATTTGTACTGTGCCCGCATTTGTCTGTTTTCTCGCCCCTTTTTTTCCTTCTGTACCCCCGTTGCCCCATTTGTACTGTGCCCGCATTTGTCTGTTTTCTCGCCCCTTTTTTTCCTTCTGTACCCCCGTTGCCCCATTTGTACTGTGCCCGCATTTGTCTGTTTTCTCGCCCCTTTTTTTCCTTCTGTACCCCCGTTGCGCCATTTGTACTGTGCCCGCATTTGTCTGTTTTCTCGCCCTTTTTTTTCCTTCTGTACCCCCATTGCCCCATTTGTACTGTGCCCGCATTTGTCTGTTTTCTCGCCCCTTTTTTTCCTTTTGTACCCCCGTTGCCTCTCGCCATTCCCGCCGCTGCGTCCCCTGCGGCCCCGCCCCTGACTGCCCATTCGCTGCCCCTGCCTCCCGCCTCCCAGCTGCTCCTCCCTCCCACCTCCCCATAAATGGCGGGCCGCTGCGCGGTGAGGAGAGCGACCCCTGACCTTGCCAGGTAGGTCGCTCCCCCCGCCACACAGCTCCGCCTGTGTTGTCCGCCCGCTGCTGCTGGTAAGAACGCCCTTCCCTTTTTCCTTCTGTACCCCCGTTGCCCCATTTGTACTGTGCCCGCATTTGTCTGTTTTCTCGCCCCTTTTTTTCCTTCTGTACCCCCGCTGCCCCATTTGTACTGTGCCCGCATTTGTCTGTTTTCTCACCCCTTTTTTCCTTCGGTACCCCCGTTGCCCCATTTGTACTGTGCCCGCATTTGTCTGCTTTCTCGCCCTCTTTTTCCTTCTGTACCCCCGTTGCCCCTTTTGTACTGTGCCCGCATTTGTCTGTTTTCTCGCCCCTTTTTTTCCTTCTGTACCCCCGTTGCCCCATTTGTACTGTGCCCGCATTTGTCTGTTTTCTCGCCCCTTTTTTTCCTTCTGTACCCCCGTTGCCCCATTTGTACTGTGCCCGCATTTGTCTGTTTTCTCGCCCCTTTTTTTCCTTCTGTACCCCCGTTGCCCCATTTGTACTGTGCCCGCATTTGTCTGTTTTCTCGCCCCTTTTTTTCCTTCTGTACCCCGTTGCCCCATTTGTACTGTGCCCGCATTTGTCTGTTTTCTCGCCCTTTTTTTCCTTCTGTACCCCGTTGCCCCTTTTGTACTGTGCCAGCATTTGTCTGTTTTCTCGTCCCTTTTTACCTTCTGTACCCCCGTTGCCCCATTTGTACTGTGCCCGCATTTGTCTGTTTTCTCGCCCCTTTTTTTCCTTCTGTACCCCCATTGCCCCTTTTGTACTGTGCCCGCATTTGTCTGTTTTCTCGCCCCTTTTTTTCCTTCTGTACCCCCGTTGCCCCATTTGTACTGTGCCCGCATTTGTCTGTTTTCTCGCCCCTTTTTTTCCTTCTGTACCCCCGTTGCCCCATTTGTACTGTGCCCGCATTTGTCTGTTTTCTCGCCCCTTTTTTTCCTTCTGTACCCCCGTTGCCCCATTTGTACTGTGCCCGCATTTGTCTGTTTTCTCGCCCCTTTTTTTCCTTCTGTACCCCCGTTGCCCCATTTGTACTGTGCCCGCATTTGTCTGTTTTCTCGCCCTTTTTTTCCTTCTGTACCCCCGTTGCCCCATTTGTACTGTGCCCGCATTTGTCTGTTTTCTCGCCCCTTTTTTCCTTCTGTACCCCCGTTGCCCCATTTGTACTGTGCCCGCATTTGTCTGTTTTCTCGCCCTTTTTTTTCCTTCTGTACCCCCGTTGCCTCTCGCCATTCCCGCCGCTGCATCCCCTGCTGCCCCGCCCCCTGACTGCCCATTCGCTGCCCCTGTCTCCCAGCTGCTCCTCCCTCCCACCTCCCCATAAATGGTGGCCGCTGCGCGGTGAGGAGAGCGACCCTTGACCTTGCCAGGTAGGTCGCTCCCCCGCCACACAGCTCCGCCTGTGTTGTCCGCCCGCTGCTGCTGGTAAGAACGCCCTTCCCTTTTTCCTTCTGTACCCCCGTTGCCCCATTTGTACTGTGCCCGCATTTGTCTGTTTTCTCGCCCCTTTTTTTCCTTCTGTACCCCCGCTGCCCCATTTGTACTGTGCCCGCATTTGTCTGTTTTCTCGCCCCTTTTTTTCCTTCTGTACCCCCGTTGCCCCATTTGTACTGTGCCCGCATTTGTCTGCTTTCTCGCCCTCTTTTTCCTTCTGTACCCCCGTTGCCCCTTTTGTACTGTGCGCGCATTTGTCTGTTTTCTCGCCCCTTTTTTTCCTTCTGTACCCCCGTTGCCCCATTTGTACTGTGCCCGCATTTGTCTGTTTTCTCGCCCCTTTTTTTCCTTCTGTACCCCCGTTGCCCCATTTGTACTGTGCCCGCATTTGTCTGTTTTCTCGCCCCTTTTTTTCCTTCTGTACCCCCGTTGCCCCATTTGTACTGTGCCCGCATTTGTCTGTTTTCTCGCCCCTTTTTTTCCTTCTGTACCCCCGTTGCCCCATTTGTACTGTGCCCGCATTTGTCTGTTTTCTCGCCTCTTTTTTCCTTCTGTACCCCCGTTGCCCCATTTGTACTGTGCCCGCATTTGTCTGTTTTCTCGCCCCTTTTTTTCCTTCTGTACCCCGTTGCCCCATTTGTACTGTGCCCGCATTTGTCTGTTTTCTCGCCCCTTTTTTTCCTTCTGTACCCCGTTGCGCCATTTGTACTGTGCCCGCATTTGTCTGTTTTCTCGCCCCTTTTTTTCCTTCTGTACCCCCGTTGCCACATTTGTACTGTGCCCGCATTTGTCTGTTTTCTCGCCCCTTTTTTTCCTTCTGTACCCCCGTTGCCCCATTTGTACTGTGCCCGCATTTGTCTGTTTTCTCGCCCCTTTTTTTCCTTCTGTACCCTCGTTGCCCCATTTGTACTGTGCCCGCATTTGTCTGTTTTCTCGCCCCTTTTTTTCCTTCTGTACCCCCGTTGCCCCATTTGTACTGTGCCCGCATTTGTCTGTTTTCTCGCCCCTTTTTTTCCTTCTGTACCCCCGTTGCCCCATTTGTACTGTGCCCGCATTTGTCTGTTTTCTCGCCCCTTTTTTTCCTTCTGTACCCCCGTTGCCCCATTTGTACTGTGCCCGCATTTGTCTGTTTTCTCGCCTCTTTTTTCCTTCTGTACCCCCGTTGCCCCATTTGTACTGTGCCCGCATTTGTCTGTTTTCTCGCCCCTTTTTTCCTTCTGTACCCCGTTGCCTCTCGCCATTCCCCGCCGCTGCGTCCCCTGCTGCCCCGCCCCTGACTGCCCATTCGCTGCCCCTGTCTCCCAGCTGCTCCTCCCTCCCACCTCCCCATAAATGGTGGGCCGCTGCGCGGTGAGGAGAGCGACCCTTGACCTTGCCAGGTAGGTCGCTCCCCCGCCACACAGCTCCGCCTGTGTTGTCCGCCCGCTGCTGCTGGTAAGAACGCCCTTCCCTTTTTCCTTCTGTACCCCGTTGCCCCATTTGTACTGTGCCCGCATTTGTCTGTTTTCTCGCCCCTTTTTTTCCTTTCTGTACCCCCGCTGCCCCATTTGTACTGTGCCCGCATTTGTCTGTTTTCTCGCCCCTTTTTTTCCTTCTGTACCCCCAATGCCCCATTTGTACTGTGCCCGCATTTGTCTGCTTTCTCGCCCTCTTTTTCCTTCTGTACCCCCGTTGCCCCTTTTGTACTGTGCGCGCATTTGTCTGTTTTCTCGCCCCTTTTTTTCCTTCTGTACCCCCGTTGCCCCATTTGTACTGTGCCCGCATTTGTCTGTTTTCTCGCCCCTTTTTTTCCTTCTGTACCCCCGTTGCCCCATTTGTACTGTGCCCGCATTTGTCTGTTTTCTCGCCCTTTTTTTTCCTTCTGTACCCCCGTTGCCCCATTTGTACTGTGCCCGCATTTGTCTGTTTTCTCGCCCCTTTTTTTCCTTCTGTACCCCCGTTGCCCCATTTGTACTGTGCCCGCATTTGTCTGTTTTCTCGCCCCTTTTTTCCTTCTGTACCCCCGTTGCCCCATTTGTACTGTGCCCGCATTTGTCTGTTTTCTCGCCCTTTTTTTTCCTTCTGTACCCCCGTTGCCCCATTTGTACTGTGCCCGCATTTGTCTGTTTTCTCGCCCCTTTTTTTCCTTCTGTACCCCCGTTGCGCCATTTGTACTGTGCCCGCATTTGTCTGTTTTCTCGCCCTTTTTTTTCCTTCTGTACCCCCGTTGCCCCATTTGTACTGTGCCCGCATTTGTCTGTTTTCTCGCCCCTTTTTTTCCTTCTGTACCCCCGTTGCCTCTCGCCATTCCCGCCGCTGCGTCCCCTGCTGCCCCGCCCCCCTGACTGCCCATTCGCTGCCCCTGCCTCTGCCTCCCAGCTGCTCCTCCCTCCCACCTCCCCATAAATGGTGGCCGCTGCGCGGTGAGGAGAGCGACCCTTGACCTTGCCAGGTAGGTCGCTCCCCCCGCCACACAGCTCCGCCTGTGTTGTCCGCCCGCTGCTGCTGGTAAGAACGCCCTTCCCTTTTTCCTTCTGTTCCCCCGTTGCCCCATTTGTACTGTGCCCGCATTTGTCTGTTTTCTCGCCCCTTTTTTTCCTTCTGTACCCCCGCTGCCCCATTTGTACTGTGCCCGCATTTGTCTGTTTTCTCGCCCCTTTTTTTCCTTCTGTACCCCCGTTGCCCCATTTGTACTGTGCCCGCATTTGTCTGCTTTCTCGCCCTCTTTTTCCTTCTGTACCCCCGTTGCCCCTTTTGTACTGTGCGCGCATTTGTCTGTTTTCTCGCCCCTTTTTTTCCTTCTGTACCCCCGTTGCCCCATTTGTACTGTGCCCGCATTTGTCTGTTTTCTCGCCCCTTTTTTTCCTTCTGTACCCCCGTTGCCCCATTTGTACTGTGCCCGCATTTGTCTGTTTTCTCGCCCCTTTTTTTCCTTCTGTACCCCCGTTGCCCCATTTGTACTGTGCCCGCATTTGTCTGTTTTCTCGCTCCTTTTTTTCCTTCTGTACCCCCGTTGCCCCATTTGTACTGTGCCCGCATTTGTCTGCTTTCTCGCCCCTTTTTTTCCTTCTGTACCCCCGTTGCCCCATTTGTACTGTGCCCGCATTTGTCTGTTTTCTCGCCCCTTTTTTTCCTTCTGTACCCCCGTTGCCCCATTTGTACTGTGCCCGCATTTGTCTGTTTTCTCGCCCCTTTTTTTCCTTCTGTACCCCGTTGCGCCATTTGTACTGTGCCCGCATTTGTCTGTTTTCTCGCCCCTTTTTTTCTTCTGTACCCCCGTTGCCCCATTTGTACTGTGCCCGCATTTGTCTGTTTTCTCGCCCCTTTTTTTCCTTCTGTACCCCCGTTGCCTCTCGCCATTCCCGCCGCTGCGTCCCCTGCGGCCCCGCCCCCTGACTGCCCATTCGCTGCCCCTGCCTCCCGCCTCCCAGCTGCTCCTCCCTCCCACCTCCCCATAAATGGTGGCCGCTGCGCGGTGAGGAGAGCGACCCTTGACCTTGCCAGGTAGGTCGCTCCCCCGCCACACAGCTCCGCCTGTGTTGTCCGCCCGCTGCTGCTGGTAAGAACGCCCTTCCCTTTTTCCTTCTGTACCCCCGTTGCCCCATTTGTACTGTGCCCGCATTTGTCTGTTTTCTCGCCCCTTTTTTTCCTTCTGTACCCCCGCTGCCCCATTTGTACTGTGCCCGCATTTGTCTGTTTTCTCGCCCTTTTTTTCCTTCTGTACCCCCGTTGCCCCATTTGTACTGTGCCCGCATTTGTCTGCTTTCTCGCCCTCTTTTTCCTTCTGTACCCCCGTTGCCCCTTTTGTACTGTGCGCGCATTTGTCTGTTTTCTCGCCCCTTTTTTTCCTTCTGTACCCCCGTTGCCCCATTTGTACTGTGCCCGCATTTGTCTGTTTTCTCGCCCTTTTTTTCCTTCTGTACCCCCGTTGCCCCATTTGTACTGTGCCCGCATTTGTCTGTTTTCTCGCCCCTTTTTTTCCTTCTGTACCCCCGTTGCCCCATTTGTACTGTGCCCGCATTTGTCTGTTTTCTCGCCCCTTTTTTTCCTTCTGTACCCCCGTTGCCCCATTTGTACTGTGCCCGCATTTGTCTGTTTTCTCGCCCCTTTTTTCCTTCTGTACCCCCGTTGCCCCATTTGTACTGTGCCCGCATTTGTCTGTTTTCTCGCCCCTTTTTTTCCTTCTGTACCCCCGTTGCCCCATTTGTACTGTGCCCGCATTTGTCTGTTTTCTCGCCCTTTTTTTTCCTTCTGTACCCCCGTTGCGCCATTTGTACTGTGCCCGCATTTGTCTGTTTTCTCGCCCCTTTTTTTCCTTCTGTACCCCCGTTGCCACATTTGTACTGTGCCCGCATTTGTCTGTTTTCTCGCCCCTTTTTTTCCTTCTGTACCCCCGTTGCCCCATTTGTACTGTGCCCGCATTTGTCTGTTTTCTCGCCCCTTTTTTTCCTTCTGTACCCCCGTTGCCCCATTTGTACTGTGCCCGCATTTGTCTGTTTTCTCGCCCCTTTTTTTCCTTCTGTACCCCCGTTGCCCCATTTGTACTGTGCCCGCATTTGTCTGTTTTCTCGCCCCTTTTTTTCCTTCTGTACCCCCGTTGCCCCATTTGTACTGTGCCCGCATTTGTCTGTTTTCTCGCCCCTTTTTTTCCTTCTGTACCCCCGTTGCCCCATTTGTACTGTGCCCGCATTTGTCTGTTTTCTCGCCCCTTTTTTTCCTTCTGTACCCCCGTTGCCCCATTTGTACTGTGCCCGCATTTGTCTGTTTTCTCGCCCCTTTTTTTCCTTCTGTACCCCCGTTGCCTCTCGCCATTCCCGCCGCTGCGTCCCCTGCTGCCCCGCCCCCCTGACTGCCCATTCGCTGCCCCTGTCTCCCAGCTGCTCCTCCCTCCCATCTCCCCATAAATGGTGGCCGCTGCGCGGTGAGGAGAGCGACCCTTGACCTTGCCAGGTAGGTCGCTCCCCCGCCACACAGCTCCGCCTGTGTTGTCCGCCCGCTGCTGCTGGTAAGAACGCCCTTCCCTTTTTCCTTCTGTACCCCCGTTGCCCCATTTGTACTGTGCCCGCATTTGTCTGTTTTCTCGCCCCTTTTTTTCCTTCTGTACCCCCGCTGCCCCATTTGTACTGTGCCCGCATTTGTCTGTTTTCTCGCCCCTTTTTTTCCTTCTGTACCCCCAATGCCCCATTTGTACTGTGCCCGCATTTGTCTGCTTTCTCGCCCTCTTTTTCCTTCTGTACCCCCGTTGCCCCTTTTGTACTGTGCGCGCATTTGTCTGTTTTCTCGCCCCTTTTTTTCCTTCTGTACCCCCGTTGCCCCATTTGTACTGTGCCCGCATTTGTCTGTTTTCTCGCCCCTTTTTTTCCTTCTGTACCCCCGTTGCCCCATTTGTACTGTGCCCGCATTTGTCTGTTTTCTCGCCCCTTTT
Organism: Calotriton arnoldi; assembly: GCA_963921515.1. Classification (NCBI taxonomy): domain Eukaryota; kingdom Metazoa; phylum Chordata; class Amphibia; order Caudata; family Salamandridae; genus Calotriton; species Calotriton arnoldi. Next base: position 3,012,687 of record CAWUFW010000615.1, on the reverse strand, counting down.
TTTCCTTCTGTACCCCCGTTGCCCCATTTGTACTGTGCCCGCATTTGTCTGTTTTCTCGCCCCTTTTTTTCCTTCTGTACCCCCGTTGCCCCATTTGTACTGTGCCCGCATTTGTCTGTTTTCTCGCCCCTTTTTTCCTTCTGTACCCCCGTTGCCCCATTTGTACTGTGCCCGCATTTGTCTGTTTTCTCGCCCCTTTTTTTCCTTCTGTACCCCCGTTGCCCCATTTGTACTGTGCCCGCATTTGTCTGTTTTCTTCGCCCCTTTTTTTCCTTCTGTACCCCGTTGCGCCATTTGTACTGTGCCCGCATTTGTCTGTTTTCTCGCCCCTTTTTTTCCTTCTGTACCCCCGTTGCCTCTCGCCATTCCCGCCGCTGCGTCCCCTGCTGCCCCGCCCCCTGACTGCCCATTCGCTGCCCCTGCCTCTGCCTCCCAGCTGCTCCTCCCTCCCACCTCCCCATAAATGGTGGCCGCTGCGCGGTGAGGAGAGCGACCCTGACCTTGCCAGGTAGGTCGCTCCCCCGCCACACAGCTCCGCCTGTGTTGTCCGCCCGCTGCTGCTGGTAAGAACGCCCTTCCCTTTTTCCTTCTGTACCCCCGTTGCCCCATTTGTACTGTGCCCGCATTTGTCTGTTTTCTCGCCCCTTTTTTTCCTTCTGTACCCCCGCTGCCCCATTTGTACTGTGCCCGCATTTGTCTGTTTTCTCGCCCCTTTTTTTCCTTCTGTACCCCCGTTGCCCCATTTGTACTGTGCCCGCATTTGTATGCTTTCTCGCCCTCTTTTTCCTTCTGTACCCCCGTTGCCTCCTTTTGTACTGTGCGCGCATTTGTCTGTTTTCTCGCCCTTTTTTTTCCTTCTGTACCCCGTTGCCCCATTTGTACTGTGCCCGCATTTGTCTGTTTTCTCGCCCCTTTTTTTCCTTCTGTACCCCCGTTGCCCCATTTGTACTGTGCCCGCATTTGTCTGTTTTCTCGCCCCTTTTTTTCCTTCTGTACCCCCGTTGCCCCATTTGTACTGTGCCCGCATTTGTCTGTTTTCTCGCCCCTTTTTTTCCTTCTGTACCCCCGTTGCCCCATTTGTACTGTGCCCGCATTTGTCTGTTTTCTCGCCCCTTTTTTTCCTTCTGTACCCCCGTTGCCCCATTTGTACTGTGCCCGCATTTGTCTGTTTTCTCGCCCCTTTTTTTCCTTCTGTACCCCCGTTGCCCCATTTGTACTGTGCCCGCATTTGTCTGTTTTCTTCGCCCCTTTTTTTCCTTCTGTACCCCCGTTGCGCCATTTGTACTGTGCCCGCATTTGTCTGTTTTCTCGCCCTTTTTTTTTCTTCTGTACCCCCGTTGCCCCATTTGTACTGTGCCCGCATTTGTCTGTTTTCTCGCCCTTTTTTTTCCTTCTGTACCCCCGTTGCCTCTCGCCATTCCCGCCGCTGCGTCCCCTGCGGCCCCGCCCCTGACTGCCCATTCGCTGCCCCTGCCTCCCGCCTCCCAGCTGCTCCTCCCTCCCACCTCCCCATAAATGGCGGCCGCTGCGCGGTGAGGAGAGCGACCCTTGACCTTGCCAGGTAGGTCGCTCCCCCCGCCACACAGCTCCGCCTGTGTTGTCCGCCCGCTGCTGCTGGTAAGAACGCCCTTCCCTTTTTCCTTCTGTACCCCCGTTGCCCCATTTGTACTGTGCCCGCATTTGTCTGTTTTCTCGCCCCTTTTTTTCCTTCTGTACCCCCGCTGCCCCATTTGTACTGTGCCCGCATTTGTCTGTTTTCTCGCCCTTTTTTTTCCTTCTGTACCCCCATTGCCCCATTTGTACTGTGCCCGCATTTGTCTGCTTTCTCGCCCTCTTTTTCCTTCTGTACCCCCGTTGCCCCTTTTGTACTGTGCCCGCATTTGTCTGTTTTCTCGCCCCTTTTTTTCCTTCTGTACCCCCGTTGCCCCATTTGTACTGTGCCCGCATTTGTCTGTTTTCTCGCCCCTTTTTTTCCTTCTGTACCCCCGTTGCCCCATTTGTACTGTGCCCGCATTTGTCTGTTTTCTCGCCCCTTTTTTTCCTTCTGTACCCCCGTTGCCCCATTTGTACTGTGCCCGCATTTGTCTGTTTTCTCGCCCCTTTTTTTCCTTCTGTACCCCCGTTGCCCCATTTGTACTGTGCCCGCATTTGTCTGTTTTCTCGCCCCTTTTTTTCCTTCTGTACCCCGTTGCCCCATTTGTACTGTGCCCGCATTTGTCTGTTTTCTCGCCCCTTTTTTACCTTCTGTACCCCCGTTGCCCCATTTGTACTGTGCCCGCATTTGTCTGTTTTCTCGCCCCTTTTTTTCCTTCTGTACCCCCGTTGCCCCATTTGTACTGTGCCCGCATTTGTCTGTTTTCTCGCCCCTTTTTTTTCCTTCTGTACCCCCGTTGCCCCATTTGTACTGTGCCCGCATTTGTCTGTTTTCTCGCCCCTTTTTTTCCTTCTGTACCCCCGTTGCCTCTCGCCATTCCCGCCGCTGCGTCCCCTGCGGCCCCGCCCCCCAGACTGCCCATTCGCTGCCCCTGCCTCCCGCCTCCCAGCTGCTCCTCCCTCCCACCTCCCCATAAATGGCGGCCGCTGCGCGGTGAGGAGAGCGACCCTTGACCTTGCCAGGTAGGTCGCTCCCCCCGCCACACAGCTCCGCCTGTGTTGTCCGCCCGCTGCTGCTGGTAAGAACGCCCTTCCCTTTTTCCTTCTGTACCCCCGTTGCCCCATTTGTACTGTTTCCGCATTTGTCTGTTTTCTCGCCCCTTTTTTTCCTTCTGTACCCCCGCTGCCCCATTTGTACTGTGCCCGCATTTGTCTGTTTTCTCGCCCCTTTTTTTCCTTCGGTACCCCCGTTGCCCCATTTGTACTGTGCCCGCATTTGTCTGCTTTCTCGCCCCTCTTTTTCCTTCTGTACCCCCGTTGCCCCTTTTGTACTGTGCCCGCATTTGTCTGTTTTCTCGCCCCTTTTTTTCCTTCTGTACCCCCGTTGCCCCATTTGTACTGTGCCCGCATTTGTCTGTTTTCTCGCCCCTTTTTTTCCTTCTGTACCCCCGTTGCCCCATTTGTACTGTGCCCGCATTTGTCTGTTTTCTCGCCCCTGTTTTTCCTTCTGTACCCCCGTTGCCCCATTTGTACTGTGCCCGCATTTGTCTGTTTTCTCGCCCCTTTTTTTCCTTCTGTACCCCCGTTGCCCCATTTGTACTGTGCCCGCATTTGTCTGTTTTCTCGCCCTTTTTTTTCCTTCTGTACCCCCGTTGCCCCATTTGTACTGTGCCCGCATTTGTCTGTTTTCTCGCCCCTTTTTTTCCTTCTGTACCCCCGTTGCCCCATTTGTACTGTGCCCGCATTTGTCTGCTTTCTCGCCCCTCTTTTTCCTTCTGTACCCCCGTTGCCCCTTTTGTACTGTGCCCGCATTTGTCTGTTTTCTCGCCCCTTTTTTTCCTTCTGTACCCCCGTTGCCCCATTTGTACTGTGCCCGCATTTGTCTGTTTTCTCGCCCTTTTTTTCCTTCTGTACCCCCGTTGCCCCTTTTGTACTGTGCCCGCATTTGTCTGTTTTCTCGCCCCTTTTTTTCCTTCTGTACCCCCGTTGCCCCATTTGTACTGTGCCCGCATTTGTCTGTTTTCTCGCCCCTTTTTTTCCTTCTGTACCCCCGTTGCCTCTCGCCATTCCCGCCGCTGCGTCCCCTGCGGCCCCGCCCCTGACTGCCCATTCGCTGCCCCTGCCTCCCGCCTCCCAGCTGCTCCTCCCTCCCACCTCCCCATAAATGGCGGCCGCTGCGCGGTGAGGAGAGCGACCCTTGACCTTGCCAGGTAGGTCGCTCCCCCGCCACACAGCTCCGCCTGTGTTGTCCGCCCGCTGCTGCTGGTAAGAACGCCCTTCCCTTTTTCCTTCTGTACCCCCGTTGCCCCATTTGTACTGTGCCCGCATTTGTCTGTTTTCTCGCCCCTTTTTTTCCTTCTGTACCCCCGCTGCCCCATTTGTACTGTGCCCGCATTTGTCTGTTTTCTCGCCCCTTTTTTTCCTTCTGTACCCCCATTGCCCCATTTGTACTGTGCCCGCATTTGTCTGCTTTCTCGCCCCTCTTTTTCCTTCTGTACCCCCGTTGCCCCTTTTGTACTGTGCCCGCATTTGTCTGTTTTCTCGCCCCTTTTTTTCCTTCTGTACCCCCGTTGCCCCATTTGTACTGTGCCCGCATTTGTCTGTTTTCTCGCCCCTTTTTTTCCTTCTGTACCCCCGTTGCCCCATTTGTACTGTGCCCGCATTTGTCTGTTTTCTCGCCCCTTTTTTTCCTTCTGTACCCCCGTTGCCCCATTTGTACTGTGCCCGCATTTGTCTGTTTTCTCGCCCCTTTTTTTCCTTCTGTACCCCCGTTGCCCCATTTGTACTGTGCCCGCATTTGTCTGTTTTCTCGCCCCTTTTTTTCCTTCTGTACCCCCGTTGCCCCATTTGTACTGTGCCCGCATTTGTCTGTTTTCTCGCCCCTTTTTTCCTTCTGTACCCCCGTTGCCCCATTTGTACTGTGCCCGCATTTGTCTGTTTTCTCGCCCCTTTTTTTTCCTTCTGTACCCCCGTTGCCCCATTTGTACTGTGCCCGCATTTGTCTGTTTTCTCGCCCCTTTTTTTCCTTCTGTACCCCCGTTGCCCCATTTGTACTGTGCCCGCATTTGTCTGTTTTCTCGCCCCTTTTTTTCCTTCTGTACCCCCGTTGCCTCTCGCCATTCCCCGCCGCTGCGTCCCCGCCCCCTGACTGCCCATTCGCTGCCCCTGCCTCCCGCCCTCCCAGCTGCTCCTCCCTCCCACCTCCCCATAAATGGCGGCCGCTGCGCGGTGAGGAGAGCGACCCTTGACCTTGCCAGGTAGGTCGCTCCCCCGCCACACAGCTCCGCCTGTGTTGTCCGCCCGCTGCTGCTGGTAAGAACGCCCTTCCCTTTTTCCTTCTGTACCCCCGTTGCCCCATTTGTACTGTGCCCGCATTTGTCTGTTTTCTCGCCCCTTTTTTTCCTTCTGTACCCCCGCTGCCCCATTTGTACTGTGCCCGCATTTGTCTGTTTTCTCGCCCCTTTTTTTCCTTCGGTACCCCCGTTGCCCCATTTGTACTGTGCCCGCATTTGTCTGCTTTCTCGCCCTCTTTTTCCTTCTGTACCCCCGTTGCCCCTTTTGTACTGTGCCCGCATTTGTCTGTTTTCTCGCCCCTTTTTTTCCTTCTGTACCCCCGTTGCCCCATTTGTACTGTGCCCGCATTTGTCTGTTTTCTCGCCCTTTTTTTCCTTCTGTACCCCCGTTGCCCCATTTGTACTGTGCCCGCATTTGTCTGTTTTCTCGCCCCTTTTTTTCCTTCTGTACCCCCGTTGCCCCATTTGTACTGTGCCCGCATTTGTCTGTTTTCTCGCCCTTTTTTTCCTTCTGTACCCCCGTTGCCCCATTTGTACTGTGCCCGCATTTGTCTGTTTTCTCGCCCCTTTTTTTCCTTCTGTACCCCCGTTGCGCCATTTGTACTGTGCCCGCATTTGTCTGTTTTCTCGCCCCTTTTTTTCCTTTTGTACCCCCGTTGCCTCTCGCCATTCCCGCCGCTGCGTCCCCTGCGGCCCCGCCCCCTGACTGCCCATTCGCTGCCCCTGCCTCCCGCCTCCCAGCTGCTCCTCCCTCCCACCTCCCCATAAATGGCGGCCGCTGCGCGGTGAGGAGAGCGACCCTTGACCTTGCCAGGTAGGTCGCTCCCCCGCCACACAGCTCCGCCTGTGTTGTACGCCCGCTGCTGCTGGTAAGAACGCCCTTCCCTTTTTCCTTCTGTACCCCGTTGCCCCATTTGTACTGTGCCCGCATTTGTCTGTTTTCTCGCCCCTTTTTTTCCTTCTGTACCCCCGCTGCCCCATTTGTACTGTGCCCGCATTTGTCTGTTTTCTCACCCCTTTTTTTCCTTCGGTACCCCCGTTGCCCCATTTGTACTGTGCCCGCATTTGTCTGCTTTCTCGCCCCTCTTTTTCCTTCTGTACCCCCGTTGCCCCTTTTGTACTGTGCACGCATTTGTCTGTTTTCTCGCCCCTTTTTTTCCTTCTGTACCCCCGTTGCCCCATTTGTACTGTGCCCGCATTTGTCTGTTTTCTCGCCCCTTTTTTCCTTCTGTACCCCCGTTGCCCCATTTGTACTGTGCCCGCATTTGTCTGTTTTCTCGCCCCTTTTTTTCCTTCTGTACCCCCGTTGCCCCATTTGTACTGTGCCCGCATTTGTCTGTTTTCTCGCCCCTTTTTTTCCTTCTGTACCCCCGTTGCCCCATTTGTACTGTGCCCGCATTTGTCTGTTTTCTCGCCCCTTTTTTTCCTTCTGTACCCCCGTTGCCCCTTTTGTACTGTGCCCGCATTTGTCTGTTTTCTCGCCCTTTTTTTCCTTCTGTACCCCCGTTGCCCCATTTGTACTGTGCCCGCATTTGTCTGTTTTCTCGCCCCTTTTTTTCCTTCTGTACCCCCGTTGCCTCTCGCCATTCCCGCCGCTGCGTCCCCTGCTGCCCCGCCCCTGACTGCCCATTCGCTGCCCCTGTCTCCCAGCTGCTCCTCCCTCCCACCTCCCCATAAATGGTGGCCGCTGCGCGGTGAGGAGAGCGACCCTTGACCTTGCCAGGTAGGTCGCTCCCCCGCCACACAGCTCCGCCTGTGTTGTCCGCCCGCTGCTGCTGGTAAGAACGCCCTTCCCTTTTTCCTTCTGTACCCCCGTTGCCCCATTTGTACTGTGCCCGCATTTGTCTGTTTTCTCGCACCTTTTTTTCCTTCTGTACCCCCGCTGCCCCATTTGTACTGTGCCCGCATTTGTCTGTTTTCTCGCCCCTTTTTTTCCTTCTGTACCCCCGTTGCCCCATTTGTACTGTGCCCGCATTTGTCTGCTTTCTCGCCCCTCTTTTTCCTTCTGTACCCCCGTTGCTCCCTTTTGTACTGTGCGCGCATTTGTCTGTTTTCTCGCCCCTTTTTTTCCTTCTGTACCCCCGTTGCCCCATTTGTACTGTGCCCGCATTTGTCTGTTTTCTCGCCCCTTTTTTTCCTTCTGTACCCCCGTTGCCCCATTTGTACTGTGCCCGCATTTGTCTGTTTTCTCGCCCCTTTTTTTCCTTCTGTACCCCCGTTGCCCCATTTGTACTGTGCCCGCATTTGTCTGTTTTCTCGCCCTTTTTTACCTTCTGTACCCCCGTTGCCCCATTTGTACTGTGCCCGCATTTGTCTGTTTTCTCGCCCCTTTTTTTCCTTCTGTACCCCGTTGCCCCATTTGTACTGTGCCCGCATTTTTCTGTTTTCTCGCCCCTTTTTTTCCTTCTTTACCCCCGTTGCGCCATTTGTACTGTGCCCGCATTTGTCTGTTTTCTCGCCCCTTTTTTTCCTTCTGTACCCCCGTTGCCCCATTTGTACTGTGCCCGCATTTGTCTGTTTTCTCGCCCCTTTTTTTCCTTCTGTACCCCCGTTGCCCCATTTGTACTGTGCCCGCATTTGTCTGTTTTCTCGCCCCTTTTTTTCCTTCTGTACCCCCGTTGCCCCATTTGTACTGTGCCCGCATTTGTCTGTTTTCTCGCCCCTTTTTTTTCTTCTGTACCCCCGTTGCCCCATTTGTACTGTGCCCGCATTTGTCTGTTTTCTCGCCCCTTTTTTTCCTTCTGTACCCCCGTTGCCCCATTTGTACTGTGCCCGCATTTGTCTGTTTTCTCGCCCTTTTTTTCCTTCTGTACCCCCGTTGCCCCATTTGTACTGTGCCCGCATTTGTCTGCTTTCTCGCCCCTTTTTTTCCTTCTGTACCCCCGTTGCCCCTTTTGTACTGTGCCCGCATTTGTCTGTTTTCTCGCCCCTTTTTTTCCTTCTGTACCCCCGTTGCCCCATTTGTACTGTGCCCGCATTTGTCTGTTTTCTCGCCCCTTTTTTTCCTTCTGTACCCCCGTTGCCCCATTTGTACTGTGCCCGCATTTGTCTGTTTTCTCGCCCCTTTTTTTCCTTCTGTACCCCCGTTGCCCCTTTTGTACTGTGCCCGCATTTGTCTGTTTTCTCGTCCCTTTTTTTCCTTCTGTACCCCCGTTGCCCCATTTGTACTGTGCCCGCATTTGTCTGTTTTCTCGCCCCTTTTTTTCCTTCTGTACCCCCGTTGCCCCTTTTGTACTGTGCCCGCATTTGTCTGTTTTCTCACCCCTTTTTTTCCTTCTGTACCCCCGTTGCCCCATTTGTACTGTGCCCGCATTTGTCTGTTTTCTCGCCCCTTTTTTCCTTCTGTACCCCCGTTGCCCCATTTGTACTTTGCCCGCATTTGTCTGTTTTCTCGCCCTTTTTTTCCTTCTGTACCCCCGTTGCCCCATTTGTACTGTGCCCGCATTTGTCTGTTTTCTCGCCCTTTTTTTCCTTCTGTACCCCCGTTGCCCCATTTGTACTGTGCCCGCATTTGTCTGTTTTCTCGCCCCTTTTTTTCCTTCTGTACCCCCGTTGCCCCATTTGTACTGTGCCCGCATTTGTCTGTTTTCTCGCCCCTTTTTTTCCTTCTGTACCCCCGTTGCCCCATTTGTACTGTGCCCGCATTTGTCTGTTTTCTCGCCCCTTTTTTTCCTTCTGTACCCCCGTTGCCCCATTTGTACTGTGCCCGCATTTGTCTGTTTTCTCGCCCCTTTTTTTTCCTTCTGTACCCCCGTTGCCCCATTTGTACTGTGCCCGCATTTGTCTGTTTTCTCGCCCCTTTTTTTCCTTCTGTACCCCTGTTGCCTCTCGCCATTCCCGCCGCTGCGTCCCCTGCTGCCCCGCCCCCTGACTGCCCATTCGCTGCCCCTGCCTCCCAGCTGCTCCTCCCTCCCACCTCCCCATAAATGGTGGCCGCTGCGCGGTGAGGAGAGCGACCCTTGACCTTGCCAGGTAGGTCGCTCCCCCGCCACACAGCTCCGCCTGTGTTGTCCGCCCGCTGCTGCTGGTAAGAACGCCCTTCCCTTTTTCCTTCTGTACCCCCGTTGCCCCATTTGTACTGTGCCCGCATTTGTCTGTTTTCTCGCCCCTTTTTTCCTTCTGTACCCCCGCTGCCCCATTTGTACTGTGCCCGCATTTGTCTGTTTTCTCGCCCCTTTTTTTCCTTCTGTACCCCCGTTGCCCCATTTGTACTGTGCCCGCATTTGTCTGCTTTCTCGCCCCTCTTTTTCCTTCTGTACCCCCGTTGCCCCTTTTGTACTGTGCGCGCATTTGTCTGTTTTCTCGCCCCTTTTTTTCCTTCTGTACCCCCGTTGCCCCATTTGTACTGTGCCCGCATTTGTCTGTTTTCTCGCCCCTTTTTTTCCTTCTGTACCCCCGTTGCCCCATTTGTACTGTGCCCGCATTTGTCTGTTTTCTCGCCCCTTTTTTTCCTTCTGTACCCCGTTGCCCCATTTGTACTGTGCCCGCATTTGTCTGTTTTCTCGCCCCTTTTTTCCTTCTGTACCCCCGTTGCCCCATTTGTACTGTGCCCGCATTTGTCTGTTTTCTCGCCCCTTTTTTTCCTTCTGTACCCCCGTTGCCCCATTTGTACTGTGCCCGCATTTGTCTGTTTTCTCGCCCCTTTTTTTCCTTCTGTACCCCCGTTGCCCCATTTGTACTGTGCCCGCATTTGTCTGTTTTCTCGCCCCTTTTTTTCCTTCTGTACCCCCGTTGCGCCATTTGTACTGTGCCCGCATTTGTCTGTTTTCTCGCCCCTTTTTTTCCTTCTGTACCCCCGTTGCCCCATTTGTACTGTGCCCGCATTTGTCTGTTTTCTCGCCCCTTTTTTTCCTTCTGTACCCCCGTTGCCTCTCGCCATTCCCGCCGCTGCGTCCCCTGCTGCCCCGCCCCCCTGACTGCCCATTCGCTGCCCCTGCCTCCCAGCTGCTCCTCCCTCCCACCTCCCCATAAATGGTGGCCGCTGCGCGGTGAGGAGAGCGACCCTTGACCTTGCCAGGTAGGTCGCTCCCCCGCCACACAGCTCCGCCTGTGTTGTCCGCCCGCTGCTGCTGGTAAGAACGCCCTTCCCTTTTTCCTTCTGTACCCCCGTTGCCCCATTTGTACTGTGCCCGCATTTGTCTGTTTTCTCGCCCTTTTTTTTCCTTCTGTACCCCCGCTGCCCCATTTGTACTGTGCCCGCATTTGTCTGTTTTCTCGCCCCTTTTTTTCCTTCTGTACCCCCGTTGCCCCATTTGTACTGTGCCCGCATTTGTCTGCTTTCTCGCCCCTCTTTTTCCTTCTGTACCCCCGTTGCCCCTTTTGTACTGTGCGCGCATTTGTCTGTTTTCTCGCCCTTTTTTTTCCTTCTGTACCCCCGTTGCCCCATTTGTACTGTGCCCGCATTTGTCTGTTTTCTCGCCCCTTTTTTCCTTCTGTACCCCCGTTGCCCCATTTGTACTGTGCCCGCATTTGTCTGTTTTCTCGCCCCTTTTTTTCCTTCTGTACCCCCGTTGCCCCATTTGTACTGTGCCCGCATTTGTCTGTTTTCTCGCCCCTTTTTTTCCTTCTGTACCCCCGTTGCCCCATTTGTACTGTGCCCGCATTTGTCTGTTTTCTCGCCCCTTTTTTTCCTTCTGTACCCCCGTTGCCCCATTTGTACTGTGCCCGCATTTGTCTGTTTTCTCGCCCCTTTTTTTCCTTCTGTACCCCCGTTGCCCCATTTGTACTGTGCCCGCATTTGTCTGTTTTCTCGCCCCTTTTTTTCCTTCTGTACCCCCGTTGCGCCATTTGTACTGTGCCCGCATTTGTCTGTTTTCTCGCCCCTTTTTTTTCTTCTGTACCCCCGTTGCCCCATTTGTACTGTGCCCGCATTTGTCTGTTTTCTCGCCCCTTTTTTTCCTTCTGTACCCCCGTTGCCTCTCGCCATTCCCGCCGCTGCGTCCCCTGCGGCCCCGCCCCCCTGACTGCCCATTCGCTGCCCCTGCCTCCCGCCTCCCAGCTGCTCCTCCCTCCCACCTCCCCATAAATGGCGGGCCGCTGCGCGGTGAGGAGAGCGACCCTTGACCTTGCCAGGTAGGTCGCTCCCCCGCCACACAGCTCCGCCTGTGTTGTCCGCCCGCTGCTGCTGGTAAGAACGCCCTTCCCTTTTTCCTTCTGTACCCCCGTTGCCCCATTTGTACTGTGCCCGCATTTGTCTGTTTTCTCGCCCCTTTTTTTCCTTCTGTACCCCCGCTGCCCCATTTGTACTGTGCCCGCATTTGTCTGTTTTCTCGCCCCTTTTTTTCCTTCTGTACCCCCGTTGCCCCATTTGTACTGTGCCCGCATTTGTCTGCTTTCTCGCCCTCTTTTTCCTTCTGTACCCCGTTGCCCCTTTTGTACTGTGCCCGCATTTGTCTGTTTTCTCGCCCCTTTTTTTCCTTCTGTACCCCTGTTGCCCCATTTGTACTGTGCCCGCATTTGTCTGTTTTCTCGCCCCTTTTTTTCCTTCTGTACCCCCGTTGCCCCATTTGTACTGTGCCCGCATTTGTCTGTTTTCTCGCCCCTTTTTTTCCTTCTGTACCCCCGTTGCCCCATTTCTACTGTGCCCGCATTTGTCTGTTTTCTCGCCCCTTTTTTTCCTTCTGTACCCCCGTTGCCCCATTTGTACTGTGCCCGCATTTGTCTGTTTTCTCGCCCCTTTTTTTCCTTCTGTACCCCCGTTGCCCCATTTGTACTGTGCCCGCATTTGTCTGTTTTCTCGCCCCTTTTTTTCCTTCTGTACCCCCGTTGCCCCATTTGTACTGTGCCCGCATTTGTCTGTTTGCTCGCCCCTTTTTTTCCTTCTGTACCCCCGTTGCCCCATTTGTACTGTGCCCGCATTTGTCTGTTTTCTCGCCCCTTTTTTTCCTTCTGTACCCCCGTTGCCCCATTTGTACTGTGCCCGCATTTGTCTGTTTTCTCGCCCCTTTTTTTCCTTCTGTACCCCCGTTGCCTCTCGCCATTCCCGCCGCTGCGTCCCCTGCGGCCCCGCCCCCCTGACTGCCCATTTGCTGCCCCTGCCTCCCGCCTCCCAGCTGCTCCTCCCTCCCACCTCCCCATAAATGGCGGGCCGCTGCGCGGTGAGGAGAGCGACCCTTGACCTTGCCAGGTAGGTCGCTCCCCCGCCACACAGCTCCGCCTGTGTTGTCCGCCCGCTGCTGCTGGTAAGAACGCCCTTCCCTTTTTCCTTCTGTACCCCCGTTGCCCCATTTGTACTGTGCCCGCATTTGTCTGTTTTCTCGACCCTTTTTTTCCTTCTGTACCCCCGCTGCCCCATTTGTACTGTGCCCGCATTTGTCTGTTTTCTCGCCCCTTTTTTTCCTTCGGTACCCCCGTTGCCCCATTTGTACTGTGCCCGCATTTGTCTGCTTTCTCGCCCCTCTTTTTCCTTCTGTACCCCCGTTGCCCCTTTTGTACTGTGCCCACATTTGTCTGTTTTCTCGCCCCTTTTTTTCCTACTGTACCCCCGTTGCCCCATTTGTACTGTGCCCGCATTTGTCTGTTTTCTCGCCCCTTTTTTTCCTTCTGTACCCCCGTTGCCCCATTTGTACTGTGCCCGCATTTGTCTGTTTTCTCGCCCCTTTTTTTCCTTCTGTACCCCCGTTGCCCCATTTGTACTGTGCCCGCATTTGTCTGTTTTCTCGCCCCTTTTTTTCCTTCTGTACCCCGTTGCCCCATTTGTACTGTGCCCGCATTTGTCTGTTTTCTCGCCCCTTTTTTCCTTCTGTACCCCCGTTGCCCCATTTGTACTGTGCCCGCATTTGTCTGTTTTCTCGCCCCTTTTTTTCCTTCTGTACCCCCGTTGCCCCATTTGTACTGTGCCCGCATTTGTCTGTTTTCTCGCCCCTTTTTTTCCTTCTGTACCCCCGTTGCCCCATTTGTACTGTGCCCGCATTTGTCTGTTTTCTCGCCCCTTTTTTTCCTTCTGTACCCCCGTTGCCTCTCGCCATTCCCGCCGCTGCGTCCCCTGCGGCCCCGCCCCCCTGACTGCCCATTCGCTGCCCCTGCCTCCCGCCTCCCAGCTGCTCCTCCCTCCCACCTCCCCATAAATGGCGGCCGCTGCGCGGTGAGGAGAGCGACCCTTGACCTTGCCAGGTAGGTCGCTCCCCCCGCCACACAGCTCCGCCTGTGTTGTCCGCCCGCTGCTGCTGGTAAGAACGCCCTTCCCTTTTTCCTTCTGTACCCCCGTTGCCCCATTTGTACTGTGCCCGCATTTGTCTGTTTTCTCGACCCTTTTTTTCCTTCTGTACCCTCGCTGCCCCATTTGTACTGTGCCCGCATTTGTCTGTTTTCTCGCCCCTTTTTTTCCTTCTGTACCCCCGTTGCCCCATTTGTACTGTGCCCGCATTTGTCTGCTTTCTCGCCCCTCTTTTTCCTTCTGTACCCCCGTTGCCCCTTTTGTACTGTGCCCGCATTTGTCTGTTTTCTCGCCCCTTTTTTTCCTTCTGTACCCCCGTTGCCCCATTTGTACTGTGCCCGCATTTGTCTGTTTTCTCGCCCTTTTTTTCCTTCTGTACCCCCGTTGCCCCATTTGTACTGTGCCCGCATTTGTCTGTTTTCTCGCCCCTTTTTTCCTTCTGTACCCCCGTTGCCCCATTTGTACTGTGCCCGCATTTGTCTGTTTTCTCGCCCCTTTTTTTCCTTCTGTACCCCCGTTGCCCCATTTGTACTGTGCCCGCATTTGTCTGTTTTCTCGCCCCTTTTTTTCCTTCTGTACCCCCGTTGCCCCATTTGTACTGTGCCCGCATTTGTCTGTTTTCTCGCCCCTTTTTTTCCTTCTGTACCCCGTTGCCCCATTTGTACTGTGCCCGCATTTGTCTGTTTTCTCGCCCCTTTTTTTCCTTCTGTACCCCCGTTGCCCCATTTGTACTGTGCCCGCATTTGTCTGTTTTCTCACCCCTTTTTTTCCTTCTGTACCCCCGTTGCCCCATTTGTACTGTGCCCGCATTTGTCTGTTTTCTCGCCCCTTTTTTCCTTCTGTACCCCCGTTGCCCCATTTGTACTGTGCCCGCATTTGTCTGTTTTCTCGCCCCTTTTTTCCTTCTGTACCCCCGTTGCCTCTCGCCATTCCCGCCGCTGCGTCCCGTGCGGCCCCGCCCCCTGACTGCCCATTCGCTGCCCCTGCCTCCCGCCTCCCAGCTGCTCCTCCCTCCCACCTCCCCATAAATGGCGGCCGCTGCGCTGTGAGGAGAGCGACCCTTGACCTTGCCAGGTAGGTCGCTCCCCCGCCACACAGCTCCGCCTGTGTTGTCCGCCCGCTGCTGCTGGTAAGAACGCCCTTCCCTTTTTCCTTCTGTACCCCGTTGCCCCATTTGTACTGTGCCCGCATTTGTCTGTTTTCTCGCCCCTTTTTTTCCTTTCTGTACCCCCGCTGCCCCATTTGTACTGTGCCCGCATTTGTCTGTTTTCTCGCCCCATTTTTCCTTCTGTACCCCCGTTGCCCCATTTGTACTGTGCCCGCATTTGTCTGCTTTCTCGCCCCTCTTTTTCCTTCTGTACCCCCGTTGCCCCTTTTGAACTGTGCCCGCATTTGTCTGTTTTCTCGCCCCTTTTTTTCCTTCTGTACTCCCGTTGCCCCATTTGTACTGTGCCCGCATTTGTCTGTTTTCTCGCCCCTTTTTTTCCTTCTGTACCCCCGTTGCCCCATTTGTACTGTGCCCGCATTTGTCTGTTTTCTCGCCCTTTTTTTCCTTCTGTACCCCCGTTGCCCCATTTGTACTGTGCCCGCATTTGTCTGTTTTCTCGCCCCTTTTTTTCCTTCTGTACCCCCGTTGCCCCATTTGTACTGTGCCCGCATTTGTCTGTTTTCTCGCCCCTTTTTTTCCTTCTGTACCCCCGTTGCCCCATTTGTACTGTGCCCGCATTTGTCTGTTTTCTCGCCCCTTTTTTTCCTTCTGTACCCCCGTTGCCCCATTTGTACTGTGCCCGCATTTGTCTGTTTTCTCGCCCCTTTTTTTCCTTCTGTACCCCCGTTGCCCCATTTGTACTGTGCCCGCATTTGTCTGTTTTCTCGCCCCTTTTTTTCCTTCTGTACCCCCGTTGCCTCTCGCCATTCCCGCCGCTGCGTCCCTGCGGCCCCGCCCCCTGACTGCCCATTCGCTGCCCCTGCCTCCCGCCTCCCAGCTGCTCCTCCCTCCCACCTCCCCATAAATGGCGGCCGCTGCGCGGTGAGGAGAGCGACCCTTGACCTTGCCAGGTAGGTCGCTCCCCCGCCACACAGCTCCGCCTGTGTTGTCCGCCCGCTGCTGCTGGTAAGAACGCCCTTCCCTTTTTCCTTCTGTACCCCCGTTGCCCCATTTGTACTGTGCCCGCATTTGTCTGTTTTCTCGCCCCTTTTTTTCCTTCTGTACCCCCGCTGCCCCATTTGTACTGTGCCCGCATTTGTCTGTTTTCTCGCCCCTTTTTTTCCTTCTGTACCCCCGCTGCCCCATTTGTACTGTGCCCGCATTTGTCTGCTTTCTCGCCCTCTTTTTCCTTCTGTACCCCCGTTGCCCCTTTTGTACTGTGCCCGCATTTGTCTGTTTTCTCGCCCCTTTTTTTCCTTCTGTACCCCCGTTGCCCCATTTGTACTGTGCCCGCATTTGTCTGTTTTCTCGCCCCTTTTTTTCCTTCTGTACCCCCGTTGCCCCATTTGTACTGTGCCCGCATTTGTCTGTTTTCTCGCCCCTTTTTTTCCTTCTGTACCCCCGTTGCCCCATTTGTACTGTGCCCGCATTTGTCTGTTTTCTCGCCCCTTTTTTTCCTTCTGTACCCCCGTTGCCCCATTTGTACTGTGCCCGCATTTGTCTGTTTTCTCGCCCCTTTTTTTTCCTTCTGTACCCCCGTTGCCCCATTTGTACTGTGCCCGCATTTGTCTGTTTTCTCGCCCTTTTTTTCCTTCTGTACCCCCGTTGCCCCATTTGTACTGTGCCCGCATTTGTCTGTTTTCTCGCCCCTTTTTTTCCTTCTGTACCCCCGTTGCCCCATTTGTACTGTGCCCGCATTTGTCTGTTTTCTCGCCCCTTTTTTTCCTTCTGTACCCCCGTTGCCCCATTTGTACTGTGCCCGCATTTGTCTGTTTTCTCGCCCTTTTTTTCCTTCTGTACCCCCGTTGCCTCTCGCCATTCCCGCCGCTGCGTCCCCTGCGGCCCCGCCCCTGACTGCCCATTCGCTGCCCCTGCCTCCCGCCTCCCAGCTGCTCCTCCCTCCCACCTCCCCATAAATGGTGGCCGCTGCGCGGTGAGGAGAGCGACCCTTGACCTTGCCAGGTAGGTCGCTCCCCCCGCCACACAGCTCCGCCTGTGTTGTCCGCCCGCTGCTGCTGGTAAGAACGCCCTTCCCTTTTTCCTTCTGTACCCCCGTTGCCCCATTTGTACTGTGCCCGCATTTGTCTGTTTTCTCGCCCCTTTTTTTCCTTCTGTACCCCCGCTGCCCCATTTGTGCTGTGCCCGCATTTGTCTGTTTTCTCGCCCCTTTTTTTCCTTCTGTACCCCCGTTGCCCCATTTGTACTGTGCCCGCATTTGTCTGCTTTCTCGCCCCTCTTTTTCCTTCTGTACCCCCGTTGCCCCTTTTGTACTGTGCCCGCATTTGTCTGTTTTCTCGCCCCTTTTTTTCCTTCTGTACCCCCGTTGCCCCATTTGTACTGTGCCCGCATTTGTCTGTTTTCTCGCCCCTTTTTTTTCCTTCTGTACCCCCGTTGCCCCATTTGTACTGTGCCCGCATTTGTCTGTTTTCTCGCCCCTTTTTTTCCTTCTGTACCCCCATTGCCCCATTTGTACTGTGCCCGCATTTGTCTGTTTTCTCGCCCCTTTTTTTCCTTCTGTACCCCCGTTGCCCCATTTGTACTGTGCCCGCATTTGTCTGTTTTCTCGCCCCTTTTTTCCTTCTGTACCCCCGTTGCCTCTCGCCATTCCCGCCGCTGCGTCCCCTGCGGCCCCGCCCCCCTGACTGCCCATTCGCTGCCCCTGCCTCCCGCCTCCCAGCTGCTCCTCCCTCCCACCTCCCCATAAATGGCGGCCGCTGTGCGGCCGCGCGCTGGCGCTCCGAAGGCGCGCCTAAGGCAAGCCCGTCTGCGCCCGTCCGCGACTGGACCGCGCCCAGCGCCAGAAACCCTGGCCCCCGCAGCAGCCAACCCACCCACCGGACCTACGACACCGCCACCCTCAACGCACTCAACACCGGCCGAATCCCCGGCTGCCACCGTGCCACCCCAGGACGCACCCACGGACCCTTCGCCTGCCAATCTTGCAAGTTCTCCTGCCTCCGGACCTGCACCGCACCCGCCACGCCGAGCACCAGCAGCAACCACCTGAAGTGCATCCTGCTCAACACCCGCTCCGTCCACAGACACGCCGTGGAACTTTGGAACCTGCTCGACTCCACATCACCAGACGTCGCTTTCCTCACGGAAACATGGATGAACGCCTCCTCAGCGCCCGACATCGCCATCGCCATCCCGGACTGATACAAGATCACCCGAAAGGACCGCGCCAACCAGACCGGAGGAGGCATCGCCATCGTCCACAAGAACATCATCCGCATTACGACCAACTCCGACAACACCTTCACAGCCGGCGAACACCTGCACTTCCAGAGACACACCGACCCCAAGACCACCCTCAGAGGCACCCTCATCTACAGACCCCCAGGACCACGCACACAATTCAGCGAAGACATCGCCGACCTCATCAGCCCGCACGCCTTCCTCTCGGCCGACTACATCCTCCTTGGGGACCTCAACTTCCACCTAGAGAACAACAACGATCGCAACACCACCACCCTGCTGGACAACCTCGCCAACCTCGGACTCAAGCAACTGGTGACCACCCCCACACACCACGCCGGCCACACGCTTGACCCCGTCTTCTCCTCCAGCAAGGACATCTCCTTCAGCCACACCACCGGACTCCACTGGACAGACCACAGCTGCGTCCACTTCAGCTTCAGCAGGACCACCACGCACCACCACCCGCAACAGCTCCCGCGCAGAAGCTGGAACAAGATCACCACCGACCAACTCACCACATCCCTGAGCCAGAACCCTCCCGCCAGCTCAACGAACCCCAACCAAGCCGCCAGCAACCTCACAAGATGGATCACCAACTGCGCTGACATCCTCGCCCCATTGAAGACCCCCCAATCAGACCCGGCAACAAGAAAGCACCCTGGTTCACCGACGAACTCAAGAAATCCAAGAAGAACTGCCGGGCCCTCGAGAAAGCATGGCGCAGAGACCCGACTGCAGACAACATGACCACCCTCAAACACGCCACCCGAAAACACCACCAGCTGATCCACACCACCAAGAAAACCGCATTCAAGGAACGACTGGACAACAACGCCCACAACAGCAAGGAACTCTTCATCATCGTCAAAGAGCTCTCGAACCCCAGCGCCGGAAACAACGACATCACCCCTCGCAAGACCTCTGCAACTCGCTCGCCTCGTTCTTCCACAGCAAGATCGCAGACATACACAACAGTTTCAGCACACAGCCGACGTACCCTACAACCGTTCCAACGTCCCCCACCTCCACCCTCCGAGCCTGGACCCCGATCAACACCGAAGACACTATCCGCACGATGAACTCCATCCACTCCGGATCACCAACCGACCCCTGCCCTCACCACATCTTCAACAAGGCCGACGCCGTCATCGCACCCCACCTCCGGGACATCATCAACACCTCCTTCGACACCGCCACCTTCCCAGAGAGCTGGAAGCACGCCGAACTCTGCGCCCTACTGAAGAAACCGTCAGCGGACCCCACCGACCTCAAAAACTACCGCCCCATCTCGCTCCTTCCTTTTCCTACCAAAGTCATCGAGAAGACCGTCAACAGACAACTGGCCGCCTTCATCGAGACGAATGGATCCCTCGACCACTCACAGTCCGGCTTCCGGGCCAACCACAGCACCGAGACCGCCCTCATCGCAGCCACCGACGACATCCGAGCCCTGCTCGACAACGGGGAAACAGCGGCCCTCATCCTCCTGGACCTCTCCGCAGCGTTCGACACAGTCTGCCACCGCACCCTAGTGCAACGCCTGAACAACGTCGGAATCCAAGAGAAGGCACTGGAGTGGATCATCTCCTTCCTCGCCGGAAGAACCCAGAGAGTCCGCCTCCCCCGTTCAGTTCCGAGGCCACCGAAGTCATCTGCGGCGTACCACAAGGATCATCACTCAGCCCCACCCTCTTCAATGTCTACATGAGCCCCCTCGCAGCCATCGCACGCCAACACAACCTCAACATCATCTCCTACGCCGACGACACCCAGCTGATCCTCTCCCTCACCAACGACCCCACAACCGCCAAAACCAACCTACATGAAGGGATGAAGGACGTAGCCGAGTGGATGAGGAACAGCCGCCTGAAACTGAACTCAGATAAGACGGAAGTCCTCATCCTAGGATCATCACCCTCCGCCTGGGATGACTCCTGGTGGCCCCCTGCCCTGGGCAACGCACCCAAACCAACGGACCACGCACGCAACCTGGGCTTCATCCTGGACTCCTCCCTCTCAATGACCAGACAAGTCAACGCCGTCTCCTCGTCTTGCTTCAACATCCTACGCATGCTGCGGAAGATCTTCCGGTGGATCCCCACCGAAACCAGGAAGACGGTCACCCAGGCCCTCGTCACCAGCCGACTGGACTACGGCAACTCCCTCTACGCCGGAACCACAGCCAAACTTCAGAAAAGACTCCAACGCATCCAGAACGCCTCAGCTCGACTCATCCTGGACATCCCCCGACACAGCCACATCGCCGGACACCTGAGAGACCTGCACTGGCTCCCCGTCAGCAAGAGAATCATGTTCCGACTCCTCACCCACGCACACAAAGCTCTCCACAACCAAGGCCCCAGATACCTCAACGACCGTCTGACCTTCTACACTCCCACCCGCCAGCTACGATCGACCAACCACGCCCTCGCCGCCGTCCCCTGCATCCGAAGAGCCACAACAGGAGGAAGATCCTTCTCCTACCTGGCTGCCAAGACGTGGAACTCCCTACCCATCCACCTCCGCCTGACCCAAGACCACCTCTCCTTCAGGAAGCAACTCAAGACCTGGCTGTTCGAACAGTAGCGGACCCCCTCCCCCTAGCGCCTTGAGACCCTCCGGGTGAGTAGCGCGCTATACAAATGCTTGATTGATTGATTGATTGATTGATTGATTGATGAACATTTTGCAGAAGCATTCCAAATGATACTGCGTTCAATGTTTTCTAAATGTCTGGTGTAGGAAAGTAGGATCTGCTTCTTATGGTTACCCCCACTTTTTGCTTGATGTTACACTGTTTTTGACTAGTCTGACTGGGATCCTGCTAATCAGGACCGCAGTCTATCTGCTTTCTCCCTACAATGTAATGATATGTACTTAGGTACACTCCAGATTGGATACTGGGGTACCCTTATAAGTCCCTAGTATATGGTACACCTGTACCAAGAGCATAGGTACCCCAGAGGCCACCCATGGGCTGAAGCATATATTATGCCACCCATGAGAGGCCATGCAAAATGGAACTACAGGTCTGCCATTGCAGCCTCTGTAAGCTGGTGCCTGCACCACTTACGATAGATATAGGTTTACTATAACTATAGGTCACTACACTTAAAACCTATAAGTCACCCCTATAGCAGGCCTTAACAATCCTGAAGGCAGGGTGCTGGGTTTTACGTGAGAGGATGCCCCTGCATGAGCAGAGCCCCTCTGCAGCCTTCGGAGACCATTCTCCCGGGTTGTCTGTGACACAGCCAGACATATAGGTAGAGGTGTATTATATCGTCGCGGTAAATGCTATCTCGAAAACGGCTGAAACAAAACATGTCATGTTTGGTATCAAACACCTTGGAATCATACCTCCACACCGAGGTATGATTCCACCCTTCTGTAGCAAGCTTTGTGGGTCCCTGGTCTTCCCGGTACCAGCCTTCTCGACCCGGACAGCACAAAATGGTTGCTGCCGACCAGAGACACTTTTCTGCTCTCCTGGGCTGAGCCAAGCTCGAGCAGAGGAAGGCTGCACAATAGGCATCCTGTCACAGGGAGGTGTGACCACTTCCCAGACAGGATTTAGTGTATTGGCGCTGGGTGGGTGTACTTCCAAAGTGCCTGAAAGTCTGCACGAGGGGCACATTTGGTGTCCCTGTGCATAGTACAGCTCAAACCAGTTCTGGGAGCCATTGGTTCCTGCTCTGGCGCGAAACTGGACTAAGGACATGGGTGTAACCACCCCCCTGTCCTGACCCTCCCCTGGGAGGGTCCCCATAATCTGTCCAACCCTCTCCCGTGGATACAAAAGGGCTTACCTGGCTGTAGGACCCTAGATTCGACGTGGACAAGATTCTGAACAAGAAACCACTGACCTTCCACCGTCTGGACACTCTGGACTTCGCTGGACTTCGACTGGGCCCGACTTTGTCTCCCTCTCCATCCAAAGCATTGTCTCTGCCCGTGCACCATACAGGCCCCGTGCAGCACCTGTGGAGTATCTCCCTTGGGGTGAAGGAGTCACTCCACTGCATTCGCAGGCACCGTAACGCAACTGACCAGTCTGCTGATCCTGAGCTCCTGCGGACTCCGAAGGTTCCAGCAACACAAGAGGTGGATTCCTACGTTCCTTGAGGTCGAGCTGCCCTCTCACCAAGTTTGAGGCCAGTATCCTTGGTGGGGGCCACATAACCCGAACCACTGTGCACCATGTACATTTGCAAGTGCATATGCTTGTTGGTGTTCCCCAACTTCGTGCATTGGGCTGTTAATAGCCCCAACCTCTGCACACAGTTCATACCAAGCACTTTGGCCTCCTCACACTCTGTGCCCTGCAAGCTGTTGTTTGGTGAAACTGCGAGAGGTACCCTTGCGACTCCTGGGCTTTCGGCCTGTGGGTCCATTTGAGGGACAATCCTGATTTTCTTGGGCTCCCCTGGTTGCTCCAGGCCTGCCCTGACACCCCTTGCTGTGGTGAGTCCTCTGGTCCTAGCGGGGCCAGACCGTAACCTTTCTTGACCTTCTTTGTGGGTTGCAGTTGCCAACGCTTGTTGGTGCTCCCGCCAGACACCGACCCCTCAGCACTCGAAATCTTTTGTGGGACAGCTCGTATCTGGCTCCTGGTCATCCTCGATGTCTCCTGGTCCCTACAGCTGTAGAGTCAAGGTCTCCTGCAACATCGGTGGGCATTCGACTACCGAGCCCCTGGTCACTCCTGAGTGACCCAGACTCTGTCCCCTCTGCTTCAGGTACCTTCCATCAAGAATCCACCTGCGGATTCCACCGGACACTTTTCTTCTTTCCAGCAGTGACATTTCTTTGAAGACTCCCATTGAGAATGACTGCGGTTTCCGACGCCACTACAGCCCTATGCACCCGGCTCCTCTGGGATAGGTAACTCTGCTACTTCAGTATCCACAGGTGGGGTGGCTCTCCAACCTTCTATGTTCCAAAGGGTTTCCTCGTAATCCACTGGGAAGCGTCCTTAAACTTTAAAATTGCAACCGCGACTCTCCCATTGAATTGTACGTAGCACGCGGTTGTGTCCTCACACTGCACCCGTCCTCCGTGGGGTCCCTACTTACTCACCTTGGGTGGTTCCTTGGGGTCCCAGTGATTCTACACAATCTAGACATTGTCTTGACTCGAGTCGTGGTTCTTATACCACTATTTTAGTATATGGTTTGTCTCCCCCGGGAGCCCACTGTGTATTAGTGCTACTTACGATTGTGTCTGTGCTACAGTATTGTGTGCTTTGTGTTTATCTGCGTGTAGCAGATACTGTTGTATTCCGCTTTAGGTGTCCGTATATAGGTTTTCCTGAAACATGTCCTTATATAGGCACAATTCGCATTGCCCTTATATAGGCATAGAATCCCAGTCCTTATTTAGGCATTAGCCGTGCACTCCAAATACAGGCATGGTCACCGACATCCGTCCACCTTAACGTCACAACAAGTTCTTAGAAACCAGACCCTTAAGCTCTCGGGAGTTCCCCTAGCACAGGATTATTGATTTCTCCAAGAACTCATCTATTATGTATGAACCGTTATACCTTAAGGGTTCATTCCTGACGTCTTCCTCTGTCCGACTTCACGTCAATGCTAACATTCCAAGGCACCTATCAGGTATAAATATACCTTCCCTTGCCCAAGCAAGTCAGAGGAGACCTCGACTTCAGAGGAGCCCGTATCCCGGCCTGACGCACTGAGAAGACGCTGTCATTCCTGCTCGCAGAAGAATCCAGCTTCCAGTGTTCTGACTCCCTTCGCGGGGTGTTAGAGTTCCAGAACCGGCAGGAGATTCCCACCTCTCTCGTTCTCAAGGTATGGAGCTGACTAGAACCTAGAGGGACTCTTGGCATACTAGACTTAACATACTCTTAGTATACCATACTAGAGAATACTCCACCTACTTCTTACCTTTCCCTACACCTAGACTAGGTTAGGTACATTGGGGTAGAACTAGCTTAGAGACGCATCGTATGAGTACTCGCATTTTTAGCTCATGTTATTTATGTACGTGAATATATGCTAAAAGATAATGCTAGCGCAGTATTATTTATTTCTACTGCTTACGCTGTACATTATTTATCTTGCATACTGTCTTGTGATCATAACAGCACTATGGAAACTAAGCATGCACGGTTAGCTGAGTGAAATTGTTATCTATTGTTTCCACGATTCTGAGACGTGTTCCGATTCTAAAGGGAAACAAAGTAGTCATGTTTATGCGGTTGCCAGAAACTTCTTCCTTCTTGTTCTCAAGGAGTTTTCGTGATAGAGGCACACGAATTATTTCAGACAGAGGTATTCTATTCATGGATAGTATTCCCTGAATCAAATCCAGTAACAAAACTGTTTCACTTCTACAAAGAAGATGAACCACCAGAGGAATATATTCCTTTCGAGGATATTGAAATTCCACTAACATACCAGGAGCATCAGCTCTGGTTTAAAGGCGCCCTAAAACATCACAGAAACATTACCAGGCTCGGTCCACTAGGTAGACCAGGAGCAACATGGCCGATTTTAGCCGGCTACACTCCTCATCCTGACCTCGATATAATTTCAGACGAGGAATTACTTACTCAACTTACAGAGTTACTAAAAATTTACAGACAATTAGTCCAATATGTCATGCGGACTTTCACAGTCCAACCACCATTGGCCAGTCCAAATCAAACCCCTCAACAGGGGAATACACTAAAACTTACACCACAGACTTTATACGCAGTCATGGGTAAAATGCCCACAAAACGTGAGCAAATTCCATTCTGGATAGCTCAAAAAATTACTCAAATCGAAGCAGTATTTCCTAATACTAGCCCTTATGAGAAACACAGAATCCTAACAATCTGTTTACCAATGGGGATCACACCACAACTGGAAGACTGCACCACTTGGGGCTCAGTCTTTGCTGCCATCTATACTAAAACACATGGTGTACCGTCAATTGCAGTAATACCAGATGTCCTGAAACAAATTCAAAATGAATACGGGGCAGAGCCTGCTCTGAATTTAGGTATGAAATTACTGAAAAACTTCGACCAGGTCTCAACAATAATATTATCTAATATTAAAGGAGAGGCAGCAGCAGTGGCGATCCGCCAACGATTAAGGGAATTTGATGTAACAGAATATCAAACTGAACTACCCAGAATAATAGAACAATCGTATGCAGAATTAGGCAGAGATAGTTTGGATGGAGGACCATTGAAGCCAAAACTATCTGAAAGTCCTGAGAAGGACTCCATTAAACAAACTCCTACATCTTCTAAAAAGAAGTGGGAAACTAACAAACAAAATTCAAACGAGAAACGTTCTCAATCCCGGCGTAGGTCTCCTCAAAAGGAGCCCTCTGAAAGGAGGTATAACCTCAGGAATAGGGATAATTTAAAAAAGCCTGACAGGTATCAAGACACTGATACACGTTCCTCTCGTACCTTTCAGATATCGTCACAGACATCGGAAAGAAGAGGACGGTCAGAACATAGAGAAGAACGCGTGAAATCGAAAGACGACAAACACGCTCAGAAAAATAAATCAAAACCTCAATTCTCAAAAAAGAAAGTAGCAGGTCTGAAGATCAGACATGCCGAGGATACTGAGAACACAACTCAAGAACGGAGAATGGGCTCAGACAATGCTGGACAGTGCGGCAGAAGTCACAATAGCTCGCCAGAACCTGAAGAAACTTCTGGAGACAGTGGACTTGAATGAGTACATCACAGTTGAGACTGTAGACACCAGGGTTAGTACTCCACAAAAGTTATATGAAATAACACTCCGAATGGAGGGAGACATACCAAGAAAGGTGAAAACACTCTTTTGGGAGAAACTTTCAAGGGGTTATGACATACTTCTAGCAGAAAAAGACTGGCCACCACAATTTGTCAGGGAGTGCCCACATGGTGAAGACATCATTATGCCTGCCTTCTCCAACCATATTCCAATTCACCTAAAATATACTTATGCCAGGAAATGGGCAGTTGCCCAGGCCCCAGCATTATACAAAAATCATGTAGGATGGGATGAGGACTCACCTCCCCACAAAATACATCTAAAAAATTAACCTACTGCACAAAGGCAGTACCCAATAAAGCAAGAAGCTAAAAAACAGGTCAGGGAGATCTTAGATCAACTTGAATACCAAGGGGTGATTAAAACATGCACCTCTTCAATGAACAATCCTTTGTTTCCTGTCTCCAAACCAGACAATACATATCATCTAGTTTTGGATTACAGACACTTAAACACTTGTTCAAAAACATTTGCACGGGGGCGTGGCCAAGATGGCGGGCTGAACAGTCGCTTGTCCCGGAGGCTCCCTGCTCCTGACCCGTTCGCCCGGCTGCATCTTAGCGTTGAGCCCTTTTTAAAACACTAACCACTACGGGAAGGGTCCGAGGAGTGAAGCGGCAGCCTAGCAAGCGCAGACTGCGAAGGTTTGTGCCCGCTCGAGAGCTAGAGTGGTAGCGGAGTGAAGGCTGCGGCGGAAAGAGAAAATGGCGCCCAGGCCGGAGGACCGATAGAGCAACGGCCCCAGCGTCAACAGGAGGGGCTCCGAGCAGCGACAACACAGAGACTGTTTACCGCGTTCGGAGACGGGCGCGGAACGCCCGGAGGAGCGGCGGAGTCCGGTGCGGAGCGCCGGGAGGCTGGAAGTTCTGAAGCGGTACACCACGGCCGCGAGCGGAGAGGGACCGCCCGGGCCGAGCCGCGCCCGTCACCGGGGCTGAAGTAAACTGGAGCGCATCTCCGGCCAGGGATACGACCGCGCTGACACTGCGGCAGACGAGGTGAGGTGCGAGCAGGGGTGGCCCAGGAGAGGGCATCCTGGAACTCTGGAGAGGCCTGGGGCTTCCGAGGGGCCTGGAGTGAGCGGGAGGCGCAAAAAGCAAATGGCGCCTCGGCCCGTTAATCACTGAGCCGGCCGTGGCTGCCAAACCCAGTGGACTGACGGAGAAAGGATAAGGGACGCCCGCAATCACCACCGAAGGGAGGGAGCACCCCACTGCGAGGGATACCAGACGAGCCAGACACTGCGGGGGCCACACGCCTGAGAGTCACAGAGAGGGCAGCCAGGGGCACCCGGATGCCGAACAGAGCGCCGCTATTTGAGGAGCTGAGTGGCAAAGCAGCAACGAGAACCGGGAAAAGGGAAAGGGGCCTGGTGAGTGAAGGTACAGTCGGCACAGCGCACTGTCCCGGAACAGATAGAGACCTACACCAGAGGCCCCATACAACGGGGTGCGAGACAGGCCTAGTGCAAGTTCGCCGAAACTGGGGCCTGGCGCGCGAAGAGCGACGCTGGTAGCACTAAGAGCAGGGGCCGGGCGGGAGTCCAACGCAGCGGCAAAAGAGGGACGACGGGCTCTCCCTGGATCGGGGCCCCAGCAGTACGCAGCGCAGAAGTGGAGAGGACCTCCAGGGGGGGCAACGCCAGCAAGCCAGGACTGTGGGCCCCATAGCTCTTCCTCTGCAAACAGCAGATCGAAGACACGACCGACCCCTGTTGAGAGAGAGGAGAGGCCCCGAAGGCACGCTTGCCACTGAGACAATAGTGGGAGACCATAGCGGAGCTGCAAGCCTGAGGGGCCCAACCATAGAGCGGCGCCTGGGGACTCAACGAGGCTGTAGGGAGGGCAGAGGGGCCTACACTCGGCCAGAACACTCGGCTGGCGGAGAAGAGTGGAGTCCACCGTAAACGGCTGATAAGGGGACCACGCAAACTCGGGGGTGCTTCTTAGGGGAGGCTGTACGCCATTGGACGGCAAAGGGACCCCCTTGTCTCCTACCAGACGGCGATAGAGCTCCAGAGGCGGCTCAGGCCTCCTACTCGCCGACAGGCCCAGCAATGTCCTCGGTGAGGAAGAGGACAGAGCGATCTCTGAAAGAGATGCTAATCAGAGGACCCTTACCTGGGGACAAAGGCAATAGAACGTCTCCAACCCAGAAAGCTCAGATAAACTCAGAAGATGGGGAGGTCCCAATTACCCGCTCCTTCTTGGAATCGCTTTTTAATGTCCTCCGAGAGGACTTTCAGACACCTAAGAGTGAAGTGGCAAGTGAGGTATGAGAGATTCGCCGCGACGTAGACGCAGTCGGGGAGAGAGTAGCAGCGATTGAAGAACGTGAACTAACCAAAGGAGAAGAGATCGAGCAACTCCAACAAGAAGTGATTCGCCTGCGAGATCAACAACTGGACCTCCAGGCACACGCTGAGGACCTCGAAAACCGCTCAGGAAGAAATAACATTTGCGTTAGGAGGGTCCCATCGAAAACTGAAGGGGCGGACTTGAACCAATACCTCCAGGGTCTGTTTCGGGACATACTAGGAGAACCACAAGACTTTGCAATCCGCATAGACAGAGCACACCGAGTCGGGCTGGCGAGACGGGCCCCTGCTCCTCCGCCAGACATTCTAGCCTTCCTACCGGACTTTCCTCTCAAGGAACGAATATTGCGGGAGGCCCGGGCGAAACAACCTCTACAATATCAAGGACAATCCATTGCTCTATACCAGGACCTCGCCGCTATCACATTGCAAAAGAGGAGGGCTTTTAAGGAAGTGACTACTCACCTGAGAGCACAAGGAGTGGCGTACTCCTGGGGCCAACCCTTCCGCCTGATTTTTAAACTGAACGGCAAGCTACACCAACTCCGTTCCCTCCGAGAGGCCTGTAAGATTCTCGGCCTGGAACAGCGAACCATGGAAGGGTCACCCAGCCTCACACAGAGCTCGCCAGGAAACGAATGGCAGACAGTGGGCAACAGACGCTCACCCAATCCAGAACTACGTCCGAGCTCCGACACAATGGCGCATGAGAGACTGGCGGCACTTGAAACAGTATAGAAAGAAACCGCTCTGACGGCCCACCCGTGACTCTATTAGAGGGATTGTTCAGCATTGATATTACAATGGCCGGGGGGGTGAGGGGGGCCCGGGACACTTGGACCACACACTAACCCCGATTTTCTATTCACCACATGCCCACGTTCCCATACGATGGGCAATGGACAATGATGGGACTCTGGTGTTTTCAAGTTGGGGTTAGGGAGGGCAGGGGGGGTTTCTGGCTGGGGGGGGAGAGGTAGGGGTTTCTTGTTGCTAAGTTGGGGGGAAGGGGGGGCTGGGAAGGGGGAGGGGGGAACCGATGTGCTGTTCAGAGGGGGGATACATATGGGACACACGCTCACGAGTGCAGGGTATCGAAAACCTATGAGGGGGCTCGGAGGAAAAGGGGGTTGTTTTCTACCATACTTAGCGGTCTGATTTCGTAAACACCCTGTGTCAAGGTCCACATTGCAGATACTTACCCTTAACGTGAGGGGACTGAACAACCCCATTAAAAGTAGAGCCGTGTTATCCTATTTAGAGAACTCAGGGGCGTCAGTGTGCCTACTACAGGAGACTCATCTCCTCTCCAAAGACTGGCACCGCATGAGATCCCGAGCTTTCCCTCACCAATTCTACTCCTCCACTTCAGATAAGAAAGCGGGGGTGGCCATTCTGATAGCTAAGTCGTTCCAGGGTACGGTAGGGGGCAAAGTGGCAGAAGTAAAGGGCCGGTTACTGGCCCACACGCTCTGGGTGGGGGGTGCCCCCCTGGTGGTGGGCTCGGTCTATGCCCCGAACTCGGGACAAGAACAATTTTTGAAAGTAGCATTGTCGGAGGTCTTGTGTTCCCAGGAAAGGAGGGTGGTTGTGGGGGGAGACCTAAACTTGGTCATGGATGCAGAGAAAGATAGATCAGGTCAGCGATATGGCCAATCAGGGGCGATCTCCAAGACAGGGAGGGACTGGTTAAGGGATAGAGGTTTGCTGGATTTGTGGAGGGTGGCTCATCCCCAACTCACACAATTTTCCTTCTACTCCCATGCGCACCAAACTTACGCCAGGCTGGATCACTTTATAGGGACCACAGAAGTACACACACTGGTAGACACAGTAAACATCACCCCAGCAGCACTTTCGGACCACGACGCAGTGGCACTGACTCTCTTTATCCCCTCGGCCAAAAGATCTTTAGGGAGGTGGAGACTCCGAGAAAATTTGCTTTCTAGAGCAGGCGTGTCCCAGCAATTACAAAAATGCATCTCTGACTACCTAGCGACAAATGATTCCCCAGACACACCTCTTTCAGCGCTCTGGGGGACACTAAAAGCCGTGGTGCGAGGCAAATTAATCGCCATCTCCACCGCTGAAGCCAAGGAGCGTAAAGAAAAAAGGGAACTCCTCACAGAGTGAGTGACGGAGCTGGAACGCATACACCAACGACTAGGCGCGCCGCGGATATGGCGTCAACTAAAGGCAGCAAGGGCACAGCTGGGGTCACTAGACCTCGACAGAGCCGAATACGCAGCCCTTCGGCTGACGCACTCATACTATGTGGGTGGCGATAAAACGGGGCGACTCTTAGCCAGTAAACTTAGGGCCCGCGCCCAACGCTCCAAAATACAAACGCTCCGGAATGACAATGGGGAACCGGTTGAGGGGGACGAGGAGATTGCTGCGGTTCTTCGGGACTTTTACTCCACATTATACGGTAAAGCCTCGCAGTTATGATGCGACGACGGGGACACATACCTTCAGGGGGCTGCCACGTCGGCGCTGGACGCCACGGGGGCCAAAGCACTGGACGCGCCCATTACGATCAAAGAAGTGATTGGAGCCATTTCCCGTCTTAAACCCCTGAAGTCGCCGGGCCCCGATGGATTTTCGGCGGGATTTTATAAGGCCCTATGCCCACTCCTACCCCCAATCTTAACGCGGCTCTTTAATTCCTTCCAGGGGCCTGGGACCATACCTACGGACATGCTGGCCGCTGACATCGTAGTCATCCCTAAACCAGGGAAAGATGCAACTCAATGTAGTTCCTACCGCCCAATTTCCCTCCTCAACCTCGATCTAAAGTTGTTCACTGGGGTCCTAGCGGCTAGATTAGGCACGCGACTATTGAACAGGACCAATCCGGCTTCATATCTAATCGTCAAAGCAGCGATAACACTAAACGCATATTACATTTGATAGATAAAGCCCACCGCACTAAAATGAGCGCCCTACTGCTGTCGGTCGACGCCGAAAAGGCGTTCGACAGAGTCAGCTGGGATTTTTTAGACAAAACCTTGGCTTATTTTGGCGTGGGGGATCGCTTTAGAACCTGGGTAGCGAGTTGCTATGACAGGCCCACGGCAGTAATCAAGGTAAACGGGGTGGCCTCCTGACCCTTTGAGATACAGAGGGGTACGAGACAGGGGTGCCCTCTGTCACCCCTTCTTTTTGCGCTTTACGTGGAACCCCTAGCACAACGAATTCGAGACAACCCCGACATCTTAGGTATCCCTTTTGGGGGGGAACGTCACACAGTGAGCCTATACGCCGATGATATTCTGGCGTCTCTGGAGTCCCCTGAACGCTCAGTACCAGCTTTCTTGCAAGAGCTGACCGCCTTCGGTCGAGTGTCCGGCTTCAAGGTAAATGTCCAGAAATCCATGGTCTTACATCTGGGTAGCGGGGCAGGCCGGCGAGAGGAAGAGCGCCCACAATGCGGTGAGCTGCAGTCCCGTGACACAATCACTTATCTTGGGATAGACCTCGCTCCTTCCGTGGCGCGTACGGTCACGCAGAACTATGCCAAACTCCTCTCCCAAATCCAGAAAGACCTTAGACAATGGCAAAAACACTCTTTATCTCTAATAGGCCGCATTGCAGCTATCAAAATGAATATTTTGCCCAAAGCCCTCTACATTTTTCAGACCATACAGGCCTGGCCCCCACCAGGGACCCTCCACAAACTACAAAGTACGGTGCAACAATTCATCTGGGCTGGGGCGCGTCCTCGCATGCGCAGAGATCTCTCGCACAGACCCCCTGACGAGGGAGGATTGGGTATCCCGAACTTTTTAGAATATTTTAGAGCGGCGCAACTTAGACACTTGGTGGAGTGGAGAAGGCCCGAGTCGGAAAAAAGATGGCTGTTCCAAGACTGAGCGCTGGCGAAGCTCTCTTTATGGAAGGTGCCTTTTCTCAAGCGGCCAGATAGACCACCAAATCTCAAGGGCTCCCCAATCACAAACACGCTGCTAAGAGTCTGGGACTCAGTGGCAGTCAAACGAGGACTCACATCCTTTCCTTCGCCAATGACTCCCATATTCGACAACCCGGAGTTTTTACCCGGGCTAGACGAACGCGCGTTCCCGCAATAGCGAGTTACGGAGTGCAGATCGGCGGGACACCTTTTCGTTCTGGAGGGGTTCCTCCCGCTTGCAGAAGTGCAACAAGCCTACACAATTTCCGCCCCGTAACGCTATCAATACTTCCAAATCCGCCACTGGCTCCTTCACCCCGAGGTGAGGCCGCTGGTTCACAGAAAGCTCACCACGTATGAGAAGTGGCTCATAACCAAAGTCTCAGATAAAAGGATGATCTCTGACCTATACGGTATGCTGCGTTCACAAACTCCCTCCTTACCCTCTGCGGGACAGAGGCGCTGGATGTGGGAACTTGGGAGAGACCTAACGGAGAAAGAATGGCAAGAGATATATTTTCGGGCTAATCATACGGCCCGCAATACAGCTAGTAGGGAATCAGCGGTTAAAGTGGTCACCTTCTGGTACCTGACACCGGCCAGGCTGCATAAAGGGAACCCTGATCGAAGCCCGACATGCTGGCGGGGTTGCGATGAAGAGGGCACACTGACTCACCTACTCTGGGACTGTAAGGAAGTGGCTGACTACTGGGGTGCTATTCTAGACGACATAGACAAGCAATTTGAGACTGAAATTCCCCGATTCCCCGCATACACACTACTAGGACTGCCCAATCCACTTACCTACCCTCTGAAGTCGATTAGGGGAAAACAGATGGGTCTGGCGATGGGCGCAGCCGTTCAACACATTCTATCACTATGGGGCACACGGACCCGACCGACCCACACAGGTTGGCTACACAAACTGTGGTATATTATAGGCATGGAACGGATCCAAGCTACCCTAACGAACTCCACGGATACCTTCAGGACTATATGGCGCCCAAAGCAAAACCAAAGGGGATGATGGACGGAGTGTTGACAATACAAGCACTCACCCCCAGTCAACTGATCTGGGTTTAATCCATCATCATTGGCGCCCATTGCTGTCTCTGCTGGCGCTTGAAATGAATGAAGTAAGATGCCCTAAATACCTTCGCCTCCTGCGGCTCACCGAAATAGCACACACAGAAGAGCTCCCTCAACCGCTCACTAGTAAAAGATCCCCACACAAGGTTCACAAGAGTTACTTGCCTAGCACACCGGTTCGGGGAGGGTGGGATGGGGGTTAAGGGGGAGGGGGGTTCAAGGGAGCTTTGTTTTTTGACCTACTTATCAGTATAGTACACTGTTGACTTAGGCCAATCCCATGTTGTACCTTTCTTGCGTTTGCCTCCACGCTTGACCAGGACCGGCTTACTGGGACTCATCTAAGTATCTACGGGTATGGCGAAGGTGGGGGGACGATGACTTCGAGATTATCATATGGGATTGTCTGCTGTAATCAATGCTACTTCCTTATTTTGACATGTTTGCAAAATAATAAAAAACAGAGTTAACCATAAAAACATTTGCAGTGCAAAATGCACATAGTACTGCATTAATGAATAACATTGTGCGTAAAAAATATAAAACCACATTGGATATCTCAAATGGTTTCTTTTGTCAAAACATAGCACCTGAAAGCAGGTACTTAACAGCTTTCTCAATAATGGGGACCCAGCGTCAATTTTGTCGACTCCCACAAGGGTTCAAGAACAGCCCGGGGTTATTCTCAGCGAGGGTAACAGAGTTACTACAAATTTATGATAATGAGGCATTGTCATATGTCGATGACATCTATCCTACAGACGATGACCTGGATAGGCACTTGAACAGGGTAAGCACCATTATATTGGGCTTCGCCTCTGAGGGCTATAAGTTCAACTTTAAAAAATCCAGAATTGCCCATCTCAATGTCCTTTTTCTAGGATATGAGCTTTCAAGTGAAGGCAAGAGCTTGGCAGCCAACTTTTTAGAAAGGTGTGCGCTGCTACAACCTCCAAAAACGCTGAAAATTTTACAATCTATCCTGGGTTTCCTAAATTTTGGAAGAACTTACATTCTAAATTACGCAGAAAGGGTTAAACCTCTCTACGCATTAATCAAACCTGATTTTTCAATCAAAAATTGGACACATGAACACACAGAAATCTTGCGTTCACTCCAAGCTAACATGTTAGCAACAAATCACTTACAAACACGCGTAAGTCAACGCAACTTAGTGATCCGAATAATTTCGGGTCAATGCGGATTCAACTACTTAACATTTAATGAGGGTGAAAAAGTACCAATAGCATACAAATCACATTTGTATACACAAGCAGAAATGCGCTTCACTTCAACTGAAAAAATACTGACAGCAGTTCAAACTGCAGTAGCAAAAGAAAGAGCTCTAGCCCAAGAGAAACGCATTATTGTCGTAACCCCAGTACCGGCCTTAGAGGCGGTTACAAAAGCGAGCATTCCAAATGCAAAAACTTTACATCCTAGATGGATACAATGGGTTAATTCTCTTGCTGCAACAGATGTTGAATATGTTTTTGATCCTGATTTAAAAACACAAGCGTTCCTGCAATATGAACATGAATGTCCTCTGCCCACTGAGATTCTGCCTCTCGATCAGTATGAATTCATAATTTACACTGACGGATCCGCACAACCCACTACAGGGAGTAAGCAAGCTTACAGTGCAGCGTGCGCAATAGTTAAAGGTCGCATGCGCGATGGTAACTTCAGACCAATGGTCACTAAAACTCAATCTCTAGGAGATTGTACAGCTCAGCGAGCTGAACTACAAGCATTCAAACTGGCACTTGAAAGTACAGATCGCGAATTCCCCACACTAATAGTGTGTGATTCTTTCTACTGTGTGCAGTCGTATAATTAATATATACAAAATTGGCTTGAAAATGGGTTCAAAGATGCAAAAGGTGGCACAATAAAGCATAAAACGTTTTGGGAACAAGTAGTTCAGTTAAAAAACGAACTACCAAAGGCTCACGTGATACACACGCTGAGTCATCATGGCGTTCACGTTGCAGGGAATTCATTGGCTGACGAAGCCGCAAAGGGGGCTGTTCAGACGGCTTCCGTAGCTGCGATCACTCGTTCAAAAACAAGAATAGACAGTGAGATATTGTTGGCTGTCAATGCTACGAGCAAAGGCAGTGGTGCAGTGTTACCGAAAAAGTTTCCACTCAAGTACTCTTATGTAATTGATGCGAACAACGTTCCCTTTGCTCGAATCCCTGGAGTGGGGGATAGGGTAATTCCAAACATGGAACGTAGAGCAGCTTTGATTTATGAAGCACATCTGGGGGAGGGTCTGTCACATCAAGGGATCTCTAAAACAATATTGACATTAAAAGAGATGTACTGGTGGCCTGGAATGAATACACAGATTCACATCTTCATCAATGACTGCATAGACTGTAAGGTACAGCGTGATGCAGAACGCCACCAGACACCATGCTACGAAGTAGCCTGCCCAGTACAGACACCATTGTTAGACAGCATTAGATTATCTACGCGCAGGCATCCTTTTGGACAAATGCAATCCCACAAATACTAAGTCAAGGTTCCTATGGATATGGCCTCAGCGCTCGGCTGACGCTCGAACTGTTATAAAATATTTGCGAGTCTTTATCGGCACATACGCAATAGGCACGCTACATTCTGACCAGGGCCCTGCGTTTAGCTCTCAGGCTTACAAAGAAGCCATGACCAGTCTGGGCGTTGCATTGCGGTACCCCTCTCCGTTTCATCCTGAGGGAAATTCAGTTGTGGAAAGGAAAAACCGGGACATAAAGCAGTCTAAAACAGCTAGGGTATTAGGTTCGGGTGATGGGTGGGTCAAACATCTTTATGGGGTCCAACGCTCATTAAATAATTTGCCAAGAAGTTCTCTAGGGGGGGGTCACTCCATATGAGGTCCTATTTGGGACAAGAATGTGGGTTCCTGATCTCGAATGTAAAGGCACAGTGGTAGAAAATAAACCCTTTGATATCAAAGATCGTTTGGCTGTTTTACAGGATCTAAATGAACTAAGATCAAAACAAAGCAACGTGTTCCTGCAGCCAACCACCACTGGGGAAAAACCGGCAGACCCAGCAAGGCCTGTCTGTATTCCAAAAGTTGGGGATCTAGTCAGAGAGAAGATTGCGGATAAGAAGGAATTTGGACCTTCTTACAGACAACCAGTACCTGTCCTAGCCATACACGGAACAAGAACAGTACTTCTGCCGCCCCTTGCTGGAAAAAAGGAGAAAAGATTTGTGTCAATCGACCTCATCAAACCACAGTATGTGGCCAATACTAAATAGTAGGCCTCGTGGACTCCGATCTAGTAGCAGACGCACTCCTCTCGCTACTATCCAAGAGGTTCAGACTGAAAGACTGATAACCATCGAGAATTCAGCAGTAACAGATGAAGGACTAAGCAACAATGCTATGGAACTCATCCCTCTTGAAACTCAAGTAACAGTTTGTCCAAATACACCTGTGTACACCAATGTAACAAGTGATCAACTGGTTCCAGCGATTTCGACAAATCCTGATGCAATTCCAACAATTGACAGAACTGCTTCTGGCTATTTCATTAACTTTGATACGTTTTCTGAGGATCCGAGTGAGTCTGAAACGACGCCAGCATCAAAAACTTTTAAACAAGTACAAGACTTTTTTCATTTTCTGAGAAAGACTTATCTGGTTTCACCATGGATTGAACTGTGGATTATTTCTGGAATATTTTTCTTTCTGCTGTGGCTAGCTCTGGTTATGACTATCAGCGTGCTTATAAATGGCAGATACATCCATTTGGACACTGCAAGTAAAGATGTGAACTTACTTTTAAAACCACACAAATCATCCCATCGTGAAGCAAGAGACTTGTCAGCAGTGAACATCACAGCCGTTCCTATACAGGATGGTATAGTGTGGGACAAAACAGATTTCGATATCTTCGGCCCTACGGAACGTTTGAACATTCTACATTTATTTAAGATTTCACTAAGTGATTTTATTTCATCCAGTACCTATTCTGATGATTGGGACTTTGAGACTGTAAATGATATGATGTTTGATCTGGAAAGGTCTGCTGCATTTTCTAATAATGAATATTTAGAGGGTTCATCAGACTATGAACAGCTGTATTGCTATAACCACTATGGTCATCATTTTTTGCATAAATCTGCAACACCTAGAAATGTGTTTATGTTTAACCAATGGGAGCATTGTCCTACGCCACCAAAAGGTAGTTCAAAAACGTTTGCTAAAAAGTTTCCATATTTTTCAGGATACAATACATCTGATCCAGAAACATTTTACTATAAAAATGTAAACAAAACAGGGCTGAAAATTATGTTAACTAATACAAAACAGATTTACTCTGCAGCATTTATTGCCCAACTGTCTAGACATGGTTTCGACTTGTGGAAAGACACAATAGACACAAAATCTGTCTGGGGTACTAAAGATTGGCAAGTGCAGGGGATAGAAGCTTTGTTTAGAGCATGTATCATCCCTCAGCAAATAATGTTTTTGAATGACACTGTGCAACAAACGTCTTGCCTTGGTTAACCAAGATCAAAGACATGAAAACACCTTCTGTACCAACACCTGCCAGTAATAACAATACACAGGCAGCGGTTACAGTTGACACAATACTACAAATCAACAGAACAAATCCTTATTGGAGAAAATGGTTGATCTGGCCCACAGACACAAACATCTGTCAAGAAAGATTCCTGAATAAAACACAGGGGTTTACTATCCATAGGCCAGACCCACGATACGTCCAAAGACAACATCCGGGGTAGTAACAACATACAGTGTAGGAAAATTATGCCTCGATTGGCTACAAAAATCTACACTTAAGGATGTGAAACAACACTTATCTTTACTTAAAGAAGACGCAAACCTTAGGGAATTCTTGCTTGGACCAAGAAAACCGCGTCAAAAACGTTTCATGTATGCCGGCATCTATGCTGCTTATAATGAAGCATGGAAGGTTTCACAGGCAGAGGCCGCAGAACGAATACGTGAACTTGATCGTATTAACTTAGAGAAAACTCTCACTGTGGTCGACAATGGGTTAACAACTTTGTCATCCAGAATTTATTCTTTGGACAACATTGTATCCTCTGCTATTGACATAGTGGAACAAGATTTAGCCATGTTACAACAAGGCCAATCTCAGTTACGTTCTATTATGTTATTAAGCTGGACGCTGCAATCTTTGTGTGCGGGCTATGTGCCTTGGCGTTTTATCAACACGTCGGCTCTGTTTGCAGAATACAATCTAACTGATAAACAGATCGAACTGGCACAAAGAGGAGCAAAGTATACAGTACTGAGCATTGAAAAACTGGAAAAATTACCATTCACAGTGGTAGAAAAACCGGCTACAGAATGGCTTATTCATGGCAAAATCACTCTGCCTGTCACTACTTTTCAGTTTCAGTATTGCCTCAAACAAATGCAAGCAGGCAAATATGAAAGGTTGGGTAAAGAATACATTAAGACATCCTGGAATTTACCTTACACATACAGATGTTGGAGTGGGGATCGTGAAGTGTTTCTAAGCGGTACACACTGTGAAAATGCACTAAGCGGTTCGCTCATATGTCAGGACATCTCTTTACACGGGGCTAGTAATGGTTCTGTGGCAAATTTGTCCTGCCACCAGCAGGGTACACCAGCTACTGTGATTAATCCAACGTTTGGCCAACTTTCTAACGGGAGTTACCTCATGTTGAATGATCAGAGTTGCTGTGGCATGTTGCAAGGCATCCCATATCTAGTAACGGTGGACTCCAGGGTCACTTGCTGTATGCAAGTATTGTTCCCCCCAATAGACACAGTCAGGGAGTCGCCTTTATGGCCTTCATTGAATGTTTCTTTTATACGATTTGATACTTTAAGCAGAATGAAAGCCATGCTTATACAACAAACAGTGCCTCTGACCTCGGCCAAAGAAATCTATGATTTACAAGTTGCAAGGATTTCGGCTGAGATACAGGCTTTAATCCGTACAAACTGCCCTATACATTTCGTAGAAATGATGGGACGTATCTTTAACATGTCTGATACATGTATTTAAGACCATCTGTTCGGGACGATTAGCACCTTTCCAGGCAGTCCTCGGAATCATCGGAAACTTCGCACATTCGGTGTTTGGTGGTGTGCCGTTAATTCTAGCACTTGTTGCAGGAATCCTATTTCTATTCCTACTACTACGCTATGGCAAGCCTATTCGCCAACATCACTCCGAGCGATGTGGAGAAAGCTCTCCTTGAACAAAAGTGCAGTGAGTGAATAGTACAGCTTTTGGGCATGCCTCGTCTACGGGAACTTAATACAACGTGGTTCCTGTCATTCAGACCAATCTGGCAAGATTGCATCTTACCTGTTCTACGCTGCCTGCTTTGCGGTGAAGTATGCGTGCTAGACACCTGTCTAACACTCCCATCAGTCATGCCAACGGATGTCGATACTCTGCTGGACCCGATAACGGCCCATGCTCTGTGTTGTCCCCAGAGGCTACAAATCCTGATGATGGCATTCATTGAGATCTCACAGACGCTTCCTGCAGCTGCTGAGGTACGAGATGGATCTACAGGCACACAGGTAACAATGGACGCGAACATTGCATCTTCTGCTGAAGGCGATGTTTCTCATCTCTGTGCAATTAACCTTCTGAACGAGGTGTTCCAAATGTCACCAACTTCGGTAGACGATATTTTGGCTACGGAAATAGATGATCTCATGTTTACGCCAGACCCATACACTGACTTTGATTCGGCTCACAGTGTACCAGGGAAGCAATCAAATTTGGCCTTCATATTTTCAAAACTTGGAACTTTTCCCAGAATTGAACTTTTTCTTTTTTAATTTTTGAAAATACATGGCAAAACAATCTGCTTACAGTAGAACTATTCTTATAAAACGGACTTCTTTGAATTCTTCCAGGGACACATTGTCACCTTACTTGTCTAACATTTCATTTATTACCATGATATGCAATGGCTTTGATTTTTGAAAACTTATCACCATTTCATCATATGTATATATTTCTGTTTATTCATTCATGTTGCATTTATTTCGGTAATATGCTTAGAATGAAAACAATACATTAAATGTACAGTACCTATTGCATTCAACAGTTTATTTTAAACTTCTTTTAATATGCTTTTAGAAATGTTTTTAGCAACATGCGGTACTCAATTTAATGTTTAGCATTTAATGTTTAGCATTTAGTATTATCGTTCATTCGAAAGTGGAGTGGGTGTTGTATTCCGCTTTAGGTGTCCGTATATAGGTTTTCCTGAAACATGTCCTTATATAGGCACAATTCGCATTGCCCTTATATAGGCATAGAATCCCAGTCCTTATTTAGGCATTAGCCGTGCACTCCAAATACAGGCATGGTCACAAACATCCGTCCACCCTAACGTCACAACGACTTCTTAGAAACCAGGCCCTTAAGCTCTCGGGAGTTCCCCTAGCACAGGATTATTGATTTCTCCAAGAACTCATCTATTATGTATGAACCGTTATACCTTAAGGGTTCATTCCTGACGTCTTCCTCTGTCCGACTTCACATCAATGCTAACATTCCAAGGCACCTATCAGGTATAAATATACCTTCCCTTGTACAAGCAAGTCAGAGGAGACCTCAACTTCAGAGGAGCCCGTATCCCGGCCTGACGCACTGAGAAGACGCTGTCATTCCTGCTCGCAGAAGAATCCAGCTTCCAGTGTTCTGACTCCCTTCGCGGGATGTTAGAGTTCCAGATCCGTCAGGAGATTCCCACCTCTCTCATTCTCAAGGTATGGAGCTGACTAGAACCTAGAGGGACTCTTGGCATACTAGACTTAACATACTCTTAGTATACCATACTAGAGAATACTCCACCTACTTCTTACCTTTCCCTACACCTAGACTAGGTTAGGTACATTGGGGTAGAACTAGCTTAGAGACGCATCGTATGAGTACTCGCATTTTTAGCTCATGTTATTTATGTACGTGAATATATGCTAAAAGATAATGCTAGCGCAGTATTATTTATTTCTACTGCTTACGCTGTACATTATTTATCTTGCATACTGTCTTGTGATCATAACAGCACATATCTCTTACACGAGAAACAAGACTGTTCAACAAAACCTCTTTATTGAAACGCCCGACTTTTCTTTCTGTGTAACTCTATGGAAACTAAGCATGCATGATTAGCTGAGTGAAATTGTTATCTATTGTTTCCACGATTCTGAGACGTGTTCCGATTCTAAAGGGAAACAAAGTAGTCATGATTATGCGGTTGCCAGAAACTACTCCCTTCTTGTTCTCAAGGATTTTCTAGTGGCCTCTGAGATAGCTGGCACAAAAGTAATTAAGTTTAATATAGTCGATAGGGACATACCGACCTCAGTCCTATGTCAAGCCTATAGGGTATATTATTCCAATGCGCAGAGCCTATTAGGGAAATAGGAACTACACTACAATACTGTGAGGTATTTAAGGTGTTATAATAATAAATATATATTCTTATAACTACTGTGTGGTTCTCCTTTCATTTAACCAATACAATAAGATTGCATTCTGGTGAAACAAGCTGCTTAACATTCCTTAAAGACTAAGGGCCATATGTATGAAAGTTTGGTTTTGCGATTCTCAAATAGCGAATTTTAGAGAATCGCTATTTGAGAATCGCAAAACGAGATGTATGTAGGATTTGCAATAAATTTTGCGAATCCTTCATATTCCTTAATTGCGAATCGCAAATTGCGATTCGCAATTAAGGAATTCCTCCCCATTCATTCCTATGGGCCTAGAGGCCCATAGGAATAAATGGGAAGACATTCTCAATTTGCGATTAGCAATTAGAGAATCGCAAATTGAGAATGCAATTTCAAGGGTGCCAGGGTGTCAAAAGGACACCCTGTTGCACCCCTGAAATGTGCATGTGTGCACATGTGGCACACATACATGCCCTAAGGGCATGTATGTGCGCCACATGGCACTTTAAAAAATGCAAAAAAGTGCATTTTTAAGTGAAATCGCAAGTTACCACCAACTTGAAGTTGGTGGTAATTTGCGATTCCTTAAGCCCAAATTGCACTTTTTTTGTGCTTCTTACATTGCATTTAAGGAATCGCAATTAGCGATTCCTTAAATGCAATCGCAAAATAGGGAATCGCAAAATTTGCGATTCCTTATTTTGCGAGGGGGTTTCAGTGTGATACATTGCACACTGCTAATTTGCGATCGCAAACGCCGAAATTCTGCGAATTTCGGCGTTTGCGATCGCAAATTGGCTTCATACATATGGCCCTAAGGGATTCTCAAATAGCGATTCTCTAAAATTCGCTATTTGAGAATCGCAAAACCAAACTTTCATACATATGGCCCTAAGCCTGTAGTCTGCTCTCCACAGCTACCACTTGGATAGCTTTCTAAGGTTATCTTTGACCTCTTAAATCATCATAAGGGTTGTTTGGACTGGTGCAAGGTGCCCACTTTAATTAGTGGACATCATATACCAGGCCAACTTCTCACATTGGTGAGCAGCGGTTGGGATTCAAGCCTGCATTGTTTTACCAGATAAATCTTTGTATTGATTAACTGAAAACTACAAAGTACTAGGTACATATAATACTAGCTTAGAATAAGTTCTACTGAACTTAGGGTTGGGTAAGTCAAGGGTCTAGCACACCCTTTCTCCAACCTCAGAGAGTTTAGTTCCCACTAGGTTAGGTAGGTGCAACATCTCACCACACTTAGTATGTCTTCTAAAGGAGATGCCAGTGGCTCTCTGCCCTCTAGATACAGTGAGCTTTCATTCCAAGAATTGAAAGCCCTGTGTGCCTCTAGAAAGCTGAAGACAGGGAGAACTGCAAACACCCACCGCCTCATAGAGGCCTTACTGCTTGATGATCTTAGGAAGATCCCTGGGTCAGATGAACAGGAGAAAGTGGGTGGGGCAGGGAATGAGGACCGGTCAGGAGGTGACACCTTTTATGACCTAGACTCACACCCTGGCCAGGAGGAACAAGATGGTTCCCACCTGGACAACTCAGATCTTCATGGAGATGAGGAAGAAGGCCAAGATGGCCCTCTCTTCGCCCCTCCTGGAAGAGTGCAGAGTTTACCAAGGAGATTTAGATCTCCCTCTGCAGAGTCACATCACTCAGGACAGTCTGTAGGGACCTCTGTATCTAGCAAGAGGGACCACTCTTATGACAGGGAGTACCAATTCCTGGAACTTGAGAAAGCTAAGCTTAGGCTCAGGCAACAGCAATTGGCCCTGGATAAAGAGTCCCTAGAAGTCCAGAGAGCTAGAAAAAGATTGGGACTAGAGTCCCATGGTGGCAGCAACAGTGTCCCTAGAGTTAAGGATCATTCTTTTGACAATAGGAACCTGAGCAAGATTATCCCTCCCTACCATGTTGGGGATGACATCCATAAATGGATAACTGTTTTAGAGAGGGCCTGTAAAGTTCAGAGGGTCCCTCAAGAGCAGTGGGCAGCTATTTTGTGGCTCTCCTTTGCTGACAAAGGTAGAGATAAGCTCCTCACTATTAGAGAAGAGGATGCTGACAATTACTCAGTTCTGAAGAGTGCTCTCATTGATGGGTTTGGCTTAACCACTAAACAGTATAGGATTAAGTTCAGAGACACTCAGAAGGCACAGAATCAGGACTGGGTAGACTTTGTGGATAGTGCCATTAAGGCTCTGGAAGGCTGGTTGCTTGGCAGCAAAGTGAATGATTTCAAGGGATTGTACAATTTGATTATGAGGGAGCAGATCCTTAATAATTGCAAAAATCAGTTGTTGCATCAATACCTGGTTGACTCTGATCTTACTTCTCCCCAAGAATTGGGAAAGAAGGCAGATAGGTGGGTCAGAACCAGGGTGAAACAGAGAAACCAGAACAATGGTAGAGACCAGAAGAAGCAAGATGCTAAAACTTCAGATGAGGGTGGGGACAAGGGTAAAGATGACAAG
This sequence comes from Calotriton arnoldi, assembly GCA_963921515.1. Taxonomy (NCBI): domain Eukaryota; kingdom Metazoa; phylum Chordata; class Amphibia; order Caudata; family Salamandridae; genus Calotriton; species Calotriton arnoldi. The sequence goes on along the minus strand of CAWUFW010000615.1, from coordinate 2,969,227 downwards.
TCTTCATTAGGGCCCCAAAAACCTGCATCTGGGGGGGAGTCACAATCCAACAAAGGAAAAGGCAAAGAGAAACCTTGGTGTTACTTATGTAAAGAAAAGACCCATTGGACAAAAGATGCCAATTGTCCAAAGGCCAAGGATTCAACTCCAACCACCACTGCCCCTAAGGCAACTGCTCACCCTAGTACAGTTTCAAGTGGTGGTACAGGGAACAAGGGATTAGTAGGGTTAACCTTAGGCTCTGAGGTGGGTTCTGGCCTAGTCTGTGATGGTGGCATGGATATTATTTGTCAGTCCCAGTAACCTGGGCACACAATTTTGCTAAAATACAGACAACAGCCTTTAATTAATGGTAAGGAGGCCATGGCATACAGGGACACAGGTGCAAGTGTCACCATGGTGACAAAAGATCTTGTGGACCCTGAACAGATCATACTTGGTGAGATGTACCAAGTGACCAATGCTAACAATGTCAGGAATGATCATTCCTTGGCAGTTGTTAATTTCAGCTGGGGAGGGGTAACTGGCCCAAAGAAAGTTGTGGTTAGCTCAGACCTTCCAGTGGAATGTTTATTGGGCAATGATTTGGGGACTACGGCCTGGGCTGAAGTGGAATTAAGGACTCATGCAGCAATGCTGGGCATCTCTGCAGATGTGTTTGCTGTGACCAGGTCACAGGCCAAACTGATGTCTACTGAACAGGCCCTGGATTCTGAAAAAATGGACCAGGTGCCTTCCAAGAGCAGGAGGGGTAAGGCTGTATCTTCCCCCAGGCTCAGAGAGAGGATCCATCTCTTGAGGGAGATGATCCCAGTCCCTGTGCAGGAACTGTCTCAGATGAACTGGAACCTGATCAGGTTGAGTTATTGGGGACAGGGGGCCCTTCCAGGGCAGAACTGAGCCAGGAGCAGTAAACCTGCCCACCACTTGAACCCCTCAGACAGCAAACTGCTGCTGAGGCTGCTGGGAGTGTCAGTGGGTCCCACAGGATCTATTGGGAAGAGGGACTCCTTTACTCAGAGGGTAGAGACCCCAAGCCTGGTGCCACCATGAGGTTGGTCATACCTCTGATGTTTAGGGGCTTCCTACTCCCCTTGGCACATGACATTCCCTTAGCAGGACACGTAGGCCAAAGTAAGACTTGGGACAGGCTTGTCCCTCACTTTCACTGGCCTCATATGTCAGAAGACACAAAGGAGTTTTGTCATTCCTGTACCACCTGTCAAGCCAGTGGTAAGTCAGGTGGTATCACAAAGGCCCCCCTAATACCGCTACCTGTGGTGGGGTTTCCCTTTGAGAGGGTTGGGATTGACATATTTGGTCCCATGAACCCTCCAACTGCATCTGGGCACAGTTATATTCTAGTGGTGGTGGACCATGCCACTAGGTATCCAGAGGCTATACCCCTTAGAACCACCACAGCTCCTGTGGTGGCCAGGGCCCTCCTGGGAATTTTTTCCAGAGTGGGTTTCCCTAAGGAGGTCTTAACTGACAGAGGTACAAACTTCATGTCTAGTTACATCACTGCAATGTGGAAGGAGTGTGGAGTGAATTACAAATTCACCACACCCTATCACTCACAATGCAATGGGTTGGTTGAAAGGTTCAACAAAACCCTAAAGTGCATGATCATGGGCCTCCCAGAAAAGCTTAGGCGAAAATGGGATGTTCTATTGCCCTGCCTTCTCTTTGCCTACAGAGCGGTCCCACAAAAGGGGGTTGGCTACAGCCCTTTTGAACTTTTGTTTGGGCATCCAGTTAGGGGTTCCTTGTGTTTGGTGAAGGAGCGATGGGAGTTACCTCTCAAACCTCCCAAGCAAGACATAGTGGACTGGGAAACATCGTTTACAACGCACGCGTTACAACGCGTGTCATTACAACGAATGTTTTACAATGCGAAATCCATTACAACGCATGTCATTACATCGCATAATCCATTACAACGCATTCCACAAAGTAACGCCCCGGCGGAGTTAGAATAGTAATTGCATTATAATGGATTATGTGTTGTAACGGCATGCGTTGTAATGACATGCGGTGTAATGGATTTTGCGATGTAAAAAATTCGTTGGAATGACACGCGTTGTAACGCGTGCGTTGTAAAGTGTCATATTCTAGTGGACTATGTACTTGGTCTCCGCTCCAGGATGGCTGAGTACATGAAGAAGGCCAGCAAAATCCTTGAGGCAAGTCAAGAATTGCAAAAAGCTTGCCATGACCAAAAGGCTGTACTGACTGTGTATCAGCCAGGACAGAAGGTATGGGTGTTGGAGCCTGTGGCCCCAGCAGCTCTCCAAGACAAGTGGAGTGGACCCCATACCATACTTGAGCAGAAGGGAGAGGTCACCTACCTGGTGGACCTTGGAACTCCCAGGAGCCCCCACAGGCTGCTCCATGTAAACAGGCTCAAACCCTATGTGGACAGGGCAGACATGGGCTTGCTCATGGCTACTGATGAGGGACAGGAGGAAGAGAGTGACCCACTCCCTGACCTCCTCTGACAGAACCCTGATGGTGGCTCAGTTGATGGTGTAGCCTTGGCAGGCCACATCACTGAGCAACAGCAGATTGATTGCAGGAAGGTCCTCAATCAATACAGGTACATGTTCTCTTTGACTCCTAGTCAGACCACTTGGTGTACCCATGAATTGGACACAGGTGAGAGTCTACCTGTTAAAAATAAGATTTACAGGCAGCCTGACCTTGTCAGAGATTGCATCAGGACTGAGGTCCAAAAGATGCTGGAATTGGGAGTGATTGAATCCTCATATAGCCCTTGGGCTAGTCCAGTGGTCCTAGTACCCAAACCTCATACCCAGGGTGGTAAGAGAGAAATGAGGTTTTGTGTGGACTACAGGGGGCTCAATGCAGTCACCAGGACTGATGCTCACCCTATTTCTAGGGCAGATGAATTCATTGATAATTTGGCCTCAGCCAAATTCTTGAGCACATTTGCTGGATATTGGCACATCAGACTAGCTGAGGATGCCAAACCAAAAACAGCATTTTCAACAACTAGTGGGCATTATCAATTTATTGTGATGCCCTTTGGTTTGAAGAATGCGCCTGCCACATTCCAAAGGTTGGTGAACAAAGTCCTTACAGGCCTGGAAGCCTATAGTGCAGCATATCTTGATGATATAGCTGTCTTTAGCTCCACCTGGGAGGATCACCTGGTCAACCTAAAGAATGTTTTGGAGGCCCTGCAGAAAAGCAGGCCTCACTATCAAGGCCACCAAGTGCCAGATAGGGCAGAGTAAGGTTGTGTACCTGGGCCACCTTGTGGGTGGAGGCCAGGTTCAACCATTGCAGAGTAAAATCCAGACCATCATGGACTGGGTTGCTCCCACTACCAAGACTCAGGTCAGAGCTTCCTTGGGCCTGACTGGGTACTACAGAAGATTTGTAAAAGGATATGGGTCTATAGTGGCTCCCTTGAATGATCTTACATCAAAACGAATGCCCAAGAAAGTTCAGTGGACAGTTAGCTGTCAAAAGGCATTTGATGACCTCAAGCAGGCCATGTGCATTGCTCCCATTCTGCAAAGTCCTGACTATTCCAAACAATTCATTGTCCAAACAGATGCATCTGAGTTGGGGGTAGGGGCTGTGTTGTCACAACTTAATGCAGAGGGTCAGGATCAACCAGTAGCTTTTATTAGCAGAAGATTGACCCACAGAGAGAATCGTTGGTCAGCTATTGAGAGGGAAGCCTTTGCTGTGGTTTGGGCTCTGAAGAAGCTGAAGCCATACTTGTTTGGCACTCACTTCATTGTTCAGACAGACCATAAGCCCCTCTTATGGCTAAAACAGATGAAGTGTGAAAACCCCAAACTTTTGAGGTGGTCTGTTTCCCTACAGGGGATGGACTATACAGTGGAACATAAACCATGCCAATGCAGATGGACTCTCCAGATATTTCCACTTAGAAAATGAAGACTCAACTGGGCAAGGTTAGTCTCATCTCCTTATGTTTGGGGGGGTGGGTTGTGTAGGAAAGTAGGATAGGCTTCTTATGGTTATCCCCACTTTTTGCTTGATGTTACACTGTTTTTGAGTAGTCTGACTGGGATCCTGCTAATCAGGACCCCAGTCTCTCTGCTTTCTCCCTAAAATGTAATGACATGTACTTAGGTACACTCCAGATTGGATACTGGGGTACCCTTATAAGTCCCTAGTATACGGTACACCTGTACCAAGGGCATAGGTACCCCAGAGGCCTCCCATGGGCTGAAGCATATATTATGCCACCCATGAGAGGCCATGCAAAATGGAACTACAGGTCTGCCATGGCAGCCTGTATAAGCTGGTGCCTGCACCACTTATGATAGATATAGGTTTACTATATCTATAGGTCACTACACTTAAAACCTATAAGTCACCACTATAGCAGGCCTTAACAATCCTGAAGGCAGGGTGCTGGGTTTTACGTGAGAGGGTGCCCCTGCATGAGCAGAGCCCCTCTGCAGCCTTCGGAGACCATTCTCCCGGGTTGCCTGCGACACAGACAGATAAATAGGTCGAGGTGCATTATATCGTCGCAGTAAATACTATCTCGAAAACGGCTGAAACAAAACATGTCGTGTTTGGTATCAAACACCTTGGAATCATACCTCCACACCGGGAACCGGTGTGGGAACCGGTGTGGGAGGTATGATTCCACCCTTCTGAAGCAAGCTTCGTGGGTCCCTGGTCTTCCCGGTACCAGCTTTCTCGACCTGGACAGCACAAAATGGTTGCTGCCAACCAGAGACACATTTCTGCCCTCCTGTTGCTGAGCCAAGCTTGAGCAGAAAAAGGCAGCACAATAGGCATCCTGTCACAGGGAGGTGTGACCACCTCCTAGACAGGATTTAGTGTATTGGAGCTGGGTGGGTGCAGTTCCAAAGTGCCTGAAAGTCTGCACGAGGGGCACATTTGGTGTCCCTGTGCATAGTCCAGCTCAAACCAGATCTGGGAGCCATTGGATCCTGCTCTGGTGCGAAACTGGACAAAGGACATGGGTGTAACAACCCCCTTGTCCTGACCCTCCCTTGGGAGGGTCCCCTGACTCTGTCCAATCCTCTCCTGTGGGTACAAAAGGGCTTACCAGGCTGTAGGACCCTAGATTCGATGTGGACAAGATTCTGAACAAGAAACCACTGACCTTCGACCGTCTGGACACTCTGGACTTTGCTGGACTTCGACTGAGGCCGACTTCGTCTCCCTCTCCGTCCAAAGCATCGTCTGTCCCCGTGCACCATACAGGCTCTGTGCAGGACCTGTGGAGCATCAAGGACAACTGAAGTATCTCCCTTGGGGTGAAGTAGTCACTCCCCTGCATTCACTGGCACCGTAATGCAACTGACTGGTCTGCTGATCCTGAGTTCCTGCTAGCTCAGAAGGCTCCAGCAACACAGGAGGTAGGTTTCTATGATCCTTGAGGTTGAGCTGCCCTCTCACCAAGTTTGAGGCCAGTATCCTTGGTGGGGACTGCATAACCTGAACCCCTGGGCACCACGTACATTTGCAAGTGCATATGCTTGTTGGTGTTCCCCAACTTCGTGCATTGGGCTGTTGGTAGCCCCAATCTCTGTGCACAGTTCGACTAAGGACTTTGGCCTCCTCGTTCTCTGTGCCCTGCAAGCTGTTGTTTGGTGAAACTGCTAGAGGTCCCCTTGCGACTCCTGTGCCTTCAGCCTGTGGATCCATTTGAGGGACAATCCTGATTTTATTGGGCTCCCCTAGTTGCTCCAGGCCTGCCCTGAATCCCCTTGCTATGGTGAGTCCTCTGGTCCTAGCAAGGCTAGACCGTAACCTTTCTTGACCTTCTTCGTGGGTTGCCGTTGCCAAGGCTTGTTGGTGCTCCCGCCGGACACCGACCCCTCAGCACTCAACATCCTTTGTGCAACAGTTCGTATCCAGCTTCTGGTCATCCTTGACGTCTCCTGGTCCCTGCATCTGTAGAGTCAAGGTCTCCTTCTTTGCACCTGAAGCACCCGACATCGGTGGGCATTCGTCTACCGAGCCCCTGGTCACTCCTGAGTGACCCAGACTCTGTCCCCTCTGCTTTTAGGTTCCTTCCATCAAGAATCCACCTGCGGATTCCAACAGACACTTTTCTTCTTTCCAGCAGTGGCATTTCTTTGAAGACTCCCATTGAGAACGACGACGGTTTCTGACACCACTTCAGCCCTATGCACCCGGCTCCTCTGGGATAGGTAACTCTGGTACTTCGGTATCCACGGGTGGGGTGGCTCTCCAGTCTTCTTTGTTCCAAAGGGTTTCCTCGTAGTCCACTGGGAAGGGTCCTTAAACTTTAAAATTGCAACTGCGACTCTCCCATTGAACTGCACGTAGCACGCGGTCGTGTCCTCACACTGCACCCGTCCTCCGTGGGGTCCCTACTTACTCACCTGGTGACAATTCATCAGGACAGTATTAAAGGAATTAATTATTGTACTATAGCACTACCGCAATGCTGGTTCAAGGATTCGTGTGATTGGATAGTCACCAGCTTTGCAGTAAGAAAACCGGGTCCAATTTTGCCCAGTAGTCTGAGACCCCTAGACAAGTAGGTCTGAGTTGAGGGGGGCGTGTGACAGAGAACTTCGTTGCTCTGATAACAATGAGGTGTGGCAACTAGCTCTGATCCTACCCTGGCTCTGGTCCCCACAGGGGTCTCAGACTACTTGGCAAAATTGGACCCGGTTTTCTTACTGCAAAGCTGGTGACTATCCAATCACACGAATTCTTGAACCAGCATTGCGGTAGTGCTAGAGTACAATAATTAATTCCTTTAATACTGTCCTGATGAATTGCCACCAGACCCTTTAGGGGCTACTCCTGGCATGAAACATGTCGACCTTATGTACCACACAAGCCCTGTAGGATCATTATATCCAGCCGGGGCTCATTTCTTTTAGTTAGGCTAGTGCCCCCTAGGAATAAAAGCATCAGGAAGGGCTGCTCTAGACCTATTTTAATTTTCACACTCAACGCACTACCCAGCCCACACACCCGCACTTACCCTACGGCTTCATCAACAAAAGATCTCCGCCAAAGAGCCCTTCACAGGTGCCCGTAGGGCATTGCAGCGCCGGCCCGACGAGGAGCAGGCCCAATGATGAAGCATGACATCCTTCGGAGTGTGTGAGGGCACTTTTTGAAAAGATCTGAACCTTCCCTCACACCTAGGAACTGCATACCCACCTTTTTTTCCTCAAACTACTTAGGAGCCTGTATGCAGGACCTGTTTAGAAAGCTCCCGGTTCCTCTTGTTAAAAAAATTAATTTGGTAACCCATATGTTTCCTTTGTGCTCATAAGAGGATGCACCCTAAAGCACCCACTAATCCCATAAATTGGAAATGTTTGGCTTTCTCTTCTCCTCTCTTCCTGTCCTGTTCTACCTTTCCCTCATCCATCATCTCAATCAGCTTGTCCTTGCAACTTCCAATCCCTAAATCCAGCCTTTCTCCTTGGTCCATCTCCATCCATTTTCTGCCTTCAAGCCCTTTGTCCCCTGCTACGTCTCTCCTTCCTACCTCTTTTGTTTCCTTCTGTCCCCTTCCACTCTTCATCTTTTCCATCAAATACTTCTCCAATGACTCCAAAGGTGCCTTTTATAACTTCTCCCATTTCCTCTTGTCTCTCATCCTCTTTCTCACACTTTCACACTCCTTCATGCCACACGTCCCCCACCAATGCCCCTTTTGCATACTCTCTGGCCTTTCTGCTTCCCATCTTTTACCTTGCCACTTTCTTGACCACTTTCCACTGTCTTCCCTCATCTATTTGTATCCTCCTGTCAACAATCGTTACTTATCGTGCTGTTCCCCCCTCACTTCAGTCCCTCACTCTTTACCTTGGTGCCCTTTGAAGTATCATCTCCCCTAATCAAATTCCCTCCCAATTTGCTCCTGCCACTCTCTCCTTTGTCCATCTTCATCATTTGCTCAGACCCCGGTCTAAACTCTGAGCTTGAGTCCCTCTCGTTCCATGTTTTAAAAATGGAGGCTTTCAGCAGTTTCCTAAATTGGCAATAGTTCAGAAAGATAAGGATATGCACCGGGTGTTTATTCCAATAAACAGGAGCCAGGTAAGAAAAGGATCTCTCACCACATCTAGCCAGGCAGATGCAGGGGGCACACAGCAGGGCTTTGTCCTTAGACTTATGGTGGGTGCAAAGGATTTAACTTTCTGTTGAAGATAACTGGATCCATTGCCCCTTAAGGCCTTATATGTGAGGCAGCAGATCTTTAAAAATGCTCCCTTATCTTACTGGCAGCCAATTTAGAGCCTTCAATGAAGGGGCCGACATGGGGACCCGGCGGAAGATTACGGATCAGTCTGGTTTCCGTATTTTTCACTACCTGTAATTTAGCCAGGAGCGTTGCATGTGCTGCAGCCAGTAGAGCATTCCCATAGTCATGTCGGCTTACTACCAGGGCTTGAACTAATGTTCATCTAGCAGAGATCCGAAGGTAGGGAAATATTCTACATAGAAGACGCATATTATGATAGCACACGCCCATGGTAGCCAAAATATGATCTTTCATAGAGAGAGCTTGCCAATTTTTATTCCAAGCTTCTTAACTGATAGTTTGGGAGACAACACTGATCCCAGTTGAGAGGGCCACCACTTATTTGACCACAAGGTGATGGCTTTGCCGAACAGCATGATCTTGGTCTTGTCTGCATTCAATTGTAAATAGTTGTCAGTCATCCAACAAGAGATGGCTAGCATTCCCTTAGCAAAGCACTCTCTGGTTAAATCTGAATCAGAATCAAAAGTGAAGGTCAGCTGAGTGTAGTCAGCATATGATATTATTCCAAAGCCAAAAGGCTCAATGATCTTGGCAAGAGGGGTTATATATATATTGAACAGAGTGGGGCTCAAGCATGAGCCCTGTGGTACACCCTTAAACAAACGCATCTTGCTGGTGGTATAGCGGCCAAACGTGATTGTTTGGAATCTATTGTCCAAAAAGTTATGTAACCATTTGAGCGCAGTCCCCTGAACACCTATCTTACACAGGGGCATACTATCAAGGGCCTTATCTTTTCACCCTATTTACAAGGCGGTGCTAACATGCATTAGCGCATGTTAGCAGCCGTTTTCCCGACGCCTCGCTTTGCATCTCTAATGAGATGCAAAGTGGGCGTCACTGGGCGTACCTCACACAGAAAGACATGTAAAATATCGCTAAGTGCACATCATGATATTTACAAGGCGGCCCACAGCATATTATCAGACGTTAGTTTTTGGCGAAAACAGAGGTTTTCGCCAAAAACTAACGTCTGATAAAATGCTGACTTACCCTAGTTATGCTATGGCAGGTGGATCATAAGGCTAAGTGCACCTTGGCCTATTAACAACGTTTACGCCATCTATGTAGTAATTTCGCTGGATTTCCAGCTATATCTCCTCGATAAAGCCGCTATTGCTGGAATTTTTATCGCCTCGGTGATACGCGTTGTTAATAACGCGCTAACCGGGCGATAAATTCCAGCGATAGACGGCGATAAATAAAAAAGCGCTAAGCGCGCTTTGCGATATTTATCGCCGTCTATTGATAATATGCCCCACCGTCTCTTCAACAGGCTTGAATTAGAGACCGTTTCAAAGGCTGCAGAGAGATCCAGCAGCACAAGCCTAGAAGGAGTTCCTGCATCCAATGAGAGTCTAATAGAGTTAGTGACTGCCAGTAGGGCCGTTTCCGTGCTATGGCACAGTCTGAATCTGCACTGCAAAGGGTCCAGAATGTGATTCTTTTCAAGATAGGCTGTTAGTTGGTTGTTAATAAGCCTTCTAACAGTTTACCCAAAGGGGTAACAGAGATATGGGGCGATAATTGGATAAGATGTTTGGGCCCAGATTAGCTTTCTTTAGGATCGGTAGGACAAGCGTGGTTTCCATTCAGAGAGAATTGTCCCCATTTCCACCGTAAGATTAAATATAGTTTGAATAGCCGGAGCAAGATGTTTAGATAGTGCTGTCTGCCAACCCGCTGCCCTCTGCAGGCTATCTCACTCCCGCTCGTTGGGAGTGCTCGCTCCTGAAGATCTACCCCTTCGTACTAGAACACGCGACCTCCTCCATGGAGCTGTCCCCTTCCCTACCACTCGGCCTGGCAAACTAGTTGTGCCTATGCCATCTTTTGTGGAGAGGTGTGGTGCAGCGGCCAGGGCAGCTGACTTCGGAGCACAGGGTTCATGGTTCGATCCCCGGCTCCGGCGGCAGCTCAGCTCAGCACCATGTGACTCTGGGCAATAGCTCACTTAATTTCCACTCCGGCCCCCAGCGCCTTGAGACCCGTAAGGGTGAGTAGCTGCGCTATATAAAAACGGACTTACATTTTTTTTTTTTTACATATATGTGTTACTTGAGGCCCCTGCTCTTGTTTCTTCTTCTGGCTCATCTCTCCTACACAGCCTAGCGGCCTCACCATAACTTCCTACGCATGGGAGGGCCATCTCCCAAGTACCCTGCTCTTCCCCGCTTCTCTTTGCCTTTGCTGACTGGCCCCAGATCAACGTCTGTCCGCGTAATGCACCTTAACACTACCTTGTCCCATCTTCACAGTGCCGACACTGGGCCCTTCCTGCAGTCTATTGGTCTTTCTGGCTGCTCCAGGCCCTGTCGGCGGCACTATCTCTGCTTGGAGGGTGGGGAAGCTCTCTTTTGCGACTGAAACTTCGGGCTTCCAGTTGCGTCAAGCTAGCTCTGTCCCGTTCCTCTCCTGGTGCTGCACGGGGCCCACCACAATCAGGTTGCTCCCTGCATGACCTTCATCCTGTTCTGTTCCCGGAACCAATCTCACTCATGGCCACGAAACTCCAGGGGAACTCAGTGAATCCTCTACCTCCTGGGAGTGAGGAGTTACCTGCCAGTTCCACTGCCCTTATCCCAGCCAACTCTGCCTGCTTTGGCCTCTGTTCAGGCTCTTGTGTCAAAAGGGGATGGCTGAATCTCTGCAGTTCATCTTTCCACCACCCTCAGCACCATAAGGGAAGCCTGGTCCTCATCCTCCAATGGAACTCCATGCGTATCCATCCCTTGCCAGTTGAGGCCCAGTGCCTCCTTTTCTTGTTCTAATAGGCACTCAAGTAATCCTTTTATTTATATACACTCAAACTGACGGGAATAGATGCCATCACAAGGCACAGGCATCCTTGCCGAGTGCTGGGAAAATGTTGTCCTGAGCGTTGGTTTTAAGCTGCGGTGCTGAGCATGGTGGCTGCACAGCGGTTACATCATCACGACGACATCCCAAACTTTCCCCACCGATCCCCAGGCAAAGAAGGCATACTGTCCCCTCTGTCCAGGGCCTGGCTTGAAGCTTTCGCTTTGCTGTCTTCTGATTTTTGAGGAGGAAAAGGAAGTGGAAGGCTGGTGTTTTCTGCAGAATAATGAGGCGGTAGACTTCTACTAAGTAAGACGTGTTCATTCCACAATCTGCTGGTCGGCATCCACAATCAAACTATCAAAAGCACTTCTCTTAGAATTCTCAGAATACAATGTTCTAGGAGGAATCAAGGGAGCACAAGGGGGTAGAAGGGGAACAAAAGAGCTATAAGGATAAACATGTTAACTCTCATTTACATCAATTAATAATATAACATATCTCCTTCCTTTAGAGCAAAAGACTTTCACCAACCCTGAAGCACTTTAAAAGGAGGTGTTCTGATGAGTATATTAGACCTTACCCTATCTGCTATGGTGGAAGTGTCATGTTGGAGTTCTCTGCCCCCTGAGATTTCCTTTCCCTGTTCTATCATTGTTGCCTTATCTGAGGAACATTCGAAGTGGTCGCACTTGAATTAGAGGTTTTTGACAGAGGTTCAGGCAGCCTATAGTGCACTGACACCATGCTCCCATAAGCCCCTAGGCCTGTGTCATTTTCCTGGGTAAATCGGTCAGTATCACATTTTGACACTCTTTTCTTATTTCAACATTTACCATCTTGAGTTATTACACTATTTTCATTTACTTTAACTACCTTTATATTTGCTCATTCCTTTTACTGTTCTCTGGGGAATCCGTATTCTAACTTTGTCTTCCACTTGGAAGCTCTGTGTAAGGAGTTGTACTTTGACTCAGCTTTTCTTTGGTAATTGGAAATGTGGCTTTGTATGGACACCATCTTTTGTTTGTAGTGGGAAGCCTTGCCAATTTGCAATTAGGTTTTAAGCCACCAGGGACAAAGGTTTGAAGATGGGTGTCTTCCCTTTAGTAACCAGAATGGGGACATGGCAGTAACAGAATGGGGAGAAACTCTGTATGCCCACAACCTCTTGCGAATGGACAAAATGCAGGTTACCCGGCCCATGAGAGCTAGGTGAACACTTTCCTTCAGGTATCTATTGAAACGTTGCACCTGCCCATTGCATTGTGGATCGTATAAAGCTGTGCGGGTGTGTCTTATGTGATGATATTGTAGAAACTCAGTGATCTCCCTGGAACATAGTTGGACATCATTGTCTGTGACCAAAGTTTCAGGGAATCCCTTGCTACTGAATACTTCCATCAAAAATTCAAGCATCATAGATGTGGTGATCCTGTCTGTGAATTTTACTTCAGGCCATTTGGAGTGGTAGTCAATGAGTACAAGTGTGTACTGCATGTTGGACGGTAAGCTGTGGAAAGGGCCTGAATTATCTAAGCCCAATTTTCTTCTTGCCCTCGTGGGCCAGGCCATGCACTTCATGGGAGGTACATGGGTTTTGCAAGTTTCGTCTGAGGTAAAACAGACCTTGCATGTTCTAATTATGAGCACAGCCTCAAAATCCATGTCTGGCCACCAATAACATTCTCTCCACAGCTTTTTCAGCACAGACGTTCCCTTGTGTCCTTGGTGACCTACTCTCACTAAACATTCTCAAACACCGTGAGGAGTAATGCATTTGTCATTTCCAAAAACCACATTGCCTACTACACTGACTTCAGGGGCAACCTAAGAAAAAAATAAATGGAGTCTTTTAGGGTTTTCAGGGATGGCCACCCCTTGAGTATATACTCAAACTAAATTTACTACATAACATTGCAGTTTCAAACCGCAATAGGGTGCGAGGCAAATGTACTTCATTCAGATGGAAAAAGGAGTTACAGGAGGTACCCTCATGCAATCCCAAGTAATTAGACTAAAGAGCTCAAAGAAAAGGTCGCAAACGCAGTAAAGAGATCTACACTCTAAAATATGACTGTCAAAGTACACTCCAGCTTCTCCAATCGCAGAAAAAAGAACAATCAAACGTGAATACTAGAGTCTAACCTATGTTCGAACGGTGCTTAAAGAAGAGTAAGTCCAAAGTAAAAAGACCAAAAGCGTGCAGAATACCACCGCTAGAGGTATGTCTAGTTATTTCCATCTGCACTGGAGGCATCATGGTTAAATCGTTAAGAGTATAACTTTGGCACCTTTGTAATTTTAGTTCTGCACGCTTTTGGTCTTTGCAATTGCAGGCCTGGGACATGTTTTAAGAGGCTGCTTTAGTGGGTGGCACAATAACTGCTGCAGGCCTACTAATAGCATTTAATTTACAGGCCCTGTGTATATGGTATACTACTCTACAAGGGACTCATAGGTAAATTACATATGCAAATCAGGTGTTAGCCAATTGTACCATGTTTAAAGGAGAGAGCAAAAGCACCCTAGCACTGGTTAGTAGTGGTAAAGTAAACAGAGACCTAAGGCCAACAAAAACTAATTCAGCAAAAAAGAAAATGGAGGGTAAAGGCAAAATGTTTGGGGCTGATGCTGCACAGAGGGCCAGGTCCAACAATTTTGTACAAATTTTGTACACTTTGGTACACATGTTGTGGCAAGACAGATTGACAAGGGCATATCACCAGTGACAATAACTAAGAAGTTGGGGAGGGTAAGAAATTAGAGTATTAGTTGGAGGGGATGAGGACCCACCTCAAATAATAATCACAATCCTTGTCAGGGTGAACCATTAAAGTAACTAAATGAACTAAACCTAGAGGCACTGTGTAAATTATTTATGCATCACATAAATGGCATTAAAGTGAAAACACAACACAGGAAATATCCAATTTAGAAAAATAGAGAATATTTTAATACATAAAATTACATCAAATCAGCAAAAATCAAATAAGTAGAATCAGTGATATGAATTTTTAAATTTTGAATTAAAAAGAGCAAACTGTGGGTATCTGGTCGGGCTAGACCAGTTCAAAGTCAAAAGTTATTGCCGGTCGGATACAGGGACCAGGTTCGCCCGGTGGAAAGTTGCTTTCTGATTTAGAAACGTTTATGGAAAAAAATGGTCGTTGACAAGCTGTCGGCAAGAGAAGCTGCAAGCTGAAGTCGATGCGGGGCTTGACATCGGTAGTGGATTTATGCCCAGTGCTGGTGTGATCATCGACAAAGGAGGGAATGCACAGAGCAGGCAAAATCTGAAGTCTGTGCCCAGGAAGGTATCAACGTCGATCATATGCTGCTCGTCATTGGTCCTGGTGAAGTTCTCTACATTTGGACTTAGAAACTTTTCTGGAAGTCAGATCTCCTTCAGTGGGGCAAGACAGGAAGTTGATGACAACTGACCATTTGAGGTCTACATCTGCGGCTTTGATGGTGACCCAGTCTCCATTGATTTCCCTGGCAGAAAGTTGGCAAAAAGTTAATAAGTCCAATTTCTTGGAGACAGGAGGAGTACGCTTTAAAAGCAGCTTAGAGTCCAGGACTTAGAAGGTACCACTCGGATTAGGGCTCATCCAGCAGAGGCCAGCTGCACAGTCCAGGGCAGGTCCAGTTGGAATTTGTCAGTTGGTAAGTTGAAGGGAGAGAGGCCTCTGAAAGCGTATTACTGAAAGGAGGGGTGAAAGGAGGGTTCCACAGCCCTCCCTTGAGAGTTACTACAAAGTATTATTGCACAAACCAAGTAGATACAGTGCACATGATGGATGAATGTTCACCCAACATTCATAAGTTAGAACCCCTCTATGAGATTTCATGTAAATCTATATACCCCCATCTGGCCCATGCGATAATTTATATATAACAATTTTATAGTAATAATGCAGTCTTCATTCGATGTGGTTTCTTCAATCTTGTTCTTTACAAGTAGTTTATTGTAATTCCAATGGCTCTTCACAGTAGCCTTCACACTAGCCCTTTTCTCTGGGAATTACCACTATTCACTGCCTGCCCCACTGTGGCTCCTATGCTCTAGTTTTTAAAAAGTTAATCGGCCATTTTTTCACAATCCATTATTGTCTGTTATACAGAACTCTATATTAGATAATAATGGATCATGACAAAATGGGCAAATAACAGGCCATTACCCCTGCGGGAACTGTTTACTTTGTGTCCTGACTAAACACATGTGCACACTGGTACTAGGCCTGGCGAAAGCATGGGAACAAAGAGCCCACACTAACTGCAATAACCGCAATGTAATTTACATGATCACATGCCCCTGTGGCTTACGCTACATTGGCATGAGAACCAGAAAAATCTAAATACGAATAAGTGAACATAGGAGTACAGTACGCTGTAAAAAACTATCAACGAAACAAACTAACAGTGCACTTGAAAAAAATCACTCAGATCAAGATCTAAGATGGTACAGATCAAAAAAGTGGAGGGAGGAAGAAGCAGAGGTTCATTCAGCTTCCAAGAGGTACTGGTTATCTATCAGAAAGGGGGGAATGAACCACATAAGGCTCAATACCAGAGACTCAGAACCTTTGTCTCGGAGACCCTCAACCACGAGTTCACAGACTGCGGTGTATGTAATCTCCGCTTAGTGTGGTTCGGTAGATAGCGTCATCATCGGGTCTTGTCACTTGAGTGTCCCGTTCTACAAATACATCAAAACCTCCACCAGGAGGGAGACTGTCTGGATGTTGACAGTGGTGAGTGGATTAAAATGATCTCTTACCCTTTAGGTGAATCTTTATTGGGGGAATGTCTAGATAAGTCTAAAAACAAAGCAGTGTTTAATGGATGAGTCACTGGTCCACGACACCTAGTGGTCGGGTTGACATGTTTCGGCCTGGAACAGCCCTTACGGGTCTATAGCCTTCGTAAGGACCATTCTTCAGGGCATCTCGTATAGTGTGTTATTAGTGAGTGGAAGCACTCACCAGTCTTCGTCAGTGAGCACACTTTTCTCAAGATGGAACGTGGTTATAGGTACGGTCTTTAGGCCTATAACTGTGAGGGAAACAAAGGAAAATTAAATGCATGATAAAACTAATGTTGCTAATTTCCCAATTCACCCAGTGTGACACTGAAAAAACCGTGGGCAGCTATGTTGCTGGTGACGGCATGGTTATTTTCCTAGACATGCAATAGCGAAAGAAAGATACAGCCAGGGGGAATAGGAACACTGCCCTGCTCTCACTCTTGTAAAATGTGTATAAAGGACTGTGAGGTAAAGCATAGAGCTCTCTCTGTTAAATAATAATGATAATGGATAGATAAATCATCCCTGCATTCAATATTAGCAAACATGCTGGCATAACTAGGGGACAAAAATGTCTTTTAGTAATTTAAACAAGTGAAATGATAATACTAGGCTGTTTGAGGAACCCAGAACAGGGGGAGGAGGCTGTTTTTTATCCCAAAAAAACAAATGTACTGTTACCCAAAATATGCCTTTCATTTGCATCATGGTGTGGAGAAATGTAGGACAGGGGTTTAAGCCTGAAGGGAAAATGAAAAAAAAGTAAGGCAACAAATCCATTTGCACTTTTAAATTAAAAACTAAACCATCAAGGTGTGAATTCTGTACTTTCTGTCAATGGCACTTAGTTAGATTTAAACCGTCCTTCGCAGTGCTCCCGCATGCATTTCTCCCCAACCAAATGTTGAAGGTGATCTGGAGACACACAGTTTTTATAGCTTGCTCTGTGACCTTAATTGAATTATTAAGAAAAGGTCGTTGAGATTTGGTTGCTGTAGGCTTGTGTGGATGGAAAAAAAAATGTTTTGTGAACAATTACTGAAAAGGACCATAAATCATTGTCTGAAGTGAAAGTTACAAGTGAGGAACATTTCTGTTTATAAAAATGAATTCTCAGAGATGTATTTTGTTAAGAGAAGCTGTTGCTGAAGTTGCCCTAATAAGATTAATTCATTTCTGGAAGTTTCAAATAAGGAAAGAAAATAACACTCCTGTTATGAGTGAGCTGTGTCAAATGCACACATAAACTCTCAGAGATGTTTTTGTTAAGAAGAAACTATTGCTGTGGTTGCTGTAATGTGCTTAATTAATTTCTAGGAGTCTGAAAAAAGGAAGCTTCAAAAAAGGAATGAAAGACTCCTGCTACGAGTGAGCTGAGTCAAATGAACATGTGCTGGTAAGGTCCAGGCAAGTCTCTGCTGCCCTTATGTTGTAGATATATTGAGGAGATAAATGCAGAATGTTTGCTTGCATGTTATAAATAAAATAGGAGCTTGACATGCACAAGTGGACTTTCAAAGCCATATCAGGTGCCCTATATTTCAAATCTCCTGGGGCAAATCGGTTCAAAAATAGGGCTTTTTTGTGTGCAGATTCATGAGCACATTTGAAAAAGTGCTATAAGGGTTAACTTGTGTTTCTTATATTAAGGCATGTGATGTACATGTATTTTAATTTGTAGATTCTGGAGCAGAAAAGCAATAGAGCTAATGTAGCCAGTGTCAACATACGGTCACCCATTGTTGATGGTGGTGAACTGTAGGAATCTTGTTTCATGGTGATGGAAATCACATATGCAATTTAAAGCTTATCTTCAGAGTAGAGAGTTGTGAACCTGCTCTGCGGAATACTGTAGGGTTCACTTATGTATCTCAGGTTTATGATAGGATGTTATGCGTGTGAGTATTTGCTTGTGGACCCAAGAGCAAAAGTCACTGTTGTCAGCATATGGTCATACTTTACCTGTAGTAGAAGCTGTAGGGATGATGTCTCCAAACTCACAGGTTATTGTCACTAGTCTTTATGGCCCTTACTCTTGGCAAATGTGTATAAAAAGGTCTTAGTTTTAAGCTCAGTGCTGTCAGCAAAGATTATGTCTAGAAAATCAAGTGTGTTTTTGTGCGTTGTGCATGTGAATTTGAGAAATTGATCACGGGTGTTGAGCCATCCTAAAAAGTTGGGAATGGTGTCAGATGAGCCCTTCCAGACTATAAACATATTGTCAATGTATCGCTTCCAAAAATGGATCCTGGTTTTGTGATGATTTGAATCATTGAGGATATGCTTGTCTTCAAAGGCACTCACATAGAGTCCTGCCAAGCTTGGGGCAAATTGCTCACCATCTTTGCTGACGGCCCTAAGCTTAAAACTAAGACCTTTTATAAACAAACTCTCAAGAATAGCCTTCTCTCCTTCAAATGCTTTCACCCACACCCACTAAGGGAGAACCTCCCCTGCAGTCAGTTCTTACATATATGGCACAACTGTAGCAATTTAGAGGATTATAAAAATCAAGCCTCAGCACTACAGGAAAAACTGAGGGTGAGGGATTACCCCAACCAGATTATGAACAAGTGCAAAAAGAGAGCCAGGAATCAGAACAGGGATAACCTCCTGGAACAAACAGAGAACACAAAGGAAAATGACATTCTCACATGTGTGACCACCTACTGAACAGTGCCCAACAGCATTAAGAAAGCCATCAACATACATTGGCACATTATAATGTCTGGATCTTTGAAAACGGCTGAAGCCTAGATTTGCCCATAAAAGGAGTAAAAACATCTGAGATCTCTTGGTACATACACAACCCCCTAAAAAGAAAGAGAAAACAAATACGATGCTCACAACTTGGGGCAACCACCTGTAGCAGGACATTACCCCTACGGGTCATGTGCAGCGTGCCATTTGACAAAAGTAACAAAAAAAACCACGCTGAGCAAGAACTTGGAGTGGACTCTAAAACAACATAAAATTGCCACACCACACACGCCATATACATGATCACATATCCATGCAGACTAAGATACATAGACTTGACTTGTCGCAAAGTCAAAGCACGGATCGGAGAACACTGTAGCAATATCAGAAGCAAGAAAGCCACCACAAGGATGAAGAACCACGAACTTGAATGGGTGATTTTGGAAACACTGCATGAGACAGACGGAGATGCCGAACGCATTCTCTTTCAAAAAGAACAAAGATGAGTCTACCGTCTTAGAACCTTTGATATAGGACTAAATGACAATGTCCCCTGGTTAGCGTTCAGTCAGTAATAATAATAATATGCAGTATTATGATAAATATATGTATGAGCCATCAAGACTAGTGACAATAACCTGTGAGTTTGGAGACATTATCCCCACAGCTTCTACTACTGGTAAAGTATGACCATATGCTGACAACAGTGACTTTCACTCTTGGGTGCAAAAGCAAATATTCACACGCATAACATCGTATCATAAATCTGAGAAACCTAAGTGAACCCTACAGTATTCCGCAGAGCATGTTCACAAATCTCTACTCTTGAATATAAGCTTTAAATTACATATGTGATTCCATCACCATTAACGAGATTCCTTCGGTTCACCACCATCAACAATGGGTGACCGTATGTTGACACTGGCTACATCATCTCTATTCCTTTCCTGCTCCTGACTCTACAAATTAACATACACGTACATCGCATGCCTAAATACACGAAATACATGTTAACCCTAGAGCACTTTTTCAAACATGCTCATGAATCTCTTCTTTTATGTACACAAGAAAAGCCCTATATTTGAACTGATTTGCCCCATGAGATTTGAGACATAGGGCACCTGATATGGCTTTGAAAGTCCACTTGTGCATATCGCACTCCTATTTTATTTATAACATGCAAGCAAATATTCTGCATTTATCTCCTCATTATAACTACAACATAAGGGCAGCTGAGGCTTGCCAGGACCTTACCAGCACGTGTGCATTTGACTCAGCTCATTCGTAGCAGGTGTCTTTCTTTATTTCCTTTTTTGAATCTTCCCTTTTTCAAACTCCCAGAAATTAATTAAGCACATTACAGCAACTCAGCAATAGTTTCTTCGTAACAAAAACATCTCTGAGAGTTAATTTTTATAAACAGAAATGTTCCTCACTTGTAACTTTCACTTCAGACAATGATTTAAGGTCCTTTTCAGTAATTGATCTCAAAACATTGTTTTTTTTCCATCCACACAAGCCTACAGCAACCAAATCTCAACCACCTTTTCTTAATAATTCAATTAAGGTCACAGAACGAGCTATAAAAACTGTGTCTCTCCAGACCACCTTCAACATTCATTTGGGGAGAGATGTATGTAGGAGCACTGTGCAGGATGGCTTACAGCCAAGTAAGTGCAATTGACAGAGAGTACAGAATTCACACCGTTACGGTTTAGTTTTCAATTCAAAAGTGCATATGGATTTGTTGCCTTACTTATTTAATTTTACCTTCAGGCTTAAAGCCCTGTCCTACATTTCTCAACACCATGATGCAAATGAAATGCATATTTAAGGTAACAGTTAATTTTTTTAAAATAAAAAACTAGCCCCCCTCTCCTATTCTGGGTTCCTTAAACAGCATAGTATTATCATTTCACTTGTTTAAACTACTAAGAGACATTTTTGTCCCCTAGTTGTGCCAGCATGTTTGCCAATATTGAATGCAGGGATGATTTATATATACACTATCATTATTATTCAAAAGATAGAGCGCTATGCTTTACCTCACAGTTTTTTATACACATTTGCCAAGAGTGACAGCAGGGCAGTGTCCCTGTTCCCCCTGGCTGCATCTTTCTTTCACTAATTCAGATCTATAGGAAGATAACCACTCCGCCACCAACAACATCGCTGCCCACAGTTTTTTCAGTGTCACACTGGGTGAATTGGGAAATTGGAAACTTTCGTTTTATCCTGCATTTAATTTTTCTTTGTTTCCCCCACAGTTATAGGACTAAAGACTGTACCAATAACCGCGTGCCGTCTGGAGCAAAGTGTGCTCACTGGCGAAGACGAGTGCTTCCACTTACTAATAACACTGTGAAGCCCTGAAGTATAAGGCCTCCATATATATTTCTTTGGTCCTGGTGAAGGCCATAGACCCATAGGGGCTGCTCCAAGCCGAAACATGTCGACCCGACCACTAGGTGTCGTGGATCAGTGACTCATCCACAAAACACAGCTTTGATTTAGACTTATCACTGTCCTACTCTTCCCCCCAATAAAGATTCACCAAAAGGATAGGAGATCATTTTAATCCACTCACCACTGCCAACATCCAGACAGTCTCCCTCCTGGTGGAGGTTTTGATGTCACTTGTAGAACAGGACACTCAAGTGATAAGATCTGATGATGACTCTATCCACTGCACCACACTAAATGGAGATTACATACACCGCAGTCTTTGCAAGTGTGGTTGAGGGACTCTGAGACGAACAGTTCTGTGACTCTGGTATTGAGACTTATGTGATACCTCCTCCCCTTTCTGATAGATATCCAAGATCTAAGATGGCCAATCATTGAGAAGCTGATCCCACATCACAACACGACCAATAGACTCCTGAAGAAGGAACAAAGGTGGGTGTACAGATTACAGACAAACACAATAGGGCTGAACGATGCGATACCGTGGCACCAATTAAGCCTGCAATTCTACTGATCATGCTTTCTCTGAGAGTACACCAAGTACTCACTGTGGTGTATGACTACCAGGGTCCCATTTTTAAGAACAACTAGGCATCATGACCTGATTATAAACACGACTCTCCTCCAAATATAGCACAAACGTCTCCACGAAATACATGACATAACCGTCACCATCAGATGGGAGCCCAATTGTGACCTCTGGGTGGTATTTGATATATCAGGTTTTTCCTGCCTTCTCGTGTCTCTTAATAAAGTGAAGTCCGGTTTATACTAACTGCATCGTCCGGACCCTCATGAGACATACACTTAAGGTATATATTTAAGAAACAAACACTTAAACCACTATCAAGATGCTTTTATAATTAGGCATTGAGTGTTATAATAATTGAGCAGATGGGATAGAACATCATATCCCATAGTGCCCCACGAATGCCTATTGATGACGGCACTTCAAGACGTGACAGTAGGTGACCATGCTCGCCCTACCGACGAGGCACGTCTTGACGTGGGACTATGCCCACCAGCCCAGGGCACACAGACACCACCCAAACTACTGGGTTTTGCATGGTAGAATGATAGTGTATCAATCGCATTGGCACTCCTCCACTTCCAAACTTTAGGCATTGAAAATACTTTCAGCTCACACAGGAGCAAGACTATAGTCAAGAACACAAGAGCGTAGGCACGGAACATTGGTCACGTGACCGGAAATCGATCTGAACCACCGAGCCCTGGAGATATAACAAGCGTTCTAACTAGTGTAAACTATCAGCCAGGGAGAGTGGGCCAGTGACTAGGTTTGCTGGGGGTTGGGACCTGTAAGTATGATAGGCCAAAAACTGACAGGATGATCAAAACTAACGCTATTTACAACTGGTAAAAACTTCTACTATGTACTCTGAACCTTTTTTCTCTCTCTGCTTGCACCATGCTTAACATGCACTTCAGAGTTTGACTACAGGGCCTGCCCCCACTGCCCCCTGATAAGTATAATTTATTTAGAGCTGGGGTAAGCCCAAACATAAATGTACTAAAAATGCTTGTGGTAACGTCTCCACGTGTATCTTCTGTAAATGTTGCATGTCACAGCCACGTAGCCCTCATTGCTTGTTGTTCCTCTGTTTCTTTGTTTATTCACTGGGTGTATAAAAAAATATTACAGTGAACGTCGCTTCTTTTCATGGTACCATTTGGTACCCATTAATGAGATTAGTCCGGAATCAGCATACACAAAAATATAGAGTGAAATACGGAACAATTGGCCTTGTATAAAAATCACAGTAGCAAGGCACCAAACAAATGACGATATAGACAAAATTAGTCTGGAACCATGTTATGACTAAGGAGTCATGATTAACCTGCCAATATAATTATGCTGCAATTGATCTTGTTTTTTCTGTTTACAGGTACTTCCTAAACACAGTATATACATTTGTTTTTTGCATGCTGAAGCTTATCTTTAGCACATTACGCATTAACCTGTAAAAGTTTCAGTCACTGGAGAACTTTTTCTCTCTCTAGTATCACCCTGAAGAATGCCCAGGCCAATAGTGTAAGACAGAAACATGTTGGTGCTTTTAGGTTAGGGTCATAAGACCACAACATCCTGTTTGCCCCTTGTCATAGTTTTTAACCATTCCCACTCACCCCGCAAATAAAGGGATACCTTGGCATGAATGAGGAATTCTTATATTTAATTACATCTAAACCCCCCAAAAAAGAAAAAAGAAAAACTTCTCCAAAGTGCTCCCTGGAATATGGTCGAGCCCACCCTGATCTTTAGGAGTCAGGGTGAGCACAATGATGAAGCATGCCACTACTAGAGTGGGTGAGGGATATATATATATATATTTATATATAAAAAGTTTTTTTCCTTTCCTACCTGTAAGTGCGGTTGAGGATAGGTGTATCTTTTTCTCCTTATCAGATTGGTTTATAAGGGAGGATACTATTTAGGGTAAGGTCATTGCATTGGGACTATGTACCCCCTTACCTTTCAGCCTTGAAAGGGTCTTTCTACCATTTTGGGTTCTGAAGTTGCGCTCCAGAACCCACTTCGTAAGTAGATGTTGGCAGCGCACAGCTGTAGGCTATTATCTCACTAAGTAAAAAAAGCGAGAACAACTGTAACCCCTGAACACCCCCTGTCATGGTCAAAAAATGACAGAACTACTAGGGGTTGCATATACAGACAAAATGGCATCAATGATCCTAGCAGCACCATCCCTACTTCCAGACACCAATATCACACAGAGTCTTGCCCAGTCCCAAAACTCGTATGAACTGAAAGAACTTAAGCGAATTGAAATCAGATGAAAACCCTCCTTCACAGAGCAGTAATGACAAAGTATTTGAGGGCAAACATTGCTCCCTCAGGTCTACTTGTGAGTAATGAACCTAGGATTTTCCTGCATGACCCCCTGTTTTGAAAAGAATGATCACTAATCGCTTGGCAATGCTCCAGAGACTGGCTTATTCTAATTATAAATACAGCCAAACATCTCTCAGAAGCATTACTCATAAAAATCAAAACCAGCAAGGACTTTCTGAACACACAAATAACGATTACAGTCTACAAAAAGAAACTAGAGGAGGTCAATAAAGAGATCACTGAACACAAGAACTTCCTGATAGAGAGCAAAATTGATAAGTTGCAGAAGGATATCAAAAAACTTTCCCATGAAAGGGTGTACTTATATATATATATATATATATATATATATTATCTACTGGCGGTCGCCAGTAGATAGTTATAGTTACAACCTATTATCCATAGGAAATCCGCGACATTCTATTTGCAATAACGTTGGCGCCGGTTGACGAATCTTCGCGAAAGCTTCCAACTTGTTGGGGCGCTCCGGTCCGCTCCTACCCTGAAAGTCTCGGGGTGATACGTCAAGCGGGGGCCGAGAAAAAGGGGGTCCCAAAACGCGTTTTCCCCATTCATTTTTCCATAGGAACCTTTAGTCGCAGCTACAGCCCGAACTGCTGAACGGAATTACCCCAAATTTGGCAAAGAGGTAGCCCTTGGTTCAGACTGGTGCCTTTTGCTAAAATGGTGTAAATCCGTTCAGGAGTTCCTGAGAAATTCACAATTAAAATCACATATATATCTATGGGCGCGTCGGATCCGCGTACCCTCCCGATCACGAGCTGCATGCTAATTGGCTGTCAACACTCCAAATCAAGAAGTGTTGGCAGCCATTTTGTCCCTCGGTAGAACCGAGGGACAGAAACAAGTGCGCAAAGCGCAAAAGGGGGCAGGGTAGAAACACCCTGACCCCTAGGTCTGCTCAGGGGTCCCACAAGGACCCCCTGGGCAGAAAAAGATTTTTTTTTTTTTAAATCGGCGGGATGCGCTTAGGGTGCGCGTATCCCGCCAAGAAAAAAAAAGAAACAAGTGCGCAAAACGCACAAAGGGGGCAGGGTAGAAACACCCTAACCCCCTAGGCCTGCTCAGGGGGTCCCACAGGATCCAGTCCTGTGGTTACAAAAGTAATCCATAAAGTAACTAATTGCATTTAACTAGAAATTCACATTGAGCTGAATGTTGCATTGTGTTTGAAAATGTGTTGCCCATTGCAACAACTGTAACTACTGTACTTAAAAGTCTATTGCCTATCTGCAAAGTATTTAAACTAAAGTAATTCATTCTGAGAAAGTATTTTTTGTAATGTAATGTATAATGTAATTACAATGTAATTTAAAAAATAAAATATGTAAAAAAAAATTGTTTCTAAAAATGTAGTAAATCAGTATGAAAAAAATTAATATAACAATTAATACATTTAAAAATTGTCATTTACAAAACCTTTGAAATTCACTGAAAAAACGGTAGGTTTCAGGCACGTTATAGTTAGAAATTAGCATTTAAAAAACCTTTGAAATTCACTGAAAAAACCATAGGTTTCAGACACGTTATAGTTACAAATTAGCATTTAAAAAACCTTTGAAATTCACTGAAAAAACCATAGGTTTCAGACACGTTATAGTTACAAATTAGCATTTAAAAACCTTTGAAATTCACTGAAAAAACCATAGGTTTTAGGGACAGTTTTAGTTACTTGGACATTGCACTGGTACAAAACCCGTGAAATTCCCCCGTTATAGTTAGTTCAGCTAACTATAACTCGCGCCCCCGCAATGCACTGCTGATGACGTCACATATTACATCACTCATGGCATAAAAACAGGAAAAAGGAAAAGGGGAGCCACACAGCCCCCCTTCAGGGGACAACATTTTTTTTTTTTTTTAAAACGATCGGGCCCGCAGGCCCCGCCCCTTCCTTCACCACTCTGCAAACGCGCCCCTGGCGCGTTTGCAGAGGGGAACGAATTCCCCTTGAATACTGGGGGTCCCTGGGGGCCAACTAGCCCACCAGGAACCTCCAATATGCGCCAGGGGCTGCGTTGCAGAGACGTGTAGAGAGGCCACACCCCTTTTACACCTCTCTGCAACGCAGCTCTGTGGCGCTTTTGGAGGTATATGGTGGGCTAGTTGGACTCCGGGACCCTCAGGATTCAAGGGGACTTAATCCCCCAACTTAAAACGCGCCACGGGCGCGTTTGCACAGTGGTGAAGGGAGGGGGCGGGGCTTCAGGTGACATGTGTGCAAACAGGCCCCGTGGCGCGTTTTAAGATGGGGAATTAAATCCCCTTCAATCCTGAGGGTCCCTGGGGCCAACTAGCCCAACAGGTACATCCAGAAAGCGCCACAGAGCTGCGTTGCAGAGAGGTGTAAAAGGGGTGTGGCCTCTCTACACGTCTCTGCAACGCAGCCCCCTGGCGCATATTGGAGGTTCCTGGTGGGCTAGTTGGCCCCTAGGGACCCTCAGGATTCAAGGGGACTTAATCCCCCAACCTAAAACGCGCCACGGGACGCGTTTGCACAGATGTAACCTCAGGCCCCGCCCCTCCCTTCACCATTGTGCAAATATTCCTCTAAAATCAGCCGAAATACGAATTCCGATTTACTCACCTGTTATCAGGAGAGACCTCAGTGCTGTATCTTTCAGCCCAGTACTGGTCCTGAAAAGTAATTCTAACCATACTTACCAGTAACTTGAATTTCCTTCCATAGGCTAACATTGACTGGTTTCACTTGGAAATTCTTCTAAGTGTGGAGTTTTGGAACTTTAAAATATTCCTCTAAAATCAGCCGAAATACGAATTCCGATTTACTCACCTGTTATCAGGAGAGACCTCAGTGCTGCATCTTTCAGCCCAGTACTGGTCCTGAAAAGTAATTTTAGCCGTACTTACCGGTAACTTGAATTTCCTTCATAGGCTAACATTGACTGGTTTCACTTGGAAATTCTTCTAAGTGTGGAGTTTTGGAACTTTAAAATATTCCTCTAAAATCAGCCGAAATACGAATTCCGATTTACTCACCTGTTATCAGGAGAGACCTCAGTGCTGCATCTTTCAGCCCAGTACTGATCCTCAAAAGTAATTTTAACCGTACTTACCAGTAACTTGAATTTCCTTCCATAGGATATCATTGCCTGCTTTTTGCTGAAAAAGTTTCTGTGTTGATTTTTGAAACATACAAATATTCCTCTAAAATCAGCCGAAATCCGAATTCTGATTTACTCACCTGTTATCAGGAGAGACCTCAGTGCTGCATCTTTCAGCCCAGTACTGGTCCTGAAAAGTAATTTTAACCGTACTTACCAGTAACTTGAATTTCCTTCCATAGGCTAACATTGACTGGTTTCACTTGGAAATTCTTCTAAGTGTGGAGTTTTGGAACTTTAAAATATTCCTCTAAAATCAGCCGAAATACGAATTCCGATTTACTCACCTGTTATCAGGAGAGACCTCAGTGCTGCATCTTTCAGCCCAGTACTGATCCTCAAAAGTAATTTTAACCGTACTTACCGGTAACTTGAATTTCCTTCATAGGCTAAGATTGACTGGTTTTCAGCAAAAAGTTTCAAAGTGTTGATTTTCACAAACTACAAATATTCCTTAAAAATCGCCTGTATGACTTAAACGCATTTTTTCAACTGTTTACAGGAGATGCACCAGTGCTGGATCCAGGATCCAACACTGAGTAAGAAAAAGTAACGATAACAGTTTTTACCTGCTAAGTGAATTTCCTTCCATAGGATAACATTGGTGATTCTATGAGAAAAAGTTTCTAAGTGTCAACTTTTAAAATACAATAATATTCCTTAAAGATCACGACTGTAACCAAAACGCTTTTACTCAACTGTTTACAGGAGATGTACCAGGACTGAATCTAGGATCCAGTCCTGTGGTTACAAAAGTAATCCATAAAGTAACTAATTGCATTTAACTAGAAATTCACATTGAGCTGAATGTTGCATTGTGTTTGAAAATGTGTTGCCCATTGCAACAACTGTAACTACTGTACTTAAAAGTCTATTGCCTATCTGCAAAGTATTTAAACTAAAGTAATTCATTCTGAGAAAGTATTTTTTGTAATGTAATGTATAATGTAATTACAATGTAATTTAAAAAATAAAATATGTAAAAAAAAATTGTTTCTAAAAATGTAGTAAATCAGTATGAAAAAAATTAATATAACAATTAATACATTTAAAAATTGTCATTTACAAAACCTTTGAAATTCACTGAAAAAACGGTAGGTTTCAGGCACGTTATAGTTAGAAATTAGCATTTAAAAAACCTTTGAAATTCACTGAAAAAACCATAGGTTTCAGACACGTTATAGTTACAAATTAGCATTTAAAAAACCTTTGAAATTCACTGAAAAAACCATAGGTTTCAGACACGTTATAGTTACAAATTAGCATTTAAAAAACCTTTGAAATTCACTGAAAAAACCATAGGTTTTAGGGACAGTTTTAGTTACTTGGACATTGCACTCGTACAAAACCCGTGAAATTCCCCCGTTATAGTTAGTTCAGCTAACTATAACTCGCGCCCCGCAATGCACTGCTGATGACGTCACATATTACATCACTCATGACATGGTCAGTGACATCACTGATGACATCACTGATGACATCTCAAATGACATCACTGATGACATCATCCACGTGATAATCTGATGCACCTCCTCACACCCTAATATAACCTTTGATACACCCACTCTAAATTACAGACTGCCATTCGCAAAACCATAGACACTCCAACACCAATAACTACATACCCACTCACTGATTCTTAGGTCTACACACACACATCCACTCACTCACCCGTACAGTCACTCATACTTACGGTCACTCAGTACAGGACTATCATATGCACTCTTACTCCTATATAGACACTCAAACAACACCACTCATCCATAGAGATACTCACACACCTAGTCAGTCATGCAAATAATTAAACACACTGCCATTTACTCACCTATACAGTTATACACACACCAGCTCACTTACTCATACAAATAGTAGCACATTGTTACGCTCTTATACAATCACAGATACAAGCACACACTCATCCATACAGCCACTATCACAATCACTCACTCTTGCTTATAGCTATTTATATACTCCAACACACATATATACTGCCTTTCACATATGTAGTTACTCACACATGTACCACTGGGACATACATTCACTCACTAACACACTCTTACACACACTTACCCACACATACAGTCTATCACAGATGCACTCTTGAAACCATCCACCCAGTGAATCACCCACTCACACATCTATGCACAGAGTTGCACACACCCCTCCCACACAAACACTCAGGCACCCATACAGATACTCAGACAAGCATTCAATAACTCATATAGACACTCATTTAGCTATTCACAAACACATGCAGCCACTTACACAGCAACAGACAGACGGATACAGACATTCACCCAGTTTAGTCACTAACCCATGCATTCAGTAAGATACGTTAAATCACTCACTTATAGAGTCAGTCACGCACCTACTAAATCATCCATACAGACACTTACACACCCACTCATTCTTCAATACGTCTTTTCCTATATATATTAAAAATATTTAAACTTTACAGAAACACACAGTCACTGGATGATGTCATCAGTGATGTCATTTGAGATGTCATCAGTGATGTCATCAGTGATGTCACTGACCATGTCATGAGTGATGTAATATGTGACGTCATCAGCAGTGCATTGCGGGGCGCGAGTTATAGTTAGCTGAACTAACTATAACGGGGGAATTTCACGGGTTTTGTACGAGTGCAATGTCCAAGTAACTAAAACTGTCCCTAAAACCTATGGTTTTTTCAGTGAATTTCAAAGGTTTTTTAAATGCTAATTTGTAACTATAACGTGTCTGAAACCTATGGTTTTTTCAGTGAATATATATATATATATATATATCCTTAAGCCCGGGGTCGAGGGAGACCCAGAATAATAAAGGTGCCATATTCCTGCAGCTTTCGAGTATGTGCCTTCTTCTTTGGGAGCAGGATTGTTTGTTCATATATATATATATACATATATATATATATATATATATATATATGCAAAACAAATCTCCTCCCATTCCGAGCAGATCAAGGGACACAGCGGGGCTTCAGCAACTTTTATTGAAAGATTTAGGCATTACGCGTTTCGGCGGACTGCCTTCATCAGATGCCACCATCTTTGCTCAAGGTTCCCATTTACGTGTCTTTAAATAGGCGCCTCCTTCCCTAGTGGTGAGGCGCACACCTGGACCGCGTTTCATTACAGCAGACTACGGCAGTTCAGGTTCGAGAACTGCCGGTACCATAATGCAGCGTGTTGGTAGCAAAATGCTCTGGTGAATGTGAGATCTTTTCACCCGGCCCAGGGAGAAGTCTTGGCAGGTAATTAAAACAAAAGTCTCTTTGTCTCCTACTTCCAGCACACTGTTCCCTCTGGAAACGAGACTGAGGACGCCTGTACAGTGACCACGCCCCTCCATGCTGTCATGGACCCGCAAATGCCGGCAGCATCTCCATTCCCAGGGGTCGGGTGGCGGGTCACGGCAAACCGATCCCTCGGTAAAACCTCCATTCTTTTTGCCAATGTGTGTCGTGACCTCTTAGTGGAAGGGTCCCTTGTGCGTGTCACTGGCAACACGCTAGATATGCAAAACGAATCTCCTCCCATTCCGAGCAGATCAAGGGACACAGCAGGGCTTCAGCAACTTTTATTGAAAGATTTAGGCATTACGCGTTTCGGCGGACTGCCTTCATCAGATGCCACCATCTTTGCTCAAGGTTCCCATTTACGTGTCTTTAAATAGGCGCCTCCTTCCCTAGTGGTGAGGCGCACACCTGGACCGCGTTTCATTACAGCAGACTACGGCAGTTCAGGTTCGAGAACTGCCGGTACCATAATGCAGCGTGTTGGTAGCAAAATGCTCTGGTGAATGTGAGATCTTTTCACGCGGCCCAGGGAGAAGTCTTGGCAGGTAATTAAAATAAAAGTCTCTTTGTCCCTTACTTCCAGCACACTGTTCCCTCTGGAAACGAGACTGAGGACGCCTGTACAGTGACCGCGCCCCTCCATGCAGTCATGGACCCGCAAATGCCGGCAGCATCTCCATTCCCAGGGGTCGGGTGGCGGGTCACGGCAAACCGATCCCTCGGTAAAACCTCCATTCTTTGCCAATGTGTGTCGTGACCTCTTAGTGGAAGGGTCCCTTGTGCATGTCACTGGCAACACGCTAGATATGCAAAACAAATCTCCTACCATTCCGAGCAGATCAAGGGACACAGCGGGGCTTCAGCAACTTTTATTGAAAGATTTAGGCATTACGCGTTTCGGCGGACTGCCTTCATCAGATGCCACCATCTTTGCTCAAGGTTCCCATTTATGTGTCTTTAAATAGGCGCCTCCTTCCCTAGTGGTGAGGCGCACACATGGACCGCGTTTCATTACAGCAGACTACGGCAGTTCAGGTTCGAGAACTGCCGGTACCATAATGCAGCGTGTTGGTAGCAAAATGCTCTGGTGAATGTGAGATCTTTTCACGCGGCCCAGGGAGAAGTCTTGGCAGGTAATTAAAACAAAAGTCTCTTTGTCCCCTACTTTGTATATATACATGAAAGAAGACTACAAGAAAAAATTTGATTCTGATGCAGGTTCCTCTGGGAGGAAAACCTCTGACTCCTCGAATTCCGCATCCAAAGACTTGTCTAGAGATAATTCCAATCAGAGCAGAAGGGGCATACGCCGACAACGGGTAAGAGGGGGCTCTTATAATCCAAATGTTCCCCCAAACCACATGCTCTTTTGGCCTCGCCCGTATTGGCCCCAGCCCTACCAAGGCCCTCCAAACCCACAGATGATGCCTATTTTCCAACCACATATACATTTTTTAGGAAGGTGCTGCAAAATAGGAAGTTGAGGCAGAAGAGGGGGACAGAAGATCCAATGGGAGACAAATGAAGGAGAAGTTATGAACACTCCCAGTTCTACACGGGACAATTAACAACCAGGCCCGAGTGGCCAGTAGACATAGTAGTCAATCTGACCACAGAGGAGTTGCCTACAACCGAACTTGTGGTACTTAACAAAGGATTGGGATTCGTCCCTATTATACAAATAGACAAATCCAAAATGAGTTACGAATTAGCAGACTTTTTTTGAAAGATCCACGTGAAAGCGTTCTTCCATAAGTCCCTCTACACAAACACAGGGGATGGCCATACAAGTTTGAGGAGAAAATCGGGGTTCCAACCACCACCCTCATCTACTCCACCGGAAGTACTAGCCTTTGAAGAAGCAGTCATTATAGAGGTTGAAGAATTACAACCAAGGAGAAATACCCTCCAAACCCTTACAAGACAGGAGAGAGAAGCTTTGGACCCACTCTGTAAAAAGGACCACCTTGTAATAAAACCAGCAGATAAAGGGGTAGCTATTGTCATCCAAAGCAAGAGTGACTACAGGAAGGCCTACCTCACATTCCTGCAGATTATACACAATAGTAGTGTGGAGGAATGGATATCTAAATAATACCCATAGGGTACATCAAATTTCCCTATTCAAGGTGCATTGTCCCGTCCCAATTTTTAATGCATCAAAAACCACATACCACTACTACTTCCTTGTTGAAACAATTCTTCATTGCATTTTGTAGAAAAATGAACCAAAAACATTTTACACAAATATGTACATGTATTCTCATTCATTAAACAAATCATCATATGTATATTGGTGCCTAAACCCCGACTTTTTAATATGTCAATGTTTGCACCCTCGTTAGTAGCAATACACTGCGAGGAAATCCTGTATACACATGGGGTATCCGCTACACCCCGTAGGACATTTTATACATGTTTATCTCCACTGAATATACAATTATTATTCATGATTTTAGTGGATTCCTCCAAACATGAACTGTCGACGCGTTTTAGCCCCTATTCCTTCTGGACCTCCTCAGGACAAGGGTAAAGGGAACAACTGTGCCTCCCACAGGCGTTATGTCTCTGGGTGTGGCCCCCTTGCTAAATGCTGTCCTCACAAAAAGAATGTGAATCCCACTGGATGAGATCTGGTACACTATGTTGCTACAGAACCCCTGGACCTTCTCGAAATATGTTTGGCACCACCAAGTTCGATACGATTATTTCCTCAACATGATGAAAATTTAATTAAAGCCCTCAGCGTCTTCCGATGGGCAACACACTCTATACTATTGAATCGTTAATTTCAAGAATTTTCAGGCTCTGCTGGGGTGCAGGACAGAAGTAATTATATAGTCCTCAAAACAGACCCAACCACCCGCCTGAGAGACACCATTATGCACCTCCTAGATGAAGGGAGGGAGAATGAGCGGATCACTAGAAAAGAACGGGATTTCCTCATCTCCAAGGAACCACGGACAACACAGTTCTATACTTTACCGAAAATTCACAAAAATAGACACCCACCGCCAGGCAGACCAATAGTATCAGGTATCAGTTCCATCGTAGAACTACTCTCACAGTTCACAGATTGGTTCCTCCGCCCCCTGGTGAGAGACATCAGGTCTGACATACAAGACACCAAACATCTCATTAACATTGTGCAAGACATAGAATATGATCCAACCACTGAAGTGCTGCTATGTCTAGATGTTGGGGCACTATACACCAGCATCCCACAAGAAGAAACCATCAGGGTGATTGGTGATCTCCTAATGGCACAAGACCAGGATTGGGCAGCCCCTGTTCAATGGATCATGCAACTAACCAAACTGGAGCTTGCCGAAAATGTCTTTGTTTTTGAAGGCCAGATGTTCCTGCAATGCCAAAGGACATCTGTGGGCAGTACTTTTGCCCCCAGGCTGGCATGTTTATATGTCAGCTGGTTTGAAGAAAACAACATTTGGGATAATAAACCCCATAGTAATGAGATCCGCCTTTGGCGGAGGTATATCATCTTTGTGATCTGGCATGGCACACACGCAAGCATCGACCCCTTCTTGACTTGGCTCAACAGGAGGACTCCACTCCTCAAGTTTGCTCTGCGAGCAGATAGAAATAAGGTATCCTTCCTGGATATCACCATTATTGCTAAGGAGGGCAAGCTCACTACTATCCTGTGTAGGAGAGTAGGATCTGCTTCACATGGGTACCCCCACTTTTTGCTGATGCTTCACTGTTTTTCGACCTTAGTCTGGCTGGGGCCCTGCTAATCAGAGCCCCAGCCTAGCTGCTTCCTCTCTAAAATGGTTTCCATGTGCCTTAGGCACATCTCTGATTGGAATCTGGAGTGCCCTTATAAGTCCCTAGTATATGGTATACTATGTACCCAGGGCATAGGTACCTCAGAGGCCTACCAGGGGCTGCAGCATGTATTGTGCCACCCCTGGAAGGCCATCCAAACTGACACCACAGGTCTGCTACTGCAGCCTGGGTAAGGTGGTGCATGCACCCCTTACTGTGATATAGGCTACCTATATCACTATACACATACACACATATAAACCTATAAGTCACTCCTATGGCAGGCCTTATCAATCCTGAAGGCAGAGTGCGTGGTTCCTATGTGAGAGGGTGCCCCTGCATGAGCAGGGCCCCTCTGCAGCGTTCGGAGACCCTTCTCTGATGCTGTTTGTAGTGCAGCCTGACCATATACTCTTAAGCGCATTATAACCTCGCGTTAAATGCTAACTTTGGGATGGCTGCACGGAAACATGTCGTGTTTGGTGTCAAACATCTTGGAATACTACCCCCCCGCCAGTTCTGGCAGCGGGGGTAGCATTCCACCCTTCTAGAGGGAAAGACATGTACACACCGGTATGCCCGGTACTGACTTTCCAGAGCCCTGGCATCACAAAATGGATGCCGCTGCCACAGACACGAGTCTGGCCTCCTGCTGCTGACCGAAACTCCGGCAGGGGAGGCCTGGACAATAGGTTTCTGTCCCAGGGAGGTGTGACCACCTCCCCAGACAGGATAGTGTGTATTGGGGCTGGGCGGGAGCACTCTCTGGTGCTTTGAAGTCCTGCACTGGGGGCACATTTGGTGTCCCTGTGCATACCCCAGTTCAAACCGGCTCAGGGGCTTCCAGCCCCTGCTCTGGCGCGAAACTGGACAAAGGGAAAGGGGTGTAACCACCCCTCTGCCCTGACCCTCCCATAGGTGGGGCCACAGAGTATGTCCAACCTCCTACCTTAGTATAAGTCAAAGTCACCCATAGGGTAGGCCATGATCAGCCAAGAGGGCAAGGTGCAGTGTATTTAAAAGCAGGACATTTACTTTTAACTTTTACGTCCCAGGATGCTTGTCTCTGGTCCAGGGAGGATCCAGCTTGGAACTTCGGACTGGACTGTTCCCATGAGGAGCAGGGTCAAGACTGATTTGCATATGCATGGGTCCAAAATGGGGTGGCGTAGTGAGCAAAAGAACGGTGGATTTAACCCAGATCTCTTGACTGGGGGTGAATGTTTGATTCAGTCAGCATTCCGTCCATCATTTGTTGCCGCAGCACTTTTCGCCCTAAGTGGGATGGCTATGCCCAGACGTGGGTCCATTGCTTGCTGTGCCACTGGATTCAAGCTAGCCTGGCTGATGAGGGTTGTATCCTGAAACCGGTCCCAGGATGCTTGTTTGTGGTCCAGGGAGGACCCAGCTTGGCAGTTCGGGCTGGACTGTTTCCATGAGGAGCAGGGTCAAGACTGATTTGCATATGGCTGGGTCTGTATGGCTGGGCCCAAACTGCAGTGGCGTATAGAGCAAAAGAACAATGGATTTAACCCAGATCTCTTGACTGGGGGTGAATGTTTGATTCATTCAGCAATACATCCATCATTTGTTGCTGCAGCACTTTTAGAAAGATGCCATTTTCTTGACCCAACCATTTGGTGTCTGCTGCCTGGGTCACATTGTGGTGAAGCCCTCTTGGGCCCACTTTGGTTCTCCCGTTAGTTTCATATTTTACACATTATAGAAAACTTTATTTTAGCTAAATTGTTTTATGTATTTGCTTGCATGATATTGTTCTGCGAAGACACTGTACGTTGTACAGCTGTCTGCTTCTAGTAAGTCTTTCCTGCTATATTATCTGTACTCTGTGTTCAAGGCTAGGAACATAGAATGAGCTATCCTAGTATTGCGTTGTCTGCTCAGCGACAGCTTCTAACATGTAGACACATCATTACATCAGTGCTGTACGTTTGACACAGTAGGCTTTAATTATATTAACACTGCACTGTCCTCCTAGAGATCAGTGGGGCATTCCAGCCACAACAGCCCTGGAATGAATGCTGTTTTTCAACATGCAACTCTGCTAATGCTGATCTTCCATCCTGATCTGTCAGAGGGGGATTTCCAATCTGACACCAGACCAAGTCACTCAGGTATGGGGTCTCAGTCTATTCTAAGAGATTGGGCAGATTAGCGGTAGAGCTATGTAGAAATACATAGACATACATCTATATAGAATAGCACTGCCATGGTTGCATTGTTCCTTCTGTTCACAATGCCCGTAATACTGGTTACATTGCTTTGTTTTATCTGCCTAATAATTGCAGCTGATTCTTTCTATGGAAGACTACGACTGTTTCAAAAAATGTATTGAACACTTTCATTTGTATCTTCTGCGTGTCAATCGTGGCATGTGAAGTAGCTGATGGAAGGGGTAAGATCTGTTTTCCTGATTTCCTTGGGGTTAGAGGGTTATGTTTGAGGTTGCCAAAATTACCTGTCACCCCAGGTAGTTTAGGGGTTCGGTGAGGCACTGTGAGGGAGTCAGGAATTAAGCAAACAGTCTCTGATGGTGTAGAGGACTCAGTCCCTGCATCCTGATGTCCTGTTGTCCAAATACCTAGTCCTACCTCTTCTAAGTGGGAACCATATAAAGAGGTGCCACCAATGTTCATAGGTCAGGTACTTATCTAATGGATCTCCCTGAGTTGTTCTTGTGTGTGCCAAGATACCCTAGTTACCATTCATACTGAGACGTCCTTGGTGGTTAGGGACAAATCCTCCTCAGCATTTTAGGAAGCAGATAATATTGTCTGCAGAGTTGTCCAAGCTTGAACCTTTAAAAGGAAACCGCACTATAGTTATTCTCTCTCTCAAATTTGTTTTTACAATGGGGAACCAAATTAATATTCCTGCTAAAGGCAAACCACAAAGTTTTCTACTCATTCGTCACTTTACCAGCACAAAATGCTAACACACAAACATTTCACTCTTTTCAATAAGCTAATTTACCTAATGCATACAGATCTTACAATGATTTAGAAATACCATTGACATCTCAGGAATACCAAAATTGGTTCCAGGGTGCCCTACCACATACATTAAACAACATACAATTGGGTCCCCTCCTTAATGATGGGGCAACATGGCCAGCATTGGCTGGCTACACCCCACACCCAAAGTTAGCACCACTTAATGGGGGCAATTTATATGCTCTCTATAATAATCTAGTTAGCCTATATAGACTTCTTACGCAGTTTGTTATACATACAATGACAACTGCCCCAGCAAGGGCTGTTCAAGCTCTGTAGCCACAATTAGTTGTGCCTGCAATTAGCCCTGTAGCTATTAATGCTATAATGGGAAAAGTTCCTGCCAGATGGGAGTAGATTCCAAACTGGATCGCACAGATAACAAATCAGCTTGAAGCAATATTTTCCTATATGGGACCACAAGATAAACATAGAATCCTCACCATGAGCTTGCCACTTGGAATGGTTCCCACCATAGATGACTGTGCCACTTGAGGGACAGTTTTTGCTGCAATATACACAATAACACATCACTTTCGGTCCTACCGGAAGTGTAAGGACAAATACAGAACGAATACTGTACAGCTCCTGCTTTGGATTTGGAGAAGAAACTAATTGGCAATTTTGCCACAGTGTCCTCAATATTACTAATTAATATCAAAGGGGAAGCACCTGCATTAGCAAAATACTTCAGCGACTCGTGCAGGTTGCAGTAGCAGAACAGGAGCGAATAACCAAGAATTATCGCAGTCATCTATACATCTATAGGTAGAGATAATATGGAAGCCAGACCTAATAAGCCACAGCTTAAAGGTAGTTCCGAGAAGGACAATACCAAACAAGCACCAGAGTCTTCTACAAAATGCTGGGACCAATAAAGGAAAAGTGAAATCACGTGGTGGATCTCCGCAATCAGAGCAAACACAAGGAGATGATGGACGGAGTGCTGACTCTCACCCCCAGTCACAGATCTGGGTTGAATCCATCATCGTTCTTTAGCTCACTTTGCCACCCCAATTTAGACACATCTATATGCAAATCAGTCTTGACCCTGTGCCTCATGGGAACAGTCCAACCCGAACTGCCAAGCCATGTCTTCCCTGGACTGGAAACAAGCATCCTGGGACCGGTTTCGGGGTAACACCCCTCATCAGCCAGGCTATCTTGAATCAAGTGACAAAGTGAGCAAGGGACCCACGTCTGGGCATACCCTGCCAACTAAGGGCGAAGAAAGCAAACACAAGTAGATGATGGACGGAGTGCTGAAACTTTTCAAACACTCAACCCCAGTCACAGATCTGGGTTGAATCCATCATCGTTCTTTAGCTCACTTTGCCACCCCAGTTCAGACACAGCTATATGCAAATTAGCCTTGACCCTGTGCCCCATGAGAACAGTCCAGCCCGAACTGCCAAGCCATGTCTTCCCTGGACCGGAAACAGGCATCCTGGGACCGTTTTCGGGGTAACACCCCTCATCAGCCAGGCTAGCTTGAAACCAGTGGCAAAGTGAGCAAGGGACCCACGTCTGGGCATACCCTGCCAACTAAGGGCGAACACAAGCAAACACAAGGAGATGATGGACGGAGTGCTGAAACTTTTCAAGCACTCACCCCTACTCACAGATCTGGGTTGAATCAGAGTCCTCTGAAGAACGTTACAATCTACGTAACCGGGATAACATTAAACAATCTGATTGGTATGAGTATACTGATACACGTCCTTCTCCTTCCTTACAGGACTCATTGGATAGACGATCAGGAGGCAATCAGAGTGCAGACATGAAGAGTATGTGAAACCTAAAAAGGACTCACAACACTTGTCTGACGTGACAATAAGCAAGCATTGGCAAAGACAATAGGCCTCGGCAATGCCCAAGCTATTGGCCTTGGCAATGTGAACTTCTTTTAGCCATGTAGTCTAGCAGCACATCTGCTGTTCAGAATTGCTGAAACTCACTAAAAGCCTAGAATCACGGGATGGTGAGTCGACGCCGAGTCTCTTCTCCCCCCTATGTTGAGTTTATTGTCCTGCCCATCCTAACACAAAAAAGCGCTGACGTGGTCTGCTCTGGCCACATTACAGCACTTTTTTCAGTGACCTATAGCCATGCTAAACAGCAGATGTATTGCTAGATAATATGGCTAAAAGACATTCACATTGAAAAGGCCACTGGCTCGGGCATTGCTGAGATCTATTGGCTTTGCCAGTACTTGTTCGGTGTTGACGGGATCTTGCTGAACAGATGTGGAAGTGATAGTGACAAACAGTTGAGGAGCTTTGAAGATAAGCGAGGATTTGGCACAACTGCTAGATTTGCTGACAGGGGAACTGGAGGTCGGCTGATCAGTTTGTGATTCTAGGCAAATCACTTACGCTTTCCCCTGCATATGACAATGAATCGTCATTGGGTAATGTAACTGGTGAGCACTTAGAGCACTCCAATACCATTAGCTGGTGTTTGTTAGCACTATGGCAAGATTGAGGACGGAACATGCACTCCAATACCATCAGATAGCACAAAAGCAGCAGCGATGAGGGAGGTTGTGGGGGGACGGGTCAAGCAGGGAAGCAGGAGGGGATGGGGACATGGGCAAGCAATGACGGGAGAGGGCGGGAGGAAGCAACAATGAAGGGGTAAAAAAATACCTTAATTGAAGCAGGATCAACAACAAAAATGAATGTATCATTGTTGAAGGTGATCCCTTAAAGTGCTCCAATACCATCGGCTTGTGTTCACGCTATGGCAAGACAGAGGACGGAGTGAGCACTCCAATACCATCGGATCATGCAAAAAAAATGCTGTTCGTGTTTTAACAACGTTTTAAGAAATGCATTTGTTTATATACACGCACAAGCATTTTAGTGGTATGTGTGTCTGTGTACAAGGGAGCCGGCCTGAAAATACAAGTACTCACAAGGAGTGCTTCAAAACTAGGAAAAATAGCTGCACAAACCGGGAACACTGTAAGGAGACATGTACTTTGCCCATGCGCTATGGGAAGGCAAAACACAAAAAGAGGGCATGACGCCCGCAAACCATGACAAGTGGCATTAAAGAAATGAGAGCAATGGTGGGAGATGTGTGGCCTGTGAGCCCAAAGATAGAACAACACATGTCTCTTTCAGACAGCTCATGCGCAGTCTAGCAGAGCAGTACATGCATTGTCTAGCCAAGAACTAAAAACAATAGATTTCTCACTGGCGAAACCTACTGACTTTGCCAATGTAATCACAAAATGTGGAACTGAGGCCGAGGCTAGGGCGATAATATGGCGTCCTTTCGGGAAAGGATGTTGCGTAAGGGCCAGAGCTGCAACGGAGCTCAGCGGGGGCAAGCAGCAATGGGCAGGAGCTTGACGGGCAACCAATAGCAAATGTGGAAAGCCATGGGGAGAGTAAGAGCCTGATTTAGATCTTGGCAGAATAGGTCCCGCCTTCGCTTTTCTTTCGGATTCTCCATCCACTTAGTAGGTGGCCTGCCCGCTCTATTTAGATGCTGCCAGGTCAATGGATAAAGGACCGTTGGAGTGCCGCCGTCTCTGCCAGATTTTTTCACCTACGTTGGCAGCGCCATAAGAAAAAGCGGCTGTTGGAGGGAGTCCAGCCAGTTTGTCTGCCGAGCCAATCACGATGTGCCTTCCCGCCTACGTAACAGTGGCGGGAAAATCTCCACACCTGAGTTAGCGGTTTGGAAGGGTTATAATGTAGAAATGCAAAAGGAACAAATGATGGACGGAATGCTAAACAATGCAAACATTCTCCCACAGTCACAAAGATCTGGGTTTAATCCATCGTTCTTTTGCTCACCATGCCACCCCAGTTTGGACCTGGCCATATGCAAATCAGTCTTGACCCTGTGCCTCATGGGAACAGTCCAGCCCGAACTGCCAAGCCAGGTCCTCCCTGGACCAGAAACAAGCATCCTGGGGCCGGTTTCGGGGTATCACCCCTCATCAGCCAGGCTAGCTTGAATCCAGTGGTGCAGTGAGCACGGGACCCGCGTCTGGGCATACCCTTACCACTTAGGATGACAAAAGCAAAAGGAACAAATGATGGACGGAATGCTGAACAATGCAAACATTCTCCCCAGTCACAAAGATCTGGGTTTAATCCATCATTCTTTTGCTCACCACGCCACCCCAGTTTGGACATGGCCGTATGCAAATCAGTCTTGACCATGTGCCTCATGGGAATAGTCCAGCCCACCAGGTCCTCCATGGACCGGAAACAAGCATCCAGGGGCCGGATTCGGGGCATCACCCCTCATCAGCCAGGCTAGCTTGAATTCAGTTGTGCAGGGAGCACGGGACCCACGTCTGGGCATACCCTTTCCACTTAGGGCGACAAAAGCAAAAGGAACAAATGATGGAGGGAATGCTGAACAATGCAAATATTCTCCCCCAGGCACAAAGATCTGGGTTTAATCCATCGTTCTTTTGCTCACCACGCCACCCCAGTTTAGACCTGGCCATATGCAAATCAGTCTTGACCCTGTGCCTCATGGAAACAGTGCAGCCCGAACTGCCAAGCCAGGTCCTCCCTGGACCGGAAACAAGCATCCTGGGACCGGTTTCGTTTGTGGGTCGTGGGTCCGGGGCTCACTGTGCCCCTGGATTCAAGCTAGCCTGGTTGATGAGGGGTGATGCCCTGAAACTGGTCCCAGGATGCTTGTTTCTCCAGGGAGGACCTGGCTTGGCAGTTCGGTCTGGACTGATCCCATGTTCCCATGAGGCACAGGGTCAAGACTTATTTGCATATGGCTGGGTCTAAACTGGGGTGGCATGGGGAGCAAAAAAATGATGGATGTAACCCAGATCTATTGACTGGGGGAGAATGTTTGATTTGCTCTGCATTCCGTCCATCATCTGTGTGTCTTTTACTTTCGCGCCCTAAGTGCTCCGGGTATGCCCAGACGTGGGTCCCGGGCTCACTGTGCCACTGGATTCATGCTAGCCTGGCTGATGAGGGGTGATGTCCCGAAATAGGTCCCAGGATGCTTGTTTCCAGTCCAGTGAGGACCTGGCTTGGCAGTTCGGTCTGGACTGTTCTCATGAGGCACAGGGTCACGACTGATTTGCATATGGCTGGGTCTAAACTGGGGTGGCATGGTGAGCAAAAGAACAATGGATTGAACCCAGATCTATTGACTGGGGAAGAATGTTTGATTTGCTCTGCATTCCATCCATCATCTGTGTGTCTTTTGCTTTATAAGGTAGAAAGTCACCTTTTTCACTTTTTTGATTTCTGTTTTTGACATGAAACCAATTGCCCAAGTCCTCTCTTTGCTGCTGCTACTTGACCATGAAGCAAATCAACCCTGTCGTCGCCGGAATCGAAGGTAAGCCTCTTTTATTACACGTTTCCTTTTGAATAATCTGTTCATAATAGCTATGGACTCGTGCATTTTTGAAACTTTTATACAAGCAATGTTTTAGTAATGTGCAATGCATATGTGTGTAATGTTGTCATTTAAGAATTGTAAAAAAACTGTATATTTTTACTTTAATGTTACATTTGGTGCAAGCTGCCTTCATGATAATGTACATGTTATCAAAAATAGACATTAAAGGAAAAATCTAAATGTGTCCATACTGGTGTGGTTAATTTTATTTCATTAACTATAAAATCATATATATATGCATTACATTTAATTGAAATATTTTAAATTCTTGAAGATGTAGAAATTGCACTAGACAATTTTGATTTTCAATAAATATAAAATCTAAGATATTTATCAATGGCAAATTTCCCATTGTCTAGTGCACATCATGTATTTAAATACATAAGGCCCGATTCACAAAAGCAATCTGAGACAAAATCCTAACTTTACGACTTTCGGTATTCACAAAGGCATTTGGGAGTAGTAAAGT
Source organism: Calotriton arnoldi (assembly GCA_963921515.1). Lineage (NCBI taxonomy): Eukaryota > Metazoa > Chordata > Amphibia > Caudata > Salamandridae > Calotriton > Calotriton arnoldi. The sequence continues at coordinate 2,926,147 of CAWUFW010000615.1, read as the reverse complement.
TAGGATTCCTAACTTTACTACTCCTAAACTGAGACACAATCCTAACTTTACGACTTTCGGTATTCACAAAAGGCATTTAGGAGTAGTAAGTTAGGATTCCTAACTTTATTACTCCTAAATGTCTTTTGTGAATACCAAAAGGCGTAATGTTAGGATTTTGTCTCAGATTACTTTTGTGAATTGGGCCCATATTGATTTACTGTAACATTTTTAAAGGCGTAATGCATATGTGTTTATTATTATCATTTATCAACTTCAAATAAACACACCTGTATTAACACTTTAAAAAATATTTCAAAAAGTTTTATTTTTTGGTGTAAGTGTCCATTATCATGATGAATGCTTGCACCAAAATTTCTATGTCTATAAAAATATTTTTCTCAATAATATTTGCACTGTACAAATATGACATTTGAAAAAGCTTTTGTCTTTACTATCTGAAATTTAAGTAAGAATAGGTATCACACATTTTCATCATTAATATTGTTAATAATCAATGACTAGTAAATGAATGATAATAGGGCAAACTTTGTAAAAAATCAAAATGTTTATTAATAAATTAGATACTTCTTTCAAATACTTTATTTTGAAAAAAATCATAAAGGGTGGATAAACAGGACACACAGCAACAGCCTGTGGGATTGTTGCCTAGAACTTGCCTGCAAAACAGACTTTCAAATGGTAACTTCCTCAGGAAGGGGCATTTAGTGGACCCAGAGCAGGCACCTCAAGGAACTTTCTTGAGAGGGGTGGGTTTAGGTTTGACAGGGTTAAGGGCCAGGTAAGATGTCAATTCGGGAGGAGGAGTACGGGTAGGATGGGTGGGAGAGGACTGGGTTTGGGAGGTAAAGGGAACTGGAGTTGGTGATGTGCGTGTCTCTTTCTGTTTTGCAGGTGCATGTGGGTCTGTTGTGTATGTTTGGATGTGTTTGGTTTGGCTGGTGTCTGGTATTCTGGGGAATTTGTGCATTTGTGTTTGGTGGGTGCTGTTTTGCATGTAGGTGTACTTGTGTGTGAGTTTGTTGTTTTGGATGAGTGTGCTATTGAGGTGGTTGGTGTGGGTGCTTGTGTGTATGGGTGTGGTGATGTGGTTGTGGTGGTGTGTGTGGTGGTGGGTGTGCTGGTGGTTGTGGTGGTTTTGGGTGTGGTGGTGGTTGTTGTTGAGGTGGTGGTTGTGTGTGGTGGTAGTTGTGGGTGTGGTGGTGGTTGTGGTGGTTGTGGATGTGGTTGTGGTGGTGCTTGTGGTGGTTGTAGGTATAGTGTCAATAGTGTGTATATGTTGTTTGGGCGTTTCTTTGTGTGTTTGTGTTCATGTGTTTGTGTGATTCTGCTGCTTGGATCTGTTGGCGTAGGTGCCTGCAAGGAAGTGAGTGTGCTTGGGATAGGGCTGGGACTTTGGAATTGTAATGATGAAGGGACCTGAGTTGGGGCAGAAGGTTGGGCTAGTTGGAAGGCTGCGGTCAGTGAGGAGGCTAGCCTTGCAAATGATCTCTGCAGGCCAGACACTGAACTATGAATGGCTTCCAGGTATGCTACCATTTGTTGCATTTGGCAACTAAGGCCCTGGATGCCATTCAGGAGTGCAGTCTTGCCTACAGAGATGCGGCATAAGAGGTCAATAGCCTCCTCACTCAGCTCAGCCAGGGTCTCAGGAGGTGAGCTGCCTGTGGCAAAGGAGATCCCAGCACTTTTAGGGGGTTGGTTTTTGGCCAACTGGGGGTTGGAGGGCAAAAGGGAGGGTGGAGAAAGTTCTCTGGGTGACGGACAAGGACACGGTTGGTACAGTTCATATAGGGTCTACCATCACTAGGGACTGGTCATTTTTGGAGGCCTCCGAAGACGATGACGAGGTAGTGGCCTCCGCTCCAGTCCCCTCACCCTTCATGTCACTGTGTCCATCGGTGTTCCAGATCTCACCACCAAAAACACAGTGGCCAGCTGCGTCCCCGCTTTCATAGCCAATGTACCCTTCGTCTACTCTTGGAGATGCTGAAAAGACATATACAATAGTTTTATTGTATCTGTGTAAATAGGACTGATCATGCAGTTTTCTCTCAAATCATTTTCCTAATTTCCATATGTCACGAACTTCAAGGCTTTCAAACTTTGGTTTAAGTTTATCATTTTCTCAGGCGTTTAGGGAACATCTTTAGAAACCATTTGGTCACAATTTTGTAAGTTCCTATTATTGTTCCTATATTATTTTTGATCTTTTCCCTTCACAATTTTCAAATCTCTCCAGGAACTGATTAACACCTCTGAATGGGTCTAATTGGTTGTTTTAAATATTGAACTTATGCCACAAAAACAATATAAAGCAAAAAACCCATTCTGTGTACAAGGCAAAAAAAGCTGATTTCTCATTAATTTGTTAATATAAAAATATGAATCAAAGTGTGTTAATATTTACTGAAATGTTGTACCAGTGTTTGTATAAGCTGACATCTTGTTACTTACTACATGTAACTTAAGTATACTTCAAATGTAATTTTGTGTATTCAGTGTTACGTTGCTTATCAATGTATCACACCCTCTGTATTTATTATTTGCTGTTGAAGACATTAAAAATTAGTTTTGTTGGTATATTCTAATGACTTCTACAGCATAAGCAAATATATAGGGGTTGACACATTTCTAATCCACTTTAGTACAGAGCAAAAATATGAATACATTTGACTCTAAATGATCTTAAGTCATGTTTATGTTTGTTTTGCTATTGTGACCAAATTAAAAAAATATGGGGGCATATTATCAAGGGCTTTATCGCCGATTTAGCGGCACTTTTTGCCGCTAAATCGGCGATATTTTTAACGCCCTATTAGCAAGCTGTCGCTAACAGGCGTTAGCGACAGCTTTCAGGCGTTAGAGGCTGGGAATTACATCGCCTTGCATGTCAGCGATATTTATCGCTAATGACATGCAAGGTAGGCGTTCCCAACCTAACAGCGACTGAAAACAGTCGCTAACATCGCTATCGCCTATTAGCAATAACCGCGAGGCGATAAAAATACGCGCGCTAACCGCGATTAGCGCTGGTTTTTTAGAACTGGTAAAAGCATGACTTAACAATAATAGTCAATGGGAGGTGGATTGCAAGGTTAAGTCCCCAGCATTAGCGCGAGGAATCTATCGCTGGATTTCTCGCGTTATTGCTGGGTTTCACCGCTATCGCTGGATATTTTATCGCATTGGAGATAAACCTTGCTAATAGCATGTTATCTCCGCGGTAATATCCAGCGATAGCCGGCGATAGAAAAACGCGAGCTAAGCAAGCTTTGCGATAATTATCGCAGGTTCTTGCTAATATGCCCCATGGTGCCTTTCATTTTAGGCAAAAATTGGTACAACATTACAATAAATTTTAAATATAGTGATTCACATATATTTTTCAACATATAACAAAAATGCTAATCACAATATGGAAATTGTTCAACCTTGATGAATGTATATAATCTCCTAATCAGTCATTTATAGTAGTTGATTTGTAGTTTTCCATATGGAATACTCCAACATATATGTGATGGAAAATTCAATATTAAAAAGTCCCTTTAATTAAGCTGATATTTGTTCATTATTGATTTATTATCTACAGATAACAAGGGTTCTAAAAATGATGTTTTTTGGGTATGTGTTAATTTGTTAACAATGTGTTCACATTCTTGTCTGTTTGTTACTAAAATGTATGCCTATCAAAATCTTTTTGCAAAAAACAGACTGGATTCCATGCAAATTTGTAAAAGAATAAGACATCATGCTAATCTGTCACTATAACAGAAATTTAAATGTGTTTTAAAAAAAAAACATATTTGTAATATGCTTTTAATAAAAAATGCTTCCATTTCTGCTCATTTTTCCAGTCATTTTGGTTCACGTGCTCACTATAGCTTGTTAATAATACTAACTCGCCAATGTGAAGTTTAGAGCATCCACTGAATCATAAGTGCTGTTTATGCTATAAAGGGGCTAACGTAACATCCTTTACAATTGTGATGGACCATCACACCTGACACAATTTGAAATTATGTCCTGTTTAGTACAACTGTCCCTTATAACATCAAACAAACTCATGTCTAACTTTTTGTAAGCAGGCATGTGTCTGCTCAAAACAGTCTTTGGTAGTGATCATCAGAGATAAAGTGGTCTGATTTCCACAAAGTAAGAAACAAAGCACATCATAAAACACTTTGTGCAAAACTTAAACCTTCCAGAGCTCTTCTTGTGCGTTGGACATGTGTCAACCTTTATGTCGATGCCTTGATGCTGCTGTTGGACTTTCAACTACCCATCAAGTTGGGAATAGGCCACCCCATGTTTGTGGGCCATTGGGGTGGTCAGGGTGCAGGGCACATGCTTCTCATGTTGAGAGGACTGGCCGATATGGACTTCAGATTACTTTATGGTCCAGTGTCATAGGTCCTCCCACCTCTTCCTGCAATGGATGCTGTGCCGCTGGTAGACCCCCAGGGTCCGCACCTTTTTGGCGATGGCCTTCCAGATGGATTTCTCTTTATGGTCGTTGAACTGTATGTATACAGCAAAAAGAAAGAAAAAAACATTGTTTTGTGGCTTTTTGTTTGTATTGATGTAAGACAATTTTGAGAAATCAATCACAAGCATTAGTAAAAAGTTAACACTGCATTTTGTTTTACATTTTTTGATACAATTAAACAAAGTTGTAGTAACCTGTTGAGTACCCTTATTCCTTGTCATGTCCTTATCTTACTAATCCAGGCCACTGACATCTTCTAGGCCATGGGTCTACAACATTTTCTGTAGTAGGAGCGACTTCTGATCAGTGAAAATCATCGTAAACTACTGTAGGCTAAACAACTTGCGTATTGTTACCAGACACCCCCATACTTAGCTTCATTGACTTTAGGACTAATGCCCATAGAGCCAGATACTATGGTTTGAACAACATACTATGACTAGGGGCACTATGAAAGGGCTGCCAGTCTGGCGGTCTTTGGGGGGTGTATCAACTTGTGTGCGTAGGAATGGGACATATTTGTACGGGTGACTGAGAGCCTGTGTCGTATGTATTTGCAGCACAGGATATACCTTTCGCCGTATGTGGCACCATCACATGAATAACACAAACATGCAATTATATTTTTTGAAATGGGAGACATTTAAAGTGCAGAACAATATTCAGCCAAAATGTTCATAATATGGAAAAACTTCTGCACTTCTAATTTCTCTCTCTTTAAAAAATGGCTGCATTTTTCTGTTATACTAATGCACAGTGTCTACTGGCAACTGGGAGTAAGGGAACTGCTGTTTGTAAATGCAACACTTTGAAATAGGAGAAAATTTAAATGAAGAGTTAACTCACTCATAAATGTGACTTTCATTTTCATTTTCTCCCATAAAAAAGCATTCAGAAACATCATTTTGTTCACAGCTCCAATACTGAGTTGACCAGGACTTAAATTTCAAAGTTACATACCTCACTGCTTCAGTTGGTCACCTCTGTGACCCAGACCCAGGCTGGGGCATAAATCTGACTGTGCACCGCTCATTATCAGGCCTTGCTATCTGCAGCCTGATGATAATAATGTGAAATGAACACCGCTTTCCCTTAACTTGTAATGGAAAATATGACCTTGTGCTATTTTAAAAATTAGCTCAAGGCTGTGAGCTATTCTGAGGTGTCTGGGAGCTACTGGTGGCTCACAATCGACTGGTTGGAGACTAGGCCTGGACGGTGAACTCCGCTCCAATCATGGAGTTTGCAGAATTTTCTGCACTCCGCGGAGTTCTGAAAAACTCTGCTTTGTGTAGCGGAGCAGAGATTTTTGCTCGCTCGCCAACGTCAAGTTGGCAAGCACAAGTGAGGAAAATCTACTTGCCAGCGAGATTTCTCAACGCGGGCGATAAGATTTCTCAACTCGGGTGGTTGCAGATGGTTGCGACCGCTTGCGTTGAGAAACCTTCCGTTTGCGTTGGGAAAACTGCTGCTCAGGTAGAAAATCTACTTGAGGGGCAAGAAAAGAAGCAGCGCCCTCATGCGCTGCGCCTGGTGAGTTCGGGCTGATTTTACAGCACGGGACAAAGAACCGGCACTGAAAATAAACGTGAACAGCATGATCAAATGCACTCTGCCGCTTGCAGAACTCCGCATAGCGCAGTGGAGTTTATTGGTCACTTTGTGGAGTTCCGCATAACGGAACTCAGCAAACTCCGCCCAGGCAATCGAAAGAACATACATTCAATCAATGTGCAAGCTGTCTGCTTACCAGATTTGTACATCACAAGCATGTGTGCATTTTCTAGGATTAACCCATGATTCCTTTGTACTATGGAACAGCAGCATACCCCTGCAAATGTCACAACTTGGACCTAAGAGGGCCTGTCTTGTTGAAAGGTACACTATGTATATATAGTGTTTGGTTAATATCAAGTTTAATGATCTAAAACATTGTTACATTTTTTGGCACATTTTTTTTCCTATAGGAAACTCAGCTTATCCTAACCGACCATAGTTGTTGGCACTGTAAAGGAATCCAACAACAGCCGGGTGCATAGGTGTTGTAGGAGAGTAGGATCTGCTTCACATGGGTACCCCCACTTTTTGCTGATGCTTCACTGTTTTTCGACCTTAGTCTGGCTAGGGCCCTGCTAATCAGAACCCCAGCCTAGCTGCTTCCTCTCTAAAATGGTTTCCATGTGCCTTAGGCACATCTCTGATTGGAATCTGGAGTGCCCTTATAAGTCCCTAGTATAAGGTATACTATGTACCCAGGGCATAGGTACCTCAGAGGCCTACCAGGGGCTGCAGCATGTATTGTGCCACCCCTGGAAGGCCATCCAAACTGACACCACAGGTCTGCTACTGCAGCCTGGGTAAGGTGGTGCATGCACCCCTTACTGTGATATAGGCTACCTATATCACTATATACATACACACACATAAACCTATAAGTCACTCCTATGGCAGGCCTTATCAATCCTGAAGGCAGAGTGCGTGGTTCCTATGTGAGAGGGTGCCCCTGCATGAGCAGGGCCCCTCTGCAGTGTTCGGAGACCCTTCTCTGATGCTGTTTGTAGTGCAGCCTGACCATATACTCTTAAGCGCATTATAACCTCGCGTTAAATGCTAACTTTGGGATGGCTGCACGGAAACATGTTGTGTTTGGTGTCAAAAACCTTGGAATACTACCCCCCCGCCAGTTCTGGTGGCGGGGGTAGCATTCCACCCTTCTAGAGGGAAAGACATGTACACACCGGTATGCCCGGTACTGACTTTCCAGAGCCCTGGCATCACAAAATGGATGCCGCTGCCACAGACACTAGTCTGGCCTCCTGCTGCTGACCGAAACTCCGGCAGGGGAGGCCTGGACAATAGGTTTCCTGTCCCAGGGAGGTGTGACCACCTCCCCAGACAGGATAGTGTGTATTGGGGCTGGGCGGGAGCACTCTCTGGTGCTTTGAAGTCCTGCACTGGGGGCACATTTGGTGTCCCTGTGCATACCCCAGTTCAAACCGGCTCAGGGGCTTCCAGCCCCTGCTCTGGCACGAAACTGGACAAAGGGAAAGGGGTGTAACCACCCCTCTGCCCTGACCCTCCCATAGGTGGGGCCACAGAGTATGTCCAACCCCCTACCTTAGTATAAGTAGGGGAACCCAGTCCTTAGGACTTTAGATTTACCTGGACGAAACTCTGACACAGAATCCTGGACCTTCGACGCTCTATTTTAAGATTAGAGGACTGAAGAATCTCCCTTGGGGTCAAGGAGTGACTCCCCTGCTTGGCAGGCACCAAAGAAGCAATTGTCCGGTCTGCATCGCTGAAGCGCCCGTCGGACGCCGAAGTCTTTGCATCACCAGAGGTAGATTTCCAGACTTCCCCGAGGCTGCCCTGAGTCCCCAGCAAAGCTGAGGCCCGTAGCTGTCGTGGGTAACGTGGAACCATGACCCCTGGACACCGAACGCATTTGCAAGTGCATCCTCTTCTGGGTCTCCCACAAAGTCGTGCTTTGGGCTCCGAGTAGCCCCAGCCTCCAGCACCAACTGCACCAAAGATCACTGGCTTCCACTCCACGAGTGTCCTGTGAGACAGCTCCACGTGCACCGTCTCGAGGCTCCTTCGCGGTCGCTAGTCCGTTGGCTAGTAGGCCCTCCTGAAGGCCAATATTTTTTTGCTTGGGCTCCCTGGTTGCTCCAGGTGTGCCCTGACTTATCCTTTCTGGGTAAGTCCCCCAGACCTTGCTGGTCTGCAACATCGTCCTTCTTCGATTTCCACAAGACTTGCCGTTGCCAAGGCTTGTTGGGTCCAATCCGGTCACCGACACCCCTGCAATCGACAGACTTTGTGGAACAGCTCGAATCCAGCTCCTGGTTGTCGTCAACACCTCCTGGACCTCGTGGCTGAAGAGTCAAGATGACCATCAACCTACCTGAAGCACTCGACATCGGTGGGCATCTGCTCATCGCCTTCCTGGTCACTGGCTAGTGAGCCAGACTCTGTCCCCTCTGCTTTCAGGTTCTTCAGATCTTCTATCCACCTTTGGATCCACCCGAACACTTTCGACTTGGACGCCAGCAGCACTTTGCAGCAGATCGCCATTGAAAGCGACGACGAAACCCGACCCCGAAAGACACCTATGCACCCGGCTCCCCTGGGTGAGGTAACTCGAGTACTCCGGTGCTCCCGTGGGTATTGACACTAGAACAGCCTAGTTCTCAAAGGGTTTGCTCCAAGTCCTCCTCTAAGTGTCCCTTTTCTTTTAAATTCTAATCGCGACTTTCCCCATAGAAGTTAACGGTGGTTCGCGGTTGTGTTCATACACTGCACGCGTCCCCCGTGGGTCCCTGTGTCACTGCCTTGGGTGGTTCCTTGTGGTCCAAGCACTTCTACAGGCTCTAGGCCTTGTGTGTAGCTCAGTCGTGGTTCTTATACCACTTTATTGGTATATGGTTTGGTACGCCCCTGGGGCTCAAACGTGTATTTATGCTATTACTGTGGATAACTAACTCGTAACGTATGTACTTCGAATACTAGCCTCATAAAGAGACTAGAGGGGTGTGTTTAGTAATAAATACATATATTTTGAATATATACCTGGTGTGGTCCTCTTTCATTTGGTCACTCAAGAGATTATAGACTGGTAAAACAAGCTGCTTTACATTCCTTCAAGACTTAGCCTGAAGGCTGCTCTCCATAGCTACCACTAGGATAGCTTTCAATAAAGGTTGTCTTTAACCTATCTCCAATAAGGGGTTGTTTGGACTGGTGCAAGGTGCCCACTATACTTAGTGGACAGCATATGCCAGGCCAACTTCTCACAATGAGTGCAGGTTTATTTTTACAGTTTATTACATTAAATGTTAAACCAACTTTTAATCTAATGAGGATGACAGTATGTGCTGGAAATCTTTTTAGAAAGGGCAAGTTAAGGAAAATAGAGGGGAAAGACGTTTGTTAATCAATGTTTTGACACATTGAGTGCTCAGTTCATTTACATTGTTTATCTTTAATTGCTCTTAGAAAATATGTCCTCAAAATTATTAATATGGTTATGTGAAACATTTTTAACCCCTTAAGTGCTTCATGTCGGCCAACGGCCGTCGCGAGCACTACCTCGGTAGTGCTGCGCACGTCCGTTGGCCGACGCGGCCCCACCCGCTTAATAGAACGTTCCGCACTGGCGCGGAACGTTCGAAGCAGTTAAGCAGTTAATGTAATCAACTAATTTCTTTTGTTTTTACTCTGTTTTAGGTTCCTTCACCATGTCATCTTCATTTGGACATTTCAAATTTGGGACATTTGCAGTTATATGCTGCTGTTGCGAAGTACAAAGGAAACATGGGTTGATCTTGTGAAAGACACACACAGACTTTGGGTGAACTTATCTTGTACAAAGACAACTTGCACAGTGATTGAATTGAAGTTTGTAAGATTACGTTAGACTTGTTTTCTGTAGAATGTTGGCATCAAGCCAATATGTGCTGCTTACACTGCTCTAACCACATGTGGTAGTCGACACAAAGCATACTAATCTCTCTTAGCATTTGCCAAATCCTCATTTTGTGTTACGTATCTGAGGTTGTTGATGTGTGTTATCATTGTAGAAAGAACGTCTTGTAGCACAACACTTAAAGTTGTTTGTGACATTGCACCAGATACTGCAACCCTATACTGGAATGATCCTATGGCAACTAAATGGAGTACTGCCATGAATTAGACTATTGGTGGTATTTATGTGGGATTCCTATTGGGGGCCATGAGATCTGGCTCCAGCTGAAGACATAAAACAATAGTAGTTAGCCTATTTGATCTGATGTAGTTGATTATATTCAGTTATTCCTTGGTGGCAAGGTCTGAAACTGTAAATTTAAAAAGTCACTAAGTATTTGGGTTATGCATGGGATGTAATGTTTTAGAAAGAATATGCCAAAAATGTATTTCTTCCAATTTAATAAACTACTAGTTATTAATTTTTGGTTTTTGTTATTTTTGCAAATTTTTAAAAAATGTGGGACACATTACCTACATGGAAATAATTTATGACTAAACAATCATTTTAATGTTTACACTTTAAAATGTATAATGTAAAGAAAAAAATGACCTGGAGGAAATTTGGATCTGCGTCTCTTGCTGGTGGTGGTGGAGGTGTTGCCATCCTCTCCTGGTGATCAACCTGAATGTCTCCTCCTGAGGATAGGGGGTCCGCAGTTGCACAGACTGAGATGGGTGCAGTTGTTTCATCTTGTGGCTGGGCCTCCCTTTCTGTGGCTGAGGGAGATGTAGTTAGGCCAAATGTCGTTGGACCATGGAAAGGGGAAGATGTTGCTGGAAAAGCCCTGCACAAATGGGTGAAAATATCATGCAGCACCCCAATCAGGGAGCCGAAATTGGAGTTCAGATTATCCATCTGTACATTGTGCTCCCTCTGCAACTGCTTCATCTCCCGGAGCTCTGGCAGGACCTGGCCTGGGTGACAGTGAATCCAGTGGCCTCACTTTGCTGGCCCACAGATTCCCTCCCAAGACCACTACCCCGTGCTCTTGACACAGTGTGCCCCATCCCACTGGTTCCTGGCTGAGCTGGAGGTAGTGGTGTATCAACAGCAGGCAGGACTGGGGGGCACAAGATTGGTGTGATGTTGTTTTGGACACAGACAGTGAAGTGATCCATAGGTTGAGAAGTGGTAACAGCTGGGGTGGGAGGTGAAGGTGTGGGCCGAGTGAGAATCACTGTAGCTGTCTATCCAGACAGACCGGATGGATTAGGTTGCTCCTCGTCAACCGGACTTGCAGAGGTGAAGTCCTCACTGAAGGCTTGATACTGGTCTGGAGTGGAGGTATCCTCAGTGGTAGATGGTTGCCCATGTACTGTGGCTGTTGGACCTATTATGAATTATTAAAATACACATTTTTTAAATCTGGTTATACATCTAATTATTTTGAAGCCAAAGATGAAGCAGGCTAAAAGTGAAAAGTACAAAATTATAATGATTGTACCTTTTAGTGGTAGCACTTTGACATATATGAAAATGTGATAGGAAAGAGAGAATGTGCAAGATAACATTGCAATATTGTTTTCACAAAACAAAATACCAGGCATCATGGTAGTTGTAGTCATTTCAATTAAACATTAACAACACTTGCAAATTTGTAAGAAAAACATACATAGTGAAATTATGCTGCTAAAAAGAACAGACATTTACAATATGACAAACATATATGCAATATTGTATTTGGTGTAAAAAACATGTGAAATGTTATGGCGATTGATTGAAACCTGTAATCTTAAATACCAAAAATAGAGTCAACCAAACAAACAAGACAACAAAAGAATTTATATATATATATATACCGTTGTTAATCAGGAGAGTGTAGTAGGTAAACCATAATTCCGTTTCATCACGGGATACAATAAACAACACAAAGACATAAGGTGTATTATGCAGAAGCATTGGCATGTACTACGTGGAGACGTTTTACGCCAGAAGTTGGGCAATGGGCCACTTATTACCTTCGCAAAGCAAGATCATTGCGGCAGGCTTTGGTTACCAATAGCCCAGGTATCCCACAACAATCTACATGGCTTGGGGAGAGTAGGGGCTTCAGAAAATGTCACAAGTGCAAGGCTTGTAGGTATGGAGAGAACACCACTGAGGTACCCTTGACATTTTCGAATAAGAAGTGGCAAATTATGAAGCCCCTAACATGTAAAAGTCAATTTGTGGTGCATGACTTAAAGTGCAGTTGTTTTAAATTGTATATAGGCAGCACAATTTTGCCAGTGCACCAGCGGATACTACAGCACATCCGAGCGATTAATAACACTGACCAGGCATAGCCCGTGGTCAGACACTTCCATGAGGTTCATGAAAACAAGCTGGAAGGTCTGAAATACTTTGTAATTGATCAAGTCCCGCAAAGACTGAGAGGGGGTAATAGAGAGAGATGCCTGAGACAGCTCGAATCAAGGTATATTCTTAGATTCAATAGTAAGATTCCGTATGGGCATAATACCTAGGAAGATCTACATGTACACCTGTGAATAGAAAGAGTAAGAGTAACAATATCCTCAAGATAATTTGACAAAATTGATGATCAATAATTGTGTTTGTGTCTCTGTGTTTTTGCATTCTGATGGGTTCTGAGGTTCGAAGTAGTATGAGTCTCCTTTTGGAGACAGTAGCTAACTAATATGAATTATTTTGATTTTAGCTATTCCATGTAAATATTTTAATTATATGGTCGCACTTTGGGTGTAGCACAAGGCACTTTAGTTTATGAGTCTGTGAATAGCTCTGAAATTTTAGAAAGCTCAGGGGCACTTGCCCATTTATGACAGCGGGAAAAAGCCAAAGTGGCTGTTTTTCCAAGTATTTGATGCACATTTTTCATGAGCTATATCTGCGGGAATGCGGAACAATGATGCGCTATTTGCACAAGGCACTATTCACTTTAATAAGAGAGTGACATTTGCATATAAGAAACGCTCTGGCATGAACAGTTACAGAAGTTATCAATATGGCACTTGCCATAACTTGCGATGTGGTGGTAACGCTCAATTGCTCTGTTTTTGTTTCGAGTGTATCCACATTGCTTGATATTGTTAAAAAAAATGTGCAATATTGTTGTAGAGGTTTTAACAGCCAAATGTGCTGAAAGCAATGATGATGTATTGGGAACATTGAATGCAGATGACACTTTTTGTTATTTGATGAGTATTTATTGCTGCACTGTCACTTTTAGTTTCTTGTCGAAACTTTATTGTTTACATTGCACTGTCACTTTAAGCAATCACGAGTATAAAAAGAGTAAAAAAATGGCAGCGACCTTAGGTTTGAAAAAGACCGATGAGGCGGTGAAACATGTCACCTACTTTTGTGGCTTGAATAAAAACTCATTCGAGCAACCTCGAGCGTGCTGGAGTATGTTTTGTACTTGGAAGCAGACGATGGAACGAATATATATATATATATATATATCGCAAAACCGCTGCCTTTGGATATCTCCACACACGGATACGGACCACTTGGTAGGTGCTTCAGACTTTCTTTATTGCAATGTCGCCATATATATATATCCAACAAAGCGTTGTTTCACTCAAAAACAACAAGGAGCGGACGCTCCGAAATGCGTAGAGAGGTATTGCCGAATAAAATAGCACGCTAAAAGAAGTTTGGGCTATGTCGCTGTTGTTCTTTTTGAGCGAGACGACGCTTTGTTGGATGAATAGGGGCTCGCGACCCCGCCACGGCCCGCCATCACTGAAGAGTCTTGGTTGCTTCACAACAAACTCTTTGTGGGATATATATATATATGAGCAAAAACGATCCTGGTCCACCACTTTCTCGATGGAACCTTCCAGGTACAGACCACCAGACGTAGAAAGTTGTCGAATTGCAGTGCTTTATTTAAAATTCATGGCTCATAGTCTACTTCAGGCTAATGCCTGACATGACACGTTTCGACCGTTATGATCTCGGTCTTGATATATTACCTACTGGCGGTCGCCAGTAGGTAGTTATAGTTAGGACATTGTTTCTATTCAAAAACGTTGTTTCTGCTGCCAATATCTTTGGCGCCGTTTGATGAATCTTCGCAAACTTTTCAAAAATAATGTCCCGCTCCGGTCAACTCCTGTCTTGAAAGTTTGGGAGTGATTCGTCAAGCGGGGGCCGAGAAAAAAGGGGGGTCCCAAAACGCGTTTTCCCCATGTTAATTTCCATGGGAAACTTTAGATACGGCTACAGCCCGAACTGCTGAACGGAATTACACCAAATTTGGCAAAAAGGTAGCTCTTGGTTCAGAAAGCACTCTTTTTGTAAATGGTGTAAATCCGTTCAGTAGTTGCTGAGAAATTCAAAAAATAAAAATATCGATATCTGAGCTCCGAGGAGGATTCGGAACCCTCCCGGGCACGGGCTTCATTCTGATTGGCTGCCAACACTTCAAACCAAAAAGTGTTGGCAGCCATCTTGTGACTCGGTAAAACCAAGTCACAAGAAAAAAGGGTTGAAAATGGTTAAAAAAAAGAAAAGGGGGCAGGGTAGAAACACCCTGACCCCCTACGCCTGCTCATGGGTCCCACAGGGACCCCCAGGGCCCAAAAAAGTGTTTTAAAAAAAAAGAATCGACAGGATTCGCGCTGGGTGTGCGAATCCCTCCGAGAAAATTAAAAAAAAACAATCAGTCCCGGTGTCTGAAATAAGTTATCGGTCCTGCTATGTTTGAAACACCAGGTAGGTGTAATTCAATACCAGGGAGTAAATCGGTGGGACACCCCCAGAGATTTACTTGCAGGAACTGGAGCCCTGGTGCTGCCTACCCGTGTCTAAATAGTATGCTTCTGGAAAGGCTGGACACCGAATACTTGTGTCTAAAATAATGTGGCATCGGATTTGCTAACCCCTCGCGTGCCCACCTCCCCCATACACGCAGTGCACACCCGAGGTATGACCGAGTGCAGAGGTCCAATGATGTTCAAAAGGAAGCTGCGTGGCGTGCTGTTTTTTCAATACAAAATTGTAAGCAGAGTTGTGGTCTATTTGGTTATACAGATCACAAAAGAGAACAACGGAAAATCATTCCCCGAGTCACAACAGAAAATCTCGTCATGTCATCCGTAGAAGAAAAATCAGTAGAATAATATTTCAAATGTAACATGACCGGCTCTGCTTAAATACCCGGCCCTGCCATGGCTGAGTAAACCTTTCTGGCACTCTTTGGCTCAGGGGAATTCGGCTCGCATTTATTTCCTTCATTTAGTGTTTGTAAACCACAGCAGCCAGCCTGGAATCGCACACTAGCAAGAAGGGGTGGGTGGGTGGGAGAAAAAAAACACTCTTCAGTTTAGAAAACAGAAATTACCCCCAATTTAAGTCATACAAGAAAAGGCCGTGAGGAAATGCCTACTTTAACCCCCTTCGTGTCACGCTACTGTAAACGCCGCCTATTTGCGATTGACTATACTTTAAAGTGTCTGTGTTCCGCTATAACTATAAGCATGTGCTAATAGCGGAAAGAGGGGCTGGGGTGGCAGGGTACCACTTAGTGAGGCGACCGCAATGCATGGGGAAATAGGACACAGGAAGGGCACGTGTGCATGACGTAAAGGGTAATAATATTAATGGGCGGCTTTAGGAAAAGAAGCCAAGAACGTGCCTGCTTACCCCCCTGTGCATGTCTTCGCTAAAAGGGCTCTTTAATATTTACAGCATTTCAATGCATGCTCTCCGGATACAGGTATCAAAGGAGTGAACTGGCATACGCATTTTGAGACTGAGGAATTTGTGAACACTCATAACAAATAAAAATGAGTGGAGGAGTTTTCATGGACATGCAAGCATGCGGACACCTGGTTTTTCTGAAATAATGCCCCCCCTTTAAAAAATATTTCTCAACCGCATTTGCTGTTGCGCTTCAGGTAACTGTGTTAGAGAAACACTACAGAAAGGGCCTAAGATTATTCTGCAAACATCTCGTTCGAGCGCACCCTTCAAATCGGGAGGGTGTGGAAATCTCTCACTAGCGACATTATCCCGAAAACCGCAATATATTGTAGTAGCGTAACAAGGCTACAAATGCACGCAACGTGCTCACAAAGAATAGGGTTGTTAGTACCAAGGGGGCGCAGCACTTGTGTTGAGGCCTTGGGCAGCCTGCCACTATATACATGGGCAGGTTTTATTATTTAGAAATAAAAGACAACACTAATTCATGGTCAGATTTAAATCACGTTTTCCTTTTTAATGACTCAACGAGTTCTAGGTGGCATTCACCCTCAGTGAAACAGATTAAAGTGTGGAAAAGAGAAAATCACCAGCAAAAACTTTAGCTCTAGCTGGGAGAAATAGCATTCTTTGCAGTAGGATTACGTCAAGAACCGCTCGTGTTCTCCTGGCAACCACCTGCCATCAGGTAAATAAATAATTCCAGTGAGATATCGCCGCGTTAGTTTGAAACCGAGGGTGCATAAGGTGCTCATTGCTAATGCACACTCGTGTGTCTCGGAACACGTGCGGGTGGGCTGTCTTTTCTCACACAGGGCAGCGTGTGCACTGTTTGTGTTTGAAGGCCAGTGCGTGGTACCCATGTGGTTCTGAGTGAAACAGCTTCTTGTCGTGAACCTGCATCGGAGAGTGAAGACAGAGCCGCTATATTTTAGCAACACTCGGGCAGCACAGATTGTAGGGACTGCATTGTTTGTACTGCCTTAAACCCTGCCTTCTGGCTGATACGAGCACACGTAGCGAGCTTTCACTGGAGCCCTGAGAGGGCTGCCTTCCGCTCTGTTTGCTATGTAAAGTGCCTTTAAGTGACTCACCCACTTAAGGTTCCCTGACAGCTCTAACCCAGATTCGCAAGCAGCGCGCCTTAAAAGAGTTCATTGTTTGGAGTTATTCCTCAACTTTGCTGTCGGCCTCTAGTGCTGCCACTGTGTTTGCCAAGCGGTGCCAACTGTCTTGCAGGTGTTAGACGATGTCAGCAGCAAGGAGCGTGTGACCCTGTGATGCACACGTTGCCGTCCCTCATTCCCCGCACTGAGGCGCATATGGTCACATAAGTGTTTAAAGTGGGTGTGAGCCCAGCTTGCGTTGCACCCCTTGTGTCCACATGCCGTGCTTAAGGCACCACTCTAGCACACTGGAGACAAGGGCCCGTGTTCCAGGGTTTCCCTTTCAAAGAAACAATAGCTGTCAAAACATACACATGGTGCACTGGAGGCAATCCATTTAGGAGCCAGTGAAACAGAAACATAACAGCCGAGGCACCGCCCTGCCGCTTTTATTCGGATTCTTCTCTTGATCAATCATGTCCTGGCAGCTGGGATGGGAAAGGGCAGCAGGGATACAAGGCTCGAGCTAAACCCGCATTCATGCCACCCACCCTCGGCAGCCCCATCCGATGAAAATAGCCTTTCTGAAAAGGAGGGGCGCAAGGAAACTTTACTCCAAACAGCTCGGAACAGCTGAGGTATATTTAGAGCCATTGAGTTGTTTCCCAGCACGCAGCGCTCCTGACTGAAAAAGTAGCGGACTGCTATGTGCGCCCTACATCCATTTTGCAGATTAGCTCTCCGACACAAAGCAAAGGGAAATTCAACAATTTAAAGCAAGCGAGATAGCCACGCTGCAGCCCCTCCCTGCCTGCGTCTGAGCAGCAAGCTGGAAACCCCAGCAACCTGTGCTTCTCTTTCATACTCGCCCCCACCCACAGCCGCCCACTCCACATGTTCTGTCCTGCTGAAGCGCGGGCAGGACTGAAATGTGTAGGCCACTTACGTTGCAGGTGAGGGGAAAGACTCTTCCGCTAAAGATCTGCTGATCTGGGATTGGAAAAGTGTCAGACTCAAGAATAGCATGCAGCCAGCAGCCATCTTCGCATTCAGGCAGCCCCCAGATCTGCGATCCAAACTGATAAGCGGTGAAGTGGAGCAGCAAGGAGCAGGCTGGGCAGGGCGCAGTCACCGCTCAGCCCGCGGTGGATGGATGGCCGGCCGGGAGAAAGATATGTAAAATAAACAATTGATGGACGGAATGCTGGACAATGCAAACATTCCCCCCCAGTCACAAGGATCTGGGTTAAATCCATCATTCTTTTGCTCACCACACCACCCCAGTTTGGACCCAGCCATATGCAAATCAGTCTTGACCCTGTTCCTTGTGGGAACAGTCCAGCCCGAACTGCCAAGCCAGGTCCTCCCTGGACCGGAAACAAGCATCCTGGGACCTGTTTCAGGGCATCACCCTTCATCAGCCAGGCTAGCTTGAATCCAGTGGTGTGGTGAACACGGGACCCACGTCTGGGCATACCCTTCCCACTTAGGGCAACATATACAAAAGAAACAATTGATGGACGGCATGCTGGACAATGCAAACATTCACCCCCAGTCACAAGGATCTGGGCTAAATCCATCATTCTTTTGCTCACCACACCACCCCAGTTTGGACCCAGCCATATGCAAATCAGTCTTGACCCTGTTCCTTGTGGGAACAGTCCAACCCGAAGCGCCAAGCCAGGTCCTCCCTGGACCGGAAACAAGCATCCTGGGAGCGGTTTCAGGGCATCACCCTTCATCAGCCAGGCTAGCTTGAATCCAGTGGAGAAAGAGGCATTCGCACACATGCTCTCGCCTACTCCGGCAGGCTGATCTGAAGATCAGCTGCCATCAAGGCTATTTCTGTAACAGATCTCAGCTCCCTCCTCTCTTCCACACTCTGTCCCTCACCTTTCCTTATTTATTTCCCTGATTGCAGAGAAGGGGAGGAGATGTGCAGAGTTGCAGGAGGAGGAGGAAGGCGGTTGTTCTTCTTGCTTCTTCCTTTCTTGAAAGCACATAGAGACTCCAAGTCATATAGGAGTCAGATCTATAAGTCTGCCCATGTCAACTTTCAGTGCAAGAGGTGGAGGGAACATCCATAAGTCACCACCTTGTCTCACCCCTCTTCACTGTCCTTACGCTCATTACTTTTTCAACCTCCACTCTAAGCTCCACCCCCAATAAGCACCCTGTCCTCCCCCGCGCTTGATATAACTCGACATGGTGCTTTGGATGAATATATTGACTGTAAGATTTAATTGCAACCCACAACCATTTGCTAGTGACCATTTTAACAATTCACAATATTCATTTGCATGTTCTTTAAGGTGAGTATTTTAGTGCATACAGCGTAGTCTTCTGTCGTGGCAGTGGACATATACTTAATAAGAAGCCATTGTGCCAGGGCATGTGCTTATTTTCGCACTTATACCCCTTTTGCTTTCTCACCCACACTGCACATCCACATCTGATCATAACCTACATGCTCAGGAGTTTCTAGCATCCAAGTGGAAATATGTCTTGTGCCATTGTACGACACTTAGAACCTTCAAGCCTACATCACTTTGTATTCTGGAACATGTAGATATGATTTTATCACATTCAAAGTGTGGACCAGTATTATATATATATCACTGAAAAAACCATAGGTTTCAGGGACGTTATAGTTAGAAATTAGCATTTAAAAAACCTTAGAAATTCACTGAAAACACCATATGTTTCAGGGACGTTATAGTTAGAAATTAGCATTTAAAAAACCTTAGAAATTCACTGGAAAAACCACAGGTTTCAGGGACGTTATAGTTAGTTGGACATTTCACTCATACAAAACCAGAGAAATTCGGCCGTTATAGTTAGTTGAGCTAAGTATAACTCGCGCCCCCGCAATGCACTGCTGATGACATCACATATTACATCCCTCATGACATGGTCAGTGACATCACTGATGACATCACTGATGACATCTTAAATGACATCACTGATGACATCACTGATGACATCACTGATGGCATCACTGATGACATCATCCACGTGATAATCTGATGCACCTCCTCACACCCTAATATAACCTTTGATACACCCACTCTAAAATACAGACTACCATTCTCGAAACCATAGACACACCAATACCAATTACTACATACCCACTCACTGATTCCTAGGTCTACACACACATCCACTCACTCACCCATACAGTCACTCATACATGCAGTCACTCATCAATACAGCCACTATCATATGCACTCACACCTATACAGACACTCACACACCGCCACTCACCCATAGAGTTACTTACACAGCTAGTCAGTCATGCAAAGAATCAATCACACTCCCATTTACTCGCCTATACAGTTATACACACACCATCTCACTTTTTCATACAGATACTAACACATACTTACTCTCTTATACAATCACTGACACAAGCACACACTCATCCACACAGCCACTCTCACAATCACTCACTCTCACATATAGTCATTTATATACTCCAACACTCACATATACTGCCGTTCACATATGTAGTTACTCACACATGTACCACTGAGACATCCATTCACTCACCAACACAGCCATACACACACTCACCCACCCATACAGCCCCTCACAGATGCCCTCTTGAACCCATACACCCAGTGAATCACCCACTCACACATCCATGGAGGGAGTCACACACACCCCACCCACCCACACAGACACTCATTAACCCATATAGACACTCATGTAGCTACTCATGAGCCCATGCAGCCACTTACACACCAACTGACAGACATTCACACAGTTTAGTCACTAACCCATGCATTCAGTAAGACACGTTTAATCACTCACTTATACAGTTAGTCACGCACCTACTAAATCATCCATTCAGACAGTCATACACCCACTCATTCTTCAATACACCTTGGCCAATATATATATAAAACATATTTAAACTTTACAGAAACACACAGTCACTGGATGATGTCATCAGTGATGTCATCAGTGATGTCACTGACCATGTCATGAGTGATGTAATATGTGATGTCATCTTCAGTGCATTGCGGGGCGCGAGTTATACTTAGCTCAACTAACTATAACGGCCGAATTTCTCTGGTTTTTAATGAGTGAAATGTCCAACTAACTATAACGTCCCTGAAACCTGTGGTTTTTTCAGTGAATATATATATAGGTAGTTATAGTTAGGACCTTGTTTCTATTGAAAAAGCGTTTTTTCTTTTTCCAATATCTTTGGCGTCGTTTGACGAATCTTCGTGAAAATTTAAAAACTAATGGGGCGGTCAGGTCAGCTGCTGTGTTGAAAGTTTCGGGGTGATTCGTCAAGCGGGGCCCGAGAAAAAGGGGGATCCCAAAACGCATTTTCTCCACGTTTATTTCCTTGGGAAAATTTACACACACCTACAGCCCGAACTGCTGAGCGGAATTACACCAAATTTGGCAAAAAGGTAGCTCTTGGTTCAGAAAGCACCTGTAATCTTATATACAAAAACATAACTTCAACCAAACAAACAAGACAACAAAAGAATTTATATATATATATTACCTACTGGCGGTCGCCAGTAGGTAGTTATAGTTAGGACCTATTTTCCATAGGAAAAGCATTTTTTGATTTGCCAATATCTTTGGCGCCGTTTGACGAATCTTCGCGACATTTTCAAAATTAATGGGGCGCTCCGGTCAGCTCTTGCCTTGAAAGTTGCGGGGTGATTGGTCAAGCGGAGGCCAAGAAAAAAGGGGGGTCCCAAAACACGTTTTCTCTATGTTAATTTCCATAGGAATGTTTAGACAAATCTACAGCCCGAACTGCTGAATATTAATTACACCAAATTTGGCAAAAGGCTAGCTCTTGGTTCAGAAAGCGTGCTTTTTTTAAAATGGTGTAAATCCGTTCAGTAGTTCCTGAGAAATTCAAAAATAAAAAATATCGATATCTGGTGGCCGAGGAGTATTTGTGAACCGTCCCGAGTACGAGCTTCATTCTGATGGGCTGCCAACACTCCAAACCAAAATGTGTTGGCAGCCATCTTGTCACTCGGTAAAACCGAGTCACAAGAAAAAGGGTGAAAAAAGGATAAAAAACAACAAAAGGGGGCAGGGTAGAAACACCATGACCCCCTAGGCCTGCTCAGTCCCCATGCCCCAGGCCCCAGGCTGGGTGTGCGAATACGGCAGAATTTTCTTTTTAAAAACGAAGTGCGGGCTTCCGCGCTATGTTTCTTTAAGCCCCCGGGTGGGCCAGGTCCCGGGGGCAATATTTTATTAGGGGGCCCCCGAAGCCCTGGGGACCGCCACCTTCCCAGGGCTTTTGGGCCCCCCAACCCCCAGGGACAGCCACCTCCCCGGGGCTTTACATATGTATGGGTGGGGGGGGCCTTGCGGGAGCACTGCTCCCACCCTGTCATTGCAAACTATGCTTCGCTTCATGGAAGCGAGAGCAGAAAACCTGCTCTCGCTTCCATGAAGTGAAGCAGAATTGCTTTTGGACAAGGGGAGCTGCATGTTAGCAGCTCCGCTTGCCCAAAAGCAATGCCGGCTCCCGCAGGAGATGGGGAGCTGGCTGGGACCGCAGGGGCATTGGTGTCCCCCACGTGGTCCCCAACGTGAGGGTGGGCCCCGGAGGATGGGGTCCCTGGGGCCGGAAGTGGCCCAGGAGGGGGGACACTCGGCCCCCTCACTTTCAATTTTTTCTTTTTCAAAAAAGGGAAGGCCGACCCCGGGGGATGGGGTCCCTGGGGCCATAATTGGCCTCAGGAGGGGGGCCATGCGGCCCAAATCTAAATTTCAAAATGAAGGCTGGCCAGGCCCCGGGGGATGGGGTCCCCGGGGCCAGAAGTGGCCCAGGGAAGGGGTGCCACGTGGCCCCCCTCCCAAAATAAAAAATAAATAAACGAGGCCAGGCCCCGGGGGATGGGGTCCCCGGGGCCAAAAGTGGTTCAGGGCCCCTTCCCATTAAATAAAAATGGGTCAGGCCCTGGGGGATGGGGTCCCCAGGGCCCAAAAATTACTAAGAGTAGGGGGGCCACACAGCCCCCTTCTAAAAAAATAAATAAAAGAGGAGCCGGCATCTCGCCAGAGGCCCCGCCCCCTTCCTGCACCACTCTGCAAACGCGCCTCCTGGCACGTTCTAGGTTGGGGGATTAAGTCCCCTTGAATCATGAGGGTCCTTGGGGGCCAACTAGCCCACCAGGTACCTCTAGTAAGCCCCACACAGTGGGAATGCTGAGAGGTGGTCCGATGCCACGCCCCTTTTTACACCATTCTGCAAACGCGCCTCTTGGCTCATTGCTGGTGGGGCGAAGAGGTCCTCTTGTGTCCTGAGGACCTCAGCAGTAAAGTGGACTTCATCCCTGGAGCAGCAGTGCGCCAGGAGGTGCTTGTGCAGAGTGGCGTAAAAAGGGGTGTGGCCTCGGACCACTCTCAGCAATCCAGATGTGTGGGGATTACTGGAGGTACCTGGTGGGCTAGTTGGCCCCCAGGGACCCTCAAGAGGCAAGGGGACTTAATCCCCCAACCCAGAGCGCTCCAGGAGGCATGTTTGCAGAGTGGTGTAAAAAGGGGGCATGGCCTCTGAGTACCTCTCAGCAATCCAGCTGGGTGGGGCTTACTGGAGGTAACAGGAGGGCTAGTTGGCCCCCAGGGACCCTCAAAAAGCAAGGAGACTTCATCCCCCAACCCAGAGCGCACCAGGAGGTGCATTTGCAGAGTGGTGGAGAAAGGGGGCCTGGCCTCGGACCACCTCTCAGCAATCCCACTGTATAGGGTTTACTGAAGGATCAGGTATGCTAGTTGGCCCCTAAGGACCCCCACAAGCAAAGGGGACTTCAATCCCCATCCAAGAGGGTGCCAGGAGGTGCGTTTGCAGAGTGGTGGGCAAAGGGGGCATGGCCTGCTATGAGAACTTAGCAATCCTGCTGTGTGGGACTTACTGGAGGTAATAGGAGGGGTAGTTGGCCCCCAAAGATGTCTTTAGGGGCCGACTACCCCTCCTGTTACCTCCAGTAAGTCCCACACAGTGGGATTGCTAAGTGGTCTTCGGAGGCCACGCCCCCTCCTTTCTCCTCCACTCTGCAAACGCGCCTCCTGGCACACTACGGGTTGGGGATGAAGTCCACTTTACTCCTGAGGGACTTTGGGGGCCAAGAAGGATTCCTGGCACCGCCTGTAAGTCCTATGCAGCGGAATTCCTGAGCGCTGGTCAGAGGCCCAGCACCCTTTCTGCACCACTCTGCAAACGCGACTACTAGTTAAAGAAGCATTTGCAATGTAATAGGTCTCGCATTTGAGTTAGAGCTATTGGCGTTGTAAATGTAAGTTTTTTACTAATGTTTTTTGAAGTGGAGTGGATGTACGTTGTGTGTAGTGGAATTATGTGGTATGTCGTGCAGTGAAATTATGTGGATAGAAGGTATGTGGTATTTAGTGTATAGGAATTATGTAGAGTGGGATTATGTGTTATGGAGAGTAATTATGTGGTATGGTAGTCTGCGTTGTGGAGTGGTAACCTCAGGTTTAGTCTTCCTCGTTTCCATAGAAGCTAAACTATAAACTCAATGAGACAAAAAAAAGAAGGAACCACTGAGGAGCACTTCTGGACCTAGTCCGAGGTATGAGCAGGGCCACTGGAATTAGGCGACAGTTTGGCTGCACCGACTTTCGCACAGTTATACATTTTCCGCATTTGCCACATAATCCATCATCTGCTGCATAATTTGCAGATTTGAACAAAAAAAACATTGTTTCTAGCTCAAACTGCTCAAACGCTACCAAAAATGAAGCGACAAGTGTTACAGTGTGGTGGAAGCCCCTTTGCAAACCTAGAATGGTCACCTGTTACTTATTGCTAAATGTGGGTATTAAATTGGTACTAATGGTGTGCAAACCACTCTTGCCTCTTTCTGCACCTCACTTGCTTCTTCTTGTACCCCTCTTGACTCTTTCTGCACCCTTCTTCCCTCTTTCTGTACCTCTCTTGCCTCTTTCTGCACCCCTGTTCCCTCTTTCGGCACCTCTCCTGCCTGTTTTTGCACCTCTCTTGCCTCTTTCTACACTTCCCTTGCCTCTTTCTGCACCCCTCTTGCCTCTTTCTGCACCTCTGTTGCTTCTTTCTGCACCCCTCTTGCGTGTTTCTGCACCCCTCTTTCCTCTTTCTACACCCCTTTTGCCTGTTTCTGCAACTCTCTTGCCTCTTTCTGCAGTTCTCTTGCCTCCTTCTGCACCTCACTTGAATCTTTCTGCAACTCTCTTGCCTCTTACTGCAGTTCTCTTGCCTCATTCTGTACCTCTCTTGCCTCTTTCCACACTTCTCTTGCCTGTTTCTGCACCTCTCTTGTCTCTTTCTGCACCTCTCTTGCCTCTTTCTGCACCTCACTTGCTTCTTTCTGCACCCCTCTTCCCTCTATGTGCAACTCTCTTGCCTCTTTCTGCACCAATCTTGCCTCTTTCTGCACACCTCTTGCCTCTTTCTGCACCTCTGTTGGTTCTTTCTGCACTGCTCTTGTGTCTGTCTGCTACTCTCTTGCACATTTCTGCACCCCTCTTGCCTCTTCTGCACCTCTGTTGGTTCTTTCTGCACCTCTCTTGCTCTGTCTGCACCCTGTTCCCTCTTTCTGCACCTCTTTTGCCTGTTTCTGTAACTCTCTTGCCTCTTTCTGCACTTTTCTTGCCTTTTTCTGTGCCTCTGTTGCTTCCTTCCGCAATTCTCTTGCCTCTTTCTGCACCCCTCTTGCCTCTTTCTGCACCTTTGTTGCTTCTTTCTGCACTTCTCTTGCTTCTTTCTACACCTCTCTCGCTTCTTTCTGCACCCCTCTTGCCTCTTTCTGCACCCCTCTTCCCTCTTTGTGCAACTCTCTTGCCTCTTTCTACACCTCTCTTCCCTCTTTCTGCACCACTCTTGCCTCTTTCTGTACCTCTGTTGCTTCTTTCTGCACTTCTCTTGCCTTTTTCTGCACCCTTTGTGCCTCTTTAAGCACCTCTGTTGCTTCTTTCTGCAGTACTCTTACTTCTTTCTGCACCCCTCCTGCCTCTTTCTGTACCCCTCTTGCCTCTTTCTGCACCTTTGTTGCTTCTTTCTGCACTTCTCTTGCTTCTTTCTACACCTCTCTTGCTTCTTTCTGCACCCCTCTTGCCTCTTTCTGCACCCCTCTTCCCTCTTTGTGCAACTCTCTTGCCTCTTTCTACACCTCTCTTCCCTCTTTCTGCACCACTCTTGCCTCTTTCTGCACCTCTGGTAGTCCTTTCTGCACCCCTCTTGCCTCTTTCTGCACCTCCTTTGCTTCTTTCTGCAATTTACTTGCTTCTTTCTGCACTTCTGTTGCTACATTCTGCACCCCTCTTGCCTCTTTCTGCACCCCTCTTTCCTCTTTCTACACCCCTTTTGCCTGTTTCTGCAACTCTCTTGCCTCTTTTTGCAGTTCTCTTGCCTCCTTCTGTACCTCACTTGCCTCTTTCTGCACCTCTCTTGCCTCTTTCTGCACCTCTCTTGCCTCTTTCTGCACCTCACTTGCTTCTTTCTGCATCCCTCTTCCCTCTATGTGCAACTCTCTTGCCTCTTTCTGCACCTTTGTTGCTTCTTTCTGCACTTCTCTTGCTTCTTTCTACACCTCTCTTGCTTCTTTCTCCACCCCTCTTGCCTCTTTTTGCACCCCTCTTCCCTCTTTGTGCAACTCTCTTCCCTCTTTCTACACCTCTCTTCCCTCTTTCTGCACCACTCTTGCCTCTTTCTGTACCTCTGTTGCTTCTTCCTGCACTTCTCTTCCCTTTCTGCACCCTTGTGCCTCTTTCAGCACCTATGTTGCTTCTTTCTGCAGTTCTCTTCCTTCTTTCTGCACCCCTCCTGCCTCTTTCTGTACCCTTCTTGCCTCTTTGTGCACCTCTCCTACCCCGTTCTGCACCCTTCTTGCCTCTTTTTGCACCTCTGTTGGTTCTTTCAGCACCTCTTTTGCTTCGTTCTGCACTTCACTTGCCTCTTTGTGTACCCCTCTTGCCTCTTTCTGCACCACTGTTGGTTCTTTCTGCACTGCTCTTGCTTCTTTATGCACCTCTGTTCCAAATTTCTGCATTCCTCTTGCCTCTTTCTGCACCCCTCTTCCCTCTTTCTGCACCTCTCTTGCCTCAGTCTACCCATCTGTTCCCTCTTTCTGCACCCCTTTTGCCTGTTTCTGCAACTCTCTTCCATCGTTCTGTACCTCTCTTGCCTCTTTCTGTACCTACTCTTGCCTCTTTCTGCACCTCACTTGCTTCTCTCTGCACCCCTCTTCCCTCTATGTGCAACTCTCTTGCCTCTTTCTGCACCCCTCTTCCCTCTATGTGCAACTCTCTTGCCTCTTTCTGCACCCCTTTTGCCTCTTTCTGCACACCTCTTGCCTCTTTCTGCCCCTCTGTTGGTTCTTTATGCACTGCTCTTGCATCTGTCTGCTACTCTCTTGCACATTTCTGCACCCCTCTTGCCTCTTTCTGAACCTCTGTTGGTTCTTTCTGCACCTCTCTTGGCTCTGCCTCCACCACTGTTCCCTCTTTCTGTACCTCTTTTGCCTCCTTCTGTAACACTCTTGCCTCTTTCTGCACTTTTCTTGCCTTTTTCTACACCGCTGTTGCTTCCTTTAGCACTTCTCTTGCCTCTTTCTACACCCCTCTGTAGGAGAATAGGATCTGCTTCACATGGGTACCCCCACTTTTTGCTGATGCTTCACTGTTTTTCGACCTTAGTCTGGCTGGGGCCCTGCTAATCAGAACCCCAGCCTAGCTGCTTCCTCTCTAAAATGGTTTCCATGTGCCTTAGGCACATCTCTGATTGGAATCTGGAGTGCCCTTATAAGTCACTAGTATATGGTATACTATGTACCCAGGGCATAGGTACCTCAGAGGCCTACCAGGGGCTGCAGCATGTATTGTGCCACCCCTGGAAGGCCAGCCAAAGGACACCACAGGTCTGCTCCTGCAGCCTGGGTAAGGTGGTGCATGCACCCTTACTGTGATATAGGCTACCTATATCACTACATACATACACACATATAAACCTATAAGTCACTCCTATGGCAGGCCTTATCAATCCTGGAGGCAGAGTGCGTGGTTCCTATGTGAGAGGGTGCCCCTGCATGAGCTGGGCCCCTCTGCAGCGTTCGGAGACCCTTCTCTGATGCTGTTTGTAGCGCAACCCGACCATATACTCTTAAGCGCATTATAACCTCGCGTTAAATGCTAACTTTGGGATGGCTGCACGGAAACATGTCGTGTTTGGTGTCAAACATCTTGGAATACTACCCCCCGCCAGTTCTGGCAGCGGGGGTAGCATTCCACCCTTCTAGAGGGAGAGACATGTACACACCGGTATACCCGGTACTGACTTTCCAGAGCCCTGGCATCACAAAATGGATGCCGCTGCCACAGACACGAGTCTGGCCTCCTACTGCTGACCGAAACTCCGGCAGGGGAGGCCTGGACAATAGGTTTCCTGTCCCAGGGAGGTGTAACCACCTCCCCAGACAGGATAGTGTATATTGGGGCTGGGCGGGAGCACTCTCTGGTGCTTTGAAGTCCTGCACTGGGGGCACATTTGGTGTCCCTGTGCATACCCCAGTTCAAACCGGCTCAGGGGCTTCCAGCCCCTGCTCTGGCGCGAAACTGGACAAAGGGAAAGGGTGTAACCATCCCTCTGCCCTGACCCTCCCATAGGTGGGTCCACAGAGTATGTCCAACCCCTACCTTAGTATAAGTATGGGACCCCAGTCCTTAGGACTTTAGATTAACCTGGACGAAACTCTGACACAGAATCCTGGACCTTCGACGCTCTACTTCAAGATTAGAGGACTGAAGAATCTCCCTTGGGGTCAAGGAGTGACTCCCCTGCTTGGCAGGCACCAAAGAAGCAATTGTCTGGTCTGCATCGCTGAAGCTCCCGCCGGATTCCGAAGTCTTTGCATCACCAGAGGTGGATTTCCAGACTTCCCCGAGGCTGCCCTGAGTCCCCAGCAAAGCTGAGGCCTGTAGCTGTCGTGGGTAACGTGGAACAGTGACCCCTGGACACCGATCGCATTTGCAAGTGCATCCTCTTCTGGGTCTTCCACGAAGTCGTGCTTTGGGCTCCGAGTAGCCCCAGCCTCCAGCACCGACTGTACCGAAGATCACTGGCCTCCACTCCACGAGTGTCCTGTGAGCCAGCTCCACGTGCGTCGACTTGAGGCTCCTTCGCGGTCGCTAGTCCATTGGCTAGTAGGCCCTCCCGAAGGCCAATCTTCTTCTGCTCGGGCTCCCTGGTTGCTCCAGGCGTGCCCTGACTTACCGTCACTGGGTGAGTCCCACAGACCTTGCTGGTCTGCAACATCGTCCTTCTTCCATTTCCACAAGACTTGCCGTTGCCAAGGCTTGTTGGGTCCAATCCGGTCACCGACACCCCTGCAATCGACAGACGTTGTGGGACAGCTCCAATCCAGCTCCTGGTTATCGTCGACGCCTCCTGGACCTCGTGGCTGAAGAGTCAAGACAACCGTCAACCTACCTGAAGCACTCGACATCGGTGGGCATCTGCTCATCACCTTCCTGGTCACTGGCTAGTGACCCAGACTCTGTCCCCTCTGCTTTCAGATTCTTCAAATCTTCAATCCACCTTTGGATCCACCGAACACTTTCGACTTGGCCGCCAACAGCACTTTGCAGCAGATCGCCATTGAAAGCGACGACGAAACCCGACCCCGAAAGACACCTATGCACCCGGCTCCCCTGGGTGAGGTAACTCGAGTACTCCGGTGCTCCCGTGGGTATTGACACTAGAACAGCCTAGTTCTCAAAGGGTTTGCTCCAAGTCCTCCTCTAAGTGTCCCTTTTCTTTTAAATTCCAACCGCGACTTTCCCCATAGAAGTCAACGGCGATTCGCAGCTGTGTTCATACACTGCACGCGTCCCCCGTGGATCCCCTGTGTCACTACCTTGGGTGGTTCCTTGTGGTCCAAGCACTTCTACAGGCTCTAGGCCCTGTGTCTAGCTCAGTCGTGGTTCTTATACCACTTTATTGGTATATGGTTTGGTACGCCCCTAGGGCCCAAACGTGTATTTGTGCTTGTGAGAAGTTGGCCTGGTATATGCTGTCCACTAATTATAGTGGGCACCTTGCACCAGGGCAAATCGACTCTTATGGTAGATAGGTTTAAGACAACCTTTTAAAGAAAGCTATCCTAGTGGTAGCTGTGGAGAGCAGCCTTCAGGCTAAGTCTCGGAGGAATGTAAAGCAGCTTGTTTTACCATATAATCTCTTGAATCACCAAATGAAAAGACACCACACAGGTATATATATCAAATATATATGTATTTATTTCTAAATAACTCTCTACTAATCTCTTTATGAGATTAGAAGACAAACATATGCACAAATCAACGTTTCACAATAAGTTAAGCACAAAATATGGCTGGGGCCCTAGGGGCGTACCAGACCATATACTAAGTAAGAGACTTAGGGACAACGACTTGCAGGGAGACAAGGCCTAGGGCCTTCAGAAGTGCTGGGGCCTCACGAAACCACCCAAGGCAGGTAAGTAAAGGACCCACGGGGGACGCGTGCAGTGTGGATACACAGGCGCGGATCGCCGTTAACTTCAATGGGGCAAGTCGCGGTTGGAAATA
The DNA here is from genome assembly GCA_963921515.1 of Calotriton arnoldi. Taxonomy (NCBI): domain Eukaryota; kingdom Metazoa; phylum Chordata; class Amphibia; order Caudata; family Salamandridae; genus Calotriton; species Calotriton arnoldi. The sequence continues at coordinate 2,895,753 of CAWUFW010000615.1, read as the reverse complement.
AAGAGTTTTAGGATACTTCGGGAGAACCTACAAGCAAGTCACTTACAGGGTAAGTAGTTCTAGGGCCCACACCCACAGGAGCACCGTAGTGCTGGAGTTACCTCACCCAGGGAAGCCGGGTGCACAGGTGTCCTTTGGTGTCGGGTCGCGGCGTCGTTTTCAATGGCGAACAAAGAAGACTTGCTGCTTGCGGGAGCTGAAGAAGTGTCCGGTGGAATCCAAGCCTGGATTCTGAAGAAGGATGACCTGAAAGCAGAGGGGACAGTGTTCAAAGTCACTTGGCAGTGACCCGGGGCAAGGAAGATGGATGCCCACCGTCGTCGGTCGATTCAGGTCGGTTGCGGGTGCCTTGACTCTTCAGCCACGTGGTCCAGGAGGTGTCGACGACGACCAGGAGCTGGATTCGGTGTGTCCCTCGACGTCTGCAGCTGACTGCGGTGTCGGCAACTCGATTGGAGCCAACAAGCCTTGGCAGCCGCAAGTCTCGGGGAGATGAAGAAAAGTCGATGGCGCAGACCAGCAAGGTCTGAGGGACTCACCCAGCGAGGGTAAGTCAGGGCAGGCCTGGAGCAACCAGGGGAGCCCTTTGGTTTCTTTAAGAAGTCTTCTGGGGACCCACAAGCCGGCGGGCAAGGGATCGCGAAGACACCTCGGGCGGAATCACTCAACAGGGGCCCACGGTCACTCGGGACGGTGTAGGCCTCTGATCTTCGGAGGGATTCCTGCTGGAGGTCGGGACCACACGTGGTCCAAAGCACAAGTTCGTAGAACGTTGTGAAGGGGTTGCACTCGACAATAGTGCACGGTACCCAGGGGTCGCGGTTCCTCGTTACTCGTGGGGTCCACTTGCCTCAGCTTCGCTGGGGACTCACGATGGCCTGGGAGAGGTCAGGAAATCCACTTCTTGGGCTGCAGGGACTTCGGACTCCGGCGGGAGCGGCGTAGTTTGCGACCGTCGTTGTCGTTTTTGGTGCCTGCCAAGCAGGGGAGTCACTCCTTGACTCCAAGGGAGATTCTTCTGTCTTCCAAAGGTAGTGGAACGTCGAAGGGCCAGGATTCTTCTGTAGAGCGTCGTCCAGGGGTTATCTGCTTTGCAATGGCAAGGTTCCCCCTCTTATACTAAAAAGAGGGGATGGACTAGCTCTATGACCCCACCTATGGGAGGGTCAAGGGAGGGGGTGGCTACACCCACTTCCCTTTGTCCAGTTTCGCGCCAGAGCAGGGGCAGGTAGCCCCTGAGCTGGTTTGAACTGGCATATGCACAGAGGAGCCTTCTGCTCCCCCAGTGCAGGACTTCAAAGCACTCTAAGAGTGCACCCACCCAGCCCCAATACACTAAACCCTGTCTGGAAGGTGGTTACACCTCCCTGTGACAGGATGCCTATTGTTGGGCTTCCTCCACTGCGAGTTTCGGTCATCAGCAGGAGGGCAGCCCAGTGTCTGTGACTGGTGGCATCCATTTTGTGATGCCAGGGCTCTTTAGGATTCTACCGCGTTTCCACAGCAGGTACATGTCTTATCCCTCTAGAAGGGTGGAATGCTACCCCCGCCGCCAAGATTGGCGGGGGGTAGTATTCCAAGATGTTTGACACCAAACACGACATGTTTTGATGCAGCCATTCCAAAGTTAGCATTTACCGCGAGGATATAATGCACTTAAATAGTATATGGTTTAACCGCATCCACAAACAGCACCAGAGAATGGACTCTGAGAACTGCAGAGGGGCCCTGCTCATGCAGAGGCACCCCCTCACATAGAAGCCAAGCACCCTGCCCTCAGGATTGATAGGGCCTGCCTTAGGGGTGACTGATAGGTTTATATGTGTGTGCAGGAGAGATATAGGAAACCTATATCTCAGTGAGGGGTGCTAGCACCACCTCACCCAGGCTGCAGTAGCAGGCCTGTGGTGTCAGATTTAGACTGCTTCCCAGGGGTGGCATAACATATGCTGCAGCCCCTGGGAGGCCTGTGAAGTACCTATGCCCTTGGCACCTAAGGTACCATATACTAGGGACTCATAAGGCACCACAGTATCCAATCACTAGTGCACCTAGAGTGCACTCCATGTCGTTTAGAGAGAACAGAGAGGCTGGGGCCCTGATTGGCAGGGACCCAGCCAGACTATAGCCAGAAACCAGTGCTAACATCAGAAAAAAAGTGGGGGCAACATAAGAGGCAGATCCTACTCTCCTACACAACCCCCCCAAACGTAGGGACACTAAACTAACCTTGACCAGTTGAGTCTTCGTGTTCAAAGTGGAAATACCTTGAGAGTCCATCTGCATTGGCATGTTGGGTCCCAGGCCTATGTTCCACTGTATAGTCCATCCCCTGTAGGGAAATGGACCACCTCAAAAGTTTTGGGTTTTCACCTTTCATCTGCTTTAGCCATAGGAGGGGCTTGTGGTCAGTCTGAACTATGAAGTGAGTGCCAAACAAGTATGGCCTCAGCTTCTTCAGGGCCCAAACCACAGCAAAGGCCTCCCTCTCTATAGCTGACCAACGTTTCTCTCTAGGGGTCAGCCTTCTGCTAATAAAAGCTACTGGCTGGTCTTGACCTTCATCATTCAGTTGAGACAGTACAGCTCCCACACCCAGCTCAGAAGCATCTGTTTGGACAATGAACTTTTTGGTGTAGTCTGGACTCTGTAAGATGGGGGCAGTGCACATGGCCTGCTTTAGGTCTTCAAATGCCTTTTGACAGCTAGCTGTCCACTGAACCTTTTTTGGCATTTTCTTAGAGGTAAGATCATTCAAGGGGGTCACTATAGATCCATATCCCTTGACAAACCTCCTATAGTACCCAGTCAGGCCTAAGAAGGCTCTCACCTGTGTCTGGGTGGTTGGAGCAACCCATTCCAGTATGGTTTGGATTTTGCTCTGCAAAGGCTGAACCTGGCCTCCACCTACAAGGTGGCCCAGGTACACAACCTGACTCTGCCCTATCTGGCACTTGGTGGCCTTGATAGTGAGGCCTGCTTTCTGCAGGGCCTCCAAAACATTTCTGAGGTGGACCAGGTGATCCTGCCAGGAGGAACTAAAGACAGCAATATCATCTAGATAAGCTGAGCAATAAGTTTCCATCCCTGCCAGAACTTTATTCACCAACCTCTGAAAAGTGGCAGGTGCATTTTTCAATCCAAAGGGCATCACCACAAAGTGGTAGTGCCCACCAGGGGTCGAAAATGCTGTTTTGGCTTTTGCATCATCAGCTAATCTGATTTGCCAGTAGCCAGCTGTTAGGTCAAATGTGCTTAGATACTTGGCTGAGGCCAAAGTATCAATCAGCTCATCTGCCCTTGGTATGGGATAGGCATCAGTCCTAGTGACTGCATTGAGGCCTCTGTAGTCTACACAAAACCTCATTTCTTTCTTACCACCCTGGGTATGAGGCTTGGGTACCAGGACTACTGGGCTAGCCCAAGGGCTATCTGAAGGCTCAATCACGCCTAACTCCAACATTTTCTGGACTTCAGTCCTGATACAGTCCCTGACATGGTCAGGTTGCCTGTAGATTTTATTCTTGACAGGCAGACTGTCCCCAGTGTCCACCTCATGGGTGCACCAGGTAGTCTGACTAGGGGTCAGGCTAAACATATGTCTAAACTGTTGCAGAACTTGTCTGCACTCAGTTTGCTGATGGTCAGTGAGGCTGCTTGCCAAAGCAACACCATCTACTGACCCATCATCAGGGTTCTGAGAGAGCAGGTCAGGGAGAGGGTCACTCTCCTCCTCCTGGTCCTCATCAGTTGCCATGAGCAAGCCCATGTCAGCCCTGTCAACATATGGCTTTAATCTGTTGACATGAAGCACCCTTAGGGGGCTCCTGGGAGTTCCAAGATTCACCAGATAGGTGACTTCTCCCTTCTGTTCAACTATTGTATGGGGGCCACTCCATTTGTCCTGGAGGGCTGCTGGGGCCACAGGCTCCAACACCCACACTTTCTGTCCTGGCTGGTATACAGTCAGCACAGCCTTTGGTCATGCCAAGCTTTTTGCAATTCTTGGCTGGCCTCCAGGTTTTTGGTTGCCTTTTTCATGTACTCTGCCATCCGGGAGCGGAGACCAAGTACATAGTCCATCACATCTTGTTTGGGGGGCTTGAGAGGTAACTCCCAGCCCTCTTTTACCAAACATAGTGGACCTCTCACAGGATGCCCAAACAGAAGCTCAAATGGGCTGTAGCCAACCCCCTTCTGTGGAACCTCTCTGTATGCAAACAAAAGGCAAGGAAGAAGAAGGTCCCATTTCCGCCTAAGCTTCTCTGGGAGTCCCTTAATCATTCCTTTCAAGGTCTTGTTGAAGCGTTCAACTAAACCATTGCATTGTGGGTGATAGGGGGTGGTGAACTTATAAGTTACACCACACTCCTTCCACATTGCTTTCAGATATCCTGACATGAAGTTGGTACCTCTGTCAGAAATGACCTCCTTTGGAAAACCCACTCTGGAGAAAACTCCAATGAGGGCTCTTGCCACCACAGGTGCTGTGGTGGTCCTCAGGGGAATTGCCTCTGGGTACCTGGTGGCATGATCCACTACCACCAGGATAAATCTGTGCCCAGATGCAGTCTGAGGGTCAAGGGGACCAACAATGTCAATCCCTACCCTTTCAAAGGGTACCCCCACCACAGGTAGTGGTATCAGGGGGGCCTTTGTTGTGCCACCTGCCTTACCACTGGCTTGGCAAGTGACACAGGAGCGACAAAACTCCTTTGTGTCCTCTGACATATGTGGCCAATGAAAATGTGGAACAAGCCTGTCCCAGGTCTTGTTTTGGCCCAAGTGTCCTGCCAAAGGGATATCATGTGCTAAGGTCAAGAGGAACCCCCTAAACTTCTGAGGTATTACCAACCTCCTGGTGGCTCCAGGGGCTGGGTCTCTACCCTCAGAATATAGGAGTCCCTCATCCCAATAAACTTTATGGGACCCACTAGCACTCCCAGCAGCCTCAGCAGCAGCCTGCTGTCTGAGGGGTTCAAGAGAGGGGCAGCACTGTTGCTCCTTGCTCAGATCTTCCCTGGAAGGGCCCCCTGCCCCCAAGAACTCAACCTGGTCAGGTTCAAGTCCCTCTGGGGCAGTTCCTTCTTCAGGTTCTGCTTCACCTCCCTCTGGAAGTGAATCCTTGATCTGAGACAGAGGGGAAGGCACTGCCTTAACCCTACTGCTCCTCCTCTTGGGAAGCATCTGGTCCATTGTTCCAGGATCCAGAGCTGGTTCAGTGTCATGCATTCTTGCTTGTGACCTGGTCACAGCAAATACCTCTGCAGGGATGCCCAACATCTCAGCATGAGTCCATAACTCTACTTCAGACCAGGCTGAAGTCTCTAGATCATTGCCCAATAGACATTCTACAGGGAGGTCTGCACTGACTACAACCTTCTTGAGGCCAGTTACCCCTCCCCAGGAGAAATTCACAACTGCCAGACTATGGTTGGTCTGGACATTGCTTGCATTGGTCACCTGGTACATTTCACCCAGGATGATCTGTCCAGGGTCCACTAGGTCCTCTGCCACCATGGTGACACTAGCACCTGTGTCCCTAAATGCCAAAGCCTGTTTGCCATTTATCAAAGGCTGCTGTTTGTACTTGCCCAGATTACTGGGGCTTACTAGGAAGGACATATCAATGTTTCCCTCACAAATCAGCATTGCCTGAGTGGTCACTCTGACTAGGTCAGAATCCACTTCAGAACCCAGGGTCAACCCTACTACACCCTTATTCTGAGTACCACCTCCACCAGTAGCTGAGCTAGGGGGCACAGTTGCCTTAGGGGCAGGAGTGGTGGTGGTTTGGTCTTTGGACTTGGTACAATCAGAAGTCCAGTGCCCTTTCTGTTTACAGAATTTGCACCAGGGCTTCTTTTGGCCTTTTCCCTTGTTGGACTGTGACTCCCCACCAGATGCAGATTTTTGGGGCCCTTGTGAAGACTTCTGGTCTTTTGACTTATCCCCACCTTTCTCAGAGCCTTTAGGATCTTGCTTCTTAGTGTCACCCCCTTGGTTCTGGGTTTTCTGCCTCACCCTGGTTCTGACCCATTTGTCTGCCTTCTTTCCCAATTCTTGGGGAGAGGTCAGATCAGAGTCCACCAGGTACTGATGCAACAACTGGTTCTGGCAATTATTTAGGATCTGTTCTCTCATCATCAGATTATACAATCCCTTGAAATCAGTAACCCTACTGCCAACCAGCCAACCCTCTAGAGCCTTGGTTGCACAATCAACAAAGTCAGTCCAGTCCTGAGTCTGTGCCTTCTGGGTATCTCTGAACTTTAACCTGTACTGCTCAGTGGTTAAGCCAAACCCATCTATCAGTGCACTCTTCAGGACCTCATAATCATCAGCATCCTCCTCTCTAACAGTGAGGAGCTTGTCTCTTCCTTTATCTGAAAAGGAGAGCCACAAGATTGCTGCCCACTGCTTTTGGGGGACCTGCTGTACTCTACAGGCCCTCTCCATAGCAGTTATCCACTTGTGGATATCATCCCCACTCTGGTAGGGAGGAACAACCTTGCTCAGGTTCCTATGGTCAGGAATATATTCTCTGCCTCTAGGGACACTGTTGCTGCCACCAGGGGGTTCTAACCCCTCTTTTCTAGAAGCTCTCTGGATCTCCAGGGCTTCCTATCCAGTGCCAACTGCTTGGTTCTGAGGGCCACTCTGGCTTCCTCATACTGGAGCAGTTTGCACCTTCTCTCAGAGGAGGTCTCTCTTAAGGAAAAGTATGAGCTCCTCTGCTGGACAAATTCTCTGCCAGAGTGATAAGAGTGGTCAGATTCCCTGGAAGGGGATCTGTGCCTCTCCTCCTCTCTGTCAGTTCTCTTAGGGAGAATTCCTCTGTCCTTTTCAGGCCCCTTGGAGCCTGGCCCTTCAATCACAGAGTCTTGGTCATTCTGATTTTCATCATCTGACCCAGATACTATGACTGACCCACCCACTGATTCAAACCCTTTAGCTCCTAGAGCCAATCTAAGGTCATCTGCTGTCAGCAGATCTATCAGGTGCAGTGTTGAGGGACTCTGTCCTAGTCCTCAGGTGTCTGTCAACACACATGGCTCTCAAGTCAGAGAAAGCCATGTCCTTATACTGAGGCTGAGTGGATCCACTGGGTCCACCCTTTAAGGACATTCTAGTGTTGTGCAGTGTTGTACTACCTACACTAGTTTGTGGCCTACTGATCCTAGCTTGAGCTGTGGAAAGGGTGTGCTATCCCTTGGCACACAGCTCTAAGTTCAGTAGAACTTATTGATACTAAGCTTGACTTTATATGTACCTTGAGTACCTATAATGGTTTTCAGTTAGTAATTCAAATAGAGATTTTCTGGTAAAACAATGGCAAGCTGGAATCCCACACGCTGCCCACCAATGTGAGAAGTTGGCCTGGTATATGCTGTTCACTAATTAAAGTGGACACCTTGCACCAGGGCAAATCGACTCTTATGGTAGATAGGTTTAAGACAACCTTTTAAAGAAAGCTATCCTAGTGGTAGCTGTGGAGAGCAGCCTTCAGGCTAAGTCTCGGAGGAATGTAAAGCAGCTTGTTTTACCATATAATCTCTTGAATCACCAAATGAAAAGACACCACACAGGTATATATATCAAATATATATGTATTTATTTCTAAATAACTCTCTACTAATCTCTTTATGAGATTAGAAGACAAACATATGCACAAATCAACGTTTCACAATAAGTTAAGCACAAAATATGGCTGGGGCCCTAGGGGCGTACCAGACCATATACTAAGTAAGAGACTTAGAAACAACGACTTGCAAGGAGACAAGGCCTAGGGCCTTCAGAAGTGCTGGGGCCTCACGAAACCACCCAAGGCAGGTAAGTAAAGGACCCACGGGGGACGCGTGCAGTGTGGATACACAGGCGCGAATCGCCGTTAACTTCAATGGGGCAAGTCGCGGTTGGAAATAAAGAGTTTTAGGATACTTCGGGAGAACCTACAAGCAAGTCACTTACAGGGTAAGTAGTTCTAGGGCCCACACCCACAGGAGCACCGTAGTGCTGGAGTTACCTCACCCAGGGAAGCCGGGTGCACAGGTGTCCTTTGGTGTCGGGTCGCGGCGTCGTTTTCAATGGCGAACAAAGAAGACTTGCTGCTTGCGGGAGCTGAAGAAGTGTCCGGTGGAATCCAAGCCTGGATTCTGAAGAAGGATGACCTGAAAGCAGAGGGGACAGTGTTCAAAGTCACTTGGCAGTGACCCGGGGCAAGGAAGATGGATGCCCACCGTCGTCGGTCGCTTCAGGTCGGTTGCGGGTGCCTTGACTCTTCAGCCACGTGGTCCAGGAGGTGTCGACGACGACCAGGAGCTGGATTCGGTGTGTCCCTCGACGTCTGCAGCTGACTGCGGTGTCGGCAACTCGATCGGAGCCAACAAGCCTTGGCAGCCGCAAGTCTCGGGGAGATGAAGAAAAGTCGATGGCGCAGACCAGCAAGGTCTGAGGGACTCACCCAGCGAGGGTAAGTCAGGGCAGGCCTGGAGCAACCAGGGAGCCCTTTGGTTTCTTTAAGAAGTCTTCTGGGGACCCACAAGCCAGCGGGCAAGGGATCGCGAAGACACCTCGGGCGGAATCACTCAACAGGGGCCCACGGTCACTCGGGACGGTGTAGGCCTCTGATCTTCGGAGGGATTCCTGCTGGAGGTCGGGACCACACGTGGTCCAAAGCACAAGTTCGTAGAACGTTGTGAAGGGGTTGCACTCGACAATAGTGCACGGTACCCAGGGGTCGCGGTTCCTCGTTACTCGTGGGGTCCACTTGCCTCAGCTTCGCTGGGGACTCACGATGGCCTGGGAGAGGTCAGGAAATCCACTTCTTGGGCTGCAGGGACTTCGGACTCCGGCGGGAGCGGCGTAGTTTGCGACCGTCGTTGTCGTTTTTGGTGCCTGCCAAGCAGGGGAGTCACTCCTTGACTCCAAGGGAGATTCTTCTGTCTTCCAAAGGTAGTGGAACGTCGAAGGGCCAGGATTCTTCTGTAGAGCGTCGTCCAGGGGTTATCTGCTTTGCAATGGCAAGGTTCCCCCTCTTATACTAAAAAGAGGGGATGGACTAGCTCTATGACCCCACCTATGGGAGGGTCAAGGGAGGGGGTGGCTACACCCACTTCCCTTTGTCCAGTTTCGCGCCAGAGCAGGGGCAGGTAGCCCCTGAGCTGGTTTGAACTGGCATATGCACAGAGGAGCCTTCTGCTCCCCCAGTGCAGGACTTCAAAGCACTCTAAGAGTGCACCCACCCAGCCCCAATACACTAAACCCTGTCTGGAAGGTGGTTACACCTCCCTGTGACAGGATGCCTATTGTTGGGCTTCCTCCACTGCGAGTTTCGGTCATCAGCAGGAGGGCAGCCCAGTGTCTGTGACTGGTGGCATCCATTTTGTGATGCCAGGGCTCTTTAGGATTCTACCGCGTTTCCACAGCAGGTACATGTCTTATCCCTCTAGAAGGGTGGAATGCTACCCCCGCCGCCAAGATTGGCGGGGGGTAGTATTCCAAGATGTTTGACACCAAACACGACATGTTTTGATGCAGCCATTCCAAAGTTAGCATTTACCGCGAGGATATAATGCACTTAAATAGTATATGGTTTAACCGCATCCACAAACAGCACCAGAGAATGGACTCTGAGAACTGCAGAGGGGCCCTGCTCATGCAGAGGCACCCCCTCACATAGAAGCCAAGCACCCTGCCCTCAGGATTGATAGGGCCTGCCTTAGGGGTGACTGATAGGTTTATATGTGTGTGCAGGAGAGATATAGGAAACCTATATCTCAGTGAGGGGTGCTAGCACCACCTCACCCAGGCTGCAGTAGCAGGCCTGTGGTGTCAGATTTAGACTGCTTCCCAGGGGTGGCATAACACATGCTGCAGCCCCTGGTAGGCCTGTGAAGTACCTATGCCCTTGGCACCTAAGGTACCATATACTAGGGACTCATAAGGCACCACAGTATCCAATCACTAGTGCACCTAGAGTGCACTCCATGTCGTTTAGAGAGAACAGAGAGGCTGGGGCCCTGATTGGCAGGGACCCAGCCAGACTATAGCCAGAAACCAGTGCTAACATCAGAAAAAAAGTGGGGGCAACATAAGAGGCAGATCCTACTCTCCTACACAACCCCCCCAAACGTAGGGACACTAAACTAACCTTGACCAGTTGAGTCTTCGTGTTCAAAGTGGAAATACCTTGAGAGTCCATCTGCATTGGCATGTTGGGTCCCAGGCCTATGTTCCACTGTATAGTCCATCCCCTGTAGGGAAATGGACCACCTCAAAAGTTTTGGGTTTTCACCTTTCATCTGCTTTAGCCATAGGAGGGGCTTGTGGTCAGTCTGAACTATGAAGTGAGTACCAAACAAGTATGGCCTCAGCTTCTTCAGGGCCCATACCACAGCAAAGGCCTCCCTCTCTATAGCTGACCAACGTTTCTCTCTAGGGGTCAGCCTTCTGCTAATAAAAGCTACTGGCTGGTCTTGACCTTCATCATTCAGTTGAGACAGTACAGCTCCCACACCCAGCTCAGAAGCATCTGTTTGGACAATGAACTTTTTGGTGTAGTCTGGACTCTGTAAGATGGGGGCAGTGCACATGGCCTGCTTTAGGTCTTCAAATGCCTTTTGACAGCTAGCTGTCCACTGAACCTTTTTTGGCATTTTCTTAGAGGTAAGATCATTCAAGGGGGTCACTATAGATCCATATCCCTTGACAAACCTCCTATAGTACCCAGTCAGGCCTAAGAAGGCTCTCACCTGTGTCTGGGTGGTTGGAGCAACCCATTCCAGTATGGTTTGGATTTTGCTCTGCAAAGGCTGAACCTGGCCTCCACCTACAAGGTGGCCCAGGTACACAACCTGACTCTGCCCTATCTGGCACTTGGTGGCCTTGATAGTGAGGCCTGCTTTCTGCAGGGCCTCCAAAACATTTCTGAGGTGGACCAGGTGATCCTGCCAGGAGGAACTAAAGACAGCAATATCATCTAGATAAGCTGAGCAATAAGTTTCCATCCCTGCCAGAACTTTATTCACCAACCTCTGAAAAGTGGCAGGTGCATTTTTCAATCCAAAGGGCATCACCACAAAGTGGTAGTGCCCACCAGGGGTCGAAAATGCTGTTTTGGCTTTTGCATCATCAGCTAATCTGATTTGCCAGTAGCCAGCTGTTAGGTCAAATGTGCTTAGATACTTGGCTGAGGCCAAAGTATCAATCAGCTCATCTGCCCTTGGTATGGGATAGGCATCAGTCCTAGTGACTGCATTGAGGCCTCTGTAGTCTACACAAAACCTCATTTCTTTCTTACCACCCTGGGTATGAGGCTTGGGTACCAGGACTACTGGGCTAGCCCAAGGGCTATCTGAAGGCTCAATCACGCCTAACTCCAACATTTTCTGGACTTCAGTCCTGATACAGTCCCTGACATGGTCAGGTTGCCTGTAGATTTTATTCTTGACAGGCAGACTGTCCCCAGTGTCCACCTCATGGGTGCACCAGGTAGTCTGACTAGGGGTCAGGCTAAACATATGTCTAAACTGTTGCAGAACTTGTCTGCACTCAGTTTGCTGATGGTCAGTGAGGCTGCTTGCCAAAGCAACACCATCTACTGACCCATCATCAGGGTTCTGAGAGAGCAGGTCAGGGAGAGGGTCACTCTCCTCCTCCTGGTCCTCATCAGTTGCCATGAGCAAGCCCATGTCAGCCCTGTCAACATATGGCTTTAATCTGTTGACATGAAGCACCCTTAGGGGGCTCCTGGGAGTTCCAAGATTCACCAGATAGGTGACTTCTCCCTTCTGTTCAACTATTGTATGGGGGCCACTCCACTTGTCCTGGAGGGCTGCTGGGGCCACAGGCTCCAACACCCACACTTTCTGTCCTGGCTGGTATACAGTCAGCACAGCCTTTTGGTCATGCCAAGCTTTTTGCAATTCTTGGCTGGCCTCCAGGTTTTTGGTTGCCTTTTTCATGTACTCTGCCATCCGGGAGCGGAGACCAAGTACATAGTCCATCACATCTTGTTTGGGGGGCTTGAGAGGTAACTCCCAGCCCTCTTTTACCAAACATAGTGGACCTCTCACAGGATGCCCAAACAGAAGCTCAAATGGGCTGTAGCCAACCCCCTTCTGTGGAACCTCTCTGTATGCAAACAAAAGGCAAGGAAGAAGAAGGTCCCATTTCCGCCTAAGCTTCTCTGGGAGTCCCTTAATCATTCCTTTCAAGGTCTTGTTGAAGCGTTCAACTAAACCATTGCATTGTGGGTGATAGGGGGTGGTGAACTTATAAGTTACACCACACTCCTTCCACATTGCTTTCAGATATCCTGACATGAAGTTGGTACCTCTGTCAGAAATGACCTCCTTTGGAAAACCCACTCTGGAGAAAACTCCAATGAGGGCTCTTGCCACCACAGGTGCTGTGGTGGTCCTCAGGGGAATTGCCTCTGGGTACCTGGTGGCATGATCCACTACCACCAGGATAAATCTGTGCCCAGATGCAGTCTGAGGGTCAAGGGGACCAACAATGTCAATCCCTACCCTTTCAAAGGGTACCCCCACCACAGGTAGTGGTATCAGGGGGCCTTTGTTGTGCCACCTGCCTTACCACTGGCTTGGCAAGTGACACAGGAGCGACAAAACTCCTTTGTGTCCTCTGACATATGTGGCCAATGAAAATGTGGAACAAGCCTGTCCCAGGTCTTGTTTTGGCCCAAGTGTCCTGCCAAAGGGATATCATGTGCTAAGGTCAAGAGGAACCCCCTAAACTTCTGAGGTATTACCAACCTCCTGGTGGCTCCAGGGGCTGGGTCTCTACCCTCAGAATATAGGAGTCCCTCATCCCAATAAACTTTATGGGACCCACTAGCACTCCCAGCAGCCTCAGCAGCAGCCTGCTGTCTGAGGGGTTCAAGAGAGGGGCAGCACTGTTGCTCCTTGCTCAGATCTTCCCTGGAAGGGCCCCCTGCCCCCAAGAACTCAACCTGGTCAGGTTCAAGTCCCTCTGGGGCAGTTCCTTCTTCAGGTTCTGCTTCACCTCCCTCTGGAAGTGAATCCTTGATCTGAGACAGAGGGGAAGGCACTGCCTTAACCCTACTGCTCCTCCTCTTGGGAAGCATCTGGTCCATTGTTCCAGGATCCAGAGCTGGTTCAGTGTCATGCATTCTTGCTTGTGACCTGGTCACAGCAAATACCTCTGCAGGGATGCCCAACATCTCAGCATGAGTCCATAACTCTACTTCAGACCAGGCTGAAGTCTCTAGATCATTGCCCAATAGACATTCTACAGGGAGGTCTGCACTGACTACAACCTTCTTGAGGCCAGTTACCCCTCCCCAGGAGAAATTCACAACTGCCAGACTATGGTTGGTCTGGACATTGCTTGCATTGGTCACCTGGTACATTTCACCCAGGATGATCTGTCCAGGGTCCACTAGGTCCTCTGCCACCATGGTGACACTAGCACCTGTGTCCCTAAATGCCAAAGCCTGTTTGCCATTTATCAAAGGCTGCTGTTTGTACTTGCCCAGATTACTGGGGCTTACTAGGAAGGACATATCAATGTTTCCCTCACAAATCAGCATTGCCTGAGTGGTCACTCTGACTAGGTCAGAATCCACTTCAGAACCCAGGGTCAACCCTACTACACCCTTATTCTGAGTACCACCTCCACCAGTAGCTGAGCTAGGGGGCACAGTTGCCTTAGGGGCAGGAGTGGTGGTGGTTTGGTCTTTGGACTTGGTACAATCAGAAGTCCAGTGCCCTTTCTGTTTACAGAATTTGCACCAGGGCTTCTTTTGGCCTTTTCCCTTGTTGGACTGTGACTCCCCACCAGATGCAGATTTTTGGGGCCCTTGTGAAGACTTCTGGTCTTTTGACTTATCCCCACCTTTCTCAGAGCCTTTAGGATCTTGCTTCTTAGTGTCACCCCCTTGGTTCTGGGTTTTCTGCCTCACCCTGGTTCTGACCCATTTGTCTGCCTTCTTTCCCAATTCTTGGGGAGAGGTCAGATCAGAGTCCACCAGGTACTGATGCAACAACTGGTTCTGGCAATTATTTAGGATCTGTTCTCTCATCATCAGATTATACAATCCCTTGAAATCAGTAACCCTACTGCCAACCAGCCAACCCTCTAGAGCCTTGGTTGCACAATCAACAAAGTCAGTCCAGTCCTGAGTCTGTGCCTTCTGGGTATCTCTGAACTTTAACCTGTACTGCTCAGTGGTTAAGCCAAACCCATCTATCAGTGCACTCTTCAGGACCTCATAATCATCAGCATCCTCCTCTCTAACAGTGAGGAGCTTGTCTCTTCCTTTATCTGAAAAGGAGAGCCACAAGATTGCTGCCCACTGCTTTTGGGGGACCTGCTGTACTCTACAGGCCCTCTCCATAGCAGTTATCCACTTGTGGATATCATCCCCACTCTGGTAGGGAGGAACAACCTTGCTCAGGTTCCTATGGTCAGGAATATATTCTCTGCCTCTAGGGACACTGTTGCTGCCACCAGGGGGTTCTAACCCCTCTTTTCTAGAAGCTCTCTGGATCTCCAGGGCTTCCCTATCCAGTGCCAACTGCTTGGTTCTGAGGGCCACTCTGGCTTCCTCATACTGGAGCAGTTTGCACCTTCTCTCAGAGGAGGTCTCTCTTAAGGAAAAGTATGAGCTCCTCTGCTGGACAAATTCTCTGCCAGAGTGATAAGAGTGGTCAGATTCCCTGGAAGGGGATCTGTGCCTCTCCTCCTCTCTGTCAGTTCTCTTAGGGAGAATTCCTCTGTCCTTTTCAGGCCCCTTGGAGCCTGGCCCTTCAATCACAGAGTCTTGGTCATTCTGATTTTCATCATCTGACCCAGATACTATGACTGACCCACCCACTGATTCAAACCCTTTAGCTCCTAGAGCCAATCTAAGGTCATCTGCTGTCAGCAGATCTATCAGGTGGAGTGTTGAGGGACTCTGTCCTATCCTCAGGTGTCTGTCAACACACATGGCTCTCAAGTCAGAGAAAGCCATGTCCTTATACTGAGGCTGAGTGGATCCACTGGGTCCACCCTTTAAGGACATTCTAGTGTTGTGCAGTGTTGTACTACCTACACTAGTTTGTGGCCTACTGATCCTAGCTTGAGCTGTGGAAAGGGTGTGCTATCCCTTGGCACACAGCTCTAAGTTCAGTAGAACTTATTGATACTAAGCTTGACTTTATATGTACCTTGAGTACCTATAATGGTTTTCAGTTAGTAATTCAAATAGAGATTTTCTGGTAAAACAATGGCAAGCTGGAATCCCACACGCTGCCCACCAATGTGAGAAGTTGGCCTGGTATATGCTGTTCACTAATTAAAGTGGACACCTTGCACCAGGGCAAATCGACTCTTATGGTAGATAGGTTTAAGACAACCTTTTAAAGAAAGCTATCCTAGTGGTAGCTGTGGAGAGCAGCCTTCAGGCTAAGTCTCGGAGGAATGTAAAGCAGCTTGTTTTACCATATAATCTCTTGAATCACCAAATGAAAAGACACCACACAGGTATATATATCAAATATATATGTATTTATTTCTAAATAACTCTCTACTAATCTCTTTATGAGATTAGAAGACAAACATATGCACAAATCAACGTTTCACAATAAGTTAAGCACAAAATATGGCTGGGGCCCTAGGGGCGTACCAGACCATATACTAAGTAAGAGACTTAGAAACAACGACTTGCAAGGAGACAAGGCCTAGGGCCTTCAGAAGTGCTGGGGCCTCACGAAACCACCCAAGGCAGGTAAGTAAAGGACCCACGGGGGACGCGTGCAGTGTGGATACACAGGCGCGAATCGCCGTTAACTTCAATGGGGCAAGTCGCGGTTGGAAATAAAGAGTTTTAGGATACTTCGGGAGAACCTACAAGCAAGTCACTTACAGGGTAAGTAGTTCTAGGGCCCACACCCACAGGAGCACCGTAGTGCTGGAGTTACCTCACCCAGGGAAGCCGGGTGCACAGGTGTCCTTTGGTGTCGGGTCGCGGCGTCGTTTTCAATGGCGAACAAAGAAGACTTGCTGCTTGCGGGAGCTGAAGAAGTGTCCGGTGGAATCCAAGCCTGGATTCTGAAGAAGGATGACCTGAAAGCAGAGGGGACAGTGTTCAAAGTCACTTGGCAGTGACCCGGGGCAAGGAAGATGGATGCCCACCGTCGTCGGTCGCTTCAGGTCGGTTGCGGGTGCCTTGACTCTTCAGCCACGTGGTCCAGGAGGCGTCGACGACGACCAGGAGCTGGATTCGGTGTGTCCCTCGACGTCTGCAGCTGACTGCGGTGTCGGCAACTCGATCGGAGCCAACAAGCCTTGGCAGCCGCAAGTCTCGGGGAGATGAAGAAAAGTCGATGGCGCAGACCAGCAAGGTCTGAGGGACTCACCCAGCGAGGGTAAGTCAGGGCAGGCCTGGAGCAACCAGGGGAGCCCTTTGGTTTCTTTAAGAAGTCTTCTGGGGACCCACAAGCCAGCGGGCAAGGGATCGCGAAGACACCTCGGGCGGAATCACTCAACAGGGGCCCACGGTCACTCGGGACGGTGTAGGCCTCTGATCTTCGGAGGGATTCCTGCTGGAGGTCGGGACCACACGTGGTCCAAAGCACAAGTTCGTAGAACGTTGTGAAGGGGTTGCACTCGACAATAGTGCACGGTACCCAGGGGTCGCGGTTCCTCGTTACTCGTGGGGTCCACTTGCCTCAGCTTCGCTGGGGACTCACGATGGCCTGGGAGAGGTCAGGAAATCCACTTCTTGGGCTGCAGGGACTTCGGACTCCGGCGGGAGCGGCGTAGTTTGCGACCGTCGTTGTCGTTTTTGGTGCCTGCCAAGCAGGGGAGTCACTCCTTGACTCCAAGGGAGATTCTTCTGTCTTCCAAAGGTAGTGGAACGTCGAAGGGCCAGGATTCTTCTGTAGAGCGTCGTCCAGGGGTTATCTGCTTTGCAATGGCAAGGTTCCCCCTCTTATACTAAAAAGAGGGGATGGACTAGCTCTATGACCCCACCTATGGGAGGGTCAAGGGAGGGGGTGGCTACACCCACTTCCCTTTGTCCAGTTTCGCGCCAGAGCAGGGGCAGGTAGCCCCTGAGCTGGTTTGAACTGGCATATGCACAGAGGAGCCTTCTGCTCCCCCAGTGCAGGACTTCAAAGCACTCTAAGAGTGCACCCACCCAGCCCCAATACACTAAACCCTGTCTGGAAGGTGGTTACACCTCCCTGTGACAGGATGCCTATTGTTGGGCTTCCTCCACTGCGAGTTTCGGTCATCAGCAGGAGGGCAGCCCAGTGTCTGTGACTGGTGGCATCCATTTTGTGATGCCAGGGCTCTTTAGGATTCTACCGCGTTTCCACAGCAGGTACATGTCTTATCCCTCTAGAAGGGTGGAATGCTACCCCCGCCGCCAAGATTGGCGGGGGGTAGTATTCCAAGATGTTTGACACCAAACACGACATGTTTTGATGCAGCCATTCCAAAGTTAGCATTTACCGCGAGGATATAATGCACTTAAATAGTATATGGTTTAACCGCATCCACAAACAGCACCAGAGAATGGACTCTGAGAACTGCAGAGGGGCCCTGCTCATGCAGAGGCACCCCCTCACATAGAAGCCAAGCACCCTGCCCTCAGGATTGATAGGGCCTGCCTTAGGGGTGACTGATAGGTTTATATGTGTGTGCAGGAGAGATATAGGAAACCTATATCTCAGTGAGGGGTGCTAGCACCACCTCACCCAGGCTGCAGTAGCAGGCCTGTGGTGTCAGATTTAGACTGCTTCCCAGGGGTGGCATAACACATGCTGCAGCCCCTGGTAGGCCTGTGAAGTACCTATGCCCTTGGCACCTAAGGTACCATATACTAGGGACTCATAAGGCACCACAGTATCCAATCACTAGTGCACCTAGAGTGCACTCCATGTCGTTTAGAGAGAACAGAGAGGCTGGGGCCCTGATTGGCAGGGACCCAGCCAGACTATAGCCAGAAACCAGTGCTAACATCAGAAAAAAAGTGGGGGCAACATAAGCGGCAGATCCTACTCTCCTACACAACCCCCCCCCAAACGTAGGGACACTAAACTACCCTTGACCAGTTGAGTCTTCGTGTTCAAAGTGGAAATACCTTGAGAGTCCATCTGCATTGGCATGTTGGGTCCCAGGCCTATGTTCCACTGTATAGTCCATCCCCTGTAGGGAAATGGACCACCTCAAAAGTTTTGGGTTTTCACCTTTCATCTGCTTTAGCCATAGGAGGGGCTTGTGGTCAGTCTGAACTATGAAGTGAGTACCAAACAAGTATGGCCTCAGCTTCTTCAGGGCCCATACCACAGCAAAGGCCTCCCTCTCTATAGCTGACCAACGTTTCTCTCTAGGGGTCAGCCTTCTGCTAATAAAAGCTACTGGCTGGTCTTGACCTTCATCATTCAGTTGAGACAGTACAGCTCCCACACCCAGCTCAGAAGCATCTGTTTGGACAATGAACTTTTTGGTGTAGTCTGGACTCTGTAAGATGGGGGCAGTGCACATGGCCTGCTTTAGGTCTTCAAATGCCTTTTGACAGCTAGCTGTCCACTGAACCTTTTTTGGCATTTTCTTAGAGGTAAGATCATTCAAGGGGGTCACTATAGATCCATATCCCTTGACAAACCTCCTATAGTACCCAGTCAGGCCTAAGAAGGCTCTCACCTGTGTCTGGGTGGTTGGAGCAACCCATTCCAGTATGGTTTGGATTTTGCTCTGCAAAGGCTGAACCTGGCCTCCACCTACAAGGTGGCCCAGGTACACAACCTGACTCTGCCCTATCTGGCACTTGGTGGCCTTGATAGTGAGGCCTGCTTTCTGCAGGGCCTCCAAAACATTTCTGAGGTGGACCAGGTGATCCTGCCAGGAGGAACTAAAGACAGCAATATCATCTAGATAAGCTGAGCAATAAGTTTCCATCCCTGCCAGAACTTTATTCACCAACCTCTGAAAAGTGGCAGGTGCATTTTTCAATCCAAAGGGCATCACCACAAAGTGGTAGTGCCCACCAGGGGTCGAAAATGCTGTTTTGGCTTTTGCATCATCAGCTAATCTGATTTGCCAGTAGCCAGCTGTTAGGTCAAATGTGCTTAGATACTTGGCTGAGGCCAAAGTATCAATCAGCTCATCTGCCCTTGGTATGGGATAGGCATCAGTCCTAGTGACTGCATTGAGGCCTCTGTAGTCTACACAAAACCTCATTTCTTTCTTACCACCCTGGGTATGAGGTTTGGGTACCAGGACTACTGGGCTAGCCCAAGGGCTATCTGAAGGCTCAATCACGCCTAACTCCAACATTTTCTGGACTTCAGTCCTGATACAGTCCCTGACATGGTCAGGTTGCCTGTAGATTTTATTCTTGACAGGCAGACTGTCCCCAGTGTCCACCTCATGGGTGCACCAGGTAGTCTGACTAGGGGTCAGGCTAAACATATGTCTAAACTGTTGCAGAACTTGTCTGCACTCAGTTTGCTGATGGTCAGTGAGGCTGCTTGCCAAAGCAACACCATCTACTGACCCATCATCAGGGTTCTGAGAGAGCAGGTCAGGGAGAGGGTCACTCTCCTCCTCCTGGTCCTCATCAGTTGCCATGAGCAAGCCCATGTCAGCCCTGTCAACATATGGCTTTAATCTGTTGACATGAAGCACCCTTAGGGGCTCCTGGGAGTTCCAAGATTCACCAGATAGGTGACTTCTCCCTTCTGTTCAACTATTGTATGGGGGCCACTCCACTTGTCCTGGAGGGCTGCTGGGGCCACAGGCTCCAACACCCACACTTTCTGTCCTGGCTGGTATACAGTCAGCACAGCCTTTTGGTCATGCCAAGCTTTTTGCAATTCTTGGCTGGCCTCCAGGTTTTTGGTTGCCTTTTTCATGTACTCTGCCATCCGGGAGCGGAGACCAAGTACATAGTCCATCACATCTTGTTTGGGGGGCTTGAGAGGTAACTCCCAGCCCTCTTTTACCAAACATAGTGGACCTCTCACAGGATGCCCAAACAGAAGCTCAAATGGGCTGTAGCCAACCCCCTTCTGTGGAACCTCTCTGTATGCAAACAAAAGGCAAGGAAGAAGAAGGTCCCATTTCCGCCTAAGCTTCTCTGGGAGTCCCTTAATCATTCCTTTCAAGGTCTTGTTGAAGCGTTCAACTAAACCATTGCATTGTGGGTGATAGGGGGTGGTGAACTTATAAGTTACACCACACTCCTTCCACATTGCTTTCAGATATCCTGACATGAAGTTGGTACCTCTGTCAGAAATGACCTCCTTTGGAAAACCCACTCTGGAGAAAACTCCAATGAGGGCTCTTGCCACCACAGGTGCTGTGGTGGTCCTCAGGGGAATTGCCTCTGGGTACCTGGTGGCATGATCCACTACCACCAGGATAAATCTGTGCCCAGATGCAGTCTGAGGGTCAAGGGGACCAACAATGTCAATCCCTACCCTTTCAAAGGGTACCCCCACCACAGGTAGTGGTATCAGGGGGCCTTTGTTGTGCCACCTGCCTTACCACTGGCTTGGCAAGTGACACAGGAGCGACAAAACTCCTTTGTGTCCTCTGACATATGTGGCCAATGAAAATGTGGAACAAGCCTGTCCCAGGTCTTGTTTTGGCCCAAGTGTCCTGCCAAAGGGATATCATGTGCTAAGGTCAAGAGGAACCCCCTAAACTTCTGAGGTATTACCAACCTCCTGGTGGCTCCAGGGGCTGGGTCTCTACCCTCAGAATATAGGAGTCCCTCATCCCAATAAACTTTATGGGACCCACTAGCACTCCCAGCAGCCTCAGCAGCAGCCTGCTGTCTGAGGGGTTCAAGAGAGGGGCAGCACTGTTGCTCCTTGCTCAGATCTTCCCTGGAAGGGCCCCCTGCCCCCAAGAACTCAACCTGGTCAGGTTCAAGTCCCTCTGGGGCAGTTCCTTCTTCAGGTTCTGCTTCACCTCCCTCTGGAAGTGAATCCTTGATCTGAGACAGAGGGGAAGGCACTGCCTTAACCCTACTGCTCCTCCTCTTGGGAAGCATCTGGTCCATTGTTCCAGGATCCAGAGCTGGTTCAGTGTCATGCATTCTTGCTTGTGACCTGGTCACAGCAAATACCTCTGCAGGGATGCCCAACATCTCAGCATGAGTCCATAACTCTACTTCAGACCAGGCTGAAGTCTCTAGATCATTGCCCAATAGACATTCTACAGGGAGGTCTGCACTGACTACAACCTTCTTGAGGCCAGTTACCCCTCCCCAGGAGAAATTCACAACTGCCAGACTATGGTTGGTCTGGACATTGCTTGCATTGGTCACCTGGTACATTTCACCCAGGATGATCTGTCCAGGGTCCACTAGGTCCTCTGCCACCATGGTGACACTAGCACCTGTGTCCCTAAATGCCAAAGCCTGTTTGCCATTTATCAAAGGCTGCTGTTTGTACTTGCCCAGATTACTGGGGCTTACTAGGAAGGACATATCAATGTTTCCCTCACAAATCAGCATTGCCTGAGTGGTCACTCTGACTAGGTCAGAATCCACTTCAGAACCCAGGGTCAACCCTACTACACCCTTATTCTGAGTACCACCTCCACCAGTAGCTGAGCTAGGGGGCACAGTTGCCTTAGGGGCAGGAGTGGTGGTGGTTTGGTCTTTGGACTTGGTACAATCAGAAGTCCAGTGCCCTTTCTGTTTACAGAATTTGCACCAGGGCTTCTTTTGGCCTTTTCCCTTGTTGGACTGTGACTCCCCACCAGATGCAGATTTTTGGGGCCCTTGTGAAGACTTCTGGTCTTTTGACTTATCCCCACCTTTCTCAGGGCCTTTAGGATCTTGCTTCTTAGTGTCACCCCCTTGGTTCTGGGTTTTCTGCCTCACCCTGGTTCTGACCCATTTGTCTGCCTTCTTTCCCAATTCTTGGGGAGAGGTCAGATCAGAGTCCACCAGGTACTGATGCAACAACTGGTTCTGGCAATTATTTAGGATCTGTTCTCTCATCATCAGATTATACAATCCCTTGAAATCAGTAACCCTACTGCCAACCAGCCAACCCTCTAGAGCCTTGGTTGCACAATCAACAAAGTCAGTCCAGTCCTGAGTCTGTGCCTTCTGGGTATCTCTGAACTTTAACCTGTACTGCTCAGTGGTTAAGCCAAACCCATCTATCAGTGCACTCTTCAGGACCTCATAATCATCAGCATCCTCCTCTCTAACAGTGAGGAGCTTGTCTCTTCCTTTATCTGAAAAGGAGAGCCACAAGATTGCTGCCCACTGCTTTTGGGGGACCTGCTGTACTCTACAGGCCCTCTCCATAGCAGTTATCCACTTGTGGATATCATCCCCACTCTGGTAGGGAGGAACAACCTTGCTCAGGTTCCTATGGTCAGGGACATATTCTCTGCCTCTAGGGACACTGTTGCTGCCACCAGGGGGTTCTAACCCCTCTTTTCTAGAAGCTCTCTGGATCTCCAGGGCTTCCCTATCCAGTGCCAACTGCTTGGTTCTGAGGGCCACTCTGGCTTCCTCATACTGGAGCAGTTTGCACCTTCTCTCAGAGGAGGTCTCTCTTAAGGAAAAGTATGAGCTCCTCTGCTGGACAAATTCTCTGCCAGAGTGATAAGAGTGGTCAGATTCCCTGGAAGGGGATCTGTGCCTCTCCTCCTCTCTGTCAGTTCTCTTAGGGAGAATTCCTCTGTCCTTTTCAGGCCCCTTGGAGCCTGGCCCTTCAATCACAGAGTCTTGGTCATTCTGATTTTCATCATCTGACCCAGATACTATGACTGACCCACCCACTGATTCAAACCCTTTAGCTCCTAGAGCCAATCTAAGGTCATCTGCTGTCAGCAGATCTATCAGGTGGAGTGTTGAGGGACTCTGTCCTATCCTCAGGTGTCTGTCAACACACATGGCTCTCAAGTCAGAGAAAGCCATGTCCTTATACTGAGGCTGAGTGGATCCACTGGGTCCACCCTTTAAGGACATTCTAGTGTTGTGCAGTGTTGTACTACCTACACTAGTTTGTGGCCTACTGATCCTAGCTTGAGCTGTGGAAAGGGTGTGCTATCCCTTGGAACACAGCTCTAAGTTCAGTAGAACTTATTGATACTAAGCTTGACTTTATATGTACCTTGAGTACCTATAATGGTTTTCAGTTAGTAATTCAAATAGAGATTTTCTGGTAAAACAATGGCAAGCTGGAATCCCACACGCTGCCCACCAATGTGAGAAGTTGGCCTGGTATATGCTGTTCACTAATTAAAGTGGACACCTTGCACCAGGGCAAATCGACTCTTATGGTAGATAGGTTTAAGACAACCTTTTAAAGAAAGCTATCCTAGTGGTAGCTGTGGAGAGCAGCCTTCAGGCTAAGTCTCGGAGGAATGTAAAGCAGCTTGTTTTACCATATAATCTCTTGAATCACCAAATGAAAAGACACCACACAGGTATATATATCAAATATATATGTATTTATTTCTAAATAACTCTCTACTAATCTCTTTATGAGATTAGAAGACAAACATATGCACAAATCAACGTTTCACAATAAGTTAAGCACAAAATATGGCTGGGGCCCTAGGGGCGTACCAGACCATATACTAAGTAAGAGACTTAGAAACAACGACTTGCAAGGAGACAAGGCCTAGGGCCTTCAGAAGTGCTGGGGCCTCACAAAACCACCCAAGGCAGGTAAGTAAAGGACCCACGGGGGACGCGTGCAGTGTGGATACACAGGCGCGAATCGCCGTTAACTTCAATGGGGCAAGTCGCGGTTGGAAATAAAGAGTTTTAGGATACTTCGGGAGAACCTACAAGCAAGTCACTTACAGGGTAAGTAGTTCTAGGGCCCACACCCACAGGAGCACCGTAGTGCTGGAGTTACCTCACCCAGGGAAGCCGGGTGCACAGGTGTCCTTTGGTGTCGGGTCGCGGCGTCGTTTTCAATGGCGAACAAAGAAGACTTGCTGCTTGCGGGAGCTGAAGAAGTGTCCGGTGGAATCCAAGCCTGGATTCTGAAGAAGGATGACCTGAAAGCAGAGGGGACAGTGTTCAAAGTCACTTGGCAGTGACCCGGGGCAAGGAAGATGGATGCCCACCGTCGTCGGTCGCTTCAGGTCGGTTGCAGGTGCCTTGACTCTTCAGCCACGTGGTCCAGGAGGCGTCGACGACAACCAGGAGCTGGATTCGGTGTGTCCCTCGACGTCTGCAGCTGACTGCGGTGTCGGCAACTCGATCGGAGCCAACAAGCCTTGGCAGCCGCAAGTCTCGGGGAGATGAAGAAAAGTCGATGGCGCAGACCAGCAAGGTCTGAGGGACTCACCCAGCGAGGGTAAGTCAGGGCAGGCCTGGAGCAACCAGGGGAGCCCTTTGGTTTCTTTAAGAAGTCTTCTGGGGACCCACAAGCCAGCGGGCAAGGGATCGCGAAGACACCTCGGGCGGAATCACTCAACAGGGGCCCACGGTCACTCGGGACGGTGTAGGCCTCTGATCTTCGGAGGGATTCCTGCTGGAGGTCGGGACCACACGTGGTCCAAAGCACAAGATTCGTAGAACGTTGTGAAGGGGTTGCACTCGACAATAGTGCACGGTACCCAGGGGTCGCGGTTCCTCGTTACTCGTGGGGTCCACTTGCCTCAGCTTCGCTGGGGACTCACGATGGCCTGGGAGAGGTCAGGAAATCCACTTCTTGGGCTGCAGGGACTTCGGACTCCGGCGGGAGCGGCGTAGTTTGCGACCGTCGTTGTCGTTTTTGGTGCCTGCCAAGCAGGGGAGTCACTCCTTGACTCCAAGGGAGATTCTTCTGTCTTCCAAAGGTAGTGGAACGTCGAAGGG
Source organism: Calotriton arnoldi (assembly GCA_963921515.1). Lineage (NCBI taxonomy): Eukaryota > Metazoa > Chordata > Amphibia > Caudata > Salamandridae > Calotriton > Calotriton arnoldi. The sequence goes on along the minus strand of CAWUFW010000615.1, from coordinate 2,870,927 downwards.
CCAGGATTCTTCTGTAGAGCGTCGTCCAGGGGTTATCTGCTTTGCAATGGCAAGGTTCCCCCTCTTATACTAAAAAGAGGGGATGGACTAGCTCTATGACCCCACCTATGGGAGGGTCAAGGGAGGGGGTGGCTACACCCACTTCCCTTTGTCCAGTTTCACGCCAGAGCAGGGGCAGGTAGCCCCTGAGCTGGTTTGAACTGGCATATGCACAGAGGAGCCTTCTGCTCCCCCAGTGCAGGACTTCAAAGCACTCTAAGAGTGCACCCACCCAGCCCCAATACACTAAACCCTGTCTGGGAGGTGGTTACACCTCCCTGTGACAGGATGCCTATTGTTGGGCTTCCTCCACTGTGAGTTTCGGTCATCAGCAGGAGGGCAGCCCAGTGTCTGTGACTGGTGGCATCCATTTTGTGATGCCAGGGCTCTTTAGGATTCTACCGCGTTTCCACAGCAGGTACATGTCTTATCCCTCTAGAAGGGTGGAATGCTACCCCCGCCGCCAAGATTGGCGGGGGGTAGTATTCCAAGATGTTTGACACCAAACACGACATGTTTTGATGCAGCCATTCCAAAGTTAGCATTTACCGCGAGGATATAATGCACTTAAATAGTATATGGTTTAACCGCATCCACAAACAGCACCAGAGAATAGACTCTGAGAGCTGCAGAGGGGCCCTGCTCAGGCAGAGGCACCCCCTCACATAGAAGCCAAGCACCCTGCCCTCAGGATTGATAGGGCCTGCCTTAGGGGTGACTGATAGGTTTATATGTGTGTGCAGGAGAGATATAGGAAACCTATATCTCAGTGAGGGGTGCTAGCACCACCTCACCCAGGCTGCAGTAGCAGGCCTGTGGTGTCAGATTTAGACTGCTTCCCAGGGGTGGCATAACACATGCTGCAGCCCCTGGTAGGCCTGTGAAGTACCTATGCCCTTGGCACCTAAGGTACCATATACTAGGGACTCATAAGGCACCACAGTATCCAATTACTAGTGCACCTAGAGTGCACTCCATGTCGTTTAGAGAGAACAGAGAGGCTGGGGCCCTGATTGGCAGGGACCCAGCCAGACTATAGCCAGAAACCAGTGCTAACATCAGAAAAAAAGTGGGGGCAACATAAGAGCAGATCCTACTCTCCTACAACATGAATGGCCCGTACATATGTAATCTGGCCCATTTGTGCCCTTTATGTCTTGAGGCAGTTGTGCGCAGCATGATGACTTGCAGAACTGCCCTTCGCTACACATCAAGAAGGGAGGCCCTTTGAGTATGACACACATATGTGAGTCAGTAAGGAGCTGGAATGCCTGGTGACAACAAAAACTGCACAGTGCTGGTGGGGCGGGAAGCACCTCTGGGGCTGGCATACACTACAAGTCTGTCTGGGTTAATTGCAGGACCGTGTCAAAATGCCTCTGTGGCATGCCTCTCCATATCAGCAGAATCAGGTGGAGACATGGCATTCTGACTACAAAACATATATGAATGTCAGAGTTAGTGAGGAAAAAACAGATATTAGCAATGTAGATGCAGTCATTCAATACTAGAAAATGTGTACTTACCAACAGATCCCCCGCCTTCAATGCCCAGACAATCCAAGAGGTAATCTGCCCAGCCCAGATGAATGCCTGGGAACCGAGGGGTCAATAAAGGACAGAAACATGTTGACTACCCAAGGGGGATATATATATATATATATATATGGAGGAATCCCCATGTCCTCTCATATATTTTTAACCCTATCAGGTGGAGCACTCAAATAAAGCATTTCTAGCCCCTTAGAGGTAGTTTTATCCTTCGTCACTTTTTGCTCTGCACTCTGCCCCACACTCCCTCCAACTTCTGCTCACCATTTTCAAAACACCTCAGCTCCTCCCCGTAGGGGAGTTTTAGCCCATACCAGGCACCTTGCGGACCTGGAGTGAGGAGGGAACCCAATGATGAAGCATGTCACCCTTGGGTGAGTGAGAGTTCTCGTCCTAAAATACAAACTTTTTCTTCACAACATTTACACCAACATGCTTTCTCTTTAATGTATATACCAGAAGTATTTCTTTGTGAGTTTCATAATTTGTAGGGAGTAGTACATTTCTGGTTGGGCCTCACCCTTTTGATCCTTTGTGTGAATGTGACAGAGTAACACTAGGCAGCTGCTATGAGTTCAGGATGAGACCCATGGGGTGACTTTGCATGGCCTCATGGATATTTTTGAGGGGCTTGTGCCATCAGATGGTCCAAGAGTAGTGGGACACCAGCGGCACGAGCCTGTGGTACCTAGGCCCATATCTGTATTGCTATATTAGGCTGTCTTGTGGTTGCAGTACCCACTCAGGGAGTGACAGACAGTGTCTGGTTCTGCCAGTCTACAGTGTATGTGGCATGCAGAGCACAGACTGATGCTCTAGATTTGCAATGGATGTGTCAAGAACTTAGTGACACATGTTGATATGTGCATACCAACAGTTACTAGAGGACCCTTACCAACAGCCACCATATCATGTGATGGTGCACAAACATCGGCTGTATGAGTTTGGGTATGGAAGGATACGTGTGGCATGTGCACAGTGCCAATGCACATTGTCTGTCCCACAAAGTTTTGTGTAACCAAAACTAGTCTGAATTAATCAAAGGAGGAATTTAGTAGCTATTGGCATGCATCACAGTATGTTTCTATATTGAGGGGTTACTTAAACTTAGGTTGTAGGTATACATTCACACACAATGGTCACCCAGCCATTTGTTGACATAACCAGCCAATAGGACTTGGAGTGCATCAGTGCATGGTACCTTGGCTGAATGAATCTTTCATTTTGTAATTTGGTCTGGGCAAAAGATTCCTATTCTGACTCATTGTGTTGTGTTTTTGCAATCACACTAACACTGTACCCATATGAGTGAACCTATTGTTTATATCTGAGTGCAACACACCTACATGGTAGGATATATCATTGCTTGTTCCATTTGCCTCTTAGCCTAGTGGTGCAAGTGTGCCACATTGGTACTTGGTAGCCACTCTTTCACTGGCAAAGTTGTCTATTTAGCATATATATGTGTGATGTGAGATGTCCAACTGGATAGAATAAGTGCCTCACATCACAGTTATCAGTGTAAGAGTAAACTCCACTATCCTCCACAAGTATGAGGCTGTTCAAATAGTTAACAGTACACCACACACACAGTCATTGCACACAACTGTTAGAAATGGGGGTCTCTGGTTGGCAGTGTCATACACCCTGTCCAAGTAGGGATCCTTGCTTCTAGTCAGGAAAAGGGGATTACACACCTAAGATAACCCCTGCTCACCCCCTTGGTAGCTTGACATGAGCAGTCAGGCATATCACAATGGCAATGTGTAAAGCATTTGTACACAACACATACAATAACGCAGTGAAAACACTACAAACTGGACACCACACCAGTTTAGAAAAATAAACAATATTTATCTAAGCCAAACAAGACCAAAACAACAACAATCCAGCATACATATATCAAGATATCACTTTAAAAAGGTTAAACAGTTCAGTCCATATAAAACTATGGATGTGTCACTTTTTGTGCTAAGTACCTGGGATGCGTCAAAATCACAAGATGAAAACAAGCGCAGGGAAGGTGAGGTGTCGGTTCCTTACTCGCAGGGATGGTGATGCATTGGTTCCTTTCTCTGGGGAGGCAATTCGTCGGTTCCTTACTGCTATGCAGCGGAGGTAATGCGTCGGTTCCTTCCTGGAGAGGAGGTGATGCGTCGGTTTCTTACTGCGAGGGGAGGTGCTGCAGCATTTTCTTATTGTGCGGGGAGGTGATGCATCAATTCTCCGAAAACGCGGCCTCGGTTCCTCACTGAAGCCCAGTGTTGATGTTGCCTTGGCACACAGGTGCGATGTGTGGAAAATCCTGATGCGCTGGAGTCGATGAAGCGGCGGTGAAACAGGCTCTATGATGATTTCTTTGGCTGTGGTCCAATGAAGCATCGATCTTCTCATCTGCACAGTAGGGCCTGCGTCGGAGTCAGTGCGTGGTCTCAGATTTCGGAGATCAGTACGCTGAATTCAGGCTGCAGTGGTTCTTCTGGCCGCGGGCAGGTGCTGTGTCAATTTCTTTGGCCGCACTACGGCAGTGCATGGAAATTTCTCCTGCACCATGGGGCTGCATCAGAAAAACAGGCGCTGTTAGGGCAAAACATCAATTTGGTAGGGTTTTGCAGCTTTTTGAAGCAGAAAACACCTCAGAGGGCCCAGAACTGGAATTGGAACCCCTTCGCAGGTCAGAACTCCCTACAGTGGAGTTCAGGGAAGATGCAGATTAAGTCTTTGATGGCCCTGAGACTTCTTAACAGGAGGCAAGCATGCACAAGCCCTTGGGGAAACTTCACAAGCAGTATACACAGCAAAGTCCAGTCCTTTTCTTCTCCAAGGCAGAAGCAGCAACTGCAGGCCAACCCAGCAAAGCAACACACAGTAAAGGGGCAGTACTCCTCCTCACAGCTCTTCAGCTCTTCTCCTTGGCAGAGATTCCTCTTGATCCAGAAGTGTTCTAAAAGTCTGGGGTTTTAGGACCAATACTTATACCTTTTTTGGCCTTTGAAGTAGGCATTCTTCAAAGGATTGTCATTCTAGTGCACAAGTTCCTGTTCTGTCTGGTCGTGGCTCCAGACACACTACAGGGGGTGGAGACAGCATTGTGAGAGGCCAAGCACAACCCTATTCAGGTGTATGTGATAACTCCTCTCACCATACTAGCTTAGGAAGGCCCATCAGCCTGGAGATGGGCAATGAAGGTATGCAGGGCACACCTCAACTCCCTTTGTGTGACTGTCTAGAGTGAATGCACAAACAGCCCTGTCAGTCTAAACCAGATGTTGATTCCACGGCCAGGCAGAGGAACAGTATGGTTAAGCAAAAAAATGGGCACTTTCTAAAGGGGCATTTTCAAACACACAATTTAAAAACCATCTTCACTAAAAGATGTGTTTTTAAATTCTGAGCTGAGAGAGCCCAAACTCCAAATCTCTAGCTGTTCCCAATTGAAAGTTACATTTGTAAACTGTTACAAGGCTGCTACAATGATAGACTATGGGACAGCTAGTGCTTCCAATAGTGAAAAACTATCAGGACATGTAGAACACACCATTTAATGCCTTACCTTTCACATACACAGCACCCTACCCATGGGTCTACCTAGGGCCTACCTTAGGGGTGCCTTGCATGAAATAAAAGGTAAGGTTTGGGACAGACAAGTGGTTGCACTTGCAAGGTCGACATGGTAGTTTAAAACTGCACTCACAGACAGTGCAGTGTGAGGCCTGAGACACGATTACGGGGTTACTCATGTGGGTGGCACAACCAGTGCTGCAGGCCCACTAGTGGCATTTGATTTATAGGCCCTGGGCACACCAATTGCACTTTTTTAGAGACTTACCAGTAAATCAAATATGGCAATCATGGATAACCAATCAGAATCACAATTTACTCAAGAAGCACTTGCTCTTTAACACTGATCAGCAGTGGTAAAGTGCCCAGAGTACCTAAGCCAGCAAAAACGAAGTCCAGCACATAGTCAAAAATACTGGAGGTAGAGGCAAAAAGACAGGGGAAGCCACACCAAGGATGCCAGTTCTAACAGCGATTTACTTTAGCTCACCATTTTGATTGTGGTTGGATGTCTGACAGTCATGACGCTGCAACAGAACACAGTATCATAGCGTGTCAAAACTGTGTCAAACTGCAATCTTTGTTTGGTGTATGTCTTCCCAATGGACTACCATTTGAAAAAGGTTGTTGTCATGCACACATTTTGGGATTTACAAGATGTTGTCCAGGGCTGTTTGTTACACATTGCTACATACCTTTGTTGTGTGCCAGCTACTAGCATGTGTGAAGTGAGTGTTCAGATGTTTACTGTGGCTATGAAGTATAATTGCTTGCACAATGGTAGTGTTCATATATTTATTAGCATGTTAGTACACTCTTTTCATGTGGACCTTATTTTAGTGAAGCCTTGATGTGGCTTATGCATCGGCAAATACATTGTTCACAATTTAGCCTCTCCGCCATGTCCCAGCAAGTGAAAGGACATTTTGGTATTGCTCCTCATTTTCATCATCATCATCCTCTGGGCCTTCATGGTCTTCAATTCCCTTGGCCAATGGGAAATGGTCCACACACAGATGTTGTGCAAAATACAGCACACTACTATGATCTTACATACCATAGATGGAGAGTACAGCAATCGCCCCAGGCATGTCGAGACAGAGAAAGCGTGACTTAAGTACTCCAAAAGTGTCATTCACTATGGACCGTGTCCTGCTCAGAGCCTGGTTCTAGCTCCGCTGGCCATCCGTCTGGGGTTGTGCATATGGGGTCATGACCCATGGCTGCAGACCATATCCTTGATCAGCTGAAAAGACAGGAGGGAAACAATCAGTCAATGGTCATGATGGTTGATGTGCCAATATTCATATACATTCTGTTATGTGTCCTGAATTACTCATACACTTTGCAAACATTATGGGACATGCACTAACATTGTTTGGCATACACACACTTTCATTTTTGGTATGAGTGACACTGTACTACACATACAAGTATACTGTCCTGTGTGACACACTTACTATTTCTCATACTTGTGAGTGCCAATGCCATGAGCATGGTGAATTTTAACTAGTATTTAGAGTCAGTTAACCATTGAGGAGATACTTCTCTCACACTCCTCTATTGTATTTGTTTGGGAGTACTATTGTCATTTCTGAACTAATACATGTCCGGAGCAGATGATGTTGTCTCATTCATTCATGCATATTTGGATGTGACAGTAGTAGTTACTGCTTTTTATTTGCTACTGCCATGGGAAGATTAGTGAGTGGAGGTCTGTGTGGGACATTATAGTCTACGCATGGCAGTGCACTGTCTCGACTATATTGACTGTATACAGGGGGTTTGAGATATGTGGAGTGATGCACTGTACAGTGCAACTGGTGAACTAAAGAAACTGCACTGCCACACTGATTGAGGATAGTGTAGGACATATTCTGCCACATGATGCAGTGCCCTGGCTTTGCTGCCTGCACTGGCAGACAATGTGCAGCATTGCACCAAGGCAGGCACATTATTTAAATGGTGAATGTGTGGCTGCCTGTCCTATGAGATGTACTTTGTGCATGAGAGTCTACCTTGCTGCACAATCTGAACCCTTGGAGGACTGATTATTTTAATTTTCCATAGTACACATGACCTTGAGAGGGCAAACATATGAAAACTTTCCCAGTGTCTCAGGTATTGGATACATGACATGCCTCATGACCATGGGAGATACTTGTAGACACACAGACACCAGAAAGGGAAGGCCTTCATTCAACACATTGTTGAGATACTGCTTTTTACAAGGTGTTGCATTGCTGAGGATGTTTCCACCATTGGATACACACACAGGGCCTCATTTATGAGTTATTGCCACAAATCAGCACTGGAAGTCACTTGGCTGCGCTGCCCTGCGTCAAAAGGAAAGGGCAGGGCAGGAATGTGCCATTTGGATTTCATACAGCACATTTGTGGTCCTTCTGCTTGCGCACAATCAAAGATTGGTGACTCGTGCCAACACAGGCACCCTTGCACCATGTGCATTGTGGGCTGTATAGTTTTTATGCAGTAAGGGACATCTTTCTGCCCTAAAACAATACATGGATGTGTTTTCCTCTTTCTATGTGTGCTGCACACATAGAATGAGTAAATAACGTGGATAAATGGAGTAATTTCTCCATATTACACATCAACTGGGGAGGCACACATTTTTGACACATTCCCAATTTCCCTTGTAATTCTGGGAATGTGTCAAAACACATTGGTGATGCATGGGGAATCCCACCATAAGACCCATGGCAAACATCCTTGATGTAGAGTAAGGCAACGCAGCACTTTTCATTGCCTTGCCTTAGTCCATATCTATGAGGCCATGCAAGGACACACAAGGTGACTACGCATGGCCTCATAGATATAATTGAGAAAATTGCTCCACAAGAGCATCATGTAAATGTATTCTCCAGCAGCACAAGCCTCTTGTACATGAGATCCACAGTGGCTTAACAGGTCTTAACATGTGTGACTTGGAAGGTTGTAGTGCATGTGTGTCATGTAGTATGGTGCAAGTAGAGGCACACACCTGCGTTATTCACCCAACACAAATTTGGCAATTTTATCCGACATAATTTACTGTCATGAGGTCAGTCATGTGCTTGATATGTACTGAACAACCAGTAGGCCATTCCCATATGTCCCATTCAGGAAGCGCTTGTTTTTAATGAAATGTCTGAAGATGTATGCATCATGAGCACTTCCAGGTTACTTTGCCAGCACATTGATGAACATACCCAGATGGTCCACTATTGCCAGCACGCTGATATGCGTGCTTCTTATTGCGGTAAGGGTGGGATGTAGCAGCAGGAGGCACAAGTTGCACATGTGTGCAGTCCATTACCTCCAAAAATGTGGAAATCCAGCAATGGCATAGAAGCCTTGCTTGTTTTCCTGTTGTTTCTGCTGTGTGTTGGAGAACATGAGATACTGGGGTGTGAGGCTTATGATGGCATCCAGGACGAAGGGTAGTAATGCCGAAAAGGATGGCTGGGATACTTCTGCCACTCTGGCTGTGGTGGGTTGGAAAGTTACAGACGCCATCATGTGGAGTACTGCCAATAGCTTTGCCTGTGGAGGAATGTTTGTATACCCCTGAGATGTTGACTGCAACCTTGGTGCAATCTGGTGCAGGAGCTGGACAATGGACTCCCTCCTGAGCTTGTAATGGGTGAACCTCTCCCTCCCTGAGGTCAGTGAAGGTGATCCTCTGGCAGCATGTCCACTCCCTTCTCCTGTGGTGCCTCCGTGGTGATGTCAGAGGTGGTGGAGGTGGTGGTGGTGGTCTTCTCGGTGCTCTGAGCTGCAGTATGAGTAGCTCCATGGTGTAGTTGTGCTTGCCAAGGTGGTTTGGGTAAGTTCTGCTTATGTTTCAGTGCTGATGGGTAGGCTTGTTGACGCTTTTTTGACTATGCGCGTCATTTGACCCAGATGCGTCTCTTTCCCATATATACTTGTGAATATGGCTGCATCAGTTCTGTGTTGGATTTTAAGGGGGACACCTACCTTGCATATGAATAATGTTACCTGACACAGCTGGTCGTCGCGCAGGTAAAAAACGACGCAGGACTGGGATAAGTGACGCATTAGGCTTAATGCGTCACTTTGGAAATATGGAGCACTGAATGTGCCGCAACTGCACCAAACAAATGACACTGTGGTGGCGCAAGCCTCTTGTAAATATGCCCCTAAGTTTATAACCCTAAATGTTGTTTTTCTGGTTGCCATTACTTCGGACAGAGGATTGGGGAACTGGCTGCTCTTCTGGCAAGTGAGTCTTTTCTTACATTCTTTGAGGATGGGGTAGTGCTTCGTCCTAATTCATCTTTTGTTCCGAAGGTGGCTTCGGCTTTTCACAGGAATCAGGAAGTGGTTCTTCCAGCTCTTTTTTGAGGGTGTTGTTATGTTTCATATAGGTACCCCAATATAGGCTCGGGTAACATCCCAAACTTTCACCTATATTCGTCCCTACATTACATACATAACGGGCTGCTAGGACTGACCCTTTACCTAGTTACGGTACTGCTTACAGAACATGGGGTTTTCCCTGAACAATAGCCTCATACATTATGCATGAGGATTCTTGGATTCTCGGAAACTCAGCAGGACTACCATCTCCTGCATAATAAGTATGTACAAGGTTCATTCCCGACGTCATCCTAAGTCCGACAAGTGGCACAGCAAGGTAGAACCCCTGGGGAGACCTTTGGGTATATAAAAATCACATCTTGCTGAGATAGAGAGAGGAGATCAGGACTTCCCTGCCGACACACTGACGAGAGACGCTGAGGCTCCTGCATGCAGATACTCCAGCTTGCAGTGGTCTAACATCCCTTGCGGGGTGTCCAACTCGAGACCAAGACGGGGTCCCACAGTCTCTCACTTCAGGTAATGAGGTTGACTTTATCCTAGAGGGATTACTGGCTTACCACCTACACACATGTTAGGTACACTTAGGTACATCTAGTTAGGATAGCATCGTAGGAGTATGCATTTTATTGTCATGTATTTTAAATACTTGCCTGTATTCATGGTTACAGCAAGATGGTAGAAATCTACCATCCTTTTACTTTCCTAGTGCTTCTAATCATTTATATCTGTTACTGTCTAGTGGTTGTTTCAGCACACCTATTTTACACTAGAATAACGACTGTTCAATAAATGCTTATTGAAAAACGTCCATACCGTTTATTCTGTGTATCTCTCTGAGACTAAGTGAGCATGAGTGACTGAGCGAAAAGTAGTACACTGTTTCCACGGTCCTGAGGGATCAGGGTTGTCATGTTCGATAGTTGCCAAGAACTATTCTCTCCTTGGTAAGAGGAGTTTCTAGTGGCACTGTGAGCTAGCTGGTATACAGGCCAACATACCCGGTGGGGGTGTCTAGAATCAGTCTTACACCAATCTTACAGTGTATGTTGTCAAACGCGCAGATCCTATATAGGTTTTATAGGAACTACACAACAGTGTTTGAAGTTTCTAGTGAGATGGGTTGGCATCTTTGGGATGTAAAAAGGGTGTTGCAGGATTATTTTGCCAAGACTGAATCTTTCTCCCCCCCCACAGGTGGCATTCAGGGATGTGCTACTTGAAGCCTTTCCTCCTGGGCTGAGGCAAGAAGTGTGTCCATTGCTGAAATTTGGGCATGTCCACATACTTTTGTTAGACAGTATTGCCTTCAAAGGTTTTGCATGCCCAGACGAATTTTGGGCTTGGGGTTTTGGATTCTGCCTTGCTCTGAGTTTCTTTTGTTTGTTTATTTTTTTAAATTAAAATCCTTTGTGATTGTTGGAAGCATTTTGGGTATGTTGTGTCTGGTGTTTTTTGGCTGGGGAAGTCTGAAGGTCTTGTTGGGACAGCTTTGGTATTTCTCGTGAGTAACGAATAGGGCGGGGACATAAGGACATGGAGGTAATGTTTCAATTACTTAATAGTAAGCTTCATTACGCCTAGTCCGTTTCATTACATTCCTCCTGCCCTCCTGGGTATCAAGACCTTCAAACGGTTGGGGGAGCTTGGTATTCCAAGAGGAATAATGGGTAAAATGTACCCTTATAGGCTAATGCATGTGGGAAATGTCTATGGGACAAGGACAATCAGGACTAGGAGTAATGAAGATTTCAGGTAAGTAATTGAAACATTTGTCCAGCCCCATAGGATCGCTTTGCTGTTGGATTTACCAGCACCCGTGATGGCTTTCACACAAGAGAGTAAGGATTCAGTACACACAGTACCCAAACTACCCCCTTAAGGCCCTGCTGAGAAGAGTTATTGCACACTTTGGAATGGGGTGGGGATACTGGTCTTGCAGAAGAAGGCTGCATAGATGAATCAGTTATAAATGTTCTTTTCCAGCAACTCTACTAAACATACAAGTTGTGTGCATGCACGTTAAACAGAGGGTCTGAAACAAATCATACTCACGATAAACACTGCATGCAATGAAAATCACATGCAAAATTTACTGCGCAAAAGTTTTCATGCATTTCTATTGCACCTACTTCATAACACATATGCACATTGTTTTTGGCAGCATGGGGCACATACACTTGCACTTGAGGAGTAGTCACTCCTTCAAACAATTCACAGCAACTGGCTGGAGGAGGAAAGAAATCAACAGACAAGGATGCAGCCATTATCTACAAAGCAAATTGTACTGATACAGGATCCATTGCCATCCTCCTCAATTCTGAGTTCGTTCCAGCCAGATACCAACCAGTCTGCTCTGTCAGGGCTGTAGGTAGACAGTACAATGTGAGATTCAGTGACCCTGAACTTGAAGCATTAGCACAGAAGTTGATGACCCACTACGACTGGTTGTGGGTCATCAAATGCAGGGGTGGTTTCTCCATAGGAGCATACGGGTGTTGACCTTGCTACCTGTGAGCCATTACCCACAAATACATTCATCTATCTTCTGGCAGGCTGACTGTGACTGTGCTTCTAGGCGTTGTTTACTGCACTGTAGTGACCAGCTCTGGCTGTGTAGTGAACTACGCATGTCAGGTTGGCTGGTATTTTTCTTACAGCCAGCCTGACATGCGTTGTCCAGACTTCCCCATTCATCGCTGTAAGGGAGCTGGGGAGCGGAGACACAGCCCCATCGGTCTCCGATGGAGAGATGTGTTCACTTGTCCCAGCCAACACTTGCACTGCTCTTATGCTGTTTACTATATAAACAGCATGAAAGCAGTGCTTCCATTGGCCAGGATTTGATATGCCTAGTTTCCACATGCCCGGCATGCTCAGCGCTTCAGTGCAGCCAGGCAGCGTGCACGGTGTGGCTGGATTTTGAAGAGTTGGACCACCAAGCAAAGAGGATTGCTGACTCCGAAGTAACGTTTTTTTAGTTAACTATATGTGTTTGGCAATTATGATTGTGTGCACTAGTGCAGTGACTGCTCTGTACGCCTGCCGGTCATGCATTAACACAGTGATTGTGCAAGTTGAACTGTGTTTTTCTCGATTTCTGTAGTCATTTTCCTGATTTCACGAGGGTGACAATCAGCCAGGCCTGTTTTTGCTGCCCACAGCTCTATGCATGCTAGAACTCATGCATTTATTTTCTCACTAGAAGTGTCCACACGTATCAGCATGCTTATTGGTACTGGCTAAAAAACTATGTTGAAGATTTACTCTGTTTAAGTGTAATCTCCCCCAAGCAAATAACTGGTTAGGCTAACTTAAACTATAATCACAACAAGGTCTGACCTCTATGAACAGTCCATCAATACTTTAAGGACTCTTAGGGGGTTCTATCTCTTTATTGACACCCCTTCCCCACCCAGATCTATTCCTAGTCGTCAATGATCTGGATTGTCCTGACTGTTCTCATTTAAAAATCAACCGTCAATAACCACCAGATAATCGTGTTCACTTCATTGCTCAGAGTGAACTAAAAAAACAAATAAATCATACCCAACCACATAAAAAATGTGAGAAGGGTAAGCAAGCACCTCACGTGCGCAAACCCAAAGGGCTCCTGGATGGTACTCGCCAGTAAGCCCACGTTATCATCATCGGTTGCTTCCTTGCCCAAAAAAAATTAAAGAGAGAAAGAAAAAGGTGTGTATAAACAATCCGCCGAGGTGGAAGGTCAAAATAACAAGTGTATGTGACCCCTACCACTGAGGCTATAAAGTTCACTCAGTGTTTAAATTTACCCCAAGCGTGCACAATGAATTGGAGTTCCCAATATACTAAAAACGAGATAGCACTCACATCCAACACTTCTTTATTCACTGTTGTGAGTGTCCTCAATTTAAAATCAAGGCAAACATTTGGCCATTATTTTTTGTCACAAGCCAACATGTTTCATTGCCAAACCCGTCAAGGCAACTTCATCAGGGCTGCTGGGGCACCAGTCCTCACCTCAGTCCTTTTCACACCCAATCTGTGGTTATTGACAGTGATAAAAAAGAGAAATGTACCAATCACGAACACTCCTTTCAACAATAGACCTCAATCTAAAAAGAACCACTATATATTGTTTTAATGTAGTTACCATATGGTTGCTCGTGTCCAGCGTACCTACAACCACCTCTCATTCGGAACCATGCGCCACAGGGTCGCGTCCACTCAAAAGATCGCACTTGTCGATCCATTCCTGCAAATGTATATAATGGGTTTCACTAACCGTAATCCCTCTCAGGCTGACATATGGTTTCATATTTCATATGACAACCACGGCTACTGCCCAATACACACTCGTTCCTCAATGAATTATTAAGTCACAATGACCCATGCTTTTATCAATACTTGAGTAGTATCTATGACAATGATTTGCGACTCAGCAACGTTTACGTAAAACATTTCATGTGTATTTGCTCATTCTCTCTACAAACATTACGCTGCTCCTGAATTTGAATATGCCGACCAGCGCAGCCTATTGCATTTACAAGGTCGCATCTCAGAACTCGAAAGCGGCACCCGCCGCTACATGCCTCTCAGTTCTGGCCCCCAACTGGAACCTCCTTACCACCAGGATCCCGTATTAGAGCCTTGAATCGTCCATCCCGTCCGCCCGCGCTGACTCTGCCGGCAGTTCAAAAAGCATGCCGGTCACCACATGGTGCACGTAAAACGCTAGAAAATGCGTGCACAAACGCGGCGGCCATCTTGGCATGTCAAAGGGCTGTGTATAAAGCTAAGATGCTGCATATCTAGGCCCCCTGTATTCCGGACAATTATCCATTTATTATTCACATCCTGAATATCAGAAGTTGGAAGTAATTAGGGACTCAGATTATTTTTTCCAGCATCCACAATACAAAGCTATTTCAACAGCACACCAAGTGTCATAGGTCAAGTAGTGTAACTTCACTGACCAATCTTATTCCATTCGATAAAATCGTTTAGCCCATGTCGGTCTACTTGCTCTGTAAAAATCCACCTTGCCTCCTTCCTAGCCAGAATCGCATCAATATTATGCCTTTCCCCAACTATCCTTTCCAGCACCGTCCATCTCAGGTCCCTGATGTCATGTTTAAATTCACGAAAGTGTTGGACCAACCGGGTAGTTAGTTTACCAATTTTCAAGGTACTCAAATGCTCTTGGATTCGCACTTTTACCTTCCGGCTAGTTAGCCCTATGTAGTGCAACCCACACACACACGTGATCCTATAGATCACGTGTGTGGTGTTGCAATGACTGAATTTGTTCAGAAACCAGATTTTACCGCTCCTCAACACCACACTTTTGGTCGGTTCTGTCAGTCCGCAAACCGAGCAACCCCCGCATCTAAAATGTCCCGTGGGCAGGTTGGACTCTTTGGATTGTTGAATAGGGCGAGTATGTACCAACTTGTCTTTGAGGTTGGAGGCTCTCCTAAATGCAAATCTCGGGGGAGGCATCTTACTATCCCTACTGTCCAGCAAGGACCAATGCTTACGGATAATTTGGCGAATTTGGGTAGAGAGGGGTTCAAAAGTTGTGACCACCGGTACACACTCATCCCTCTGTTTATTGACCCTTTCCAATAATGCCTCTCGGGGGGTATTCAAGGCACGTTTACGGGCCTTCCTGATCACACTGTTTGGATAACCTCTATCCTGCAGTTTTACCACAAGGTCTTCTGATTGTTCCACAAACGAGCCCGTTGAGGAGCAATTCCTGCGATATCTCAAAAATTGCCCCACCGGTAAATTATCCCGGAGGGCACGGGGATGGAATGATCTATAGTGTAGTAACGAATTCCGATCTGTCGGTTTTTGATGCACAGTTGTAGTAAGCCCATTGTTTTCTGCTTTTATATCTACATCCAAATAGACAGCGGTATCTTTGTTTATATTCCACGTGAAGCAGAGACAGTCATCTTGATCATTGAGCCAGGTTAAAAATTCCAAAAATCTGTCCTCTGATCCAGTCCATATACAGAGGACATCGTCTATAAACCGCCTCCAGAGAGAAAGATTCTCCCTGAAGGGGTTAGATGAATGGTGGTCGACATTCTCCTCGAACTGGCCCACATAAATGCAGGCCAGACTCGGGGCGTATGTCGCCCCCATCGATGTCCCTGACACCTGAAGATACACCTGATCTTTATATGCAAAAAAGTTCTTTTAAGTGCAAGTTCTATACATTGCAACACAAACGTTTGGGGTACATCATAAAACCATTCCAAACCACCAAGAGCACGCGCTGCTGCCACCAGCGTGGCATCTTGGGGTATACTGGTATACAACGACTCTATGTCAATTGTAACCAGTAGTTGCGTGGTGGGATTGTACTCCACTGTCCGCAAGATGTTCAACACGTCCGTGGTATCCTGCACAAATGACGGTTGGATGATGACAGATTCCCTAAGGAAGAAGTCCGCGAACTGGGACAAGGGCTCCAGTACTGATTGAATTCCCGAGACGATCGGGCGTCCTGGTGGCGGATGCTGGGCTTTGTGGATCTTCGGCAAGATGTAAAATGCCGGCATCCTAGGTATTATATTAACAAGGAAGTCAGCTTCCTTGTTAGTTATCCACTTCTTCTCCCTAGCGTCCGCCACCATTTCCCCAATCGTCTCTTGGAGTTGGGGTGTGGGATCACGTGCTACTGGATGGTAATTAGTACGCACCTCAAGTAATCTCAGTACCTCTTTTTCATAATCCTGAGTATTGAGTATCACCACCGCACCACCCTTGTCTGCCTGTTTTATCGTTATAAGTTTATTATCTTGGAGGGATTTGACTGCAAGCCAGTCACTTTTGGTCATATTAAAGGGCCTGCTATGTCGTGATGCTCTTCCAGAGCTTCAATATCCCTAAAGACACGCTCTTCAAAAACAGCCACTTCAGGGCCTACTCCCGAACTAGGAGGGCAAAAACGGGATGGACGATGCAAGTTCGTAGAAAACACTGAGGGAGTTTGAATTTCTTGATTCGCAAAAAATTTGTGAATCTTAATCTTCCTCATCAGTTCATGTAGTTCAGTTCTGCACCTAAAAGTGTCATGTTTCGGTGTAGGGACAAATCCTAACCCCTTGTTCAGAACCCTTGCTTCTTCTGTGGAGAGTACATAGTCAGAGAGATTCACTATAATGTCTCCAACTATACATGACTGAGAGTTACCAGCACCTTCAACATTATTTATAACGTAGGTTGCTGGAATGTCCTGCCCCTGCTGCGTGTTATCCGGGGTGAATACGCCTGCCATACCTGTTGCCCTTGGTTGGCTCTCCCTCTGCCTCTGCCTCTCTGTGGACCTCCTCCCCTGTTTCCTCTCAAGCCCTGACCCAAAAAAGACCTCAGAAGGGCCCCCAAGTCTTCTGTCGCTCTGTTCGGTGCTGTAAACCTAACCCTATTTTGATTGGATGTCGAGGGCTGTTCACCTACCTCCTCCTCTTCACTGCTCGTGTTATCGAATGTCCAATTGTAGGGTGTCCTTTTTGTTTGTCTAGACCCACCTCTTTGAAATCTCTGGGCCTGTTGTTGCTCCCCTGCCTGGTAGTACTTGTCCTCCACATATGGAAAAGCCCACTCGTGTGTGAATCACGCCAAGTTCCTTCTTAAACCCTTGATCTTTTGATTAACCATATAGGTTTTGTAATCAGCTAAATCAGTCTGGATACGTTCTAACTGTTCCTTCACATCCTGAATTGTTGTGTCAGCTTTGATTGTTTCTTCTAGTCCGCAAATGTCTTTTAAAAGCTCCTCACTGAGTCTCTTTGCAGTATTGATAATTAAAATTAACCAATCTCGTGTGCACTTATTGGCTATATAGCTCCAGTCCACTCGGAACTTTTTGTCCTCAAGAAAAATCTTAGGTTCAATCCTCACAAGCAGGCTTGGCGGTGCTGCGCCTGCTCGGAGGTACTCGGTCATTAACGCCCCGTGTAGGGCAATCCTAATCTGACGCTTCTTGATGTTGGTTAACTTCTCCCATTCTTCTCTGGCTGTTGTGTCACTCGCTAATGGGGTTTCAGGAAACAGTGAGGGGCCCGACAGAATTAAAGCGATTTGTTCATCAGTAAATGCTAAACAATTATTAGCCATATCACTTAACAGCAAACACTTAAATCATTCCAGAGGAGCTGAGCTGCTCATATTTGCCCAACACAATTTTTACAGTTTAACAGACCTTGTGATATAATTTACATACCCAAGGGGATGGATATAATAGCTGAAGTGTATGTTCTTGGGCAACACATACAAAAATGTTGGATTACTATTCCAAGCAGTCCATGATACACATTTTCAATAGATTATTTAAGCATAGTGTGTGCACCCCCGCAACTGACACCCTCTCCGCATTGCCATTAGACTCCAGACAGGCTAATTAATTCCCACCATTTCCTAGAGCCACCAGCCACCACTGATCAAATGATGAAAATATTGCCAAAGACCAGTAGCATCAGAAAGCAGAAGGTATAGAGCTGTTCGGCAAAAACATATGCACCAGATACTCAGCTACATCTGGAGAGAAACCTGCCACCTATGTGGTTAAGCCTTCTTTCACCTCTGCAGCCAAGATTGCATCCTTTTTAGCAACCAAAAGCAGCAGTGTGTCTGGCACAGTAACTTCAACCATAAATGTGGCAGGCACTTCAGACACACCAGCAGGAGATACTTTGAATACATCAGCTGCTATTACTGCAGTACATTCAGCTGCAGTCTTGTTACTCTATTTTCTAAAACCAGTTCTCTATGCATGGTCTCAGTGGCAGCATGAACCTCACTGCAAGAAGTCAAATTGCCTGATCTGCCTCAGATGCACAAAGAAAGGGCTTAGCCTCAAGTAGTAGAGATGTGATAGGTGCTACTGTTCTGGAAACCCCATAAAACCGATTGCTGAGAAAAATTCACAAACCCAAAACATCTTTGAACCTTCTTCACAGTAGAAGAAATGGGTGTTGCCTGTCCATGATCCAGCAGAATAGACAAGGGACTTTAGTGATGAATAAATGGATTAGCCTGGTATTTCCTCTAGGTAGGTCTTTAAGAGTTAATTATCTACTTACAAAAGGTCATTGATTCTATACATGGTATTGTTGCATTGGGCTAGAGGTCAATTTGCAGTCAAATTCCCTGTGGGGGGTAGAGCACAGGCATTAATCTTGTTGAATCTGTCAGAGCAATCTTGCTAGCACTGAGTTAGGCTGAGCCCAGGGGATAATACAAACCTAGCAGACGAGAGACTGCACTTTTAACATGCAATGGAGACTACGACCCAATTTAGCAGAACATTGAGCAGTATTGAGACAGAAAGAAAATGGTTCTCTTATGACAGTCTATTGCAGGATTGCACTTTGCAAGATAGGGTAGCCCTAAAATCAAACCTTATTGAGGGGTGTGGAGCAGATCAAAACAACATATCTCTCTGTATGATTCCCAGGGCACAGTACTTATGATGTTCATAAAGACTGACCAAATGAAAGTAGATTCACATAGTCAGCCGTACCTTTTCCATTTGTGTTCTGCGTTCAGCTGGTACATTGCGAGCACAGGGAAACTCCTAAACGCAAAAGTTGCCAGTGGCCCCAGAACCTGTCATGTAATATCATGGCTGAACACTGTTAGGCTGCATCAGTGATAACAGATGAAGAGGCAGCGTGAAAGGCATTGGCCAAAGGTCCTGGGACATTCAAGGCTTCTTTGTTTTTTTCACAGATTTTGAAAAATGTGTTTCTCTTGGATGCAATATAGGTAATAGTGCTTTCTCACTCTTTTTATCTTTTCGCTTTCAGAAACGAGAAGAATAAATCCCATTGATTGGCATTGGATTAAGAACATCCTGACCAAGTTGTGGGTTTGATCTGCCTTTGGAAGGAGCAAACATGTGCTTCTTCTCCCCATCCTTTCAGCTGAGGGTGGTGCAGCTGCAACACCAATTTGCCAAGAGTATCACAGTACATAGGAATATCCACTTTCTAGGAGAACATGTCCTTAAGTTCAACCATCAGCACTTGATGAAACATAGAACACCCTCTTGGCCTTAGGCCTCTCAACTTCCACATCAAAGCAATTGAATTACTAGGTTTATGGCAAACCCTTTTACCAGATGACAAAAGGAGCCAGGAGCAACAAGTAAATTAAATTAGAACTGTTAAATATTGAAGTACAGTTACATGTTTATCACCCGTGGAGAGAAGAGATAGAGATCAGATTGCTAGTCACGTCCCAGTGGTACCGCAACCAGTGACTCCTTATGAAGGCCCCAGAGTGGGACGACAGGATGTACGTTTGGACTGCTGTTTGCAAAGCGACACCAAGTCTATGAATCCGATGGGATGCCAATGACACATCCCTTCCCACTGCAGTTATGCCCGAAGACACCATTACACCAAAATTATTACACTGTCATGGAGATCAGTAGCACATGCTATCCCAACCTTTGTCTGACTATAGCATCAATCTTGAGTTAAAGGGTGCACAAAGAGCCCCCTGAAATGGATGACTGGAGCACACACCCCGATCTGAGGTAGAGGAGACACCTAGCCTATCACAGGTGAGTGTTCAGCCACTTGCCCATAGTTTACAAACATTGGATGATGTAGGACACAGAATCAGTGCTATGAGCGATACACAGAGATCTCTTCTGCTAAGGATGGCTAGGCTGAAGAAGTGCTGTCTGCCTTCCCTGCAATCAGAGATATAATGATAGAGCAACTGGTCCTCCACAAACAGGAAGTCCAGGTCATTCACTTAAAACAGGAGCAATAAAAGCATATGGGAGGACTCCACAATCATCCTCCCAATAAGATCACCACCTTCAACCTGAC
The DNA here is from genome assembly GCA_963921515.1 of Calotriton arnoldi. Lineage (NCBI taxonomy): Eukaryota > Metazoa > Chordata > Amphibia > Caudata > Salamandridae > Calotriton > Calotriton arnoldi. The sequence goes on along the minus strand of CAWUFW010000615.1, from coordinate 2,850,592 downwards.
CATCAGTTGCCACATGCTGATAAAGTCAAAGGTCAATAGGGGCAACCATAGATAACCTTGTGGAACTCCTGGGTGAGGCAGGGAATGACATTTGTCTCAAGTGGCGCGCCTTGCTTCTCCAGATAGCACCCTTTCCTCTTCTGTTCTCTATATTTTGTCCATGTGATTCACTTCCCACTCCTCACAGTTGTCATTCCCAAGGCCAAGAAAGACATCAGCAAGAGCAGTACACCCGTTTGTTGGTAGCGAGGAGATTTAACCCAAAACTGATTTTTCTGTTAATCTAAACATATCATTCCTGCTCATAGGATTTTGGCTTAACTCAGTAATTAAAACTGTTCACACCAGTGAATTTGAATGTTGTTCCATATGATATTTTATCATATATACGTGATCTTATTGAGGTGAGTCATTATCATATGTTTAAATATGATGTTGTACTTGATGGCCCTAGCATTGCCATCCTGTTGTCTCACATATTCCACTTGTGCTATGTCATCACCACGGCCTCTCTCTCTTTCCATCCCACAGTATGGTTAGGAGGTTCAAACATGTCCTTTGAATATTGGCCTCCTCCTTCAGATTTTTCACTGCTGTTTGCTTTGGTGCTGGGAAGCCTGGTTGTCTTACTCGTTGTGGATAACATGCTCCCAAAACTGTACTTCTCTGGGGCATACTTCACTGCTATATATAGGGAATACGAGCAAATACCGAACAACTAGACAATCCCCAATTGCATTCAAATGACTTTAAATTCCGGGTATTAATCAGGAGGGAAGTGTTGCAACATAAACCTCATCTCTCGGGGCAGGTAAAAAGATTTCAGATTCTATTCCCATGCCCTCACAGTGCATGGGGAATCGAAAGCCCCCTACAGAGGGTATCATTCTTTCACCACAATACTCCAAGGAGAAGACTTACTATTTTTTCACGTAGCGCACTGCAGCAGCGCAAATTCTGCACTGCGCTACGTGAAAAGGAGAGAGGTGGAGAGTGCCCTGTTTACTAAAATAAGGCACTCTCCTCCCCTCTCACTAGTGCCGGCGCTGAAATCAGATGCCGTGCGCCACTGAGACACCTTTGCGCCATGGTCCAAGGGTGTCTCCGTGAGTCTAGCATAGGTTTTGTACTGGAAGGAAGCCTTCCAGTACAAAATACTATGCACAGACTCACTTTAACCATTTTCACACTTTGTATGTGTGCTATGAAGTGCAGCACACATGCAAAGTCGGAAAAGGAAGGAGAAATTAAAGCAATAGCGCGAGAAATCGAGCGACAAATTCTACGCGCTAATGAAAAGCTTGCTAATAGGCAGGTGAGGACTTAATCTTACAATCCACCTCCCATTGACTAGAATGGTTAAGTCAGGTTTTTAGCAGGTGTTAGATTCTAGCGATATTCGCGGTTAGCGCGAGTTTTTTTATTGCTTCGCGGGCATTGCTAATAGGGGGAAGTTGTGTTTGCGACTGTTTTCAGTCGCTTTTAGTTGGGAACGCTTACTTTGCATGTCATTAGCGATATATATCGCTGACATGCAAAGCGGCACCAAAACGGTCGCTTTCGCCATAAAGCTGTCGCTAACAGCTGTTAGCGACAGCTTGCTAATAGGGCGATAAAAATATCGCCGCTTTAGCGGCAAAAAGTGCTGCTAAAGCGGCGATAAGGCCCTTGCTAATATGCCCCCTTGGGTGGTTGCATGGGAACGCCCATGCACCACCCTTGGCATGCCCCAATGGCGCAAATTAATGCAAAGCTGCTTCGCATTACTTTTCCGTTATTACCAGCGCCAAACAAGTTTAGCTCCGGAAAGTAAATGGGGAAAAACGATTTTGCTCCGATTTGCATCTCTTTTGTGATGCGAACACGACGCAAAATCTTAGTAAATCTCCCTCCAAATGTCCAGTATCAGAGGACTGTGTATGGGAGGGATTTATGTAGGAGAATTACCGTCTGACTCAGTTTAGGAGTAGTAAAGTTAGGAGTCCTAACTTTACTACTCCTAAACTGAGAAAAATCCTAACTTTAAGACTTTCGGTATTCACAGAAGGCATTTAGGAGTCCTAAAGTTAGGACTACTAACTTCTGTGAATACCGAAATGAGTAAGTTCATTCTGTGAATACCAAAATGAGTAAGTGTATTCTGTGAATACCAAAAATTACTAACTTTACGTTTTTGACGTAAATTAGTTCTGTGAATCAGGCCCGCTAGATTTAGAGGGCAGACTGAGGTGGTGCTGAGTGATGCTGAGTTGGTGGTGTGCTGGTGCGGAGGTTATGCTTAGAGATGCTAAGGTGGTGCTGAGTGATGCTGAGGTGGTGGTGCTTTTCTGATGCTGGTGTGTTGAGAGCCAAAGCATTATAAGGTGATAAGGTCTTAGAAGTAGGCAGAGCAGAGAAGTAAAGCACTATAGTAAAATATGAGGGGGCAGTTTGTATTCGATAAGGGGTTTGAGACTTGCTCCATTTGCAGAAATGGGGTACTTTTTAATGAGATTGTGAATAGGTGATGTTCCATGACTGTGCTAAGGACTAAAGAGGCGAATAAGGGATAATGTGAGTTGAATGCCAGGAGTTTATCACCAGATATTATACATGAATTGAAGTGCTTATTTATGAACCTGGTTGAGGTAGGCTGGACTACCACATACAGTATATTTCCTTTTTTTGATGTGGGTGCTAGTCGAAGGAATGCTTATCATTATGTGTATCATGGCATGAGCAGAAGATGAAGGATTTAAAGTACAAGGTATGCAGCGCCTGGAAAGGCCACTTCAAGTTCTGAGAACAGATTTGCTGGCATGTGATATTGCATTATTGAACACTGTTAGACACTGCCAGATGAGCACTAGTGGGCGGCATAAGCTGCTGGCACTGATGCATAAGGATAATAGACCTCAGTGACTTTTTTGAAGTTCTGTATAGCGCAAACGTGGCCCAAAGTCATGAGAGTGCTTTATAGGGAGGCAGCTTGCATCCAAATTGACACCTGTAGCAAGGACTGGACGAGAACATGTATGAATGCATTAATTCGATTCAGCACAGATTGCATCAGAATGCCAATTTTGTATAACAGTTTACACCGATCAACCTGCATCGCATTTGGCGATGCAGCGCTCACAACGAAATTCGTTTTATTTATTTAAATGTTTACTTACTTGTAATCGGCCGTAATCCGTGGTTTACTACCCCCACCCTGCCCCTCCCCCGCCCCACGTCACCGCCCGGCCGGCACTCCTACCACGGACCGCTACTGAAATCAATAAAGTATTTTGAAATTAAAAAAAAGAAAGTAGGCTCAACCTAAAAACTTCCCAAGCCTGCGCGAGGAAAGGAAGTCCTGGGGAGACAGCACCCCAATAGTGGAGGGGCTGGCGGCACCACACCCCCGTGGGTCGAGGTAAAAAGGTCAATCGCCCAGAGCTGAGCCAAGATGGCTTGAGTGGTCAGTTGCTACCCCCTTGTCACTTCAAGTTTTCTGAGAACATTTGTTTTTTTGCAAGCGAAAAATAAAACAAACAATAAAAATCCTTTGAGGTTTCAAAACTAAAAGGAGACACTTTTTTAAGCTGGAAACTTTAGACATCTTTGGATTGTCTGGAGGTAAAAATATTCTTAGGACTTTAAAAGTTTGAGCTAATTTTTGTTTAATCTGCTTATTAAATGGATTACTGAGGAAAACGTTACGCGTTTGTCCCGAGGGACTTTCTTTACATGTGTTCTGACGGCGCCGTGGCAATCATGTTTAAAGGTACCTTTAAGCATTAATTCCGGGCACAGTCTAACATAAGCTGTTGACACAAAATGGTCTACTTCAGAAGTGCGCACCCCTTTAGAATCACATCGGGCCTGTGCTAGAGTTAATGATGCGGCCCCGTGATCAATAAAATGTGAACAAAGGTGCTGGTATTATTTGCGGGACAGCTCGCAACATGGCCCCGTCTATTCACACTGTTTAATTTTAGCACAGGATCCTGGGTGGTGGCGGATTAGGCAATAGAGGGGCTCTAGAACCAACTGAGCCCTCCTGCACACTGCGCGTGGCTGCGTGAATGAACACACACAGACAACATTTTTGTTTTTTGGTGTCAGGCACATGACTGTTGTGAACTTGGGTGTAGCGGCCTGTAAGTGAAGGCACAAAACATTTGCCAGCTCCACTACCAAATAATTGCACACACACTTGGGATAGTGATTAACCTTAACCCCGGCCACGCCCCGGGCCCCTTAATTTAACTCCTCACGTCCCGATGTCGCGGTCGTGACTATCAAGACAGGCTCACACAGGGGAAGGCATAAGAACACCCCTGTGGTTGACTATGTGAGCCTGGCTCACTTATTAGACGAAACACTCCTCCTCAAACAACAAAAAAATTCAAACAAAATGACAAACGAAAAACACAAAAATGATTTAAAACACAAGTCCACTTTAGCTGCTCAATACACCAGAAAGTTCTTCAAATGGGATGACTTCGCTGGACGAGGTCGAAGATGGTATCTCTCTGCCCTTTGATGACTGACACCTTCCCTGTCCTCTCTGGATTCTTCTACTCTGGGCGAAATGTCTCTATCAGCTAGCAAAAAGAATGGTCATTCCAGCAAACAGGTACTTCCCCTTCCAGAGGGTGAGGGCATTGAACTTGGAGATCCTGGATTGGCAGGTTGACCAACTGATCCTGACTCATCCTCGGACGCAATCTCGGCCTCGCGCAAGATCTGTGGATCCACCTGGTGACTGTTTCCAGGAGTCGGGCATGCTTTGAAAAAGGAAACGTTTCTGGTGATGGTCGCTCCATCTTTCAGCGCAGTGATCATGGTAACTCTGGGCGTAGTTTGCGTAGTGGCGCTACGCTACGCGAAGTGCACTTCGCACTATGTAAGCTACACGTAGCTACGCGAACTGCATAGTGCGGTAGGGAAAATGCTGTTCGCACTGATTGCACAGTGCCGGATGCTTGTCCGCACTGTGCAATCATTGCAAACGGCATCTTGCACAGTGCAAGCGGTCGTTTTCTGCCGCTCGAGTAGATTTGTACTCGAGCGGCAGTTTTCTCAACTGGTAGTTTCTCATCGCGAGCGGTCGAGAGCATACGCGACCACTCGCAATGAGAAACCTGACCTCACCGCGTTGAGAATCTCGCCGGGAGGTTTATTTTCCACGCTCGCGATCGGCAACTTGATGTTGCTGATCGCGAACGAGGAAAAAGTCTTGCCGGGATGTCATTTTGCAGGAACCCGCGCTTCATTCTTGTTTTATTTTCGGCAGGATTCGCGCACCCAGCGCAAATTCTGCCGTTTAAAAAAAAAAAAATGCTTTTTTTGGCCCTGGGTGTCCCTGTGGGACCCCCTGAGCAGGCCTAGGGGGTCAGGGTGTTTCTACCCTGCCCCCTTTTCTTGTTTTACACCGTTTTTTAAACTCTTTTCTTGTGACTCGGTTACCGAGTCACAAGATGGCTGCCAACACATTCTGGTTTAGAGTATTGGCAGCCAATCAGAGTGAAGCTCGTGCCCGGGAGGAGTCGCGACTCCTCCTCGGTGCTCAGATATCGAAAGTTTTATTTTTTAAATTGCTCAGCAACTACTGAACGGATTTACACCATTTAAAAAAAGGGCTCTTTCTGAACCAAGACCTACCTTTTTGCCAACTTTGGTGTAATTCCGTTCAGCAGTTCGGGCTGTAGCTTTGTCTAAAGTTCCTATGGAAATTAACATGGGGAAAACGCGTTTTGGGACCCCCCTTTTTTCTCGGCCTCCGCTTGACGAATCACCCCAAAACTTTCAAGACAGGAGCTGACCGGAGCGGGTCATCTTTTTGAAAATTTCCCAAAGATTCGTCAAACAGCGCCAAAGTTATTCGCAAAACAAAAAACGCTTTTCCTATGGAAACTAGGTTCTAACTATAACTACCTACTGGCGCCCGCCAGTAGGTAATATTTATATATTTAAATATATATATTTATATACATATAAATATATATATGTTGTGTTATTTATAAGAGTTGCATGAATATCCAAGACTCAATATGGTATTTTACCTATATTTAATAGTTGTGCATCTCATGAGTAACTCTATTTGGAAACGTAAATTATTACATTTTATGATATTTATGTTTATTACTGCTTGTTGATGATATCAATTCAATCAAAAAAAATTTTTATGTGTGAAACATCATATCAAGCGCAATTGGTTAAAATGTATAGAATTTTGAACTACATATATCAACATATACATAAAATTTCTTTTATGTTCATGATTACCAAATCACATGATACATGTATTATGAGGCACTATGACTTTAAATATCGCATATTCGAAACTTGCCACTGTCATGTGATCAAGGCTCGGACGAGCCGAAACGCGTTATGACGACTAACGAGGAATAAATAATTTTGCACTAAACTTGGGTCCGTGTCCGTTCTTGGAGAGATCCTATGGTACGACGGAGTAACCTGTGATGTAATTGACCGGATTGTTTCACGCGGTCATTCACGGACCCCCTCCTCGATCAGGTCGACGCTACTAGTGAGACATCACTTCCGGGGCAACCAGGAAGCATTTTTTGAGCCGATGAGGATTTCGAGCGTCTGACCCCCTGCAACCTGGAGAAGCCGAAAGAGACCTGCGGGAGCCTGCAGACGCCGAGTCGGAGGGCTCGGTGAAAACGGAGTGGAGCAGGTAGGAATTAGCCGGGTATTGCAGGGTGAGGAGGTGTGCTGAAAGTTGCACAGCAATGAAAAGTAATCGTGACGCTGTTTGCAACATTCTATATATATATATACAAAAGTGTCCTCATGTCGGCTGACGTGGTGAGAGCGCGGGAGATGGCGGCTATGGAGATGTTCTCCGATACCCCCCCGACAACGAGTGGAGCCACAGAACAAACTAAAAAAAGCCCACCTACGAACAATTCAATGAAAGATTTATTTAAAAAACTTGAGAAGAAAATGAGATCTGAACAGAATAAATGGTGGGAGTCTAGGTCATTACAGCGGTATATTGACGTAGAAAGAATTCCCAGAGGCTTAAGAATCCTAACAGCGCCAAGTTATGACGAACCCAATCCGGAATTAATGAAAGAATGGGCTGAGTGTAACCTTGAATCATCAAGAAGGTTAACACTCATCCTTATAAAGTATGCGGATTTAGACAGGGCAAAATTATTAAAGGAGATAGACGAAATCAATGAGGAATTGGAAACATTAAATCAGAAAGATGAGCAGAGTAGATTACGAAATGATATGACAGCTAGACTTAAAAAAGAGGAGGATAAAATCAAAGCACGGAAAACGTTCAAATTTCAGAGAGATAAGAACAACTAAGATTTGGGTCAGATTTTTACATTTGCCAAACGATATGATGCCATAAGGAAATCGAAATTCCATCCGATAGAGGGGACCACAGCAGCATCTGTACCAGCTACAAGTCAATATAGTCGGTCATCTAATACCTCTCAATCCGATGCCAGTTCAATGGGAGGAAGCGAATCTGAATCTGAAATGCGTAATGTAATTACGGACTGGAAAAACCTAAACCGTCACCTGGGGAAGAGCTCAATTTTTTATGTCAAGAAAGGCGCCAAACACTACGCCCAAGGCCCCCAAAAAATCTGGAAGTGCAAACTATAAGCGGCAGCAAAGGCGCAAAGCAAAAGCCAGGCGAGCCAAATCTGATCAGAAAAAGAGGGCGGGGATACTGGAGAAACAAACAGTAAGTGAAGATAAAACAAACAAAACGATTGTCAATATTGCCAACATAAAATTGACAAAACAGGAGGAAAATATTTTATGCCTTGGATTGTCATATGCTCCACATACGGATTTCGATTATGCATTCACCAGATTGGATGTGTATAGAGGAGTACGCAAACTGAAATTGAAAAAACATTTTCTGACAAACAAGGCGTTAACAGAACCCAGTCAAAGTCAAATGACTTCAATGTCGGCTGCCCAATTAGATCTATCATATTCAGATGCTCCTATTCTACAAGTGATGCAGGATCTTTATGATGAAAATGAGGGACAGGCTGATTCAAACATCATGACACTTAACAACTGTGTATCGAATGACGGAAATACCTCAAGACCACCAACTCCATTTAAACCCAGGTCCTCATTCAATCCGATAGCTGTGCGGGACTCCATTGACATCTTTCACGAGACAGTTGTTTCGCAAATCAAAACTTTGAACAAAAATGTGCAATCGAAACATAAAAAGTTTGACAAAATAAATCGACAATATAGGAATTTGGTGACGAAACTGCAGAAAGATAAAACTATTGTTATCCGCAACAGCGATAAGGGTGGCAATATTGTGATTTGGCCATTAACGAATTACAACAAAGAAGCTATTAACCAGTTGAATGATCGAACCTGCTATAATCGTACCAATATAGCCATTTTGAAAGCTACATACAAAGAGTATTACATCAAACTTTCCGGATGGAAGGGTGCAAATCTTTTAAGCATGGATGAATATAAATATTTGAAAAATGACAATCCTACAATACCTACCATGTACTTTATCCCGAAAGTGCACAAAAATGCTTTGAACCCTCCAGGACGACCGATTATCTCTGCTAGGGAAGGATTATTGGAACATACCACGAAATATATTGATTATTTTTTACAAGATTTTGTACAGGGCTTAACATCATATGTCAAAGACACTAGTGACTTTTTAAGGAAAATCTCTGGAGTGGTTTGGCAGGATGATTTTCTTATGATTGCTTTAGATGTAACCATGCTATATACGAGCATTGAACACACTGATGGTATAGCAGCAATCAAATATTATTTGGCACGTAGGCCTGGGCAATACAAGGAACATAGCCATATGTTAATTGAAATGATTAAATTTAGTCTGTTTAACAATATGTTTATGTTCAACAGTCAACTGTATCAGCAGATCAGAGGGGTTGCCATGGGGGCCAGTTTCTCACCCAGTTATGCCTGTCTTCATATGGGTATGTGGGAGGAGCTGGTCCTCATGGAAAGACACAGACAATATATGGTGAACAATGTCAGAATGTGGTTACGTTATATTGATGACCTGTTTGTGGTGTGGCAGGGAACATTGGAAGAAGCCAACCAATTTGTAGAAAGTATCAATTCGAACAACATTAATCTGTATTTTACTGCGACAATCAGTCATACTAGTGTCGAATTTCTTGATACCCAGATATACATTAACAACTGTAAAATTGAAACCCGCTTATTTAGAAAGCCAACAGCGGGTAACTCTACTCTCCATGCGACTAGTGCACATCCCAAACACCTCATCAACAGCATCCCCTATGGGGAAATGCTGCGTCTACGACGTATATGTAGCAATAGTCAAGACTTGAGAGTAGCACAGCTGGAGAGTAGTGAACGGTTCAAACATAGAGGATACTCGACACAAGTAATTGAGAAAGCGATTACTAAATCGTCGCTATTGACAAGAGAGGAAGCATTGAAAGAGAAAACAAGTGTTTTAAATCACATAGCTACCAGTGAGGGTAATATAAAAGATCATGGCAATGATGAATTTAGATTGATCATGAAATATAGTAAGCAACACAAGTCATTGAGTAAAATTATCCAGCAAAATTGGTCCCTGGTACGAAATGATCCTGTGATTGGACCCCTGCTACCGCAGAGGGTGTCCATCACTTTCAGTAAGGCACCATCCATGAGGGACATTCTGGTAAAGACAAGCCCAGAAATTATAAACAATAGTAGCTGGATACAATCAAACAAAGGTTTTTATAGATGCAAATCTTGCAAGGCATGTTCCCATGGTATAAATAAGAATTCTTACAACACGCCATTCAGTGAAAAAGTCTATAAGATCTCAAAGTTACTAACATGTAAGACAGAATTTGCAATTTACGTGTTGCTTTGTCCGTGTGGCCTTCAATATGTTGGCAGCACAAAATTACCAGTACACAAGCGAGTGTTGCAACATTTGAGGGCTATCACAAACCAGGACAATACTTACCCTGTGGCGCGGCATTTCAGGGAAAAACATGAATCCAATAATGTATACCTGAAATATTATGTAATTGACACAATCCCCCTAGCAGAAGAGGAGGTGACCGAGAAAACAAATTAAGAAAGCTTGAAACAAAATATATACTTCAGCTAGATTCCAAACAACCGGGGGGATTAAATGTAACAGAAGATTTGCACACGTGTCTAACATGAGAATACTTGGTACAGATTTAATGTATAAGAGAGCATATTACATAGCAATGATTTTGAGAAACAGTTTTGAGAAAGTTTTAACTTTTGATATTCCAGTTTTATGAATTTATTTATATGAAGGCAATTTTAGATGATTTTATAAGGGAGAATATATATAGGAATTTATTTATATTTATATGTATTTATTTATTGATGAACAGATATTTATGGTTTTTAGAAGCTTTTTTATCTGTTTAGAGATATGTATGTATTTATATTTGTCAGCAGAAGTTTTGCACATTATTCCTATCCCTTAAAGTTGAGGTATCAAATTGCCATAATATAGGATTCTCTAGAAAACAATTGCAACAGGGGGAACACCAACAATATCTTAATTATAAGATTGTTCATACAAGCCTGAACTCAAACTTGAACAAATTCAGACAATAGAAAGCTATTAAGTAGACCTAGACATTTCAAACCGCCTATTTTAGAGTCTAATAAGAATTTGAAAATCTTTCATAAAAAATATATATTTTTTTTTAAATATTTAACACTTATGCACTTTTTCAGCACTTAGCACTTTGGGTTTTAGTATCATGTGTATTAATCGGTTGATTCATTTGAACAGACAAAGATATAGATTTAACCAAGAGGATTTATCCCATGATGTTATGTTATTTATAAGAGTTGCATGAATATTCAAGACTCAATATGGTATTTTACCTATATTTAATAGTTGTGCATCTCATGAGTAACTCTATTTGGAAACGTAAATTATTATATTTTATGATATTTATGTTTATTACTGCTTGTTGATGATCTCAATTCATTTAAAGAATTACTAATGTGTGAAACATCATATCAAGCGCAATTGGTTAAAATGTATAGAATTTTGAACTACATATATCAACATATACATAAAATTTATTTTATGTTCATGATTACCAAATCACATGATACAATGTATTATGAGGCACTATGACTTTAAATATCGCGTATTCGAAACTTGCCACTGTCATGTGATCAAGGCTCGGACGAGCCGAAACGCGTTATGACGACTAACGAGGAATAAATAATTTTGCACTAAACCTGGGTCCGTGTCCGTTCTTGGAGAGATCCTATGGTACGACGGAGTAACCTGTGATATATATATATATATTATTTTAAATACCCCCTTAAACCCCAAAATGACCCTTTGTACCCCAATAACTATACACCCCCAAAATTCTAAAATTACCATTACCACCCCAATACCCATACCTCCTAAACCCTCAAATTACCCTGGGCACCCCAAAACCCAAACCCACCCTGAACCCCAAAAATACCTTTGAACCCCAAAACCCAAACCCACCCTGAACCCTAAAAACACCCTTGCACCCCAAAACCCAATCCCACCCTGAACCCTAAAATTACCTTGAGCACCCCAAAACCCAAACCCAAACACACCCTGAACCCTAAAAATACCCTTGCACCCCAAAAAACAAACCCACCCTTAACCCTAAAAATACCCTTGCACCCCAAAACCAAAACCCACCCTGAACCCTAAAATTACCCTTGGCACCCAAAACCCAAACAAACCCTGAACCCTAAAATTACCCTGGGCACCCCAAAACCCAAACCCACCCTTAACCCTAAAAATACCCTTGCACCCCAAATCCCAAACCCACCTAGAGCCCTAAAATTACACTGGGCACCCCAAAAAACAAACCCACCCTTAACCCTAAAAATACCCTTGCACCCCAAAACCCAAGCCCACCCTGAACCCTAAAATTACCCTGGTCACCCCAAAACCCAAACCCACCCTGAACCCTAAAATTACCCTTGGCACCCCAAAACCCAAACCCACCCTGAACCCTAAAATTACCCTGGGCACCCCAAAAAACAACCCACCCTTAACCCTAAAAATACCCTGGCACCCCAAAACCCCAACCCACCCTGAGCCCTAAAATTACCCTGTGCACCCCAAAACCCCAACCCACCCTGAACCCTAAAATTACCCTTGGCACCCCAAAACCCAAACCCACCCTGAACCCTAAAGTTACCCTGGGCACCCCAAAACCCAAACCCACCCTGAACCCTAAATTTACCCTGGGCACCCCAAAAAACAAACCCACCCTTAACCCTAAAGTACCCTTGCACCCCAAAACCCAAACCCACCCTGAACCCCAAAATTACCCTGAGCACCCCAAAACCCAATCCCAAACCCACCCAGAACCCTACAATTACCCTTGCACCCCAAAAAACAAACCCACCCTTAACCCTAAAAATACCCTTGCACCTCAAAACCAAAACCCACCCTGAACCCTAAAATTCCCTTGGCACCAAAAACCCAAACAAACCCTGAACCATAAAATTACCCTGGGCACCCCAAAACCCAAACTCACCCTTAACCCTAAAAATACCCTTGCACCCCAAAACCCAAACCCACCCTGAGCCCTAAAATTACCCTGGGCACCCCAAATAAACAAACCCACCCTTAACCCTAAAAATACCCTTCCACCCCAAAACCCCAACCCACCCTGAACCCTAAAATGACCCTTGGCACCCCAAAACCCAAACCCACCCTGAACCCTAAAAATACCCTTGCACCCCAAAATACAAACCCACCCTTAACCCTAAAAATACCCTTGCACCCCAAAACCCAAACCACCCTGAACCCTAAAATTACCCTGGGCACCCCAAAAACCCAACCCACCCTGAACCCTAAAAGTACCCCGGGCACCCCAAAACCCAAACAAACCCAGAACCCTAAAATTACCCTGGGCACTTCAAAACCCAAACCCACTCTCAACCCTAAAAATACCCTTACACCCCAAAACCCAAACCCACCGTTAACCCTAAAATTACCCTGGGCACCCCAAAAAACAAACCCACCCTGAACCCTAAAATTACCCTGTGCACCCCAAAACCCAAAGCCACCCTTAACCCTAAAAATACCCCTACACCCCAAAACCCAAACCCACCCTAAACCCTATACTTACCTTATACTTACATGTAAAATACATATGCCTTTACCATTCATGCCTTTACAACGAAATTCGTTGTAAAGGCATGTGTGGTAAATGCATATGCATTGTAATGCCATGCGTTGTAATGGCATTGGGGAGTAATGGTATTTGCGTTGTTGTGGAATGCGGGGTAATGGTATTCGTTGTGAAAATTTCGTTGTTATGGCTGTTTACCGTCTGTACCTCCTCAGACCCACATGAGTGGAAAAAGTGGTGATGACTCAAGACGCTGGATCTAGCATCAACTGATGGTAACCAGCACATAGACCCATTTTCGACAACCATTTCGAACCTCTGACTTCGGCCACTATGTCATCCACAGTGGGTGTGAGATGTCGTTCTCATTTGAAGGCCAGGTTGGGCAGACGCATGGCACGCAAATTTGGACTTCTCCGGGTTGCTTGGGTTTGCAGGCCACGACAATAGTAGAAACCCAGGGGGTCGGGCCATCCACTCTCTCAATGATGTCAGCCTGCTCCAGTTTGTTCAATTCTTCCTCCACCTTTGGCAGGAGGTGGAATGCTACCCGTCGGTGCCTTAAGGCTACTGGCTGAATTGATTCATCAATATGTAATTTTATCAACCGGTCTTTCAGACAGCCTATGCCTTCAAATAGCGGTGCAAACTGAGTTAGTAAGTCATCCACGCTTCCTTGATGCACACTGAGTGCAAATGCAACCAGCTGGAGGCGTTCTGCGGTCCATGGCCTCCTTTCGTGATGTAGATCTTGGTCCACGTTGAGCGAGATTCAAGTGCAATCTCCGCTGTGAACACTCCTGCCAGCGGGAGTGGAGCAGTGGACCCATAGGCTGAGGGCCCGATTCACAGAACTAACTTACGACAAAATCCTAAACTTACTACCATTTTGGTATTCACAGAATGAACTTACTCATTTTGGTATTCACAGAATAAACTTACTCATTTTGGTATTCACAGAAGACACTTACACATTTTGTGTAACTTACACATTTTGTGTAACTTACTCATTTTGTGTAACTTACACATTTTGTGTAACTTACACATTTTGTGTAACTTACACATTTTGGTATTCACAGAAGGCACTTACTCATTGATGAGTAAGTGCCTTCTGTGAATACCAAAATGAGTAAGTTAATTCTGTGAATACCAAAATTGTTGTAAGTTCATTCTGTGAATACCCAAATGTGTAAGTTCATTCTGTGAATACCAAAATTGTTGTAAGTTCATTCTGTGAATACCCAAATGTGTAAGTTCATTCTGTGAATACCCAAATGTGTAAGTTCATTCTGTGAATACCAAAATTGTTGTAAGTTTAGGATTTTGACGTAAGTTAGTTTTGTGAATCAGGCCCATAGACTTTGGTAGTGGTGTATCTCAGAACAGGTGGATCAGGCAACATGAGCATCATCGACTGAGCCATGATATTGATGGACGCTCCTGTGTCGATTAGTGCTTGCACTTGGTGGCCTTCATCAAATACATTGCATTTCGGGATGTGTTTTCGTGGATGCTCTTCGGGTTGCATGGCGTGTATTATGTGGACAGCTCCTTCAACATCATCATCGTCCATGTCCCCTTCATCTACAGGACTGTCTGTGGTGTATACCTTGTTGACTGACTTCGGTCTTTGGTTCTTTGACGAAGCTGAAGAGTGGCATACTTTAGCAAAATGATTCACCTTGTTGCAGGCTGAGCACCGTTTCCCATATTCAGGACAAGGTCCCTTAGTGGAGAGGTCTGGTGCAGCGGCCAGGGCAGCTGTCTTCGGAGCACAGGGTTCACGGCTCGATCCCCGGCTCCGGCGGCAGCTCAGCTCAGCACCATGTGACTCTGGGCAATAGCTCACTTAATTTCCACTCCGGCCCCCAGCGCCTTGAGACCCGTAAGGGTGAGTAGCTGCGCTATATAAAAACGGACTTACATTGTTTATGGGGGTAGAGTCCCCCATAAGGGACCCATAGCAGGTCTCAGGTTCAGATGGTGGTTTCTCCTTGTCCGGGGTTTTGGAGGTGACAGCATTGACTGGCTCTACTTTGACAGTGTGCTGAAGTGCTGCCACCATGTAGGCGGCCCTTACTTTGGACAGTTCTTTTGACCTACCCATAGTTAACATGTCTGCCATGGTCATACCTGGGATCTATAGACTATTCTCTCGTAACTTTGTTGAAGAACAGCCTTGAATAATTTGCTCTCGGATTTCATCATCGGCATCTGGCAGTGCGCAGGTGCTAGCTAGGTTTCGCAGGCATGCATAGAATGTGTCAACGGATTCCTCCAGTTGTTGCCTGGCTTGACGTAGCAGAAAACATTCATAGTCGGGGTTTGCTAATGGTTGAAAATGGACTGTCAGCACTCGTTTTAGCATGTTATACGTGTTTGGTGGCCCAGCCTTGACTACTGATTTCCCTAACTTATGTATGGCTGGCCCCCCCAAGTGTAGTAGCATGGGACCCCGTCTGTCATCATCTAGATCAATTGCTGCAAAATAGGTTTCCAGACGCTCTACCCAGTCCTTCCATTTCGCTGCCTGGGCTGAGGGAGGGCCATCAATTAGAAATGGTTCCACTGGGGGTATGGCAGACATGGTGCTGGTATAGGGAGGCGAAATGGAGTGGTGATCGGTTAAAGACAAAAAGTCCTGGCTGTTGGACACAGTGCTCCCCCTTGCTAAGCGCTAGTGGTGAAAATTCTGGGTGAATGAGATTGTTGGTAGGCAGCCTCAGGAATTTTATCTCTTCTTTTGTTGTTTTTTTCTTCTTGTTTTTTTTAAAGATGAGAATTCTAGGACAGCATGCTGGAGAGAAATGCACATGCCCACCTGGAGAGCAAAATCCACATGCCTTGTAGTGTCCTGCTTCTGTGTCTGTCTTCTTCTGCTTTGTTGTTGTTTTCGTTTGATGACCAAACAGGATTACACGTGTTCTCTGGAAGAAACTTGCAAGGCCTGGCGTGTTTATGGCAGCCTTGTAGCCTGGCAAACCTCTTGGGAGAGGCTGCAGGGAACTGCGTTTTCAGTCAGGCCTCCTGCGCTGTCTCGGGAGGCCAGGCCACGCCAACTGGAGCCGGGACGTCGGCGGACAGGAAAACCTTCGCCGCAGCGGCACCAGGAGGAGCCGAAGTCTCCCCGTGCGGGGGACGTGATGCACTTGAGCAGGCAGGGTACGCTCAGGTACAGCTGCAGAACCGCTCGCTGCACCACACGCAAAGGCAGTGGCTGCGCACTCACCCTGTGGGCACGGCACCAAATGCTGGGCGGGGACCGACCATCCCGGCCTGCCAGGCAGCCTATGGAGAAGGCCAGACACCAAGACAGCCAGCGCTGAGGTCGCGGGTCCGCAGTCGCTCGTCGCCAGTTTGTTGTGTGCTTGGGTGTAGTGGCATGTAAGTGAAGGCCCAAAACGTTCGCCAGCACCACTACGAAATAATTGCAGACACACTCAGGATAGTGATTAACCTTAACCCCGGGCCACGCCCCGGGTCCCTTTATTTAACTCCTCACGTTCCTACGTCACGGTTGTGACTATTGGGACAGGCGCACACAGGGGGAGGCATAAGAACACCCCTCTCGTGGTTGACTATGCGAGCCTGGCTCACTTATTCAACGTAACAATGACCGTCTCTTCAGCCATGCCTGCCGCCTTTTATTGCAAGCAGTACACAATGCCTAGGCAAAACTATGCGGGGAGTATTGGCAGGGGTGAACACAGATCACCCCTGTGCCTGAATAGGTAAAACGGGCAATGTTACATTCCTCCTCAACTTTAATTAAATATAACATCACCAACACACAAATACTTATCTACTGAAAAGACGTCAGCCATGTAACCTCAAGCAGGGCTTTATGAGGGCCAGATTCTGCCGGTGCTGAGCAGCGGCAGTTCTTAAAAGCAGGTGCCGAGACAGGTCACTATTGGGCTCTCTATTTTTACCTTCAGGGTGGAGGAAAAAAACTTAACTCTGCAATAGTACCACCCATCACTGCTTTTGATGTAACTTCAAAGAGACTTATTTTTTAGTTTTATATAGCGCAAACTTGAGCACCAGTTACATTACACAAGGACATATTCACATTTTGAATCACAGGATGTTTAGCCCACATCAGACTCGAACCTGCCTTCTCAGCTCCAAGGTCGGCAGCTCTAGTCTTAGTCACAACCTCTCCCACAAGAGGTAGTAGCATTTTCAATATTATATACAACAAAGTCATAGTTGTTGCTTATTTATCTTATGCAATTTACAACTATTGACAAAGCCGGTAGCTCTGGCTTGTTGTAGGTGCAATGTTACTTGTGTTATATATCTGGATGAATGGACAGAAGCAGCAAAATACCAGCGGGGCGTGCTTTAAGCTACACCCTTAATTACATTGGCCACGCCCTATGAGAGACCCCCCCAGTTTTTTCATCCCACTTAAAGCCCTGGCCTCAAGGACTCTCGGCCACTTGATGCCCGACAAAAGCTCCAGTGGAACAGGACAGGGAATGAGATTCCAAAGGGTAGGGGAGGAGAGGGGCTGCCACAGTACCAGGGGAGCCCGAGATAGCAGGAGGAGGAGAGTGAGCGTGTGAAAAATAATGTGCTGATCAAGGGAAATGCTCAGTGGAATTTTAAAAAATAGGAATTAAAAAAAAATAGTCCTGGAACAGAAAGTAAAATAGAAAAAAGTGGAAGCCTTCAAGTCTTGGGGCAAAACTCCAGGGAGTGAACAACTTGGAAAAAAGGCGGAAGCAGGAAGCCAAAGTAACCAATAACAAGCAAGATTTTTTACAAGACAACCAACTAGACCAATCCAAAGTGATAGGAGTAGTCAAACCGCACAAAATACATACCACAGATCATCCTGCAGTGCAAGTGCTGTAGGCTCGACCTAAAAAGACATATGAAAGCATATAGAATCAGTGCTGAATAGATCACACAGAAGGAAGCATTCTTCTATGTGCAGCCATGAATGCCCATGTCACAGTGCTAACCTTGTTTATGACCATGTATCTAACTTTGTAAACATTTAGAGAGTGGCAGGTCTGTAAGAATCTATTGCTAAATTATTTGACTAACCTTGATGAAATGACTGTCTAATGCGAATTAATACAACTGAACAGGGCTTAGAGGAAAAGATGAATGGCTGCACATAGAATGTAATTAATCCTTCATCTGCTGCTGTTAGAAGTGCATCTGTTATAAACAGGGTTTCCCTTGTATCATAGTGTAACAGGTAAAAATTATAGACAAAAGTACAACTAACAGTCAGGCAACCAAAGTATAAAAGTTGGACAAAGGGCAGGTCAGCTGCAAACATCGTGGCTTACTTACAAGCCCATTGCGCCGCCGGTGCATCACCTTTTTTTATGCACTGGTGGCGCAGTGTGCCTGCTCATATTAACAAGGCCACATAAAGCCGCACTGCGTGGCTTTTCATGGCCTTGTAAATATGGACCCCTTTCACGCATTACTCTGCGTGAAAGGGACATTCCAATGGTGTTGCTGTGGGTGTTCCCATGCAATATCCATGGAACCCAATTCATTCCCAGATTAACAAGCCTTTGTAAAGTTGGGAATGCGTCAGATTCCTATGCCTACCCAGGGGAGGCATAAGGGAGATGCAACAAGGAAAATTACCTTTATTTCTCCTCGTTTTTCCTTTTTCTATGCGTTCTGTATTCTGCAGCACACCTAGAAAGAGGAAAACACCTCTGGTGATTGTTTTTGTGCAGAAAGGTGTCCTTTCTTGCACAAAAACAATCACCCCTACAATGCAGTCACCATTGTACCATGGCGAAGGGTGCCTGTATTGGTGCATGGCAGCCCATAGTGCACCAGCGCAGGGGAAAAATGCAGTAATGCGCCGTATCTTGTAGAAACGATGCATTCCTGCCCTTTTCTTTTGACGCACAGCAGCACAGCAGGAATGCTTGCTGTGCTGTCATGCGTCAAAATATTGTAAAAGAGGCCCATCTTCTTTTGATGACCTTAGATCAATCTATGGACATTTACTGGCTTTCTCCAGGAAATAGCTACTGGCCATTTTCTGTAAACAGGGTTTCTCTTGTATCACAGTTTAACAGGTAAAAACTGTAGACAAAAGTACAACTAACAGTCAGGTAGCCAAAGGATAAAAGTTGGACTAAGGACACGTCAGCTGCAAACAAAACATATTCTTTTGATGGCCTTAGATCAATCTATGGCAATTTACTCGCTTTCGCCAGGAAATAGCTACTGGGCATTTTCTGTAATCCTGATATCTGCACAATACCCACTGTACAGTGAATAGCAGCACACAAATAAGAATCAGTTACAAAAGAGACCAGTTCTCCAAGTCACCACTTACTGTAGATTAGATTTCGTTTATATTGCATTGTTTGTTACGATGATACCCTAATGCCACATAAATATTTAATGAGTGCGTGGAAAGCCCAGAGAAAAGAATTGTATTAACTTTACTGGTTTATTGACAGTGTGCGTTTACCACAATTAATAACTTTGTAAAATATTGTGTAGCATCTCCATGTTTTAAACTGTTAATAGGGACAAAATCCGAATTATTACTGATTCAGTTGTATTATTATTGCATCTATTATCATTTTAAACCAGTTTACTGCCTAGTCTAGGTACACTGTAACAAGAGGGCATGATAATCCTGCACATATTTGAATTCTATGGCTGTTAGGATGGCAATGTCACCTGCATGGTAGAGAGCATCTACCCTACCCTGAATGACTAGACTACATGTGAAACACATATCTTGACATGTGTGGGCCCGGCCAGCATGATAAATAATCTAGTGTGTGTGCTAAGGCATAGGCCTGTCCATGGTGAATCCGAAGACCAAAACCCATTCTGTGACCTGGAGGAGTTCACCAAGTGTGCCATCTTTTGCTGACATGGGACTACGATACATGGCTAGGGTTGTTGACATAAAGCAGTGGTGGCAGCATACTGATATTTGTGGAATATCAGTCCTATGAAGAAAAAAAATTGGTTTCAGGAGAAAGTGTGTGATACCATTCCCACAAAGTTCTGCTAACACCCAGGTCCTTGAGCTGACATACTATGTGTGTGTGTGTGTGTGTGCTGGGTGTGTGTATGTATGGCTCTGTGTGATGGTGAGAGTCTGATTGGTGGTACCATTGGATCCATTTTGGGTTGTCCCTGGTTTAGCATGGCACAAGATGGAGGATGGGACCCAACTCTCCAGACAGTGGAAGTGTATCTGCATTCCTGAAGCTGGAAGATGGAGACCGAGACCCTGAACTGATGGAGGATTGAGACAGGGCTACTGTTAGAAATTCTATGGGGACCTTTTTAGCACGGTATTGCTGACTAATCTTTCCTGAGAACTGTCTTTCCCTGATTGCTGCTTTGGGGTGTCTGAGGACAGTCAGGTGCAGAGTCTTCACACTTCATTGTGCCCATGTTTTGGGAAACTCATGCTAGGAACCAGCATCATCACCACCTTGTTTGAGATCCATTACCTTGACAAAGTCTGTATCTGCACTGAAACAAGAAAAAGACATTTGAAAAGGAACCACCTCAAACTGACTCCAGGATCTTAGACAGTGGATCAACATCCTCTGTCTGAAAATTGAGGTTAAAATTGGGACTCAAACCACCCCATTCAACAACCTATGCAATCATAAGCCAGATTTATTAGGCTTTTGTGCTGTCCTTGCACTGCACAAGGCGACTCAAGGACAACACAAAAGCTTCAGTAAGATTTACAAAGCCATGCCTCCTTGTGTGGCTTTGTAAAGAAATGCAGCGCAACACTGCAGCTTGCACTGTATCACGTTACTTTTAGAGCTAGGAGGCATTCTATGGATGGAGCATGGACATTCCTGTGCATCTACAAATAGTTTTGAGGCAATTCCAGATTTACAAAGGTATTAAAACTGGGATTGTGTAAGATCGTTTAGCTCCCAGAGGGTGGCGTAAGGAGGAGATAAATCTTTTTCTCGTCCTTTTTTTCCCCTTTCTATGCGTGATGCATCTTGCATCATGCATAGAAAGAGGAGAATGCATCTTTTGCTTGTTTCCATTCCAGATATCCAATTCTGCACAAAACCAATTCTGTGCATAACTTCATTGGTGCTAGGTAGCATACAGTGTGCCTGCGCAATGAAAGAACAGAAAAGCACCATATCTTTGTAACTATAGAGTATTTCTTCTCTCCCTCTCTCTCTCACTCAATGCAGCACAGCATGATCCTTTGCTGCGCTGCATTGCGTGAAATATTAGTGAATATGCCCCTCTTTAATTATGATTTTTGCATTTTTAAATGGTATGTTGTTACAAGGATCCCATTGGTGGTGATAGAGCGAAATGTTCTTGTGAATTGTAGGGGTGCATCATAATCACTGATAGGCCGCACCCACTTGTATTCAGACATATATTCGTATATTAAGTTTCATATTCATGTATGTTTAGTAAAGAATGAATAGTTTGCTGAGACAAGGCGAATCAGCAGCATAATGGTGTTAGGATATTGATGTAATGTAATGCTTATTGAATTGTGTGAACTTAATGCATAGGGAAATTAGTTTGTGTGTGTAACGTAATTGCAGTAGTTTAAACGTGCACCATATTAAAGTTGCACATGTAATTCATTGCTTGCATATGAATCATAATGAAAATGCTTATAGGGAAATGTAAGGTGTGTGTTTAAAAGTTATATGTAAAGGCCTGACTACATATATGCTTAGAGAAGGCCTGGTATATTCTTATGTTAGCTTATATTGTAGGCCGAGAAAAGTTTCTCTTGGTAAGGCTCTCTGGGCACAAACGGTAGATTTAATTTGCACAGTAGAAGGTTTCTGTTGAAAGTATCTTTTGTTGCAGGTGCAAGGACACATGTCTCGTTAGCAAGACTAACTCTTTGTTTTCGAAAGCTAGAGAGAGGGGAGGCATGGTACGGGGAGTGAAAAGGAATGTAGGGATGATACTTTCGGCGGAGAAGGTGCCTGGGACTCAAGGTCAACGCAACCGTCCAGGATGAAGTAACCGTTTCGATGGAAAAGCACAAGAAAGAAGACCTGGCCAAGGAGGCGTGACAAAGGCGTGTACAATTGTATTGTGGTTTTGTATTAGGGATAGTGCCCTGAGGGAGGAGGCCAGAGAAGAGGTAGGGGAGACCTGAGAGAAGGACAGAGCTGAGCTTAGGTATTATGTGATTGCACTTCTTAGGAAGTCCTCACAGCTGACACCTTTTATTCACTCTTGCCGGGAAAATCGTTATGCAGGGATGTCACTTAGTGTTAGAGTAGGGACAGCAATTGATTTTAAGCTTGTTTAGTCCAATGAAGAGCAACTTAGAAATAGGAGCAATCATAGTCTGGTTGATCCTTCTAGAACTTTCTATTCTCCTTATCCTGAGTCGGATGAGATTCCTGCGTAGATTATTATTTGTATTAGTGCCCATCTATTTCTTTAACCTCGTGTTGAGGTGCTTGCACGTTCAGTTATTTTTGGCGATAATAAATTCTCAAACTTGAATTCGGAGTCAGTGGTCCTTTCAGACAAAGTAAATGCTGATATATAACCTGATGAGATTCTCTCCTTTACACTATTCAACAGGTAAAAAGATCTTGGCGACCAGAAGGTTCTTATAGATAATTAGATAAGAATCGGCGTTATCAGTTGGTAGCAGAGTAGGATGGTTACCTTTGATGGTAAGGGGAGATCTAGAGCAAGATAGGAGATTAAGTTGCCCCATAGAGCCCGAGTGATGCAGATCCAGAGGACCGCGGGAGAAGGATGTCGGAGGTCGTGGAAAACTGACGGAGAGTGACGGTGCGGCGGAAGTAGCAGTTCGTAGTAGAGTGAGTATGAAAAGAGTGATGTTTGGTAGATTGCGGTGTTTTATTGTTGTGTGATGTCTTGCGGAGTTGGAACGAAAGTTGTGTGATTGAGAAACGGACCGTGAGCGCGCGCGGTACCGGGAGATTTATTGTGGTGTAGAATACACCCAGAGTTGAGAACGTTGACCAGAGGTTGTGGGGGTCACGAGACGTCATTGACAGACCCACAGAAGATAGGGAACACATGAGTGAGTGTGTGAATAACCAACGCAGGTCGTAGGTTATTGTGTGCAGAACATCGAGTGATTGAATCCTATCGAGTGTGTTAAAGGCGATTGTCCGGTCGTTTCGCGGACAGACGATTGCCAGATTGAGGTCAACAAGCTCAAGAGGCTGATCGGTCATTGGTAAGACCGACGGTCAGAGAGGTAATTGTTCGGTAGGACGGACATTATTTCAGAGTATGATTGGGACAGATGCGAGTGAGAACAAGTGAATTAGAAAGGAGGGGAACTGCTGCGAGCGGAGGAAAAGTGACGTCAGAC
Organism: Calotriton arnoldi; assembly: GCA_963921515.1. Lineage (NCBI taxonomy): Eukaryota > Metazoa > Chordata > Amphibia > Caudata > Salamandridae > Calotriton > Calotriton arnoldi. Next base: position 2,827,105 of record CAWUFW010000615.1, on the reverse strand, counting down.
AAGTGCCGCGCTGCAATAGGCCGGTTGGTGTGAGCCGCGCTGGGATTGGTGGATTGAAATCAGGAAGTAAAAGCGGACATTTTGAGTGCAAATACAAAGTTGATTCATCATGAAATGTTTTAAAGCTTTACGGGAACTTTGTAGAGGTGATAGACATGTGGTTGTTCGGGAGGGAGAGGAAGCTCCTCCCGAGGACACACCAGCACATTATATGGCAAAGAATGTAGGATTGCATACTATAATTTGGCTTGAGAATTGGCATAAAATGACAGAAGCAGAAGGAGAATTGTCGTTCCCTCGATATGGTACTTTCAGGTTAGAGGTGCTGTACCAGCTAAAGAGTGTAATGGCTTCATTACGACCACTACCTAGACCAACACAGTTTGAGGCACTACATGCGTGGATAAGAGCAGCGTATGATAGGAAGAAGGACAGATGTCAAGAAAGGGTAAAGAAATCGGTCAGGGCATTTCAAGATGCAAGGTGGGATGCATTGGAGAAAAGGTGGAGAGTGGAAACGATCGAAGGAGATAAGTTGTACCCATTGTTAGTACAAAATGGGAAAATAATAAGAATCGATGAGGACGATAGTGATCTAGATGACAGCTTGTTGGATAGGATGTTGGCGGAGAGGCCACCACCATTTAATCCAGATTCAGAAGAGGGAAAGACGACCCCAGCAGTGGCAATAGTTGATGAGAGCCAGAACCAGACTAGCATGAGAGTGGTGGGAAGGATTTCCACAGGAACGGAGGGGGCACCGGCGTCTATGATAACACAGCCTCCTGCGGGGAACACAAGATTACCGGACTCCTTGACAGTACCGGTTACCATTGGCCCTATAGTACCGGTATACGACCCAGACCGAGTGAGAGAAGGGAGCTCCGTACCGATGAGAAGGGAGGAAGGAAACAGTGAGAGTGGGAATGGGTTTGGAGTGAGGGTGGTTCATTTCCCAAGACCAATGGAGACAAGTACGCCGTTACCGGCTACTGCGGACTCTTCCTTCAGGAGAGAAGAGGAGAGACCAGAAAGACCGAGGTCTTTGCGGGAATCTAAGTCAGCTTTGAGGGAGTGGACACCAACAGTAACGAACCAAGAGGATAGGATGCAAGGGGATAGGGCACAGAACGTCTCGGAAGACAGACCAAGTTCCAGGAATATGATGGAAGGGAATAGGTCACAAGGACAGAATAGTGACTGTAATGAGCGAGATGGCTCGGGTTGTCGAGAAGTACTGAGGAGTGCAGTACAGGCAAGGTTGCTAGACGTAGTGAGGCTGAAAGCAGGGGTAGACGAAATGATCAGTGGGGGTCTGCCTTTGGAAAGGATAGAAATTTATGGATCAGATGAACTGCTGTTTGTAGCAAAGGATGTGACTCGAAAAGCTAGAATGGCACATGATAGATTGAAGGAATTGGCCAAAAGATATGAGGTAGACCTGAACAAAACTAAAGCGTTGCAGGGACCACATAGATTGCATTACAGTGATCAGGAGCTGGAGGAGAAAAGAATCACAGGATTAAGGACACACACCAGAGACCTGATTATAGGAATGAGAATATGGATTTTGTTGGACAAATGGGAAGAAAGGTGGTCCAAAAAGAAACCAGTAAAGAGAGCAGAAGGGAAACGCCGCCGCCAGGAGGGGGGCGACGGGTGTTGGAAATTTTCCTTTACGGGAAGTACAGAATGGAGGGTACGTGCATGTGCCGTGGAATAGAGGTGATTTGGCTGCATTTACTAATGATTTTCCTCGGCTGAGGGAAAAACCAGTAGAGTGGTACAAACAGGTTGAGCGGTTTGTGAAAATTTCAAAAGTATTGTGGATTGATTTGAACACTCTGTTTGACATAGTGGTACCAGGAGATTTGTGGACAGCTTGTAAAGTCGCTATTGAGTGGCCGACTTCAGAACCAGAGAGAGGCGGTTACAAATGGTCCATCACCACTAGTCATGAAAAAGTATGAGCAGGTGATTACATGGTTGAAACTGAAGATTTCACCTCAAGATATAGATTGGGTTAAAATAGATCGGACTGTACAGGAACCCAAGGAAACGGTGCATGAATATTATGAAAGACTTCTGCAAGCTTTTAAACAGTATAGTGGGTTAGATATCTTGGACCCCAAGGATATGGGACAGTTTGTCTCAAAGTTTGTACTGGGTCTGAGAGTGGAAATCAGCCTCATGATACAGCACCATTTGATCTGTTGGCAGAACAAGCCACTAGATGAAATATTGCGGTATGCAAGATACTGTAGTGATGAGGTGGAATCGAAACATCGAAAGCTAAAAGACAAATTGATGCTTGTCCAGATGCAGACAGCACAGAGTCAGCCTAGTGGAGGGACCTTAGGAAGAAAGCAAGGAAATTTCCAGGGAAACCAGAATGGGCAGGTACAGGGAAAGGGAAAACCAGTAAACCCCAAGACAGGAGTGGACGTGGCCACATTGAAGAAGACCACTGCGTGTCATCTTTGTCGCCAGGTCGGACATTGGAAACGCGAGTGTCCTTTGAACCCAGCTAATCAGTTGCAGGAAGAGGAAGAGGGGGCTCAGGCACCCGCGCAAGAGGTAGTTAACACAATAACGAGGCCTAGAACGATGAAAGGGGGGTTTACAATTCTCACGCCCAGGTTCCCCAAGCTCCAAGGATTTCACAAGGAACACGAACGTACCAACAGATGCCCCTGTTCGAAGGTTACGATGAGGATAGCTTAGACCCTTTATCCTGACGGTGCCTGAGGGGGAGGAAGACTGCACACTTGGAGCGGTCTTGGAGGTAGACCAGAGAGGACCTTTTGTGGAGGCAGAGATTGAGGGCAATCCTGCAACACTTTTGGTTGATACTGGTGCTACCCGGTCTACTGTAAGATCAGCAGTAGTCCCTAACCTACCTCCTCTCGGGACAATCAATCCAGATTGTTGGAGTAGCGAACAAGAAAATAAGCAGCCCATTGACAGAACCGATCTTAGTAAAGATAGGTACTTTCCAAACTAGACATCAGTTTGTGGTGTGTGATACGAGTCCGGTTTGTCTTTTGGGAAGAGATCTGTTGTGCAAGTTGAACTGCACGATTTATTGTACGCCCAATGGAGTAGAGGTCCAGACGAGAGATGATGATGCTGACTTTAAGATTACCAATCAGCATTTATGTATAGATCTGTACCCAATGGTGACTGTGGAAGAACTTCCACATGATCTGAGAGACGCAGTGTCGCCTGTGGTGTGGGATTTCGCAGGCGATGAAATAGGTTTAATCAAAGGGGTTGAACCAGTGCGGATAGAGGTGAAACAGAATGTTGATTTCCCCAGGACACCTCAATACAACCTGTCGCCAGAAACGATTGCAGGGATAAGACCTGTGATCAAGACCTTTATTGAGAAAGGCATTCTGAAAGAGATTAGAGGTAGCCCCTGTAATTCACCCATTATGGGACTACAGAAACCGAGCGGGAAGTACAGGATCGTGCAAGACCTGCGAAAGGTCAACACGATAGTTGTCCCTTGTTGTCCAGTGGTACCGAATCCTTCAGTAATACTGTTCCAGATCCCATGTGAAGCCGAGTGGTTTACGGTTATCGATTTGTGTCAAGCCTTCTTTTCGATACCGCTCCACGAGGAAAGCCAATTCTTTTTGCGTTCAGGCTAGAAAATCGCGTGTTAACATGGTGTCGTATCCCTCAAGGGTATACGGAAAGTCCATCGATCTTTAACCAGATCCTGAAGAAGAACCTTGAGAGTCTTGTGTTGCCGCAGAACTCAGTTCTCGTGCAGTACATAGATGACTTGCTCATTGCCTCAGAAACAGAAGATGCTTGTAGAATTGACACAGTAGCCTTGTTGAATCACTTAGCAGAGAACGGACATAAAGTGTCCCCGAACAAGCTGCAGTACTGTCTGAATGAGGTACAGTACTTGGGACACAGATTGGAGAAAGGCAAGAGGAAGGTGTCACCAGATCGAATTGAGGCAATAATGAGCATGGCAGTACCCACTACACAGAGAGAAGTTAGGATGTTTCTGGGAATGGTTGGCTATTGTCGACAGTGGATTCCTAGTTTCTCCTTGAGAGCAAAGCCTTTGCAGAGGCTTACGCACAAGGATGTGAGTGATCCGGTACCATGGGACGAGGAGTGCTTGGTGTCATTCCTGAAACTGAGAGAGGATTTGTGCAGGGCTCCCGCACTGGGGATGCCTGATTACAACAAGGCCTTTTCATTGTTTTGTTACGAGAGGGAAGGATGTGCATTAGCAGTGTTAGCTCAGAACCATGGAGGTGTCCGTAGACCAGTTGCCTATTTTTCAGCTACTTTAGATCCAGTAACTTCTGCGTTGCCCGGATGTCTAAGATCCGTTGCTGCAACAGGTGTCAGCATTGAAAGATGTGAAAGCATTGTAATGGGACATCCATTGACTGTACATGTGCCACATTCGGTTGAGTTATTGATGACCAGGACCAAGACCCAGCACCTAACGAACAATAGGTTAACGAGGTATGAGCAAGTCATACTTGCCGCAGAGAATGTGACTCTGAAAAGGTGCTCCGTCTTGAACCCTGCGACATTAATGCCTATACCAAACACAGATGATGAAGATTGTGAGGACCATGATTGTCTCGATGTGACCGAACTTTGCACCAAACCGAGACCTGACATTGTCGATGAACCACTGACTAACCCAGATGAAATTTTCTTTGTTGATGGTTCATGCTTAAGAGACAGTGTGGGGCAACTGAAAGCAGCATTTGCTGTATGTACCATTTCAGGAGTGGTTGAGGCTGCTTGCCTAGAAGGAGTACGCTCCGCGCAGGTAGCTGAAATCATAGCCTTGACCCGTGCCTGTTTGGCCGCTGATCGAATTCGAATCACGATTTACACAGACAGCCAATATGGCTTTGGCGTGGTGCATGACTTCGGGCAGTTATGGTCTCAGAGGGGATTTTTGACATCATCTGGCTCACCCATTCGTAATGGAGAATATGTAAGACAATTGTTAGATGCATTACAGCATCCGAAAGAAATTGCTGTGGTAAAATGCTCAGCCCATGGGAAGGGGGAGGACTTTGTATCCTTGGGTAATAACTATGCGGATGAAGTAGCCCGCTTCTGTGCAGAACAAGGATGCATATTCACAGGAAGAGAGATAGAAGAGAGCCAAGAAGGAACCGATCTCAGCATAATGTTGGCCATGGCAGACACTTGGGAAGAGCTTAGCGATTGCAGGATGAAGTTTCTAACCAGGAGAGAGGGATGGATCAAAGCTGGGTGTGAGAAAGGAGACGTGGATGTGTGGGTATCAAACGATGGGAGAGCCGTGTTGCCAGAAGAATTGCTGAGTCCGATGGCTAGATTGATACATGGACAGGCACACCTTGGTAGAGACGCAATGGTGAGAGTGTTTAGACAGACGTGGTATAACCCACGGTTCCGAGCAATGGCTGAGATGGTATGCCAGAGGTGTGTTACGTGTCAACAGATGAATGCTGGAAAGAAAACTGTAGTTACATTGAGTCACATTGGAAGGTCGGGAGGGCCCTTCAATAGGATACAGTTGGACTTCGTGGAGATGCCTAGGTGCAATGGATTGAGGTACATTTTAGTGCTAGTATGTGTATTCTCACGGTGGGTGGAGGCTTACCCCACACGCAGGTGTGACACTCTCACAGTGGCTAAATTACTGTTGAGGGAGCTCATCCCTAGATTCGGGATCCCGACCTCTTTGGAATCAGATAGAGGAGGGCACTTCCATAGCGAAATCATGAAGTTGCTTTGTGCTGCATTGAACATAGACCAGAGACTTCATTGTAGTTACAGACCAGAAGCTTCTGGGATGGTGGAACAAGTTAATGGAACTTTGAAAGCCCGGATGGCAAAAATGTGTTCTTCGACATCCCTGCAATGGCCCGACGCCTTGCCTTTGGTGCTAATGAGCATGCGAAGTGTCCCAGACAGAAAGACCGGGTTGTCCCCCCATGAAATACTAATGGGGAGGGCAATGAGACTGCCAGCAGTACCAGCTACAGCCTTGATAAACATCACTGATGATTTGATTCTTGATTATTGTAAAGGACTCTCTGATGTGGTCCGTTCTGTATCCCAGCAGGTGCAAGCAGCAGTGGTCCCAGCCTCGAGTGATCTATGCCACGACTTGTGTCCCGGTGACTGGGTACTCGTCCGAAAGCACGTGAGGAAGAGTTGCTTGGATGCCCGCTGGCGTGGCCCGTATCAGGTGATACTTATCACGAACACAGCAGTGAAGTGTGGAGGATTGCCGAACTGGGTGCATGCTTCCCATACCCGCAGAGTTTCAGCACCCTTGGAAGAAACAGCTCCTTTCGTAAATGAAAATCCAGCTGATGTGGCAAGGCCACATGGGAGGACACGTCAAGCTGTAAAGGTCACTGACACAGCTGGTGGTGCACTAGAGCAAGCTGAAGGGGGTTTCCACAGTTCGAACCCTGACTCAGACACCGAGGACAGAAACGGTGCAGTGGGCGGAGAAGAGTCAGATTCAGCAGAAAGAGGAAGTAGTGCACTGGGTATAGAAGGGGAAGGCAGACGAACGAACAGAAGTGCTGAAAGTTGGCCTGAAAGACAGAGGCGACTGAACCTGAGGTTAGCACCTGAAAGAGACCTTGCTCCAGTGTCTGAAGTATCTGAAACAGAAGCAAGTGACGAAGATCAAGCACAAGACAGTCGGCGAAGGTCAAAGAGAACAAGAGTGCCTTGTCGCAGATACTCTACCCCTGAGTGGACTTACACTGTGTTTGATGCAGGGGGTGGTGAGTACGGGAAGACTGAGGTCAGTGCAAGTGGTCAGCCGGAGCCCGAATGTGGTGGTGAAGGTGGTGCTGCGGATGCCAGGGCTCGAGATAGAAGGAACACTGACACTCACGGTTCCGAATCCCCCGCTTCTGAGTGAAGTCCGAAACTTGCTTTTGCATCGACTCGAATTTCCGCCTTTTGGAGTTGAGCCGTTTTCACATGAAGTGCTGATTTTGCGTCTTGAACTTTTGTATCACGTTCTGGTCTTGCTCAATGAGGATCTCATTGTGGATCAGTTATGAACTGTAAATAAAAGTCTAAAAGAAGAAGATAACCTAGGTCCGAGTGGAAGAAGAATAAACTTAGGGACTTTCCACAGAAGAGGAACGAAAACTAGGGAAGTCTTTTTCTGGACTGTGTAAATAAGATTGTGATCGGAAAGGGAAAGTCCGGAGATTTCATGGTTGCTCGAGCTGGTTAAGCAAGTCACTAATAAAGGACAGAGACTTTTTCAGAGTTCTTTGCGATAACCAAGACTTTTTGAGAACTTTCGAAACCATGGAGCCGGGAGATCCCAATCGTAGATCAAAGTGGATTGTAGGCATCCTTATAAGTAGTGTAATAATCTCTATAATCATAGTAGTTATAGTCTCATACACTGGTTCGCATGAGCAAAAAGTAGAGGAGGTGACAGGGACACCTACACCTATCACACCTAGTCAGAAGGGGGTAGACAGGGCAGCTGATAGAGCTTTGCTATTAGAAGAAAGTCGTAGATTACATGTAGATTTATCTAAAGGGGATTTTAAGTTGAATGCATATGCTAAGTTGTTGTATGAGTATGTTGACGTGATGGATGCGAAAGATTGTTATGTGTGTATGCAGTTGCCTACTTCGGTGGATGAGGGTATTAGGTATCACCATCTTCCACTGACTTATGGTATTTCGTGTAGTCTTTTGCTTAGTTTGTTTTATGAGAGAGATCAGTTCGAGTATTTCTTTTCCAATTTCGACGCAGTGCTTCCTGAAGTCCCAGCTTACAAGCATTTGAATAAGTATGACTATTATAAGACCGAGGACAGACTGAGGAAGTATTTCATACCGAGTTTGGAATTGGATACAGCATTCGCACACAGAAACAATCTGACTTGTTTGATGTCGGATGTAGAGAGAAAGTTCGTAGATCAAGTTGAAGATAGGTATAGAAAGCTGACTGAATCCCGAGATTACGGGCATCACAGGACAGATTGGACAGAGGAAGAACGGTTGCATAAGACCAGGGGAAGCTATGGTCCTATAGCGTTAGATAAGGAGCAGAGGGGTAAGTTGTGTATAAGGCGTTATCAGACTTACTACGAAAAGGTTCCAGTGGGACAAAGTACTTGTGATCACGTTTTCACCATGGCAGATGTGGCAAAAGATTTTCTCCAAGGTCCTGTACAAGTGATACCAACGGTGTATTACGTATGTGGGAAGAATGCTTATGTGAGGTTGCCTGCAAATTGGTATGGAACATGTTATTTGTCAATAATATTTCCAAAGATTTACCATACAGAGGATTTAAATCTTCTAGAGGGTGGAGAGCATTCAAGAACGAGAAGAGCTGCAAGTGCAGGGATCGTTGTGGGAGATATCTTTGGAGCTATGATACCTAGTCTAGGAGTAGTCTTGAATGACGTGAAGATCCGGAGGTTAGCGACTGTGGTGGATGAATTTTCAATGAACACAGCAAAGTCGTTAGTGTTGGTGGAGGGAGAGATGTTGTCGATAAGAGGAATGGTTTTGCAGAATCGCCTTGCTTTGGATGTCCTATTGGCAAAAGAGGGCGGAGTCTGTAAAATGTTGAAGGTTCAAGAGTGCTGCACTTATATACCAGACCGTAGCAAGGATCTGGAGAAATATATAAGTAACATCACTATGATCCACACAAAGATAGCGGATTTGACCGAAGAAGGGGCCTGGGAAAAGGTCGGAAAGGGTTTTGGTCAAGTGGGAGGTTGGTTTGCGAACCTAGGAAAGGGTTTCCTTGGGTACTTCCTGAGACCACTCCTTATTTTGGTGGTTTGTGTGGCTGGCTTGTGGATTGTGATCAAGGCCTACAAGTGGTATCGAGCAGGCCGAGTCAAGAGAGCTTTGAGGGAAAATGACATGAAGTTGGCAAGACTGCAGGACAATCAGTATCAAAGGCTCAAGAGCATGGAGAAATTTAGATCAGGGAAGATGGCAACAAGTTCTGTTTAGGTCGGTTCTTTCTCCAAGGGAGTAAGTAGAGTGAAATGTGATGACAGGAGTCATCAAAGGGGGAACTGATAGAGCGAAATGTTCTTGTGAATTGTAGGGGTGCATCATAATCACTGATAGGCCGCACCCACTTGTATTCAGACATATATTCGTATATTAAGTTTCATATTCATGTATGTTTAGTAAAGAATGAATAGTTTGCTGAGACAAGGCGAATCAGCAGCATAATGGTGTTAGGATATTGATGTAATGTAATGCTTATTGAATTGTGTGAACTTAATGCATAGGGAAATTAGTTTGTGTGTGTAACGTAATTGCAGTAGTTTAAACGTGCACCATATTAAAGTTGCACATGTAATTCATTGCTTGCATATGAATCATAATGAAAATGCTTATAGGGAAATGTAAGGTGTGTGTTTAAAAGTTATATGTAAAGGCCTGACTACATATATGCTTAGAGAAGGCCTGGTATATTCTTATGTTGGCTTATATTGTAGGCCGAGAAAAGTTTCTCTTGGTAAGGCTCTCTGGGCACAAACGGTAGATTTAATTTGCACAGTAGAAGGTTTCTGTTGAAAGTATCTTTTGTTGCAGGTGCAAGGACACATGTCTCGTTAGCAAGACTAACTCTTTGTTTTCGAAAGCTAGAGAGAGGGGAGGCATGGTACGGGGAGTGAAAAGGAATGTAGGGATGATACTTTCGGCGGAGAAGGTGCCTGGGACTCAAGGTCAACGCAACCGTCCAGGATGAAGTAACCGTTTCGATGGAAAAGCACAAGAAAGAAGACCTGGCCAAGGAGGCGTGACAAAGGCGTGTACAATTGTATTGTGGTTTTGTATTAGGGATAGTGCCCTGAGGGAGGAGGCCAGAGAAGAGGTAGGGGAGACCTGAGAGAAGGACAGAGCTGAGCTTAGGTATTATGTGATTGCACTTCTTAGGAAGTCCTCACAGCTGACACCTTTTATTCACTCTTGCCGGGAAAATCGTTATGCAGGGATGTCACTTAGTGTTAGAGTAGGGACAGCAATTGATTTTAAGCTTGTTTAGTCCAATGAAGAGCAACTTAGAAATAGGAGCAATCATAGTCTGGTTGATCCTTCTAGAACTTTCTATTCTCCTTATCCTGAGTCGGATGAGATTCCTGCGTAGATTATTATTTGTATTAGTGCCCATCTATTTCTTTAACCTCGTGTTGAGGTGCTTGCACGTTCAGTTATTTTTGGCGATAATAAATTCTCAAACTTGAATTCGGAGTCAGTGGTCCTTTCAGACAAAGTAAATGCTGATATATAACCTGATGAGATTCTCTCCTTTACACTATTCAACAGGTAAAAAGATCTTGGCGACCAGAAGGTTCTTATAGATAATTAGATAAGAATCGGCGTTATCAGTGGTAGGCTGGCTCAGGTCTAAACCTGCATGTTGTTCACTTGTGAAGGTTCAGTAGAAATGTGCACATTAAATGCACTTAACTTAGCTGAAGTGTTTTTATTCTTATCTCGTGTGCTTGGTGAGGTTTCTTATCCTTATCTCGTATGCTGTTTCCATTTGAGGAAAACAGAAATGTGATGGTAGGAATGCGTGCAAATATATCAGCCACTCCTAATCACTTGGTGCGGCATTCCAGCCTATCGTTTTTCACCCACTATGCAACTCCAAACCGAGGTCAGCTGAATGCATATCAGCCTTCATCCTGCTCCAATACAAACAGTCTAGCCTGAAGTGCCAAGCCAGTTGTCCTCTGGATAGTAACACCAACAACCTGGTTTCGACCTACTTCTGCCCCGTCAGTGGAGAATAGCATGAGTCCTGTGGCACAGTGAGCACATCTGTACTATGAAAAATGTTGCATAGCACTATGCATTTTAAACCCTGGCCAGGCACATCTCAGGCCTAATTGCTGTGATCTACAGAAACGCCATATATGGATGTATGTATAAATTCTCTGTAATTATACAAGGCAACCACAGGCCAAGCTAGTGGAAGCTGTACAACATTATATGAGGTGTGCATGGCAGCAGTGCACACTCATGTTGATTCTTCACTGTACAGTACAAGGCTCCTTGCTTTGATGCCAAAATGTTAAACCCTTTAGGGGAATCTGCTCATCACAAATTCATTTTGTGAACCAGTTCATTGATGTTGTGAATGTGCACTTTGTATTGCGTATCAAATGAAAGGAAATCGACTGAATGGAAACTAATCTTTGAAATGGAATAAGCAGGTGACATGATATGGTTAATTGCCTGTAATAATCCGATGATAACCATAGCATCAGAAAGAACAATTGCATCGCTGACAGAGGCTTTGATGATACTCTCAGGCCAGCTAACTTTTGATTGACACCTGGAACTCCTTTCAATCTACAAGACATTTATAATTAATTATAATATTACAACGTATAGGAGACGACTGACCATCAAATAAGGAAAGTTGAGCTTTTTAGTGACGGCAGGCATAGCTATCTCCTTTGCGGGCTGTCTTCGTGATTTATTTTTACATTTCAGAGATCTGGAAAAGCAGTTTCTCTCAATACTCCGTGATCTGCCCGAGTGGACTTTTACTGGGGTGATTCTTGCAGCACTCAATATGCTTTGCCTCCTCAACGCCACCGAATCTTTCCAATCATTTAGAATGATGCTTAGGATCAATGTACCCCTCCTAACAGCTCTGAAAATGATTCTGCACCCGAGGCAATATCATTTTCCCATGTTTCTCAACTGTGCATGTGGGACTGTAGGGTTTCTGATTGAGCGTCTGATGAAAAAGGCGGAAAGTCGGCATTTCATGAAAGGATCATTCGACCCAGAGACAATGAAGACTGAAACTCGCCATTTATCCTCTGTGGTTATGTTTTGTTATAAAAATAAGAGGTGACAAAGATTCACCCTCTTACATTTAGGTGAAAACCTGTAATTTTATTTTTCAGAAGGAAAAAAGTTGAAGCATATCAATCTAGTGTACTTTTCATTCAAAAAAGTATTTGTTTATATCCCTTGCAACCCATGAAATGTAAAACAAAAATTCTTGAAATATTACATCAGTACAATACGTTCACCCTGATGTAGACATACGCTCACTATAGAATCGAAGGGTTCCCTTCCTGCACATAAACAGTCAGAAATGACGTTTTATAACTTCTATGTGTGCTGCATTAGCACACATAGAACTGATTGATTTAAAGGGACACCTTCCTGTACAGAAACAATCACCAGAGGTGATTTTCTCTTTCTATGTGTGCTGCAGAATGCAGAAAGAGGAAAACAACGAGGAGAAATTATTACATTTCTCCTCGTTGCGCCTCCCTACACCTCCCCTGGGGAGGCATAGCATTCAGACGCATTTCCGGATTTACGATTTCTTGTAAATCTGGAAATGTGTCTGGTTCCATGGGTGTTGCATGGGAACACCCACAGCAACACCCATGGAACGCCCCTTTCACGCAAAGTGCTGCGTGTAAAGGGGCCGTATTTACAAGGACAGGAAAAGCCACGCAGGGTGGCTTTTCCTGTCCTTGTAAATATGGGGCAGAAAAATGCGCTGCCGGTGCGTCACAAAAAGTGACACACTGGCAGCTCAAGGGGCTTGTAAATCTGCCCCGAAATTTGAAAGACAAAGAAAGTTTTCAGTTTTACAAGCTGCTCTTTATGCACTGATGGCATGAACTAGGGTAATGTGAATTGTATTAAACCATCCATGTCTTCCAGCAGAATGCCGAGCTAGAATTATCTGACTCCCACCCACCCATGATTGCATTTTGTGCCGGAAAACACAAGGCAAAATTACTTAGGAATGGTGGAGAAGAAATTGAGAGAAATTCTAACAATTTGGAAAAGAAGAAAGCTGAGCAAATTGCGTAATCACCCCAGCAGGAAGGAAGAGCTGGGCAGCTAAGACTTGGGTCAACCGTGAATCCACCACTTCATTAGATCTGGCACAAAGACAATTTTAGAAGCTGTATAACTTATGCTAGCAACGAACAATAATAAAAAACATTCATAGAGAAAGGTATGAATACATTCTCTTCACTCATGTTTCGCTATTCCTTTGGCTTTAAGATATCTTAATTTGCATGGGGAGAGCTTCCAATTCAATGCATGAACAATGAAGCATCCATGCTCTGCATTTGAGCACCAAGGGGATATGTGTGCTACCCGATAGAATACGATAGTAATCTAGTGTATACTGTATTGGGACATGACCCTTCAACTGGGCTGTATAGAAAGTACCCCTACTCTAAACTAAGGTTTGGATAATGCCTCATAGATTTCTTCAGCACATTGGAACATCACCTGTTTTACCTACACCCAACATGAAATCTGTCAATCAAGGTTAATTTCAAAGCATGTGTGAAGCAAAAAGTGCATTTTATTGAGTGATCCCTAACTTTTTTGTTAGGTTTTGCTGCCATTTAGGACTTTGGACATGGGGAGACTAACTACCTCTAAATGCATATCCTTGAAACTCTAAACATAAACAAACATTGGTTAAACCCAATTGGGTAATGTAACTTTTCAGTAAGGCTACAGTAACACAGTACAAGAAATCCATGAGTTCAATAATAGTTAAATATCGCAATTGGGCTGCAGTGTACATTTACAACCCCCTCATGATTGAGTGTTGCAAATAATGCTGAATCCTAGAAAGTGGTACAATCTTTTTATCATTATGTGTAATTCTGCCATACTTAGACAATAGGAACCTCTGTTTTTCGAGCTGTAGCATCATTCCCAGCCAGGTAGCATGCAAATGACCATGACACACATGGTGCTCTGTAGTGCACGTCTTTATTCTTCAGAGTGCAATTCTCTACTGTACGCACTGAGTCATGTACTTTATTAACCACACCCAGACACACCCAAACAATTACATCATTATCCTATGGAGTCCATCAGGGACCAGAAGGGGCCCACTATTCATACTTACAAGACACTACATCTCCCCCTTTGTTAAATAAAAAATACAAATATTACTTCTAAACTTTATTGTTCCTCAATGAGTCATTGAGCTGCTTGAACCTAGTTGTGTGAGGTTGATGAGGTGGAGGAGCAGGGCATACCTCAGGCGCTGGGGATGCAGTGGTTGGTGTAGGAATTAGGCTCTCTGGACTCTCAGGTGGGCAGATCTCACTTCTGACATCTGGAGGCGACAAACATCTAGATAGATGCTTGTAGTCTCTTGTGATGGACTTTCCGGGATGTTGAGCGGTCACCATATGTCCTTTGCTCATCACAACCCTCAGGGATTCAGCATCAAATGGAGCATCAGCCTTGTATTTCCATTTTTTCTTGACATGACCTGCATTCCTTCCTTGAAAACCGTGTCCCGAACACTTCGGCATTTATAAGAAAAGGTCTTCATTCTGGGTTTGTGCAGGGAATTCGTCGTCCGAATCTCGTCCGCATCTTTCGACCTATGAGTGGTCCATTGCAGCAATTTGGTTCACATGGCTCTCCCAAACATCAAGGTGGTAGGACTTTCACCTGTAGTAGAATGGGGAGTTGAACTGTAAACATGAAGGGCTGAAGATAGAGCCGATATGAGATCACTTCCGTCTAGCGCAACTCTCTTTAGGGTGACAGTGAAGCGCTTGACAACACCGACCGTTGGCCTGTGGCCAGAGAGCTGTACTTTTCTGATAGTTAACATTCATGTTAGTGAGAACATCTTTAAACTCTCAGCTGTTGAATGGTGGGCCATTGTCGGACTTGAGAATGGAGGGGACACCCCATGTTGCAAAAATGTCATTTAATGTCCCAATGTCTTTGTCATGTGTGGTTGGCAACAGGTCTTCCACAAGGGAAAACTGTGAGTATTCATCAACAACTACCATGAGATGATGTCCATTGTTAAGGGGTCCAAAGAAATCTTCTGCAATTCTCTCCCAACACTGCTTTTGGAGGTCAGACATAACTAATGTATGCCATGTTATTTTGGGAGATAAGCAATTGCACAAATGAAAGGCCTTTAATTCTCTTTCAACTCTTTCATCAAGGGGGGGAACCCACACTCAGTCTCGAAGAGCTCTCTTAGTGGCAACATTGCCGCGATGACCCTCGTGGGCTAGTTCAATGCCTTCTTGTTGCAGACTCTCTGGAATGACAATTGTAGAACCACTTAATATAATGCCTTCATGAGTGACAAAGAGTTCCTCACTCACACTTTTGAATTCTAGGTATTCAAAGTCATCCGTAAAAGGTTGAGTGTGTTTCTTCCAGGATTGCTGGGCAATTATGTCTTTGAGCAGATCTCGACATGACTATGAAGTCAAAATAGGCCTCAGCCGCTGTAGACATTGTACTGTGACACTGCACTGGCACTCGTGAAAAGTAGTCAGCAGGATTTTGATCTTTCCCTGGCCTATGCAAAATAGTGTAATCATACTCTTGCAACCGTAACCCCCACCTTTCGATGCGAGGAGGCATCATGGCCATCGGATTTCCAAAAGTGGTGAGCAATGTCTGGTGGTCAGTGACAAGAGTGAAGTGCTTTCCATATAGAAACACATGAAAATGTTCACAAGCCACACTACAGCTAGACTTTGTTTCTCAGTTTGGGAATAAGCATGTTTGGTCTGCGACAGACACCAGCTTGCATAAGCCACAATGTGTTGTGCAAATTGTGCTGGGCAAGGATTGCACCCAACCACACTGGGCTAGCATCTGCTACAATTTCAGTATGAAGTTTTGGATAAAAAAAGCCATTTCAGTACTGTTCTGAATTGCATGCTTGATTTTCTTCAAGCTTTGATCACACTCAGGTGACCATTTAAACACAGCATTCTTTTTTGTCAAGACTCTTAAAAGGGCACTGACTGTAGCAAAATCACAAATGTACCTGGAACAGTAACTGGCCATGCTAAGGAAGGATTGAAACATGGTCACATCTTGAGGTGGAGTAGTGGACAATAAGGCTTGTACTTTAGCCAGATCTGATGTCGTCCTCTTTTAAAAGAAACTATGCCCAAAGACTTTGAGTTTTGTTTTGTGAAACTCACAATTTTCTGCATTCAAAGTGAGACCCGCGTCAACAAAAAATGGCATACTTGTGTAAGGGCTTTGCCATGTTCCTTTCGAGTGGCCCCAAATACCAGTATATCATCATCATAATTAAAAGCATGTGTGACAGGCTGTATTAAGCGGTGAATGACATCCTGAAAGAGTTCTGCAGCTGATGACACCCCAAACCTTAGGGGCATATTCACTAGGAGCTATCGCCGAATTAACGGCACTTTATCGCAGCCAAAGTCGTGATAAATTTACCCCCCCCATTCACAAGCCGGTGTTAACAGCCCACAGCACCAGTTTACCCGCGATAGCAGCCGCAAAAAACATCGCCACAGAGGACCCCCGCAAATATCGCTAATGAGATGCAGAGTAGGCGTTCCCGTGACAAAAGTCGAGACAACATCACACCTCAACATTCACAACGATCAGCCACATCGGCGATAAAAACACAAAACAGGCGATAAGGCGCGTTAGCACCAGGAAATTTACACCTGCTCTGACCTGGTGTAAAGTCAGACGGCAGCCAGCACCACAAAAGGGAGCACAGTCCAGGGCCACATCCGAAGGGCAACAGATGCCATGGAGCCACCCATCATGTGGCCTGGACACCCAAGAGGGCCACAACACCCACGTCCACCACCCCAGGACCCCAACCCACTCCCGGAACACCACCCCCCGGACCACCACAGACGCAGCGCAGACAAAGACAGCGGAACCCCAGGAAACGTACCAGCCGCACAGACCCAACATCTGACAATGTCACCGTCCACTACAGGCTGAAAGGGACAACCATCCTATGCCTAGTGACCATCATCCCCTAACAGGCCAACGGCACCAACACAGTGGACAACCAACATCCCACCCCACACAAAGCTGATGGCTTGGCTGCACCTGTTGGCCCCTGGAACCCCCCAAACAACACCCGCCAGAGTCGGAGGAGTCACACAGCCAGCCACATCCAAGTCCCCCACACCTGTCCTGGATATCACCATCACCCTGGTACCCCAGTCCCCATACGTACAACACAATGCGCAGGATCCGCTGGAGACCAAGCAAGGACCATACGCCATAGCAGGATGCACACACGTGTTGGGGGCAATCCACAGCACACCGGTACTACCTGTGCCCCCTGGTGACACAGCACACAATCACCTCAACAGGAAGCACACGTCTCACATCAATTTGCAGGCAACAACAGAACACCGTGGAACCCCCAACAATGTCGCCTTCAAATACACAGCCAGTGTGCATGATACCTTCATCCTCCGACAGCCCATCATCAACCAGCGTTCCCAGGATGGCAAAAAGGGAAATGCACACCCCCTTGGCAAGTCCGAAATGAACACCCCACACACCTCAACTCCACAACCATGCAACTCACAACTCTGGCAATGCACACGCCACAAAATCACAACCAACATGCACAACAACATGACCACCCACCAGACACGACAGAACAACTCACAATGGCAACCTGGGCAAGCCCTGAACATGAGCCATCAACGGCATGGCACCTCAGCCACATAATAGCCGAATGTGGGTAGAGGTGGCAACCAGGCATGTGTGAAGGATGCAGTAGAGCTATGATCGGGAAAGCACACAATGCCAAGAGTGGCAGAGATGTGCCGGACAGACCGCAGTATGCAGAACACACCCATATCCATGGCGACATACACCTCTGGCGTATGGAGTGCAGTGGACAGTGGACGCAACCATGCCACCACAGCCAGTGGGGGAACTCGCGGAAATGTTGCCTGTGACGCCACTCCTTAAGCGTCACCATAGTGGGATGGCCAGGCGTAGGCCACGCCAGCGTAGGGGTGTGAATAAAAGCACGTAGGCCTGGGCGTGGTCCTCTCCCGGAAAGACCCACTTCTCTGCCAGGGCAGCGCCTCCCACCCCGCCATGAGGCCGATGCCGTCCTCCTGAGCGTAGTTGCCTGTGATGCTGTGCGCCTGCCGGACCCCGGCACGCTGGACCATGAACCGTCCGGGCCGCCCCTGCGCAGCCAGGCCACACTGATCATCTGCCGACACCGGCGTGTGTCAAGGAGGGCCCACCACGTTCCGGCGCAAGCTCCAAGCCCGAGGCCCGCGACCTTGGCAGCCACCTCAGACCATCACAGCCTCCACGACACAGGCCCGCTTTATTCCCTTTTCGTTGACGTACTCCACTGCCGCCTTCGGCCTACTCCTCGGACCAGTAGGTCCCATATGTGAAACTGTGTCCTAAGTCATGAATGGCAGTGACCCCAAATCCCGGCCAGCGGCCACAGCACCAGACCCCCCCCATCAGTGAGGCATAGTTCCATATGAGCATCTTGCGACACGTTGTGCCACTAACCCTGTTCAACGCCAGCCGGCTACACGTGGTGCCACTAACCCTGTTCAACGCCAGCCGGCTACACGTGGTGCCACTAACCCTGTTCAACACCAGCCGGCGACACGTGGATGAGGGACCAGGACTACCCTGCGGACCAGTAGGTCACACATCCAGCACCAGTGGTCACACGGAGAGGTGTAAGAGGAAGATGCGGCCCAGCCCGGACGAATGCCGGGTCACATACACGGAGGTGACCGAACACGTGGTGCCACTGAACCTGAACAACGCAGGCCGGTGTGGGGCCATCCAACCTATGCCGGCGACACTAGGTGAATGGGCCGTGCTGACCGCTGCCTCAGGCCTACACCACGGTCAGGTAGGTCACACATTTGGAACTGAGTCTTGATTACACCATGCCAGTGAACATCATGTAAGGCAGAGAACAATCCACTATACTCCCTTCGGTGTGGTGCCAACAAGTCTGTGCATGGCATCACAACTACACGTGTCTGTGGGCTTACGCGGACCACTGCCCTAGGCCTACGCTGCGCACGAGTGGGATCACAGATTTGGAACTGAACATAGGTAATTCAAAAGGCAGAATACATATCATCGCACGCACAGAGAGGCGTGAGTGGATGACGCGTTGCAGTCCGGAGGGAACAGGATCATCATTACGGAGGTGATCGGACACTACCGACAACTGCCCTTGTGTCACTAACTCTGTGCCTCGTAAGCCAACCACACGTGGCTGTGGGCCACTGCTGACCGCTGCCTCCGGCCTACACTGCGGTCCAGTGGGTCACAGTCCTGATTTGGCAATGGTGGAGTTCATATCAGTGTACCGGCATCATCGCAGACTGCATCCCCTCATAGCACCTGTGCCACTAAGTGTGTTCCCCGACATTCATGGACACTCACTGGTCGTACATTGGTGGCGTTTGAGTCTATGGACTAGTGGCTAGTTTTCATCCTCATGTAGCTGATACCAAATTGTTGGTGGAAACGAGGGTTGCGCTTTCCACTCCTCCATTTGCTGCTTCCGGATAACATCAGACCTTCCACATCATGCCCTGGAGGACACCTTCCACTGTCCCCCGCAACACTTCGCAACATACACCTCGGACATTGATGGGGACCCACTCAGGTCGCATGGCCCATCTGACTGCACCGCAGGACACCGTCCCGAGGCTGGGTGCCTGTGCCGGTCGCAGTGCATCTGGGGCCACTAACTCAGGCCTGGGACCCCTTCTTCTGAGACGATGAATGGCCTCTGTAGTGATGGTCTTGGGGTCATCAACGCCATGTGTCTGTGGCCCTGCGCTGTCCGCATCCTCCGGCCTCAACTGCGGGCCACCAGGGCCCACACATAGCATCGAGTGTTGACCGGCCCGGACGTCGCATCACCGCAGGAGGCACACTCCACCACGGCAAGGACCACCTCCAACCGCCATCTGCCAGAGTCGAAACGGTGGTCCTGACAGACCTACGGGGTTGCTCAGACCTGTCGTGGATGCCATCATCGGCCTGATACCCTGCTCAGCACTCCAGGTGCCAGTGACTCAGTGCACCGCAAGCCATTGTCCGTTACTGATTTAGTTTTGTGCTGTTGTGAGGTTGCGCAGCAATGTCACCTCATGCAGTGGGGGAGACCTGGGACAATGATGAGGAAGATGTGTCAAGTGTGCGGACGGGAGAAGGCACAGACAATGGGAAGGCAGGAGGCAACAGCCCCAAGGCAGGAATGCAGACTGGTGGTGGTAGTCAAGCTACACACCCAGATCTATTACTGGGTATTGCGCTGTGGACTGCGGATGCAACTGTCACCTCAGACAGTGTGGGAGACCTGGGACATTGATGAGGAAGTTGATGCAGGTGTACCACACCCCACTGCATCTGCATCAGGACTAACCCGAAGGGACACAATCCTAGCAATTTCATCACATGAGCGCGCTCTCCTCTAGTGCCCCTTCCTCAGTGCACTGCAACTCACGGTACCTCCTGACTGAATATTGTGTGACCTCTGTCCTTACTCCGGATCCCTCCATGTTGCTCTGCAGTAGGCTCTGTTATGCTGGTGTTTTCTGTTGCCAGCACCAAGCACTCCGTGCGGGCTGGCTTATACTCACCCCACACACATCCAGCACAGGCGTCACTGTACATGTGGCCCTGCCAATAAAGGGGCCGGGCGCACGTGCCCGTAGCCAGTTCAACATGATAGGTGCATGTGTCCCTGTGGTTTTGTTGTATGCATGGGGGCCCTGGGCCCTACAACATTATATTGTGCTGTGTACAGCAGACGCAGACATGTCACCGCAGGCAGCGGGCTAGAACCTGGACATGTAGCTTTGTCGTCACCCACTCAATTCGTAAGGGGAGTGGACTGTGCCGTCGTACGCAGAGCCAACGTGGGTGTGTGACTGATATGTGCGTGCCCCTGGGCGTGGTTCTGTACTGTGTATGTGCATCTGCATGTGTCTCTATGGCAGTGTGGGTCTCATTTGTGGGGTGTAGGTGGTCCCTGAGGGGTAATGAACACCCACGTATGTGTTCTAGTTCGCATACCATGGGTTCGGCAACACCTGCACCTGTTGGGCCACCTCCTTTTGGCGTTCTGACACCTGGCATTGGGGTGCCATGTGTGGGTCGGTGAAGTGTTGTGAGCCAGCTGTGATTGCGGGTGCTTCATGCTGTGTGTTCTGTTGCAGGGGCTGGGTTCTCCTCTGAGTAGCTTGCCTGCCCTGGTCCTGGTGGTGGGTTGTGTGGGATGTCCATGGGCTGTTGTAGGGCGTCGGTGTCGAAGGTGTGGTGTTCGTCTCCGCATCACTGATGGGTTGTCTGTACTGACCTGCTGGAGGTGTTGTTTATCCCTCTGCATTGTGAAGGGGAGGTGCATGTTGGCATTGTGTTGGTGCCTTGTTCTTGTCGACATGCAGACTGTGTGACAATGTACATTGTGACTGTTTGGGCGGTGGTGGCTATTTGAGTTGGGACAGTGTACATTTGGCCTACATGGCTGATGTGGGGTTGTAGCCATAGATATGCATCTCACAGTTCCCTGCTCTGTCCAATGTGATTGTTCTGTTTCTGCGCCTGGGCGGACCCAGTTGTGTCCCCTGTTCTGTATTGTGGGTGTTGCACTTTGTGCCACATTGTCATGGTATGTGCTGTGATTGCTATGTGTGTGTGCTGCAGTGTGCCACGGGGATGGGGGACATGTCCCTGGGTAATTGTGGGTGTGCAGTGTGCTACTCCTCATTGTGCATGTGTGCCATTGTGCCCATCACCCCCGTCCCCCCAGTCCCTGTTGGGTCCTCACCCTGTTGTTGTTGTGTCGGGTCCTGTCGAGCTGTGTACATACTCCCACCTCCTTGCACCGTCTCCACACTGTTGGCTGTGGCCTGGGTTTCCTCCAGCTCCTCCTGTGGTGCTGGACTGCCACCTCCTGTCGCCGTTGCTGCCTTCCTTTTGGCAGTGGGTTTGTGCCTGGTTTAGGTTGTCACGTCCTGGCGGCGCCGCTTGGCCTCCGGGATTGGCCTCCTGGGCACTCCGACTGCATTCCAGGTGGTCTGCTTGTGGGTCAGTTGCTGGTAGTGTTCTGTGCCTCCGTGGCGCTGGTCTAGTTTTCCTGCGGGCTGCACCAGTCTTCCTCTCCCTTTTCTCCTTGGCCTTCCCCGACCCCGTTGTTCCTTGCTGGTGGTCTGTGGGGGTTGTGGGGTTCGCGTTGTCCTCTGCGCTGGGTCAGGGTGCATCCATGTTGCTACGTGCTATGGCTTGTTTCTGGTGTGTTGTTTCTGTGGTTTTTATGGTGCAATTTCCCGCCAGACGCGTGGGATTTGCAGGCCTGTGCTTCCCTGCTTTTTTTACCGCGTTTGGCCTCTTCGCATGATTTCTCGCGTTTCGCATTTTTTTGGTGTGGCGTTGATTTTCACGCTGACATTTGACGCGTTATCTGGTGACTATCAAACGGTACCGCCTTGTTGTGCATTCCACGTTGACACAGGGTTATTTTCCCGCGCTAGGCTGCGTTATTGAATGTTGCGTTACGGTACTCTTGCGGTAGTTATCACACGTTCTTGTGAATATACCCCTTAGCCTTTTATATCTAAACAAACAAATATGGGTCGAAAAGGTGGTAATGTATCTGCAATTTTCCTCTAGTTCGAGTTGAATCTCTTGTTCAGATCAAAACGAGAAAAGACTTTGGCTCCATTCAGCTTCGTAATCATGTCTGCAATGTGCGACCTGGATGTCATTTTCTCTCAATTGCCTTGTTAGCTTGGCACATTTCGATACAGATGTGCACAGCACCTCCACTGTCCTTTTTGGGAACTACCACTATGGGTGAAACCCATTGTGTCGGACCCGTAGAGCATTCAATTATATCATGCCCTAACAGTGACTCCAGTTCTTTCTCAATAGCCTACTGAAAGTGAAACGGAATTCCACAATGTCGTTGAGCAACAGGACGAATGTCCTCATTGATATGAAGTTGCACCTTCATGGTCCTAAGCCTTCCCAGTCCATGAAACAATAATGGGAACTGACTCACTATGTCAACAACAAAGAGAGACCAAAAGGGCGATAAAGGTCCAGCATACGGGCCCTAGCATCAATAGCAATAAAGAGGGTATGCAGTTCCTGAAGTGAAAGGCGGGAAAATAGCGATGGAAGTATCAATAACTGGCTAACAAAAAAGGAAGGATGGGGAATCCTTCCTTTCGGAAATAGTGCCCTCACACACCCAGCCCGCTGGGTGTCATGCTTCATCATTGGGCATGCTCCTCGTCGGGTCGGCGCTGCAATACCCGACGGGCACCCTCAGTGGGGGCTCTTTGGCGGAGATCTTTTATTCCTGCCGTTTGGTGAGGTGCGTGTGAGGGGCCCTATAGTGTAGAAGTGCAGTGAAGTGTATAGTGCTCAATGGAGACAAAGTGGATTAAAACAGGTCTGGGAGAAACCAGGGCAACTAATTTAATATTCCTGACTCCCCACCTGATTAAAACTAGAAATATGGCAACTGTCTAAAGTGATGTAAAAGGCAGTTGCACTTTAAATCATACGGTCAACATGTTTCTTGCCCTAGTAGTCCCTAATGGATCAAGCAGCAATTCATCAGGACCTAAATCTGGGTTGGAAATCTACACTAAACCATTGGTAATGGGGTATGTTAACCTAGATATTACCAGTCTTGTCACATCGGTGACGTGCAGTGTTCATGGGTGCTGTAGCCAGTCTAAAAGATGGGATAAATAAAAACAAACCATCTGTTTACAACATATCGATTCCACCAAAGCCATTTAGTAGCATGCTGTAAGCACATACTCGTATCGTCATCGCTAAATGATAAAAGCGTCCCATCTAGTATAGGGCATCAGTTTAACCTTTGTGCGCACAAGGTACCGCACTCGTGATAAGTCATAAATCATGTGAGGTCACAATGCAGCAGAAGTACAACGTGAGAAATGAAAGAAAACTAAAAATGCATATACAATATAAAATCACGGTGAATTAGCAACAACATCCCAGTGTATTGCGGATGTAAAAACTCACCGAAAATTAGTTAAAAGCCAGCCCCATCAGATACCGGCAAGGAATGGACACGTTGATTCAACATGTGTCCTGCATGATGGGGAAATGAGATAAGTAAAACCAGTGGATATGCCAAGGAAAATTTTTTGGGAAGTATCAAAGGGTGCACACCCCGTCTGTTTAGAAGCATAAAGCGGAAAACCACCTCTAGGGTCGGTGATAAACAAGCAATCCAAAACCTGAGGGTCGTTATCCCCAGGTCATGATAATGACAACACAAAACCAGGAAACCAGACCGAGCATCGCTAGATCCCTATTGTGGGACCCCGCAACAACCTACGGCTCACAGTCCCCCTGCCGTGAAGAAATGTGGGACCTTGGGAGCCCGAATCCAAGTGGTAGCTTGTTACCGGTCCCCATCAAACACGGGGAACAGATCAACAGACCCAGCGGTGTCAACCACTGAAGGTCCCAAACCAACGTCGCGTCTTACCTTGATACTGAAGGATCAGGAAAAAGGAAGGGCAGCAATGCAAATACTCACAACAGCTCGCGCCCACTCAGCGGAGGACCTAACCTGCAATGCCGGTTCCGGGAAGGTAACTGCCTGCCCGGTTCTGGCTCCAGTTATCCTGTCTGAAGCGGCGCGCACACCGGGGCCGCCGCGTGGTGAACGGAGGCTGGTGCGGAAATTGGCTCAAGAACAGTGGAAACCACGGTGGCCATTTTGAAAGGATATTCAGGCGTGCTCTGTAAAGAGTGTCGGTGGTAATGTCAATAGTGACAATTCCTTAAGTTATGGCACGACTCCATCCGGTGAAGGTGGATATTGCTACTGCGACTATGGCAGTTAATAATTAATAATGCCAGTGACGCAGCCCCATAAGTCAAGTGCCCCAAAGGGGTGTGAGATCGCGATATGCAGAGAAGAGGTAGAATTACTGCACATGGTAAACCAGCAGTGCTTTTGTATCAGTGTACTCTCTACTGGCCTCTTACTGGTACAGTACTCAAGTGCATACCAGGCTTACGGTCAAATGTGTTTAAAAAAAAAGGAGGAGGAGTGACAAGGTGAGGTTACTCCAGGCTGGTGCAGAACTAGATAGCAGGTCAAACTTGGATACCCCCAGATAGGTGAATGTGTGAAATGACCACTAGGATGAATGACAGATTAGTGATTATTTAAGGTCACCCAGGGAATGTCCTCATTCAGGCCAATTCTGTCTGAGCATAAGCGATGTACCCAACGTTGTTCAATCCTGAACAACGCCTCCGGGGTAATAGAGGCATGCGCCTCCAGGACCACCCACCCTAATGTATCGCAAGTATGTTCGTTCGTTAAGAAGTGGGTATAGAGGCGTGTGGTGGTCTTATGACATCTAATGTTGCTTTTGTGCTCTGTTATGCGGATTTTGACTGGTCTCGTAGTCATACCCACATATACAAGGTTGCATGGACAGGATAGTAAATAAATGCAATTAGTGGTGTTACAGTTAGTGTGTCTTTTCATCTTCCAAGTAAAGTTGTTAGGAAAAGTTATCATCTTGGTGAGTCTAGTTTGAGGGCACACTGCACAGGTTCCGCACGGGTAATGTCCAACCACTGGCGGTAAATCCCATAAACATCTTTGGGTAGGACCTGTTTTAAACTTGGGTCTGGTATGTATCAATAGATCTTTCAGATTACTCGTGCGTTTAAATGCAAATCTAGGGGCTGGCAGTGCCAGGTCACCAGTGTTTAGAATATCCCAATGTTTGAGTATGATGTTTCTGATTTGGCTTGAAGCTGGTGTGTAGGAAGTCACACAAGTGATGGCCTCTGAAGGATTTCTGACTTTCTTTTCCAGTAGTGCCTCTCTATTATTGTTTCTTGCTCTTTTCATGGCCATGCAGACTGTCTGCTGTGGGTATTCTCTTTTTCGTAAATCAGATGCTAATCTGCCTGCTTCTACTTTGTAATTCTCAATAGATGAACAATTCCTCCTGATCCGGAGAAATTGCCCGAATGGTAAGTTAGTTTTGAGAGCCCTCGGATGATGACTACTGAAGAGTAGGAGGCTATTGCAATCTGTGGGTTTCCTATACAGTGTCGTATTCAAACAACCTGCTGCCAGATTGATGTTGAGGTCCAGGAAGGGTATCGTGGACTCCGAGATAGTATGAGTGAACTTAAGATATGGATTCAAAGTATTGATCCACAGGCAGAAGTCCCCACACCTACCTCTGTCCCCTTTCCAAAAAATCAGAATGTCGTCAATATACCTCTTCCACATTATCAAGTTGTCTGTATATGGGTTAGATGGGTGAAAGATGGATCTAGACTCAAAGGCTGACACGTAGAGGCAGGCTACACTAGGAGCGAAGGTACTCCCCATAGATGTTCCCTGTGTCTGATGGAAGAGCTTCTTGTTGAATTCAAAAAAGTTCTCAGTAAGAGCCAGGGTAGCACATTCCATTATAAAAGGTATCGGTGTAGGTGATGTCCAATTAGAGGAGCTTAGTGCATCCTCAATAACCTCTAAGGTAGCACGTTGGGGAATGTTGGTGTATAGTGCCTCCACGTCTAAAGTGACTAATAAGTCAATGTCACCTGTGTGTGGAAAGTCATCTATGAGTCGTAGCACTGATGTGGTGTCTAAAAGGAAGGCTGGTGTTTGTTTCACTAGTGGCTGCAGGAAGTAATCGCAGAACTTGGATAATGGTTCTAATACTGAACCTATCCCAGAAACAATTGGCCTTCCTGGGACCGGATCAATGCCCTTGTGTACTTTAGGTAGAATATAAAAGTACGGTGTAATCGGGTCTTTTGTCACCAGAAAATCCGATTCTTTTTAGTGATCCATCCCTCTGATTCTGCTGTGAAGGCCATGGCAGAAATTATAGTAGATAGCCTCTTGGTAGGATTCTCACTAAGAGGGGTGTAGTATCTAACATTGTTAAGTTGACGGAAACATTCGGTGTCATAATCATCAGTCGACATTATGACGGTCGCTCCCCTTTGTCGGCCTGTTTGATAGTAATAGAGGTGTCATCAGCCAATGATTTTACAGCTGCCCACTCTGCATTTGAGAGGTTTTTGAAGGTGGCAATGGGTGTGATCTCCTTAAGATCTTTAAGCACCGCTTGTTCAAAAGTAAGGACCTCATTAGGCACCATCCCACTGTTGGGGGTAAAAGTAGATGGGTTATGCAAACCCGTGTTGATATTGTTGGGGGGAGGTCTATCCGTAAAGAACGCATTCAGTCTGACTTTACGAAAGAGACTATGGATCTCACATTGGTCTCTGAATTTATCAATCGTGGGTGTGGGAACATATCCCAATCCTTTCTGGAGAACGTCATGTTCTATCTCTGTTAGGTTTCTGTGGGAGAGATTGATTACTAATGTTTTTCCCCCTCGTCATGCTCCGTGTCTCTACAGTATTCTGGGTTTGTTCTTGCCAGTGTACTTGCTTGGCGTTTCCTCTTCGCCGCCCTCTTCCTCTGCCCCAACCTCTTCCTAAAAAAGGTTGGTTATTGCCATTGAAAAATGGATGTGGTCCCAATGGGTATCCCGGAGGCCCTGATGGGAAACCTGGGTATTGCCACATAGGTGGACCTTGGTAAGGTGGTATGGGATAATTATAGTAAGCCGGGCGCGCTGTACGTTTTGAGGAGTTACTGCCCCAGCTACCAGTGCTAGAATCACTATTAGAGGAAGAGCCTCTCCTTGTGTCAGTAGCACTTTCATCTGAAGAATAGCTAGATTTGATAGTGGAGAAATCGGCTTTAAGGTATGGATAAACTTTCTCTTTATCAAATCTTTGAATATCCTTCTGCAATTTGCTGATCTTTTGTTTCATCAGGAATTCCCTACTTTCGCTGATTTCATGATTAATCTCAGTGAGCTTACACTTAAAAATAGTGTTTTGAATGGCAGCCTTCAGATTGCCTTCAGCTAGTTGTATTTGGGCCAGGAGAGCATCCGCTAACCTTTTGGCAGTAATGATGATTAGTATCAGAAGATCCCTGGTGCATTTCCAAGACACCAGGGACCATTCTTTCTTGAATACAGGATCATCTAAGAACAGGCGTGGGAAATTATGGACAATTAGACCGTTAGGGGCGATATTGGCCCGTAGGTATTCTGTCATCAGCGCTCCGTGGAGCGTTGTCTTGAGCCATTCTTTCTTAAGCAAACTTAAGGAAGTCCAATCCTCAGACTGACTCCCAGTTGCTAGGTTACCATCATTACTTAAAATAGATGGTGTCTTCAAAATTTCTGCTGCTACCTCCTCACCGAAACTCAGTCCCTGGGTTTCTTCCATCCTGATAGGATATAGTGAAGGAGGCTAAAAGAAGTGAACAATCGGATAAGGGATGGACCAGACCACGTAGTACACGGTTCTGGTAGCCTAATGTCTCACGGCCAAAGACCGTGCTTAATATGTCAACAACAAAGAGAGACCAAAAGGGCGATAAAGGTCCAGCATACGGGCCCTAGCATCAATAGCAATAAAGAGGGTATGCAGTTCCTGAAGTGAAAGGCGGGAAAATAGCGATGGAAGTATCAATAACTGGCTAACAAAAAAGGAAGGATGGGGAATCCTTCCTTTCGGAAATAGTGCCCTCACACACCCAGCCCGCTGGGTGTCATGCTTCATCATTGGGCATGCTCCTCGTCGGGTCGGCGCTGCAATACCCGACGGGCACCCTCAGTGGGGGCTCTTTGGCGGAGATCTTTTATTCCTGCCGTTTGGTGAGGTGCGTGTGAGGGGCCCTATAGTGTAGAAGTGCAGTGAAGTGTATAGTGCTCAATGGAGACAAAGTGGATTAAAACAGGTCTGGGAGAAACCAGGGCAACTAATTTAATATTCCTGACTCCCCACCTGATTAAAACTAGAAATATGGCAACTGTCTCAAAGTGATGTAAAGGCAGTTGCACTTTAAATCATACCGTCAACATGTTTCTTGCCCTAGTAGTCCCTAATGGATCAAGCGGCAATTCATCAGGACCTAAATCTGGGTTGGAAATCTACACTAAACCATTGGTAATGGGGTATGTTAACCTAGATATTACCAGTCTTGTCACATCGGTGACGTGCAGTGTTCATGGGTGCTGTAGCCAGTCTAAAAGATGGGATAAATAAAAACAAACCATCTGTTTACAACATATCGATTCCACCAAAGCCATTTAGTAGCATGCTGTAAGCACATACTAGTATCGTCATCGCTAAATGATAAAAGCGTCCCATCTAGTATAGGGCATCAGTTTAACCTTTGTGCGCACAAGGTACCGCACTCGTGATAAGTCATAAATCATGTGAGGTCACAATGCAGCAGAAGTACAACGTGAGAAATGAAAGAAAACTAAAAATGCATATACAATATAAAATCACGGTGAATTAGCAACAACATCCCAGTGTATTGCGGATGTAAAAACTCACCGAAAATTAGTTAAAAGCCAGCCCCATCAGATACCGGCAAGGAATGGACACGTTGATTCAACATGTGTCCTGCATGATGGGGAAATGAGATAAGTAAAACCAGTGGATATGCCAAGGAAATTTTTTGGGGGAAGTATCAAGGGTGCACACCCGTCTGTTTAGAAGCAAAGCGGAAAACCACCTCTAGGGTCGGTGATAAACAAGCAATCCAAAACCTGAGGGTCGTTATCCCCAGGTCATGATAATGACAACACAAAACCAGGAAACCAGACCGAGCATCGCTAGATCCCTATTGTGGGACCCCGCAACAACCTACGGCTCACAGTCCCCTGCCGTGAAGAAATGTGGGACCTTGGGAGCCCGAATCCAAGTGGTAGCTTGTTACCGGTCCCCATCAAACACGGGAACAGATCAACAGACCCAGCGGTGTCAACCACTGAAGGTCCCAAACCAACGTCGCGTCTTACCTTGATACTGAAGGATCAGGAAAAAGGAAGGGCAGCAATGCAAATACTCACAACAGCTCGCGCCCACTCAGCCTCCGTTCACCACGCGGCGGCCCCGGTGTGCGCGCCGCTTCTGACAGGATAACTGGAGCCAGAACCGGGCAGGCAGTTACCTTCCCGGAACCGGCATTGCAGGTTAGGTCCTCCGCTGAGTGGGCGCGAGCTGTTGTGAGTATTTGCATTGCTGCCCTTCCTTTTCCTGATCCTTCAGTATCAAGGTAAGACGCGACGTTGGTTTGGGACCTTCAGTGGTTGACACCGCTGGGTCTGTTGATCTGTTCCCCGTGTTTGATGGGGACCGGTAACAAGCTACCACTTGGATTCGGGCTCCCAAGGTCCCACATTTCTTCACGGCAGGGGACTGTGAGCCGTAGGTTGTTGCGGGGTCCCACAATAGGGGATCTAGCGATGCTCGGTCTGGTTTCCTGGTTTTGTGTTGTCATTATCATGACCTGGGGATAACGACCCTCAGGTTTTGGATTGCTTGTTTATCACCGACCTAGAGGTGGTTTTCCGCTTTATGCTCTAAACAGACGGGGTGTGCACCCTTTGATACTTCCCCCCCAAAAAATTCCTTGGCATATCCACTGGTTTTACTTATCTCATTTCCCCATCATGCAGGACACATGTTGAATCAACGTGTCCATTCCTTGCCGGTATCTGATGGGGCTGGCTTTTAACTAATTTTCGGTGAGTTTTTACATCCGCAATACACTGGGATGTTGTTGCTAATTCACCGTGATTTTATATTGTATATGCATTTTTAGATTTTCTTTCATTTCTCACGTTGTACTTCTGCTGCATTGTGACCTCACATGATTTATGACTTATCACGAGTGCGGTACCTTGTGCGCACAAAGGTTAAACTGATGCCCTATACTAGATGGGACGCTTTATCATTTAGCGATGACGATACTAGTATGTGCACAGCATGCTACTAAATGGCTTTGGTGGAATCGATATGTTGTAAACAGATGGTTTGTTTTTATTTATCCCATCTTTAGACTGGCTACAGCACCCATGAACACTGCACGTCACCGATGTGACAAGACTGGTAATATCTAGGTTAACATACCCCATTACCAATGGTTTAGTGTAGATTTCCAACCCAGATTTAGGTCCTGATGAATTGCCGCTTGATCCATTAGGGACTACTAGGGCAAGAAACATGTTGACGGTATGATTTAAAGTGCAACTGCCTTTTACATCACTTTAGACAGTTGCCATATTTCTAGTTTTAATCAGGTGGGGAGTCAGAATATTAAATTAGTTGCCCTGGTTTCTCCCAGACCTGTTTTAATCCACTTTGTCTCCATTGAGCACTATACACTTCACTGCACTTCTACACTATAGGGCCCTCACACGCACCTCACCAAACGGCAGGAATAAAAGATCTCCGCCAAAGAGCCCCCACTGAGGGTGCCCGTCGGTATTGCAGCGCCGACCCGACGAGGAGCATGCCCAATGATGAAGCATGACACCCAGCGGGCTGGGTGTGTGAGGGCACTATTTCCGAAAGGAAGGATTCCCCATCCTTCCTTTTTTGTTAGCCAGTTATTGATACTTCCATCGCTATTTTCCCGCCTTTCACTTCAGGAACTGCATACCCTCTTTATTGCAACTGACTCACTATGTCTGCATGTGCATTTATGTTGTAGTTCATGGAGATCTGACCCATGTCAGCAGCAGTACCTAAACTGAGCAAACATGCACCCAACGAAGTACCCTTAAGAACATGAATAGATGTTTGCACCTTCGTCCTCCCGTGTTACATGGTAACCTCAAATGATCCTTGAGTCAGCAATGGCGTGGAGGCATTCTGTGTGTACCCTTTGTCCTCGTAGGTGTGATATGGGGCACTGCAGACAGTTTGTTGTATTTCTCTACTGGCATGATGTTTATCATTGCACTACAGTCGATGATAAATGATATGAGACATCCATTCACCTATAGTGTGATCTTGGGGCAATGTCCAAAGGAACATGGTTGTTTCACATGGTGATCTAGCTTGGACTTGCACTCTTCTCTGCATGAAGCCAAACCCACGTGCTGACATCATTCACCAGTCAGCTTCATCATTGCACAGCCATCTTCTTCACTGTTGCTCGACAATGACTTTGAAGAACTTTTGGAAGATGAATTTGATGACAATCGACCTCACTTAGTTTCCACTTGCCTCATTTTGTGTCGCCATTTGGTCTTGTAGGCAGAACTAGATGGCTATTGGAACTTTCTGGCATCCATTTTCTCTTCTCGACATGAGGCAGATGGTTCCTTTTTTGCTTTGCAAACCGTTATGAAATGGTTTTCTTTCCCACAGACTTTGCATGTTTGTCCAGTGGCGGGACATGTACCTTCATGAGGAAAGGAGAATCCACATCGGAAGCACAGTTTCTTTTTCTTCTGGGACATCACTTTATGGCCCTCGACCTTGTGTCTCTGCATACTTTTCATGTTCAATGCTGATTCACTCTGGGCTGCCCCACCCTCCATATCAGAAGATTCTCAATCTGCATGTTCTTTTTGCTCTCGCAGCCTTGAGCACTTTCTGAGTGTTTTGTGCAGCATACGTCATCTGAACGAGTCGGAAAGGCAGCCATCAATGACTCTAACTTTGACCTTTCTCAGTAGCACCTACTAATTAGGCCTTCTCCTTGCCCCAAGGCCAACTGGCAGGACTCCAATGTCCACCTGAACATACATTGACACATTGATCGTCATCGATTAATTTAAGGAATCGATGAGTCACTTTTGGGCATTACTGGCTCTTGTATGCTTGACGGCGAACGCGCTGAACACATTTTTATTCAGAATTTTCTTTCTTTAGGCTGTCCGCTTTACTCCCTAGTCCTGAAGAATACCCGCCATGACAACCCTTTAATAAAGCTCCTGTCAGGGTCGAAACGTCGACGGTTTTTTATATGTCCATACATCATTAGGTCTCGTGGCTTGTAAATCATTAAGAAATTAACTTTTGAGTCAGAGATACTTACATCATACTGTTGAAACTGGACCTATCTGTAAATACCCCTCTCCTCCATTGTTTGTAAATGTATAATCAATGTGTATGTTTTCACTTACATGTATAATACATGCATTCTGTCACTTGGGCACGTTGCACTTAGTTCACTGTAAATATTTTTCACTTGCGCCGTTTCATTTAAATGAATTTTCCGACAGCCTTCTTTTGTGATCATTTTGTGGTGAGAACCAAGAAAACCCTTTGATAAATCTTTAGAAGTAAAAGTAAAAAATCTTCTTACAAGCACAGATCATTTTGTCAGTCCACATGTGTTCTAGCGTTGTCCCTTATTTTTTCATTCCTTATTAATGTTATGAATTACAAAGAAATTGTCTTACCCGACAGAACCAATTGTATCATATGTTACAACATCAATGACTCGGAGGCAGATGGCTTCTTCATCATTGAATTCATTGCACTTGCAATGCTTGATGAGGGCCTCAAGTCTTTCGTCAAACTCGTCCATTGTTTCTCCAGCTTGCTGTCTCACTTGGTTAAAGATGCATCTTTCACAGTCGACATTCTGCATTGAATTGAACTTGATTTTTAATGCCTCCTAAATCTGACGGTAAGATGTTTCATCAGCTTGCGCTATTCTCTTTATCGCTACTTTCACTCCATCCCCTGCAAGGTTCTTTAAGTATTTTATGATCTTTTTGTTAGTTGTTTCTTCTAGCCGCTTCAAGTACCAACAGCTCCGTAAGCGCATCCCCTGTGCATTCACTTGATGGATGTGGGTACTAGAAATCATGGTTCTCATTAAATGGTCATTTGGTGGGTGAATGAGTGGATACTACACCACCAGAATTGGCATCATCATCCAAGTTGCTTGCAACATCTCTAGCTCACTTTCCAAAGTGCCATTGCAATATAATGTTTATTGGCTCTTTTCTAAAACAGATCTACATCACATAAAATTCCCAAAAGCAAACATGGTGATTGACCCCGTCATCACCCAGGTATTGTCAGACAGACATTACAATGCATATTTGAAGCACTAGTTCTAAAGCTAAATTTACTCTTGTTGGGATTGGGTCCATCCTTGTACCAGAGCAGGATGAATAATCATGCATTCTACATATCACAACCTGGCCTTCAATGAGCCTTGAGAAGAGCATAAATCTGTAGTTGTGATTGTTATGTCAAAGTGGAGTGTCAACCACAGCCCTTCCCACTCATCTTTTGTTGGGCCTCTATCGCCTCGGTGTCCAGTGCATTCCCACACATTTGTTATGTACAACAAAGGTCTCCTTTTCAGTCTGTTCTCATACAGATGCAGCATCTCCCTTTTTGGATTAAATCTTTTTATTGATTTATAACTGAGCAAGCATTGTCAACATCATATAACATGCAAACCCAACTGGGCCAGATTCCATAATCGACAGCATATAGGCTAGCAAGAGTAAGTATGTTGGCTAGGGGGGGTCAGAGGATAGGGGTGGAATACACAGCGATGAGCCTACAACACAATTCGGGCCGGCCGCTTAAGGGAACCCCCCCTGCCAAAGCAATTACCAGTAGATTTTTGCGCCTAGTGGGAAAAACCAAGATAGAGGCACTCAATGCGCTGTATGGAAAGTATGCATAGTCTTGCTCTAAACAAGTAAACAATATAAAAAACACAGTAAACGTTACAAAATGAACAATAAACCCACCCATGCCCTCACCCCACCCCCTCTCCTTCCGAGGATGATCATGTATCTGTGATCCGGCAGTGGAAAAGGCCGTAATTTTGCAAGATGTTCCCACATCAGGACCTGCTCTTACCTACGTGGGAGGGACCAACCTAAGGATATGCAGGTAAGCCGGACATGTCAGTTCTAGCATCTCCTTTTTAAGCAAGAGTATTCTCTCTAATTGCTGAAGAAACAGCAAAAAGTAAACAAGCATTGGCATAGCCAATAGGTCTCGCCTTTGGGATCTTATAAGTGTTTAGCCATGCAACAGTTGATGTTGCTGCACCAAGGATATTGTGCTGCATAACTAAATACTTATAAGGTCCCAAAAGCGAGACATATTGGCTATGCCAATGAGGGATTCGATGCAGGTTCGACATGATGTGTGGACATCAGCGGTTTATAGGCAGATGTGAAAGGAGAGCTGCTTAGGCAGTAGACACCTCTCTCATGGGAACAGGTAAAAAGGCATCTACGCACTGGTGCATGAGTGAGTTGACCCCAACCATCATTCTCCCCATCACCTGACGATGAGGCAGTAGCCTCCGTTCATTGTAGGTGGAGGTACACCTTGAATGTACCTCCTGTGCAGCAGAGGCTAGTATCTGCTGGGTAAATAATAAAAAGATACAGGAAGCATCTCCAAGTGGTGACTGAGATGTGAGGCTATTGGGTAAGGAAATATATGTAGACTGTCACAGTGGGTACCCATGACAGACCGAAGTCATACTGACCCGATAAGAAGCATCAAGTATTCTCTGACTATAATACACTCTTCTGCATTGCCGACGTAAGCATGAAGTTCCTCAACAGTATCATTTTGTATCACTGGTGGGTCATACTTACATCTCCAACGTATTTCTGTTCTCATTTTTCCTGTTTTGCTTTGCCCAAGACATTTGTAAACCATTTGCTAATTTACTTTCAACTAGACAACAAATAAGAATTTGTAGCCACGGCAGCCATGGGTAAAGCTGAGAAATCATCATGTAAAGTATCAAGTGGTGGCATCTATGGCTTTTGACTTCGCAAGACCGATACACACTGCTGAACAGAACTTCCATGTCAAGGGATTTCCAGGCATGATTTACCACTGACCTGGATGAGGGGCTTTACTCAGTGGTGGCAGAGTGAGAGAGTACACAATCTGAAAAGTGGGTGATGCCCCTGACCGTCTCTATAAAGTAGGCGATGCGCATCACCTTCTTCCGGTGGGTTGGCATAATCTTGTGCAGAGGAAGGCATTTCGGTTGAAGGTGTTGAAATAGTGGGAGTTTACATTTGTGACTGTCTATGGACTAACTATGTGAATTTCCAAAAATGTCCTACTGTTTTTTAATTGCGGGCAAAAAAGTATGCAAAAAAAATGTTTTGTGGGGGAAAATAGTGAATTGGTCGTTATTTGACTTTTTCCAACAAAGTATTTTGTTGAAAAAAAACATAGTTATGTGAAAAGAGGAGTATTTTACCAGAGCCTTAATTAAAAGCGAAATTCATAATTTCGCCATTTTAATGAAATTGCAACATTACGAAGTTAATCTTGTAACGCAAAAGAAATTACGGCCTGACTTGAGTTACTGCAGTACATCTGGCTAATTTCCTTAGGTGCATTTTTAGCAACGTTAGATATGTAGCACAGTAATTGGCAGAGATCAACAAGCCACAAACTTGTTTAGGAGGAGACGGTTGACAAGGGAGGGCAAGGGTGAGACAGGCAGGGGAGAGAGAGTAGAGAAATATAAACAAGCGCGCGCGGCCACGCTAATTAGAAACAGATGGCCCCTGCGCGCCACTGCTCGCTCCCGCAAGGTGGATGCCGCCACACGCACGAGTGTTAGGAAAGTGCAGACCGATTCCACAAGGTCATCTCCTAGGGCAGCGCATGCGCGCTGCGCTAGGCTCGACCTAAAAATACGATGTTGCATCCTTGCACAACCAAATGCAGAAGCATCTTAAAGTTAACATTCTATCAATTCCCATACTCTATTTTTTAAGTGCATTGCTTTAATAAGTTTACATGCATTGCTATTTGAGTCAGAGTAACTTGTTAAATTCTCCTTAACAATGAAACGGCAACCATTTACCTGGTACACAATAATCTGGGTTGAACAAAATCTGTCAAATGTGGATCTAAAGTATTTATGCACAATGCACCATTGGAGATGCTGACCGAGTCTCTGTATTTGTCTCCATTTAAAAATTTGGGACAGCTGTGAAAAGAAATCCCACAGATCTTCAGAGATGAGGTGAGAGTGAGGTTCCTTCCATACCATAGAAAGCACTCTTCTCCATACATTGCCTTTATAAAGTGCTCTCTACAGTGCATTAGATTTCCACTTTTAATATTTGTCTAATTTTTCTTGGTGAACTAATCAGGTCCAGAAGGCCACGACCAAAATGGGGACATGGAAGCATTGTTGGGTTGTGTCAGTGAATCCAGCAATGAGAAAAGCCCTATTTGCCTGCAACCTACCAGTTAGGTGCCAGTGGCGAAATAACCGGTCTGGCCCTGTACTTATATCAATCTATATTAATTTTAAAGATCTGTTAGACATTCATTGCTTTAATGACCTCGAAGCCAATCGCCCTAATCTCTGGACTGTCTAACTATCCATACCCTCCCTGTGTATCTCATTGTGTTGAAAAGTGTGGGAATGTCTGCTTAATGGATGAAGGGGCAGCAGTCCGAAGATAGTTTTGAACTCTCATTTTTGTTTACTATTGACACAATTTCACTTATATAACACACAAGGTGGATGGTGGTTGCACTAAGTGAATTACAATTGGCCTGCAGCGGTTAATGCACAAAAGATGCTTCAGAAATCATGGGAATCTATGCAACCTATTGGCCATTGAATAAATAGTGTTCA
Source organism: Calotriton arnoldi (assembly GCA_963921515.1). Taxonomy (NCBI): domain Eukaryota; kingdom Metazoa; phylum Chordata; class Amphibia; order Caudata; family Salamandridae; genus Calotriton; species Calotriton arnoldi. Next base: position 2,789,733 of record CAWUFW010000615.1, on the reverse strand, counting down.
ACAACTAACTGTCAAACATGAGGAGGGTTGTAAGGAAAATTCTAATGTGCACAATGATGCTGAAGCCTTTGTTTTTAGGACTGATATCACCCTTCAAATCTAGAGTCTCTTCCTATCAGTCTGTTCTCCCCATGAATGTCATTAAAATAATTTGCAAAAGTCTGTATATTTGGTCTCTGAGAGGACATCTATATTTGGTGTCCAAAGCCATTTAATAAAGTGCTACTACCCAACTGTTTCTCTTGGAGCCCACTATTTGAATTGCTCGCTAGTGTTGCAATGGCGAGGTGCTGAACTGGAGGTAATGCATTGAAGATTGATGCTAATAAAATATTGCCCTCAAGTGAACTTCATTCTTGTACCACAAGAACCTGTTAGGAACAGTGCGAGTAAATGTCTACACTTATTGGTACTATACACCAAAAAGTATCCTATACGTTCAGCAAGCAAAAAAAGAAAACAAGAAACCCACAAGTGGGTAGGAAGGTTGACCCAAATGGGTAGAAACAATTCTTGTTTTGTTTGTTAGACAACAAAACAAGAATTGTCTGCACTCTCTAGGGTCAAGCTTCTTTTTTTTGGTTTTGGTTCTAACGTCTATGGTAAGTCTAGGAAACACAGTGCAAATCACAAAAAAGCCATGCAGACACATGCCAGAAGATACATGATGTAATGAAGTCCAGGAAGACATATGCACTCATGCAGAAGCAGAAACACTGCATGAGCCAATGAGTGAGTTTAACTTACGGTACAACACAGCAAGTTTAAATGAGGGCTTTGGATTTAATATAATGCATGGTTCTAAGTATAGAAAAGCAAATTGTGAAACCTCTGTAAACAATGTTGATAAGGGCATTTCTTCTCAAATAGTATTTAGGAACAATTTCACCATATTCAGATTATTCTCGTAATCCCCACAACTACTCTTGCAGAGATGAATAGCAAAGATTTAAACAAGGAGGTGCAAATCACACAAATAAAATTTGAAATAAGATCTCACAAGATAAACCCTCTGTTAAAAATCACCCATTATTTATCTCCAAATTCTTGACTTAGGGGTGAGTGACACTTAAATATGCCCTAAGCTATTGGTAGATAGTCGTGGGCCATGGCCTCTGGCACCAAAAGCTATTGAAGCTTAGTCTCACTGCCTTAGAGCAGCATGTATGCAGCATTATCCAGGAAGCAAACATCAAAATAGCACAAAAGTAAGTGAAATATTGAAGTACTCACCGGGAAACTGACTCTTGCACCTCTTTTCCTGCTGATGGAAAAAAACAGTGTCTCGACAGTGGCTTGATATTGCAGCTTTATCATTCAGTCCCTGTCATAAATTGAACAATTGGGTTATTAGTTGATGAGGATAAGTACCTATTTCAAGTAATACTCGCAATTCTTGTCATGGAGAACCACTAAAGTCATTAAATTATCCTGAGATCAACCCCCTGTCTATGGTATAGAGTTGGCAGGCTTTACTTACAGGCAATGTGTTAAGAATTTATGAAGTATTCAAACAGTAATAAAGTAATTTCACAACAAAAGAAAAATTCCAAATCAATTCACAAAAATGGAGAATAGTTCAGTAAATAGAATGACACCAAAGCAACACAAATCTAATCAGTAGAACCGGAGTTAAGATTTTTTAAATAAGTCAAAAACTTCTCCCTCTGTGGTCATCTGATTGTGCTTGACCAGTACTAAGGTGAAAGCTAAGGCCAACTGCGATGGAACATTGGTTGGACATAGGGTCCAGGTTCATCCAGGTCAGACATTTTACCTTCTAACTTTTTGGGAAGACAGACGTCTTCAGATGGATTAGGCCGCAGCCTGCAGCTGAGGAGTTGCTTGTCGATGACCTACCCACTTTTCCAGGACTTTCTGTGTGTTTACTGTAACAAAATTCCACAGTGCCCCATCCTCCCTAAATCCAAAATGGCAGAACCTGTATCTACCCATTGTTGTGGCTAAGGAAATAGGAAACCCCTCTACACCAGCTATGGGGCACTCGGATTGGTGACAGCATGGCTAGGATGATAATAAAAGAGGCAGGGTGAGGTGTGAGCTACATCTGTCTGTGACAGGGTAGTCATCATTTAAAGCTAATTAAGGTCCTGGGCACAGCCCGAGGCCATTCTGTCAAAGTAAGGACAACACCTCCACACACCCAAAGCCCTTTGTCCCTGTCCTGGGAGCAGTTCACATCTCACTGTGGGGCTGCCATCAACGGCCATCTGACAGTTGAATAGTGGCAGAAAGGCTTTAGTCAAGGAAAAGGTAACTTTTTAAATAGTGCCTTTTCCTTAATAGTTAGATATAATCGATTGTACTGGATTTTGAATTACAATTAAAAAGCCCTTGAAATATTTTTTAACTGCTACCAACCCAAACGTAGCATTATTAAGTGTAATAATGTAATCCAGTCTTTTCCTATGGAGGCCTCCACCTGTGGTACAGTGAAAGTACCATTTTAGTTTTTTTACTGTAACAAAATGTGTAGCATAAACAATTTGTATACCCTACCTTAAAATACTACCCACCATGCCTGACAGGAACTTAAAGCCTATCATAATTCCAGTGACCCTGATTATACGGTCTTTAATAGTGACTGTTCCAAAAAAGATCATTCGTACTACACACTCTGCTTGACTCATTTACCACCCATCGTGCTGTTACAACCTCCTGCCTCCTTCCTTTTGATAGTTCCTCCCATACACTGTCCAGGTTACTGTTTCCTCCACAAATTAAGCATCACACCCTTTGTGCAGCCAGTCTCTCATCGTAAGTTTTGCTTGTTGCCCTCAGAAATATTTTCAGTTTTTAGGTTTCGCCTGCACAGCGTTTCCGCTGTGCTTGAGAAATCTATTGTTTTTAATATAAACTTAAAAGGGACTTCGATCCCGCATACTCTCTTTCCTGGCTTCTCATTGGGTCCTGTGCGTGCTACTCACTTTTCCTCCATTTCTATTGGCTGTAGCATATTTTCCTGCATTTGCCAATGCTTGTTCCCGTCTGCTTCTCTTACCAGTTTCCCGTTGTCTAAATACTGTTAACATCTGCTTTGGTGGAACTATTTTTATAGTTTTGCCACTTTTCTCTTTTTACCCGTGCAGCATATTTATATAACAATTTATCACTGGGGAGATTAAGTTATTTGCGTAGAATCGCAGGATGTTGCTGCCGCCCAGACTCGAACCGGGTTCTCCAACTTTGAAGACAGCAGCTCTGGCCCCTGCGTCACATCCTCTCCACTCCCGTGTTATTTGTCAGGGAACTCTTTCCTTCTACCTGACCATGATTGATAAAAACAGTACTTTATTCATCACATAGGCGAAACGGATGCATTACAAATGCTTGTTTAACTAAGCTACTGTTCTTAGGGGTTTTACAGTTACCTTTAGTGTTCTGCTGGTTCCTTCTTTTCCCAACAGGTGTATATAACACTCTTATGTAGAATGCATCCGTTATTAACATTTTATTTCTTTTTAAATGTTTCTTTTCCTTATTAATGTTGAATTGTCCCAGTGGCACACATATATGATAAAATAATATCACTTAAATGATAGATTTGTTCTACTTTATTTATATTATATTAAACCTATCAAGCTAAAAAGGAAAAATAGTATGTGAACATTTAAATATAAGTCGAATCAGTTTTGTAGAGCAATTCCGTCATAAAAATAACACAATTCAGCAACTTATTCTTTTAGCCTCAAAATAATTTCTTAGTCAATAAATATGTGAGCATATGTCCTATTTGTCCCTTTTTTTGTGCAGCGTAATCATATGCAAATATCACAACCTTGAACGATTATAAAAAAGCACATCCTAGAAAGAACACATTTCTGTGCTATCATTCTCTTATCTCTTGATTGTGTTTGCTGCAATCTGCAAAAGTTCAATAACTTTTCATGCCATGCGATAATATGCTGACTGAACATTCCAACACATGCAGAACAGAGATTTCTAGCACTGCATTAGTAAATGTCAGGCTTGTTACAACCATTCAGTGATTTTGCTAATGAAAACGTCAGCAAAAAACCCTGGCATTTCTGTCTCTCCATTTAATCTTCACTTTTCTTTCATCTGTTGGGTGACCTTTGGATGCACTTGGTAGTTTGCCGTGGGAGCTGTCACACCTCCAGTATAGTTGTCCAATTATGAACTTTTTTTCTGCCAGATTAAAATAGAATCTCTTGGAAGTGTTTTTGGTCTGGTGCTCCTTTCCCTTTCATATTGGTAGGCCTCTACGAAGACACACCGAATTATTACTTTGCACGGTGTTTTTATTTTTAATTTTTTTAGCAGGGACGTGTAGGGGCATATAAACAAAAAATTGGCGTAGTGCAGCGCTGCAAGTCTTCTTGCTGCGCTACCCTACACCAATTTGAAAGGGCAGGATTGCACCGTATTTACGAGATACGATGCATTCCTGTTCTTTCAGCCAGCGCCGGCACAAGCTTGGTGCCTTGCACCAATGCAAGCACCCTTGCACCATGGTGCAATGATGTCTGCGTTGTTGGCAGTTTTGTTTTTGTGCAGGAAGGGGCACCTTCCTGCACGAAAGCAATCCATGGAGGTGTTTTCCTCGTTGTTAGTGTGCTGTAGAATGCAGCACACATGGAAAGAGGAAAAAACGAGGAGTAATGAAAACATTTCTCCTCGTCACGCCTGCTCTGGGGAGGCATAAGGTTTTGGTGCTGCCCCAGGTTTATGTGATTTTATAGATCTGGGGCAGCGCCAAAATCCATGGGTGTTGCGTAGGAACACCCACCGCCACGCCCATGGAATGCCTCCTTGACGCAGAGTAAGGCAATGCAGCGCTTTGCATTGCCTTGCCTTGCTCCATATCTATGAGGCCATGCAAAGCCACACAGGGTGGCTTTGGGTTGCCTCATAGATATGATTGAAAGGCCTGCGCCACCGGAGTGTCAAAAAAAGTGAGGCTCAGGCGGCACAGGCCTCTTGTAAATAAGCTCCGTAGTTCCTTGTTGACAAATCAGTTTTTCCTAATCAAAATATGCCGTGGCTGTAGAAACTGTTTTCAGATTCGGAAATCACAGAATGTACAACGTTACCACTCATGCCTTTACCATGCATGAAATACAACACGTTGACCTTTACAATGTGTTTTATTACATTGCATGCCTTTACTAGGTATTTTCGTGGTTATTACTGATATGTGTGTGTGTGTGTGTGTATGTGCGTGTGTATGAACAGATATCTATCTATCTATCTATCTATCTATCTATCTATCTATCTATCTATCCATCTATCTATCCATCTATCTATCTATCCATCTATCTATCTATCTTTATAGCTCCCAAACCTTTTGCTTACCTCCCTTCACCTCTACCCTTCCCTGAACCCTACAAACTCCCAACCTCCCTTTACCTCTACCCTCCCCAGAACCTTAAAAACCCTTACCTCCCTTTACCTCTGCCTTTCCCAAAATCCTATAAATCCTTTAACATCCTTTAACTCTATCCATCCCTAATCCCTGTAAACTCCATTCCTGTCTCTGCCGTCCCATAAACCCTAACAAATTCATTCTATTTCTTAACTTTATGAATACTCCTATTGAATCTTCTCAATGGGATGATACTACCGACGTCTTTTGAATTACTCAGAGTGGATGATGGTATCTCAGAACTGTAATTGCCTTCAAGGTCTTGAACAAGGAGTGTTGTTTGCTTCCTAATTATTATGAGTGCTGCAAAACCATAGTTTGCAAAAACCCCTTGTCTCTCATCTTAGAATCTTCACAACATGCCACATGGAAGAAATCGTTGAAGTGCTAAATGCCAGAAAGGAAGACGACAGGCCTCTAAGAACATGTGTACTTCAATAGACTGCCCACTACTTCCTTCAGTGACTCACCACTGCTATGGCGATACCTTGGAGTTCCTCCATGGTTTGAGGGGTTAGTGCAACAAAAATGTGGACAACAACTTGGGTTACCCATTGGCCTTTCCAGTAGTTCACCCAGACCCATTGTTCTTGACTACCTCTAAGGATTCAGTTAAAGTGCACAGAGGGAAGAGATCATGTTATAAATCAGCAGATTTCCTATTACTCTCTATATCACCAGATACAGACAGGAAAGACTTTGGAAACTCTTGAAGATTGGGCATGTTTAATTGCAATACACACAGTCCTCTTTTCCTGGCAACAGTTAGTAGTGGTATTTGCTTTCGGCTTTGCATAGTTGGTCCACCCAACACTGTATCTTGGGCCTTTTTTTTTTTTACCCTTTTGCTTCCATTTTAATCCAGAACTAGAATCCCTTTTTGGCTTGTCCTTGTTTGGCTGTGTAATCTGTTTTGGTGCACTTCAATCTGCTGTTATTCACTGAACTCCTTATCTTGGGCATTTTGGGGATCTGTGCTGGTATCTTAGTCAATGTTCATTGTCATGAATGTGCCATCCACCCTTGATTCGGCTAAGCACACTTGCTCTGTTTTGGGTAATGTCTAATTACAATTCATATAATTTAGTACAGGCCTATTGACGTTTTTCTCTTTCTTCTACTCATGTAGCACTCACTCCATACACCACCTAACAATGAGTCATTAATCTAGTCCTCAAGCAGATGCCATTTTATCCTGGGTTTCACCAAAGCCAACCTGTGACAGAAAGTGTTCACTCCCTTTCCCATTCCCCCTTCTTTCTATTGTGAAGTAGAAGTATTCTAGTGGTTGGTACTTCCAGAGAGAATCGGAGACATCTGGGACTTTCAGCAGATCGATGTCTTCAGCCCAAGCTTGCCATTTTGCTAGGCCTTAAACTTAGAGATGGATCCTACTGAGAGTCCACTCAAGGAAATGGCTCCAGGCATTTCTAAGAAACAGGCTGATCTTGTAACCACTAGTCATGAGAGACCATTTTTATTTAATTGTATTAATTAAATTGCTACTTCCTCCCTTAAGCTTCAGCCAGGCAACATATTACTCTCCTGTTTACAGCAGGATGGTGGGGAAGTTACCCAGCTTTAGGTTCACCAGTAACAATCATACTAGGAACATCTGTTTCTCTGCTAGATGCACCTGGAAAATATTTAGTAAATTCTTTGCATTTTCGTTCAAGTAAATTCTTCCAAGACCTTCTCAAAACGTAACTTATGGGGAGTGTGAGGAATTGGATTGTATGTTGACTGGGATGTGAACCCTAGTCAAGCAACAGCCAAAATCCCTTGCAGGGTGAACCACAAAAAGTCACTAAATTGACCTGTGCTTAACCATGGGTAATTTGCCACAAAAAACAGTCAGGCAATGTGTAAACTATTTATTTAGCACACAAACACTAATAAAGTGAAAACACAACACCAGAAAAATTCCACACCAATTTTGAAAAATAGAGTACATTTTAATAAATTATTTGACACCAAAACGACAAAAATTCAATCAGTAGAACAGGAGTTATGAATTTCTAAATTGTTTTGTAAAAACTAGTGCCTCAAAGATCAAAGTGCCAACTTCCAGGTGCAGTAAAGCAGTCTTGCAGAGTGCACAGCAGGTCACAGCAGCAGTCCTCTGACAGTCTTTCTGCAGGTCCTGAAAGTAAACAGGAGAGTGGGTCTGAAGGTCCTATTTTTACACCATGGTGCCTCTTCCTCTCGAAGGTGGGAGAAGCTTCTAGCAAGGTTCTTTGAAGGGCATGACATTTCCTGACTCCCATGCCCCGGCTCCAAGCTGGCTGCAGTGACAATGTGGAGGTGATAGTTCCTTTGTGTAAAGGCAGAGCACAGTCTATTCATTTGCAAGTGGGGCTCTGATCAGCTCCACCACACCCATCCTGCCAGCAGATAGCCCATTCAGGCACACCTTATTTATTTATTGTGTGAGCGTCTGGGAGGAATTCACAAAGTCTGTCAGTTGCACTCAGTCGTGTGACCCAAGCACAAAAGGGAAGGAAAATGCCTCTTTTTTTAGGTGTCATTTTCAAAATTGGAATTAAAAACCCAACTTTACCATTAAAGAGAATTTCTTCACTACAATTTCATAGGTACCAAATATGAACTGTAGTTACCAAACATGAACTGGCCACCTGGTCCCAATTGAAAGTTAGCATTTATTAAATGTAATAAGGCAACCCAATGTTATCCTATAGAACAGGTAGGCCTTGCAGTAGTGAAACAATGAATTTGTGAGTTTTTGACTACCAGGACAAGTAATACTCAAAAGCACATGTCCAAACCTTTGATTCCAGTACACCCTGCACAATGGGCTACCTAGGGCCTACCATAGGGCTGACCTATATGCAATAAAAGGGGCTTGCCAAGTTGAACTTTCAGTTTAAAACTGCATTCAGGCTGCAATGGCTGGTTTGGTACATGTTCTAAGGTGCTACGCAAGTGGGTGGCACAATAAGTGCTGCTGGCCGACTAGTTGCATTTAATTTACAGACACTGGGTATATGGTGTACCACTCTACAAGAGACGGATAAGTAAATTTAATTTGACAATCAGGTGTACGTCAATTAAACCATATTTAGGGGAGCGAGCACAAGCACTTTAGCACTGGTTGGCAGTGATAAAGTGCACAGAGTCCTAAGGCCAACAAAAATGAATTCCAGCACAAAAATGAAGGTTAGTAGGCACATAGTTTGGGGAAAACCCCTAAGGATGACAGGTCTAACAGGGATCTTAGAATCACATCAGAAACAAAGGAGGTGAATGGAAAATTGCATCCAATGTGTAATATGGGCACTATGAATATCTCTTTATGCTGTTTGGTTTATGTAATGCCCCAAAAGATTTTCAAAATCTTGTGAATGAAATGTTTAGGAGTTGTTGAGATACTGTTTTATCCAAGTTGGAGAAATGTCTTTTGAAGTGTCAGAAATATTCTTTCTGGGTTTTCAAATATCATTGAAAGGTCTTGGAATGGGCAACTCTAAAGTACAAGCGATATTGGCTGGGCTCATTCCACTCGTGTCAAAATATACAGAAGTTTGTAGTCTTTGCCAATTTCTATCATTACTTTCTCTAAGAATTCTCCACCATCTTTAGACCCTTCATTCACCTGGCTGAGAAAGAAAAGACCTTTCACTGGGGTGAGGAAAAAAAATGCCTTCGCCAACATCTCAATATTCGGTTTCCCTTCACAGTAGTAACTGAACCTCCTCAGACTGAAATAGGGGCTGTTTTATCCCAAATAAATTCAGAATCAGAGGATCTACATCCTGTAGCCTATTTTTCCAATACAGTACAAAACTATACCATACACAACCTTGAACTGTTGGCAATCAAGAAAATATTTTCACACAGAAGGAACATAATATAGAAGGAATTAACCATAAGATTACTGCATGAACTGATCATAAAAATCTATTCTGTTTGAAAGAGATGAAGAGTGCTAATGCTCACTACACCTGATGTCCTCTTTTGTTTTCTCAATTTTACTACAGTATTGTGACATGGTAAGGCAGATAACTTGCTAAACATTGAGGAAAAGTGTTTCCACCACCGAGCATATTAGTTCTCACCATAGTATCAAAGGATGATTGGGATCTCTACTTGAGGGGGCATGCTGAAGCCCTGCAATCATTGAACAGTTCATGATAGCTACAACAGGAAGTTTAAAGACAACTGAAAGGGCCTTTGCTATATCAAAGGAGGCCTCTTGTGGAAGTAAATACAAGATCAAATTATACAGTGATGGCATAGCTTCCCAGTAGCAGGGCAGAAAAAGTCCAAAGTTACTATTTTTTGGGACCAGTGGGGAGTGACACTATCAAGGAGTATATAAGACAATGTACTGATGGGCTCAAGACATATATTTCAATGCCAAACCCATCAGGTTACTGCTACCACTACCCACTCCACAGCAAACTTGGTCATTTATCCTCATTGTCATAGAGTATTTCTCGAAGCCAGGACATTTGATTCCATTAAATGAATTACTTATAGCAGTCGAGTGATCTCAGGTTTTCCTTGATCTTATCTTCCGTTCCCAAATCATCCAAATATCATCATTACTGATAAAGGATCGTAATTCATGACTTTTTTTAGGCAGAACTTGTGAAAAAGTTAGGTATCACTCATTGCAGTTATCAGCCCTAAATGGATGGACAGGCCGAGAGAGCTAAGCAGGCAATTTTGCAGAACCATAGATTCTTTCTAATGAGCGAGCAGTCTAAATGGTTAAGGTGGCTAAATCTTGGGGAATTTGCCTAACAAGTTACTTGCATCGTTCTTTCATAAAATCCCCCTATTATTGCACCTATGCTGACCATCTTCATTTTCCTCCCAAAAGACCCTAAGACTCACACTTATTGGATTAGATCAAGGGCCTCAGGAAGACATTACAACATCTAATCACTTCTAGATAAGGGCAGGTCCGATTACAAATGTTATGCTGAGCTACGCGAACACTCCCTCCTTTATTTCACCTTAAGAATACTGTGGACTCTCCAATATAATGCTTTGTATTCCAGAGTTTCACCCACAATTTTCACCCAGATTTGCTGACCCTGTTAAGACCTCATGGTTAGTAGGGAAATCATTATTTAGATTAGTTCTGCCACTGAGCTGGCAAGTACATGCTGTATTATCGATCTCCTGGGTTGAACCTGCTTAAGCAGAGATCGTGGACCAACAAATTTATCAACATTTTACAGATTTATCAACATTTTACACCAGTTCTAAGCCACCAAAAGTGGCACAAAACAGCATGAAGTAGAGCAAGTGGAATTTAATTTCCAGGGCATAGCTCATTCCCAAGACAAAACTCATTTGTGGTGGAAAGTTGCTTAAAGTACTGCAAAAGCCGTGGGTGCTCTATAGAGATTTCCATGCTATCACCAATGGTTTTGGATGAAAAGCGTGGCTTTTTTTGAACGTATATCTAATAAGAGTCCTAGCTAGTCCCAGTTCTCACATGCAAGATATTAACAATAATCAGAAACAAAATATATGTGGGGTTACCACTAAGCCATCACTCTCTTCCTCACTGTCCAACCGACACTGAAGCCTGTTAATTATCAGCTTTACATAATCCCTTACATTTCTCTGTCAAAGACTGGATGGACGTTATGGGAAAGTCTGATCAAAGCTTTTGTTACTCTACTAAAGAAGAGAGGGGCAGATTTACAAGAAAGTGATGCATCTGTATAGATGCGTCACTTTCCCTGCGCCACCCTTAGAAACCCTTGCGCCACCATAGATGCGCCGTATTTACAATACGGCACACTATGGCGCAAGGATTGACAGATGCGTCAGAAATTCTGACGCATCTGTTGGCGGAAAAGTCACGCATTGCTGGAGTTGTGTCGCAAGCACGACGCAACTCCAGCAATGCGTGTTGAGGCCTATTACCAATGTACTGCGTCACTCCTTACGCCTGCTTCAAGCAGGCGTAAGGTTTGACGCAGTGGCGTTCTAAAAGTGACGCAGTGAAATCTTGTAGATTTCACTGCGTCACTTTTACGAGGCCTTCCTGCGTGGGAACGCCCACCCTGCATACATTATACCTGACGCAGGTATAATGTGACGCAGGGCTTTACAACGTGACGCATCTCCCTAGATGCGTCACATTGTAAATAGGCCGCATTGTTTGCGCCGCTGTTGCGTCAAAAAAGTGACGCAACTGCAGCGCAAAAGTCACGCAAGGGGCTTGTAAATCTGCCCCAGAGTTTCCAAATTGACATTGTATAGAGAGTCTGACTCTTAAGTGAAATGAAATGGACGGAAGAACAAAAAACACTCTCCAACTGAAACAGAAAAAGGACAAGCTTAAAAAACCTCTAAAAAATAAGACAAAATGCACCATGTGAACCAACTACGTAATCAAGAACAGAAAAACAAAGCAAAAATACATCAAGTGAAAACAGAATTTTGTAAGAACTCAAGAGCAGAAATGGATTGAAGAGCAGTGGGGTACTGACCACAATGAAGACGGAATTCCACGAGGAATTGTGACACTTCCTCTAAAAAAATTACCATTCTTCAAATTCAGAGTCCTGGATTATACTTCATTAAAGAACCAGATCAAAAATCAATCATATTGTATTGAAATAAATGTTTCATTATTCCTTTAATAGACAAGGTCCAGTAATACATTTGTTCACCTGGTGTCATTTACCATACCATATTTTGCATTTACTTCCAGGTCATGCAGGATCTATTGGTAACAAAGATAGAGTGGTCCAGGAAATGTAAAGGAACTGATGATGCCAGGTGAGTACAGGTTCCACGGGTCCATTACGTGCCCTCTTAAAACTGCACAAGGCTTTGATCCCTGCTTCCAGAGCGGGTCAGCAGCTGAGACATAAATGTTTGGAACTACTGGCAAATGGGCCATTTATGAGAAATGACGTTTACACAATTGAATATTGCATTCTTTTGTGTCTACCACTCACACTTTTTCTTTTTACATTTGTTAGACCTTTTATCCTTGGGTGGTCTTCCCCCAACTGTTTGCCTGCTTACTTACACTTTTTGCTGTGTCTTTTTGTTGGCCTTAGACTCTGAGCACTTTACCACTACTAACTAGTGCTAAAGTGCATCTGCTTTTCCCCTAAACATAGAGACATTGGTATGCACCTAATAGGCATATTTAGTTTACTTATAAGTCCCTTGTAAAGTGGTATGACATATACCCAGGGCCTGTAATCTGGATGCTACTAGTGGGCCTGTAGCACTGATTGTGCCACCCACACAAATTGCCTTTCAAACCTGCCTCAGGCCTGCCATTGCAGGGCCTGTGTATGCAGTTTACTGCCACTTCAACTTGGCATTCAGATCCACTTGCCAAGTTTAAACTCCCCTTTTATTACACATAAGTCACCCGTAAGTTAGGCCCTAGGTAGCCCTAAGGGCAGAGTGCTGCGTAACTAATAGGTAGGACATGTACTTTTAAGTTTTACATGTCCTGGTAGTGACAAACAGCGAAATTATTTTTTCACTACTGTGAGGCCTACTCCACTCATAGGCTAGCATTAGGAATTCCTTAAAACACTTTAAAGCTGTAATTCCTGATTAGAAAGGAGTAGCTAAATCATGTTTCATATCTTTGGAATGGTAATGATAAATCCTCTTTAATGGTAAAGTTGTATTTGACATTATTATTTTTGAAATGCCACCTCTAGAAAGTGGACATTTCTCTGCTCTTAACTTTCCTCTGTGTGCTTGCATCCTCTCTCCAATACACGTCTGGGCTGGGTGACAGCTACACTTTGTGCATTCCCTTCAGACAGCCACAAACACAGGAAGGTGGGTGTGAAACAGGTCTCATCTGCATTTTGATGGCCTTTCTGGGCAGGAAGAAGGAGTGGAAGGTGACACATACATCTGAATAGGAAGTGTCCTGTGTCCCACACAACAGGTTGATTACCCTCCACAGACAGCCTGACAGCCAGGACAGGGATGAAAGGGGACCTGTGCAATTCAAGGAGCTGCTTTGAAGTCACCCCCACTTCAAAGGCACATTTGGGTGTAAGTACTGGGGCACTGACCCTACCAAACAAGTACACTACTGGACTTGTGAAGAACCCTGCCAGTAGTAAGGACTGCTGTGCTACAAGGATCACCACTCTGCTTGACTGACTGTTTTAAGGAAATGCTTTACTGCTGTGCTGAGCTGCCCCTGCTGCCTTCTGATCTCTGCCCTGCTGAGGACAATGACTGGATCCATCTCACTTGAACCCAGAGTGACTTGAAGGACTTGCTGGCTTGCCTCCTGTTTTCTGAAGTGTCAAGGTCATAAAAGACTTCTTGCAACTCTGCTGGGGTTGCTGAACTCTACCATCTGTGTATCCTACCCTTAACTGGGGAGCCTCCTCCAGTCCTAGGCCCAGAAATGTGTTCTGTTGCTGCTTTGCTACAAAACTTACACATCTCTACCACTGCACCGATCAGAACCGACACAGTGCCCTTCGATGCAGTGCCGATCTGACGACATCCCTGCGCCGCACGACGCCAATGCAGTGCCGATGCGATTACATCCTTCTGCGGCTCGATGATGACGCAGTGCCGATCCAAGGTCCCGACTACGCGGCTCAACGTCGACTCATCGACCCAACTACGTGAATAGGAACCGACGCATCGGACTCTCAATGACATTGCTTTGCTCCATCCAAAGTACTTTGTCAGCGGTTCCTGTTGGAGTCCTGTACCCGGCCTTCCCTCCATCGCGGTTGGCCTGAACTTTGGATATACCCTGATCTGGAGTGACCTCAAGTTACCTTTTAGTGCTATTGACTTCTAAGCACTATTTTTGTTATAGTCTTTAAAAATTCATAACTCCAGTTCTCCTTATTGGATTTTTGTCACTTTGGTCTTGGTTTACTCAGCTAAAAAGTCTCTATATTTATAGACCTGTGTGGAGTCTTTCCTGGTGTTTTCATTGTGTTACTGTGTGTGTTGCACAAATACTTTACACATTGCCTCTTGCCTGATTGCCCTGTGCCAAGCTAACAGAGGGTGAGCACAGGTTATCTTTTAGTGTGTATCTAGCTTACCCTGACTAGAGTGGTGGTTCCTACTTGAACAGGGTGCATATCACTGCCAACCAGAAACCCCATTTCTAACAGCATCCTAAATCCTTCCTTCAGTACCCTTCACACAGCAATACCTTCACGTTATGTTCCATTCTTGATGCTATTAATACAAGGCATTACCTATTTTTAGAAAATCTGGATATTTCTACAGTGAAAAACAGATTACATAATTTTCCAACAATAATCGAGGTACTGATTATCCTACAAAATGATACCCTTTTACTGTCAAAAAACTATGCTCCCTTTTCTCTATTTTGTTTTCACCACCTAGCATCATTGTCAGACTGATAAATGAAAACTTAACAAGAACTTTGATTCTTACAGACATTTCTAAAGCAGAATCCAGATGTTCAAAGCCTAGGAATGATTTATTAGTTTCAGGACTGCATAAAACATTTCCAAGTTACACCTAGTAACCTATACCAGTCTCACCTTCCTAAGCAAAAAACTTTTTAAAATTTTTTTTCCCTTTCCCCAAGCCCTTTATGTTACACTTCTGTCTACTTGAGCTGTTGACAAGAGCACATTTTTTCCATTTCCAGTGTGCTGGGAGTTTAGAAAATGATTTCTGAATACCCACAAAACTATAAGTTAGTGGGTAAGCTCACATCTCTAGGGAATTCACTTGCCACCTGCTAGAATGTGTAATGACCACCAGTAGAAGTGATTTGCTCACAGGGAAACCTCTGTGCAAGTAAATCCATTTATGAGTGCAAAACCATCTTTTCTCTCCAGGTAGAGTTGTGTAAACTCATAAAGTAAGGTATTATACATGAATGTAAGTCTAAATTACATGCACAAATTGCTTCAAGAAAGAGGTCTCAGGATTCAATGTTATCAGAAGGTGGAATCATATTAAATATTTTGGCAGGACATGGTTTACACAGTTGTGTGGTAAAAAGTGAAATGTTACTCAAGTTATGTTTTAGAATTGTTTACTTCCTTTCCTACATATCCTGGGAAGAACAGATCCTCTTACACCTATTGTGAAATACTGAATGATAGCAAGGGAACTAAAAATCCAATAGTAATGCTTTGGTAAGGAATCATAAAGAGATTTAAAAAGAAGCGAGACAAAGATAGTCTCCCTTACTCTTTGATTGTGATATTCACTGATCATCTTGGTGTCTTTGGCAAGTGACAAAGTGCAACAGACCCACAGAAATTAATGCAGGCCCACGGGCTCTTAAGTCTAAGAGAAGGGGTTGCAAGGAGGGGCTGATGCCTTAAGAATCAAACATGCTTTACAAGGGACAGGTCAGTTATCAAAAAACATTTAGTGGTTGTTGGAGCTGGCCCTCTCTGCAGGGTCACCCCAAACCTTTTGCTTTTTACCTCCCACTTTTTGTTGAATTCGTTTTTGTTGGCCTTAGAACTCTGTGCATTTTACCACTGCTAACCTGTGCAAAAGTGCTCTGTCCTTAAAACATGGTAGAATTGGCTTATACTAAATTGGCATTTTAGTTTACTCATACGTCCCCAGTAAAGTGGTGCTGCATGTGCCAATGGCCAGTAAATAAAGTGGTACATGCAGCATGCAGCACTGATTGCGCCACTCACTTTAAACATGTCTCAGGCCTGCCATTACAGAGTCTGTGTGTGCAGTTGTACACTGCCATGTCAACCTAGCAGGATAAACCCTTTGTCTGGCTCAAACCTTCCTTTTAATGCATATAAATTGCCCCAGGGGTAGGCCCTGGACAGCCTAGAGGGCAGGGCACACTGCATTAAAAAGGTTGGACATGTAATTTTAAGTTTTACATCTCTTGGGTTACATGACTGCGCGTAACTGACAGACTTTGTGAATTCCTCCCAGACAGTCACACAATAGTGAGATCAGGTGTGCCTGAATGGGCAATCTGCTGGTAGGATGGGGGGTGGTTAGCACAGCCCCACTTGTAACTGAATATCCTGTGCTCTGCCTTCACACAAAGTGCCTAACGACCCCGCATTGTTACTGCAGCCAGCTTGGAGCCAGGTCAGAGTAGGTAGGGAATTCCATGCACTTCGAAGACATTGTCTAGAAGCTTCTCCTACCTTCCAGAACCAGGGCACCAGGGTATAAAAAGGGGACCTCAGACACCAACTCTTCAGTACACTTCTGGACCTGTGGATACTCTGCCAGGAAGAAGAACTGATGTGCTGCTTCAAGGTCTGCCACCCTCCTGGACCGCATTTCACGGACCAGATTAGGTACTTTCCTTTCCTTGTAGGCACTAGAGTGCCTGGGAGTTGCCTGGCTCCCAAAACAGCCGCCATCTTGAAGAGGTGGTTTTTTAATTGTGTCATGTTTTAAACCTTTCTCCCTCCTATTTTAGTTTGCACATTTCTTTCACAGTAGCTACGCCTCACAAGGGAGCTTGTGAGTGTAGCCGGGGTAGCTGGATCCCTGTTAATTTTTAATTTGCCCTGCACTTTTTATCTTAGTTAGCCCTCGTGCGTTGCAGTGCCTGTGGCCACGCCCCCTCACGCCCCCAACTCACCCTCCGATGCCGGCTTATAAAACCGGACAAACAGCGCATTCGCGCAGCACTTGAGCAGGTCCTGCATTTCACGGCCCGGATGAGTGCTTTCCTTTCCTTAAAGGCGCTAGAGTGCCGGGGAGTTGCCTGGAGAGGTGTTTTTTTAATTGTTTCATGTTTTAAACCTTTCTCCCTCTTATTTTAGTTTGTATTTCTTCCATAGTATCTACGTCTCACAAGGGAGCTTGTGAGCGTAGATGGGGTAGCTGGACCCCTGTTTATTTTTAATTTGCCCTGTACTTTTTATCTTAGTTAGCCCTTGCGCGTTGCAGCACCTGTGGCTAAGCCCCCCTCATGCCCCCAACTCACCCTCCGATGCCGGCTTATAAAACTGGACAAACAGCGCGTCCACACAGCACTTGAGCAGATCCTGCATTTCACGGACCGGATTAGTGCTTTCCTTACCTTGTAGGCACTAGAGTGCTGGGGTGTTGCCTGGCTCCCAATACAGCCACCATCTTGAGGAGGTGGTTTTTTAATTGCATCATGATTTAAACCTTTCTCCCTCCTATTTTAGTTTGCATTTCTTTCACAGTAGCTATGCCTCACAAGGGAGCTTGTGAGCATAGCCGGGGTAGCTGGACCCCTGTTTATTTTGAATTTGCCCTGCACTTTTTATCTTAGTTTTGCCTCGCGCATTGCAGTGCCTGTGGCCACTCTCCCTCACGCCCCCAACTCACCCTCCGCTGCCAGCTTATAAAACCGGAAGAACAGCACGCCTGCAGCGCTGGCGGGCCACTGTCGCGCCACAGTCAAGCCCGTCTGCGCCCGTCCGCGCTCGGACTGCGTTCAGCACCAGCCACGCTGCCAGTTTCAGGCTAGATACCTCCCCCACTAAGCCTGAACTTCAGTACTTCAGGGATGCCATACTGGACTTGAAACCGTCAGGTAAGACTTGCCCCATACTCAGCTCAGGGTACATTGCACTGTTCTTACTGTGGCCTCATCTTTCAGCACCTTTGCTTGCCCATTTATGCACCCTTCACTCCTACTTCTCCTTCTAAAGGGAAGTTGAGATTCTCAACATCGTGTGTGCAAGGTCTTTAGTAAAGAATGCAATCGCATTTCGTGAGTTTCTAGAAACATATCAAATTGAAATTGCCTTTATTACAGACACATGGGCAGACGTTTCGTCTGACCCTGACCTACTGCTGGCCATACCTGCAGGCTTCAAAATTCACAGAGTCGACAGAGTAGGAAAAAAAGGCAGCGGTATAGCCCAAATTCTTAAATCAAGTTTTAAATCATGTTTCAAAGTGTTACCGGATAACTTGGATTGTGAAGCCATGGACTTTAAGGTCGAACTAGATGGTCAATATTCATTCAATGGCATTCTACTTTACCGTCCACCGAGCCCTAAGGCCACATTTATTGACAATCTAGGACATCTCTTAGTTCGCAAGGCTGAACTTCCCAACTTCTCCATTTTAGGAGATTTTAATTTTCACATGGAAAATGTCACTGACCATGACACCAAAGTGCTTCTTGATCAAATGAGCAGCGTTGGACTATGTCAAATAGTAAAAGGTCCAACACATTTTGCTGGACACTGTCTGGATGGGATTTTCTCTGATAATCCTCATCTAAGACGGACCAGATTCCTTCCTCTTATTTGGTCTGATCATAATGCAGTCCTCTTCAAACTCTCACTGCCACGAAAGATACGCCCCAAAGATTCCGGGGAAACTTTTATTAGTCGCTCCTGGAATAAATTAGAGGCTAAACAGCTAAACTCCCTTTTTTTGCAAACTCTGCCGCACATTCCCACCGACCCTAATCAAGTGGTGGCAAATTACCAGTCCTGGCTTAACTCGACAATGATGCAATTAGTTCCCCCAAGAAACAGTCGGCATTCCAGGTGCTCACCTTCAGAACCCTGGTTCAATGATATTCTTAGAGCCCAGAAACAATAATGCCGTAAACTAGAGAGGAAATGGAGACTTGATGACAATCTACATACTAAAACTGAATATAAATCATCTCTTCAAGTACACAAGAACCTTATCCTTAGGGAAAAGGCTTCCTACTTTACGGAGAAAATCAGAGCGGCCAATGGATGTCCTAAAGTCCTATTCACCACGGTGAAAAGTGAAAAATTTGTCCAAACTCCCAGTATCACAGGACTCTAATGTTAGTCAGGAATTCTGTAACTCCCTAGCTGAATCTTTTCAGCACCTTTGTGCTCCAGGATAACTGCCTGGCACAGACCCCCACTCAACTGAACAAGATACAATCTACAACAGGATCTGTATCTCCAACACTCTCATCCTTCACCGCCTTGACCATCGAACAGACAGCTAAAATAATTGGTGCAATTAAATCAGGATCACCCTCAGATCCCTGCCCCCCAAAAATTCTACACTTGTCCCCGGAAACCATAGTTATTCTCCTCACGGCTATTTTTAACTCTATATTCACATCAGGGCATTTCCCAACAGAGTGGAAAAAAGCCTTCATACTACCTTTATTTATAAAAAAAAAAAACTGGATGCTAAGGACACCTCTAATTATAGACCCATATCTAGACCTCCCTTTCCCTCAAAGGTGATTGAGAAAGCCATTAACACTGAACTGTCTTCTTTTGTTAATGAGAATGCAATTTTGGACTCCTCCCAATTCGGATTTCGTGCGCACTATAGCACAGAGCTGGCTCTCATTACGGCCACCGAGGAGCTCAGACAGACCTTGGATGGAGGGGGGAGCGCCGCCCTGATCCTTTTGGACTTATCAGCGGCATTTGATACAGTTAATCATGGGCTACTGATAGATCGTTTAGCTTCCATTGGGTTCAGGGATAATGCACTCTCCCTGCAGGGTTCCTTTCTGTCTGAGCAGTCCTAATTGGCAGAGTTGGGTGACTATATTTCACCCTCCTTTTTCCTACCTTGTGGCGTTCCTCAGGGATCTTCCCTGAGCCCAATGTTTTTCAATTTCTAAATTCGATTCTGCTTCCAAAGCCCTATCCCATCTGCACTGGTTGCCTGTAGCAAAATGGATGCAGTTTAAATCGCTCTGCATTGCTTTTAAATCTTTGAACAATTTGAGGCCAACGCAGTTGGCAAACTATCTTAAGCCTTATATCCCAGCAAGGTCCACTAGGTCAGCTGAGGTTGGAAATCATGTTGTCCCTAGAGTAAGTAGGGCCAGGTGGGGTGGCAGGAGTTTCACTACAACAACAGCCAAGCTGTGGAACTCTCCGCCAACCTCGCTTAAAAAAGAGAATAACCTGCGAAAATTTAGAAAGGACTTAAAAACATGGCTCTTTAAGGCATACATTTTATCCCACTCCAGTCAGATCCGTACACTTTGAGGGCAGCGCCAAGACACCTTAGGGTATTTGCCGCGCTTTATAAATGTATCAACATCATCATCATCACTCCTGCTCTAAAAGAACTGCTGCCCTGCTGTGCTGCCCTGCTGCCCTCTTGCCTGGGGAAAAAGTACTGGACCTGCAACTTCATCTTGAACCCAGGACCCCAAAGTGAATCAAAGGAATAGTCTTCTGGCCTCCTGAGCTGAGCCTCAGGGACGTAAAAGGCTCCCCAAATGCTACTGGACCCAGCTGCAGTGAGTTCCTGACCCCTAAGCGGTGCCTCTCAGGTCCTGCACCCTTTGTGTGGCTCATGGGCTCTTCAAATTAAGTTTTTGGGATATTAGCGACTGTGGGCGGGCTTGTTCACACTGGAACCACGCTGCTCACATTCAATGGTGTGCATGAGCAACCACCAGCCTGTCTCTTCCACAGCAAGCATCAATCGCATGGGGAGGATGGCCACCGCGAAGGTCCAACCCGCTCGCCAACGATGCCCGATCTGCTTTTCGTGCAACGCCGACCACTGCCCGCAGCACTCTCCATGCTCACTGCGACCCTCTCTAACACGATCGTGACTCTTGCCACAAAACTTGAGAAAGTAAAACTTCAGCTGGAATAATCTGGGACTATACCCGACCCGTGCACCATTGTGGATGGCCTGAACTTTTGACTTTGACCCGGTCCAGTGCGACCAGATAGCGAAATATAGATACAGATAGAGAAATTTTACAGTTTATTCTTTGAAAATCTATAATTCCTGCTCTATTGATTGGATTTTTGTTCTTTTGGTCTTGTTTTATTTATTAAATGCAGCTCTATTTTTCTAACCTGGTGTTGGATCTTTTTGTGTGGTGTTTTCAATGTTTTACTGTTTGAAGTGTTGCACAAATACTTTACACACTGCCTCTAAGTTTAGCTTGACTGCTCTGTGCCAAGCTACCAGGGGGTTGAGCACAGGTTAATTTAAGGTTTTATGATTAATTTGGCCCAATGGGGACATGAGGGCCTCTCCTAGATGATGACCAAGATTGAAATTGCTGGTTTCTTAATCGGTAGTACTGTACAATCCATATAATTTGCCACAAGCACCAACCCTACATGTCAAAAATGTTCACCTATATGTTGTAATTTATTCATGATTTGGGGGAACTTACCTTCTCATAATGCTATATACCATTATCAACAATTGACATAAATATAAATTGAAGTGAAGGTCATATTCAATGTATTCAGTATGCTACTCTGATAAGCAATTGCCTGACATTTAATTGTTCATCTTTATAAAAAAGGACTGCTGCTTTAATGCATTATATTTCTGAACGGAAAAAAATGAAAGCAATTTGAGAGTTTTTATACAGAATATTGTTTTTAGCAAAATGCATACCAATGGTAATATCTGGAAACATTAGAACTAATTGCAACATTAAGAAAGACAACAGTTATACCTTGAAATTTTGAAATGAATTGTTTTCTAAAACTAAAGACTGCATTCTGCTTGGCAGCAAATGGGATTTCTCAGACCCAATAATTTACAAAACACTATGGAAAGTATTTTTTCAATCTACTGTTTTGAAAAATTGCCACTGTTTAAAGGGATATTTTATCTAAATTAACAGTGAACTATGCCCGTTTTGCTTCAACTATTTTCCACGAGTTTATAAAGGTTGCACCTCACCCACTCACATTAATGGAACCCTTTATGCAAAGTGCCTCATTATTCTGAATGTACAAGTGCATTTTCACTGACCCACTAACTTACAGGTCAAGAGTTTAGACATCATTCTTTTTCGCTTTTCTTCAAATGCACGTCTGAAGTGCCTAGCATCCCCAGCGCAAAGCTGGCATCCTTTTGTTGTTCGTCCCTATTATCATTAAAATATACTCTAATTCAATGCGAGATGCCATAATGTGGTCACAAGTCACCGACTATCGCCAGAATATAGAGCTTGCTGTATGACCTACAAAGGATACAGAAGCGACTGCAGTTTCAGAATATACAACCAAAGTAAAAGCCCTTTTAGAGTCATCTTTCAACCCTGTCATTATATTCCAGCCCCGAGACATCTGGAAAAGGTAATGTTGTAAGTGTATTATTTAGCAAATAGTTTGAATGTTTTAAACATGCCTGGTATGATGCGCATTTTTTTAAATCTCAGCAGATCATCATGTATCCATTCTCCTAGTCGAATACATTTCATTATGCTCAGCTATTTTTTAAATAAGCACTACCTTTCATGCTGAATGAAGATTTCAACATTGTTCTGAAATGGCTAAATAGCTCTTTATACCCTGATGAGGCTTCTAAATACATTAGCGGGCATGTAGTACTAAACATTGTGGAGAAGTGCATGGTTAGATGAATACTGAATTCCATCCAGGCCTGTGTTGGAAGGGTGGTGCTCTTATCATGTCTTAGGTCGCGTATCTAGGCAAGTAGTGGCACGAAGAGGTGTGAGAGATAGAGCACATGCACTTTACATTCATTTATTATTTTGTCCTATTGACCTGGTCTCTTTGAGACTCCAACTAGGAACTATAGTAGAATGGTCCAAGTCATACAATGGGCATTGGAATGGAAGAAGGGCGGACTGCATACTGGTGACCATGGTCGAGTTGATTCTAGAGTTACAAGGAATAACCCCAAATGTTCTAAAGAGGAAGACGGCTATTATAATTTGTCTGTTGGGTTCCAACATATTTATATTTACCATGATTGCATCTTAGATTACAGGGAACGAACATATATGAAAAGTACAACATATATAATTCATGAGACCGATGCTCAGAAGTTGTCCAGCAAAAGCATTAGGCCCTCAAAACGAGTATGCCGGAATAAGGTGGATAATTTATCATATATGGTAAAAAAACATTATCTTAGGGCGAGGTATATACCACATGTGGTAAATACTTTCTATTCCAACTTTTTAAAAGAAAAATGGTGCCAAACATGTGGAATCGGTTTATAAAACACCAAATTCCACATGTCTTGCTTTTTCCTATGTCTTTTCCCCTGATAAACTGCGGCAGGTGACCTACTAGAATTTATCAGGGGAAAACTGTGAGTGTGACCTACTAGAATTTATCAGGGGAAAACTGTGAGTGTGTGATATTTATCACACAACTCCTATTTCCAATATGGGGGCCAGATTTATTGATATTAACGCAATGCAATGCAGGAAGACAACTTGCTGTGCTGCTCTGAATGATAGGGAGGGAGGTCAGAAATGTGCCATATTTACCAATATACGGCGCATTCCTGCTGTCTGCCTGTGCTGGCCCACAATCTGCTGCCTAACTCCAACACAGGCACCTTACCACATGGGTCTCACTGGCAGATACAATGAAAGAATACATAGAAGCAATAAACCAATGGGTGAAGGAGATGAAACATATTTTGGTGTCATCAGCGTAAAGATTCCCATGAAACCTAAAGCACAAGACTTCAAAAACGAAGGGTGGAGTAGTATTTAAACAGGTGCAGGTGAAGTGCTGGAACTTGTGAAACCTCATCATATAAAGAAGTAAAAGAGAAAATTGATTATTTCATGATATTGAAAAAAACTGGCTAGAGTGAAAAACAAAGCCCAAAATACCCTGTGAATGAAGAGATGACAGAAATCCAAAAAGATCTAGAATTGCGAAGGAATAGGATACTTATGATGATATCTGTGATGAAGGAAATTGAATATAACATGAAGTGAATTTTCCTTTTAATTTCTAATTTGAAGAATACCCTTCTACATGACTTCAGTAGAACCACCTTAATGAATGGAGATGCCAAGACCCAGCCAAAATTCTGCATCATGCAAGACAAGCGTTGAGCATCTTGGCACAGTCAGGAGCTGTAGGAGGCATAAAAATAAAGGGTGGTATATTCTGCGTCTAGAAAACCTGGTCACCTTAAATGAACTCTGCACTGTTTACAGACAACTCCTCACAAAGGCTGAGCCTGCTATATATATAAATATCACTAAAGAAGCCTCCAAACAGAAAAAAGTGCTCATCAAGGCCACCAAACACTGCATGTGCCCCACAATTAAACACTCAGGGAGGCAAGCATGGTCATTAACAACCTCATCACGAGCAAGAGAGACAAGATCAGATAACACATTTACAGCACATCTATTCCTGACACAACTCTCCCAACAAACTACAAAAGAGGATAGAAGCCAGAATGAACACTTGCCTTTCAGATTAAACAAAGAGAGGCACACTTAGCCATCCTAGCAATGAAATCTTCTGCTGAGGAACTCCTCACACATCAAAAGAATATCTTCAAAGCATGTGCAACTTTCTAGCAGTCATTCTATGATTTCAAAAGGTCAGCTCCTTGGAAACTGAGGATGCATGGCTTTTTTGACTCTATCCATATGCCCTCTCTCACACATGAAGGGCGACATTTACGAAATGGTGAAATCTCTCTAGAGGAGATTACCACGACAATCACTGATCTCCGGACTTGTGAGGATGGGTTCCTTATGGAGTACTTCATGATGTGCAAAGCACATAGCCCCAATGCCCCATCAGCCTTTAAAGAGGCAGAATCCTTGTGCTGATTTGGAGCAATCTTTAATGAAGAGGTTATATCTCTTTTAACTAAGATGGGGAAGGATTTATTGGACTGCACACGCTTTAGACTGATATCCCTCATAAGTGTTAGTATTAACATTTTATGGAAGGTACTAGCCTCTAGACTCAGCAAAGTCATCCCATCTTTAATCCATTCATTACAGACTGGCTTTGCCCCAGGTGGTGCTTGGACTAAATATTGAGGAAAAAATCTCATGTTGACAAAATATCTGTCAAGTATAACAGGGACAAAAATATAGTGAAGGTAAGTTTCTATGGGAAAACAAAGTTTTACTATTCTTAACTCTACAGAGGATATATGATATCCTCAAGATGTAGATGTGAGGTTAAGAAGAGTAAATCCATGCATACCTATTTGCACATACCTTCTCGATACTTTCTTCCTTGATATTTTTGAAACAATATTTTGTGCACACAAAATGTATGCAATCGATATTCTATCAGACATCCCACCAGGCTGTTCTTCAAGAGCTATGATGTGAACACTAGTGCACCTTCTCTGGAACTCTAGGGCTATGTGGGAGGAGGCAGAAGCAGTCTCCCTGGATGCCAACAAGGCCTCTGACCACGTTGAGTGGCATTATTTGTTCAAGGTGATGGACAAGTTTGCCCTAGAGCGAATATTTTATCGCAAAGGTCCAATTGCTGTACCTTGGACTTCAGCACAAGTAAACTGTGGAAGTTACATTCCATGCAGGATACAAATAAAGCTGGGCACCAGGCAGGGTTGTCCTTTATCCTTACTGCTTTTCCTTCTTGCATTGTAGCTGTTAACCATTGCCATGCATTCCTTCCTGCAGATTCAGGATATCCCCACCAGAAGCAGACAAATACATTCTTTCCTGTATTCTGATGACTCATTGATAGTGGTGACCAAGCCAAGCCCTTCTATCCTGGTGCTCATTTTTCTACTTAACGTTTGTTCAGGCTCCTCTGATTATGGAGCAAACTGGAGAAAGTGTGAATTGATGCCTATGTTGTCAGCACAACAGCCAGCATCGAGGGGCTTCATCTGAAATGGGGTCAGAAAGATATGCGTTTTTTAGGCATTAAAATGAATATGAGCCTAGCCAACATGGTAGATGAGAAGTTACTAACTCTGATTGCCAAGACTAAATTTGATTCTGAGAAGAGATCTTACTTTCATTTATCCCTGTTGGGCAGGACAAAGGGAGTGGCTATGGTGACAGCACAATGCCATATTTATGGTATTGGCATGCTGCCAATTACTATTCCTAGGGCGCTGATAGGAAGCATGAACTTGAACATTACATCTTTCAAATGGAGCCGGGGCAGACCTTTTCTGCAGATTAACAAACTATATATGCGCACTGAGGCTACCCGGTATGTATTTCTCCTACTTAGCCCATTATCTAGCCAAACTGGTGAATCGAGAAAGATCCACTTATCTGAATCACGATTGAGAAGGACATCTTGTCCCGCTCCCCTAGTATTGATGCACTTTAAATTGCCTAAATCACAAATAAATAATCCAAAAATTGATACTATGATACAAACGGGGAAGTGGAGTCACATCCTGATCACAGTTAGCCCTTGAATAAATTAAGCTGCTCCTCTATGGGATGACACAGGCATCAGGATGAGTGGGTCGTTTTCACTTGGGCACTTCAGTTAGCAAAGACTCTGTAGATCAGTTAATAATAAATAACATCCTCCAATCCTTTCCAGATCTCTGATTGGAATATGAACTAGAACAGCCTCTACACTGGCAGTTTTTATATGTTATCCCATTTTATCAGAGTCAGACTAGGCAAGGCATCTACACTTTTACATCCTCTACCATACTTGCCAACTTATGGTAGTTGCAAATAGGTGGTGTCAGGAATTTATGGACTTATGGCAGAATCCATTCTCTCAAACCCAACACTTAGGGGCCGATTCCGATTCGGGTCGGACAGCTCAAAAAGAGCCGTCCGGACGCATACCTTCCGACCGACTCGTCCCAGGAGCCGGTCAGTCCTGCCGATCAAGTACGATGCGTGCATGTGCTGAAAACCCGACCGACACGAACTCGCCAAATACATACTCAATACTCCCTACGACCCGGTTCCGTAAACGCAGAATCGACTCGCACGGGGGCTATGTCAGAGCAGTTTCCGGCCGGACAAGTATGATGCGCACTTCCTATGCGCCGAGCGAGTCGACACGTACGGCACGTCACAGCATCCGGAAAAGCTGCATGAAAGGAACGATTCGCGCCACAACACGATCCCCGGACACGAGACGTACAAGCCTGCAACTGGGACGAAACGAACCAACGACCAGTGCATACGAGACGGTGTCGACATGACTCCCATCGCGCAGATCATACCGATCCTCTACATCCATGGCCTGATCCGGAACAGACGCCTACGACGGAGACGGTAAGAGACACACACCCCAAACAAACACCCGACACGTACCAGTAAACCTGTGACAAACACCCAGGCCCTCCTCTTGCCTGTCACCCCCACCAATAGGGGGCCTCTTGGCTGGGACTACTCTCACACCCACCCATAGGGGGCCTCTTGCCTGTCACCACTCTCACCCCCACTCATAGGGGGCCTCTTGCCTGTCACCACTCTCACCCCCACCCATAGGGGCCTCTTGGCTGGTACTACTCTCACCCCCACTCATAGGGGGCCTCTTGCCTGTCACCCCCACCCATAGGGGGCCTCTTGCCTGTCACCACTCTCACCCCCACCCATAGGGGGCCTCTTGGCTGGTACTACTCTCACCCCCACTCATAGGGGGCCTCTTGCCTGTCACCCCCACCAATAGTGAACTGTGTGAGTACCACTACCAATGCCCACACATATAGGATGGGTGATGTGTAACACATACCACATACCCCAACATAAGAACTGTAAACCAAAGGATATCCCCAACATCCTCATGACCACAACATGTAGTCTGTGTAAAATTCCCACTACAGTGAACATTACCATGTACACACAATGTAACTCACAACACGTGTCTGCAATACCACAGTGTGGCTAACACAAGCCAAGCCTCACATGAGCACTGCAGTAATGTCCTCAACACCCATCACTTGAGTGTACAAAAGGTAACTGTGTTGTACTAAACAGCACCACATGTAGAGCACTGTGCTAATGGGGTCAGAACCCCCATCAGCACAGTGACATGAAGGTAAGTGTGGGGATCACACATGCAGCATATGTAGAGCACTGTGCTAATGGGGTCTGAACCCCCATCAGCACAGTGACATGAAGGTAAGTGTGGGGATCACACATGCAGCATATGTAGAGCACTGTGCTAATGGGGTCTGAACCCCCATCAGCACAGTGACATGAAGGTAAGTGACTTATTGTTGAAAGCTGCAACTGTCAAAAAGCATGTACGAGTCCTGGTCCCACCACATGACCAATTCCATTGCAAAGTAGTGGTTGTGTCCCATACCAACAGAGCTGTGTTGATGCACACAGTGCACTGCATCCAAAACATATACCCAAAGATGTGCAGACAACCATCACACTTGGGGGGGTGACATTGCAGACACAGCTGAATCACTCATTTCCACAAATGACTGTCACTATGCACACCCACACACATCTCCACAAACAGACCCACAAAGCTACACATCCTGTGGGGACTGGAGGTGTCAGGTCACAAACACCCATGCAATGGCAGCAGGGGGACACACCAAACAGGAGCAATGTGCAGAAGGCTGTCGCATGGCTCGCAGGGACTACATGGGAAATCACACAGACACCAGTCAGCCAATGGCCCACAACACCAATACAAAAGCACTGCTGCAGATGAACAATTACAAACAGCCAGAAACACACAGCACATCGGACAAAACATGTGTATGTCTGTGTCTCTGTGTCCACAGGCAACTACACAACATGTGAGGGGGCAGGACTACAATGTCACCAATGAGGACACAGTGCCACACAACAGAGAAGCATGAATTGGGCAAACAGCCATTGCAAGGTGAGAGGGAACACAACAGACATAGCTGACACAAGCTGCAATTATCAACAACCAACAGAGCCAGAGACAGACCCACTGAAGCACCACAGCCAGGGACACTACATTGGGGTCACACAGGACTGCATGAGAAGGCCACTCTGACGACCAAGGTAGATGTGGCACATACTGTGCAGCACACCCACCTGTGCCACCTTGGGCAGCTGACCACACACACAAACTTCCATCAGACCCACACAAATACAAAGCCCTGGACATGGCCTGCAATACTAGGACAACATGGTGATAGGGGACTATACAAGTCATGACCCTCATCACACCACTCAGAACACCACACACCTTGACCTGTATCAAGGTGCATCAGCCAACACCACAGGGACCACTGATACAGCAGAAGACCACATGACAATCTCAGGGCTGGTGGGGGGCAGCTAAGGTGAACAAACACATCACACAAAGGACACTCAACATCCCTTGTGGATGTCTGACACAATGCACAGTATGCGGAACATGGCCCTGATTACCAATACACAAGATTAGCTGGGATCCCTGTCACAGTCCCAGGGCAATGCCGCACCCAAGGAGACCCACAAAGAACACATGTTGACACCTTCCAACATTGCACCTCTGAACATGAGGAGTGGGAGCAGGCACACACATGTGTTCCAATCACAGACACATACCACATAGGCAACACTACATGAAAGTGGAAACCAAAAAGGGCCTAGGGGAAAACCGACTGTGTCCCATCTGTGTCTGCCCACATACCCAGCCCATACGACAAACACACCTAGGCACAACACCTTGATGAGCACTAGTGTGCCATGCACCCACATCCCAGGGAACCAAGGGTGAAGATGTTGGGTGAACATAGGACAACTCAGCAAGCATCACCAACAGAAACATCATCAGGGTACCCAGCCTGTGTAGCCAAAGGGAAGGGAAAACACACAAAGATGCCCACACAACACACACCATGGGCCCAGCCAATGTCGCCCAACAACACACTGACATGAGGGGACTCCACTCCTGTGGAAGGAAAGCTGTGCCATATGTCGTCCATGCAGGCCACCAGCATGTCAGCAGTATACTTTGTCACACAGCCAACATATACCACACATTGGTGGCCCTGGTAACAGCAGCCTGGGCACGGGAGGGTCCCCTGAGTCAACTGCACAGAGTCAACACACATGTAGATGAAGTAGCACTGAGGACACAGATGAGTCCATTCACATAGATGCCTACACTTGCATGTCCATTGGAGATGGCCACACAGTCAGTGAAATGGGCCAATTGAACCATGCTAAGGCCAACAGGTGTGCATGTGTGTAAGACACTGAGGAGACATTGCTAACAAAAGATGGATAACACATTTCCAAAGACCATAATCATGACCGCCTAAGATTGCTGCAAAGGATGACATGGATACACACCCCAATAGGACATATCACCCATGGCCCACATGGGCTCCAGCACAGTGACACTACATTTTCCAGCCATGAACTACACCATCACTGGAGCAAGGGCATGTCAAGCATCATCAACATCATGTACATCTGAGGCAAAACCACTAGTGAACAAAAAGGAGCTTTTATTCAGCCTAGTTTTCTTTAAATGGAAAATCAAGAAGAAAACCATGAAGGCCTATGGCCAGTCCATAAACAGACCCAACAGGGTCAAGTGTCCAAATGCCACATTTGGCTTGCCTGCACTGCTACCGGAAGGGGACATACCCCTGGGAGGGGCATACATAGAGGCCAGCCAGGCACCGCAGGTACAGGATCATGGATCAACAGAAACAGACAGGGAAGGGGTGGTGGGTGCAGGAGCGGCAGCTGCAGTGGAGGGGTCTGACAGGGTGGGTGCCGGCACAACTGGGGGGCACAAGTCAGGAGCAGTGGGTGCCGGCACAACTGGGGGGCACAAGTCAGGAGCAGTGGGTGCCGGCACAACTGCAGTGGGCAGGTCAGAGGGAGTGGACAGGGAACCCACTGCAGTGCCCAAGTCAGACCGGGAGGGCATAGACTCCACTGCAGTGCCCATCCCCAGGGGAGCAGAAAGTGGATCCGGTGATGTGGGCAGGACGGAGGGGGAGGACACGCCCTCCACAGCAGTGCCACACACAGGCTGAGCGGGGTGTGGGGTGGTGGAAGAGCAAGAGGCAGGGGGGGAAGGCCTGAGCATCTTGGGGATCCGGTAGCGGTGGGTGGGTGAACCTGGGGCAGGGTGTGGTGGTGGGACCTGTGGAGTGGGAGCCTGGGGGATGGCGGTGGAGACTGTCTGGTGGAGCGTTGGGCCGGTGGTGGGGTCTTGCTCTTCCGGGTGCGGGGGGACCTGCGGCGTGGGGTCTCAGCCTGCCTGCGCCTGGGGGAGGGTGTCTGGGGGCGAGGGACACTCCCCTCTGTGTGGCTGGACCTCCTCTTCCCCTTGTGTGCTGGTGTGGATGGATCAGTGGGGAAGAGTCCGAGGTCAAACAGGAAGAGCTTCTTTGCAGCTGGGGATGCAGCTGAGGCAGTGGAAGGGGCTGTAGAAGGGGCTGTGGAGGGAGAGGCATCGGAGGACTGCGGAGTGCCTCTGGATGTGTGTGTGTGTGTGTCTGACCCATCCCCGGTGAGTGTATGTTCAGTCCCCTGAGTATGCGTGCGTGCATGTTTAGACTTTGGCTTGGGTGTGTGTGTACTGCCTGGGTCTGTTGTGTGCAATGACGGTGCAGGTGTGTGTGTGAGTTGGACAGGTAGGGTGCTGGGATCAGGGGATGGGGCAGGGGCAGGAGGGGGGAGGGACTGCTGGAGGAGGGACACTGCTGCCGTCAGTGAGGAGGCCATGCCCTGACTGGTCCTCTGTAAGGCAGACATGGCCGATGACATGCCCTCCATGTACGACACCAGCTCGTTCAACAGACCCGTGTGCACATGGAAGACACGCAGCATGGATGTCTACCCCACATGGATCTGCTGCAGCAGGTCGACAGACTCCTCACTCAGGGCAGCAGGGGACACAGGGGTAGGGGGTGCGGTGCCTGACTGGAAGGAGACATGCCCATGAACACGGGCGCCTCCACGGACCTTAGATGTGGGAGCCATGGGGAGGGCGGTGATGGTGAGGGCGGGGACAACCTCAACAGGTGTTGGATGGTGGCTGCTGCCACCCGCCTCCACAAGGGAGTCCTCGTCACAGCTGCTGTGGTCCTCAGCTGCGGTGGTGTTTGCCGAGGAGTCCACAGACTCACTCCCCTCGCCCTTCGTGCCACTGGGTCCCTCCGACTCCTCAAATTCCGACCCAGTCTGGCTCTCTGGCTCCCCCTGGTCCGTGGAGCGGTCTCCTTCTGTGTCCGTGTCTGTATCTGCACAGGAAAAATAGAATAAAAACACATTAGTCATCTGCACTGACCACACACACCACAGAAAGTACAGCACATCAGTGGCCAAGTGCGGGCATCAATCAGTTGAACATTGCTAGGAGTGCTCACACAAATTTGCATAGGCCAATGGTCAGTCTGAGAGTCAAGCATGGCATTCACATCCCTCCTGCCCTTGCACCCATCTGTCTTGCGCATGTAGGATCCCTACACCCCACTGCGGACACATGCACCACCTACCCATTAGTTGACAAGACCTGAAAATACGTAGTGGTCTGTCAACATGCACACATCACATCTGCTGCCTATGGATCTGTACATTTGCCTGGCCGTAGGGATGGCCAGTGTTGCATCTGAGAGGCTGGGGCTGAGTTCATGCACCAGACATCCTGAGCCCCGCAAGTCCTGCATTCCTTGGCACAATGGAGTGCATGTTGCACATGACATACTCCTGCAGGATCACCCCTAGGTAGTGTAGTCCCATGGCTCAGCCATGCCTGTGAGATCATACATCACAGTCTCCAGTCACAGGGGGCAGGGCAGCCTGACAACAACTGTCACCACTGTGTCACATTCCCAGGACATGGGGCCTGCAAACTCTGTAGCTGACAACTACACATGACCATCCACAGAAAACAACATCGTCTGGACTCTGATGTGCCCACCCCAGACCCATTGGACGCATGAGAGACATGGGACAGGGCACTCTGAAGCTGAGCAACTGGCACTCTGCTGTGAATGACACCCAGCTGCTGGAACTACCCAGTTGCAGGCACCATTGTGCACAGTCAAGTCATCACATCCCTACATGTCACAAAGGTATTGTCTCACATGGGCACATCTCAGATTGCATGCTGGCCCCAAACCCATGTACACACCAGTGGGCCTGACAACGGTGCCACAGCACAATGACACAGGGGCAGACACCTGAGGGAACTGTTCACCTGGCACAAAGTGCCAACCGAGACACGGGAGTGGGAGTACAGACTGTTGCATGCCCTGGACTAGCCATGACTGTCCTGCTCCACGTGGAACATGTGACAGCCATGGACAGTAGGCAGGTGGCTATGCATGTGTGACACACTTGAGATACATGCTCCAGAGGCCCCAACATTTTCACCACCAGCAGCATGGGTGTGTGCCAAATGCCCCAGGCACATGTGGTGAGCCCGAGCTGCCAATTGGCCACATGACAGGAGTACATGCAGATAAATACCAGGACCCTGGCATGTAATGTACAATGGTCCCACCCTTGAAGCCCAACACTGAGTCCCCTGAAGCAATGCTGGCCCACATCTCATGCACCTTCAAATGTAAGGGCAC
The DNA here is from genome assembly GCA_963921515.1 of Calotriton arnoldi. NCBI lineage: Eukaryota > Metazoa > Chordata > Amphibia > Caudata > Salamandridae > Calotriton > Calotriton arnoldi. Next base: position 2,756,177 of record CAWUFW010000615.1, on the reverse strand, counting down.
AGTTTCCACGTGACACTATGCCCAGACAGAAAAAGCCACACCTGGCAAACAGATGAGAAGGGGGCAAGTCACCAGAGAGGGACATGGGTCCTGGACTATCTGAACAATGTACTGTTGAACTGTTACCAGGCCAGAGGGGGGCACACAGCATGTCAGAAACAGCACACAGTGCAGTCATGTACTTACCCCCTCCTTGCTGCTCTCTGGCCTTCAGCTGCCCATCCAGGTCCGGGAACACCACCGCCAGGATCCGGAGCATGTGGGGGGTCAGGGTCCGGTGTCCGCCCCTCCTGCGAGGAGGCGACAGCTTCAGCTGGACCCGTGCGATCTTCCGGGTCCAGCCCCGAAGGTCCTGCCACCTCTTCTGGCAGTTGCGGATCCGGCGCTTGTAGACCCCCACGGATCTCACCGCCCGGACGATGCTCCTCCAGATCTCATGTTTCTTCTGGGCAACAACCTGTGAGGATGACAAAGTGCAAAGGACATTACTACACTTGCAACATATTAGTGCAACACACAGGCAGTCATACATGTGGGCATCAGCAAGGCTAATGAGGTACACAGGTGGTGCAACTATGGATGAGGGACCGGTGTCCAGCACTCACAACTTTGAGACATAGCCTGGGAAGGGTACCTAGTGACAATCCACCTTGCACTGCACTGTAACTGTGCAGTACATGTGGGTGCCCCATTTGTGTCAAGTGCAGTACTCAGTGGGCAACCAAGCCACTGGTGTACACACTAATGCTGCTGCTGGTCAGACCAGTAGCACAATTAGCAAAGCAGTGGACAGCACACTCACCTGCTCCCCTGGTTTCCCATAGAGCTTGGTGTACTGCGGCAGGAGCCCGTCCAGCACGGCCTGGTTCTCCTCCTCACTGAAGGCTGGGGCCCTCTCCACAGTACGTGCCATCCTTGAAGCCAGAGGAAGCAGAGACAGCAGCAGTGATGAGAGTGATGTGCTCCAGTAGCATGTGGTGCAGGCAAGTGGGTTCTCTGGGGGCCAGGCAGCCTTATATCTGTGCTGTGGAGGCATGTCTGCCCTGGGGTACAAAGGGATAGGTCCAAAAAGGTAGCATCCTATGAATTTGGCCAATCCATGGGATAGCACGACTCGTACACGCCTTCAGCATCGTTTAAAACATCACCTCCATGACACACTGGCAATTGCAACAATGTAGTACGACTCCAACTGAATTTCCTGCACACGCCTCGTTCAAATTTAAAATCCGCGTCCATCACCATGACAGCTCATAGCCAATGAGGGTGCAGGGCTCGGCAACTGACTGTACTATGGGAATTTTGAATGGCAACACACACCCGTCTCCATCAGATTCAATGGGCAAGACATGCGCGCGGCTCAATCCATACACGATCGACGCGTCACACGCGTCCGTCGCCATTGTAATGTTTGGCCCAGACGTGCGCGCGGCTCGGTCCAATCCAATTATTTGCGTTTTGGGGACATTGAACGTGTCGGTCAGCCTTGCTGTCAATTCCTGACAGATGCCATCCTCTGTCACTAGCTAGGGACTATGGGGCACACCAATGGCACCACTGCCTGTGCCACAGTGTGTCCTTAGTCATGTGTGGCTGCCTCTTATGTGTGTGTCTGGGGCACAAGATGTGTTTCGTCGTATGCCACTTGTTGACAAGCACTCCCAGGCTGGACACGGATGTGGGTGGACACATACATGTGTGGTGTGCCCATTGCCACAGGGGGGTGCAGCAATGCAGTCCAGGACATTGCCAATGGACACAGTCCCAGCCAGGATGTGCGTGTGTGTCGTGTCACATGTACCCTGTCTCATCAGTGTTTGTAGGTTCAACGCAGGGTGAACCAGTGTCGACATTGTGATGTAAAAAAAAAGAAAAAATGTAAATCCAGTATTTGTAAAGCGCGAACAGCTACCCGAAGGCATCCCGGCGCTGGGGGCCATCGGGAAGATTAAGCAAGCTATTGCCCAGAGTCACATGGTGCTGGGCTGACATGCCGCCGGTGCTGGGGATCGAACCGTGAGCCCCAGATTCCAGCATCAGTCGCCCTGGCCGCGGCGCCACACCTCTGATGTACATACACTATCTGTGTGCATGTGGTGTGATCTGTCAGTGATCCAATGTGAGCCGATCCACACATCCCATTGGTTTGTACATGCACAGTGTTGTTGTGTGGGGGTGGCACAGACACCTACATATGTCCTCCTGTGGCGACAGGGCACATGGGCTGTGGCTAACATGCTTGTTGTGTGTCATGTCAACGATACGTCACATCATGCCTCTGTAACAGTCAGTCAGGGAGCTGTGATGTGGAGAAGATATCTGTCCTCGCTAGTCACTGTGGGCTTTGTGTGGTAGGTGGCAACAGGGCAGATATACTGTGCTAGGGCCCATTGCTTTGTCATGGCACAACAGGGGACCTGTCATGTACACATCTTGAGCTTCAATGTGCGTTGATGCCATGTATGGGACATATGTGTCTGTAACCTGTGGCAACCACCTCAGCTCATTGTGTGATGTGTTTGTTCATGATGGGCTGTGTTGCTGTGGCTTTGTGACATGGCTGGAGGGTGTGCCTTCATCCTTTGTTTCTGTCTGTACTGCAGGGCCCCAAATGTACCTAGGCCATTCCCGGACCTGGCAACGATGGTGGAACGTGAGTCCATCAGAAAGTACCGTTTCACCAGGGCAGTGATTGAGGAGTTGGCAGGGCAGTTGGGCCCACACCTGCAACCTGGTCGGCCATACCCGACGGCACTGACCCCCAAGGTGAAGGTGATGGCAGCCCTTCATTTCTTTGCGACGGGTACCTTCCAGTACACTGTGGCTTCTGCTGGAGGGATGTCACAGACGATGTTCAGTCGGGTACTTCGGGATGTGTTGGAGGCCATGTTACATTTCCTGGACCTGTACATCTATTTCCCCACGCCCCAACGACTTGCAGACATAAAGGGTGACTTCTATGCCCTGGGGAGGATGCCAAATGTCATTGGCTCCATTGACGGGACACATGTGGCTTTGGTGCCACCACAGGCACATGAGCTGCCATACAGGAACCGCAAGCATTTCCACTCCATCAATGCTCTGGTGGTTTGTGTGGCGGACATGACCATCTCCCATGTGTGTGCCCGTTTCCCTGGGTCTGCGCATGATGCCTTTGTGATGAGGAGTAGTCGCGTCCCTAGACTGATGTCACGGATGCAGAATCAACGTGCCTGGCTTGTTGGTGTGTACTGACTTTTCCTCATTGTGTGTGCCTGCCAGTTTTTGCTACCTGTTTTTCTCCAACTCCTGTAATGTGCATGTGTCTGTATGTAGGTGACTCTGGATATCCCAACATGCCATGGTTGCTCACACCCCTGAGGAACCCTGTAACACAAGCCGAGATGCGCTACAACCAGGCACATGGTCGTACCAGGAGGGTGATAGAGCGGACATTTGGACTCCTGAAGAGCCGCTTCCGGTGTTTAGACAAGACAGGAGGTGCCCTCCCATATGCCCCTGCTAAGGTGTGCCGGATCATCATCGTAGCATGCATGCTGCACAATCTGGCAGTGCGAAGGGAGTTGCCCCTCATCCAGGATGACAATGACCAACACCCACCACCTGTGGAGGATCCTGGCCTGGGCCAGGATGCCAGTAGCGATGATGAGGCTGCGGAGGATGTCCGCACACAGCTCATCAACAACTTCTTCTCCTGAATGTGAGTATACAGTGATGTGTTGTCAATGTGTTGTGTGTGCATGTTTTGTGTGTGTGGTGCACCTTCCGTGTGGCTGTGTGCTACTTGTGTGGATGCCTGCAGTGATGTGTCCATCCAGTTTACCTGTACTCCCCACCAGTTGTGTGATGATTAGTATTTTGGGGTGGTGTAGTCTGTGATTTGTGTTTGCCATGTGTGTTGCAGTTGTATGGCGTCATGCAGTGTTAACAATTGTGTTTCTGTCTGTCCTTCACAGGGTACTGTGGCTGTTGTTTGGTGTACTGAGACCCCTGATACCCATACTCCACTGCCAGGATGGAGTCGTTAGTGTCCCGACGAGTGATGTGCCAGGCACCCCAGGACTTCCGTAGTTATCCACTTGGTGACTGTGTGCCCACTGTCAGGTGTTGCTAGCTTGCATGTGTGTAGTAAGGGACATGTTGCAATTGCCTGACAATAAACTGTGCTGCACCTTCTGATGTGTGTTGTTTGTGCCTACACATCAGACTGACATTGACGTACTGCACTTGTGGGCCTGTCACCACTGACTCAGGATGGGTGTGTAGTTTGTGCATACCACAGGCTTGCCTGTCAACATTGATGTTGGCAATGAATTGGTTGGACGTGGTGAGCATGTGTTAAGTAGACCTGGTGGGGTGTCTCCCACATATGTGGCACATTGGCCTGACTGACATGACAGTGTTCTCATCACAGTACAGGTTTGCATGCACAGTGTTCTTCAGCACATCCAGATCTACATGCCACTGACAACCTCTTAATCACCACAGAGTCACGTCTTGTGTTTAGGTGAATTTATTAGCACACAAGTGGGGATGGTGCTCAGGATTGGGAGTGCTGTCCATTGGCTTTAGAATCCAAAGTTCACAGATAACAAGTTAGAAGTGTTGGTAGATGAAATGTCTAGAGTACAGTCCACAGTCGTTAGGCACATAGTTCCAACTCAGGCCCTCCATGTCATGTGGGGGAGTACGATGTCGTACGACAAGGTGAACGGTTTGCACACAAAGGACACTGTCCAGAACAGGTGTTGCGTTCCTGGGGGATGTGCATGGCCATCTTCGTCTCACTTGTCCTTCACCGGACGACCCCTCTTCTTCTTCTCAGGGGGAGCCTCACCTGCAGGCTGCTGCCGTGCACGTGGGCCTCCGCCAGACCCCCCTCACTCCCTGTGGCAGTGGCAGATGTTGTTGCCCGAGATGTAGTCGTCGCACAGGGAGGTGGCCTCAAGTTGGTGCTGATCTGGCGGAGGCAGGTCAACATTTCCCGGTGCACCACTGCTATATCTTCCATGGTATCCCACTTGGACTCCATGTTTGACAAGTGTGTCTCAACACGGGACATGTGGGAGTCCAAGCGGGCATGGTGGGCAGCCTGCTGTTCTTTGATGTCCGTGAGGATCCCCACTACCTGGCTGAACCCTCCGGTGCTCTCCTGGTACGCAGCCATGATGCGTCCCAGGTGGGTGTTATCCTGCAGCCCCGCACCCTCAGCGGAGCCTCTGCTCGGCCTCCCACCCCTCCCACCACCCCTCGCCACACGGCCAGCACCTGTGGTGTCCCGCACAGGTGTCACAGGGCCACACCTGTGGTGTCCCGCACAGGTGTCACAGGGCCACCTTGAATGTTGTTGCTGTTGTCAGGTGCCCTGGTTCCCTGTGACCCTGTGCCGTCTGATGGTTCGGTAGGTCTGTCCGTGTTGGCAGGGGTGGCTTGCGGTGTATCAGTAGTTGCAGGGGTGGTTGCAAGGGGGGCAGGTGAATGTTGCCGAGGGGCTGCATGAGGGCCAAGACCGGAGGGGCCAGCTTGGTTGTCGTCCGACGAGGGGTGAGACTGTGCACCACCGGAGCCAGGTGGGTCCACCGGAGCCTGGGACTGGGACTCTTCATTGTATGTGGATGAGTCCACATCTGCCCCTGTGTTTGGAAGGAAGACACAATGTTAGTGATGTATTCGTGGACATCAATGGTTCGTACACATGACATTGGCCACTGTGGTTGGTGTTGCATGCCTGTCCATTGCATCATCCTACTTTGTCACTGACGGAGATTTCCATTTGTGTGGTGCATTCACCTGACACCCTGAGGCACTTTGGTTGTCAAGTCTAGCTGTCTGCCTGCCTGGCATCTTCATTGCACGCTAGACTGTACTGTGCCATTCCTACTCTGGTGCTGTCACATGCCTGACACAGGTGTTTCATCCCTGTCAACATTTGTGCTTTGACACTGGCATCCTTGCAAAGGCACCTAGCTTGTGATCTCTGTTTGGGGCATGTGTAATGCCAGTTTGTGTCAGTCAATGTGCATCACATTAGTGTGTCTGCACAACCTGGTCACAGTCCAGCATGCCCGGGTTGTCCTGATGTTCTCTTCTGTGTTGTCTGTGTCCCCAGTCCACATCCCATTTCACACAGGTGATGGTGTCACTGTTGCTAATGGAGTTGTGCCTGAGTTTTGTGGTTGCTCACATGCTTTGAGATGTCAATGTCCTCCATGGTGGTATGGACTGTTCGCTGCGGCTGTCTTTCTTTACCAGAGTCGTGAGCAGAGGTGTGTGTTCGGTTGCTTCAGCTGTGAGTTGCATGCCTGCTCCAGTGCAGCCCATGTTAGTCCTTGTGTCCACAGTGTCCATGTCAGTGAGTGCTGTGTGGTGTGGATGATGCCTACAATACTGGACAATGTCTGCGTGTCATGTGGCTCACAACGGGAGTTTGAGTGTATGTCAGCATGCTACAGTGTGAGGGATGTTGGTAGGTCCATTGTAGTCAGTCAGGTGTCCCCTGTCACTGCTGTGTATGTGAGTTGCTGTGTGTTTAGATCTCTGTGGTATGTCTGCATTTCAGCACTTGTCAACTACAAGCCGCGCCTACCCGTCCAGGCCAGGGGGGGTCCCTGGGACACTGCATCCCCGGAAGTTGAGTGCAAAGGTACATTTGCAATAGCTGGCAGTGTGACTGTGATTGGGTTGGTTGATGCATGGGTGTGACTAGCAGCCTACTCTTACATTGGATACATGTGTCAGCCATCTTGCCCTGCTCTTTGGTTTGGCAGTGAGTGTTCCCAGAAGTGCTGTTAGTTTTGGCTGGGAAGATGTGATTTGCAGCTGCCTCAATGGTTTTCAGTGTCATTGCAGTACCTCCTCCTCCCCCAGGGGCCAGGCAATTCACACAGAGACATGCTTCAATGGCGGTGAGTGTGGATTGATGTTGAGGTTGTGAGTCAGTGGTGTAGTGGTGGTTGTACACAAGTAGCAACAGTCCCTGTACGTCACACAGCAGTAGCCAGTATGGTGGGTCTTTGGGTGATGTTTGCATGGAGTGTGGGTAAATGCCTTCTCCCAGGTGAGTTGTGTGGAGTTTGTGTTGAGGGGTGTGTGACAGCACATGGTGGTGGGCATGGTCAGGGCTGGCAGTGCTTCTCCCTCCATGGCCAGATGGGCCAATATTGTGTATGCTTCCCTTGCAGGGAGTGGTAGTTGACTTTCAGGATGTCAGGCAGCGGGGTCCTGCATTTTGTTTGTGCACAAACCCCATCAGAGCCTTGTGCTCCCCACAGCAGGACCCAGTGTCAGCCATCTTGAGGGTACATTTCCACTGCCTGTGAGGTGCACATGGTTAAGAGTGGTGTTGATGGTCCATTTGTGAGGGGGACTATTGGCTGTGACTACAACTCCCATCATGCTTTTGGCTACACTGACTTCCCCAACATCCCCGTGCTTCCTTCCTGTGGGTCAGGTTCCCTGTGAGGTGGTGTGACAGTGGTGGCAGACTGTGGGGCAGTGTCTGTTGGGGTTTTGTGGCACTGAGTTGCTCTATGTTTTGCTAGGTTTGTACACGTGATGACATAGTTCAATGTTGGTATGAGATAGCAGGTGTTGTGTTGCTGTGCCGGGCATATGCCTGTAGGGATGACTTTGTTTGTGTTACTGTGGCTTTGTTAACGGAAGTTGTTTTGCCTGTCCCCTTGACGGTGATATGTGTACATGGCCCCACAATCTTGAGTATCTTATTTGTGTACTCACCAAGCTCTGGGATGTCAGTCAGACCATGTATGCTCTCCGGTGGTAAGATGGCCTGCACCTTCTCCTCCCAGGACCGGAAGTAAACAGGTTTGGCAGGAGGGCCGCTGCCGGTGTGCTGGCTGAGCTGATGGTCCTTCTCCAGCAGCTTCTTGACCCTCCTGCGCACGTCATACCACCTGTTCTGGCAGTCGTCCTTTGTGCGCAAACAAGGTGCTTGTGCGTTCACCTTGATGACGATCCTCTCCCACATCTTGGCTTTCTGGGACATGGGGGTCTTTTGTACCAATGTGCCAAACAAATGTGGCTCTACTCTGATGATTTCATCTACCAACACTGTCAACTCACTATCTGTGAACTTTGGATTCTTCTTGGGGGGCATGGTGATGGTGGTGGTGGTGGTAGTGGTGAGGGGGTGGGTTGGTGGTGGTGGTGGTGGTAGTGGTGAGGGGGGTTGATGGGGGGTTGGGATAGTGGTGTTTGGGGGGTGGTGGTGGTGTTGGTGGTGGTAGTGGTGAGGGGAGAGTGGATGGGGGGTTGGGGTAGTGGTGTTGGGGGGTGGTGGTGGTGGTAGTGGTGAGGGGAGAGTGGATGGGGGGTTGGGGTAGTGGTGTTGGGGGGGTGGTGGTGGTGGTGGTGGTGGTAGTGGTGAGGGGAGAGTGGATGGGGGTTGGGGTAGTGGGGGGATGGTGGTGTTGGTGGTGAGGGTGGAGTGGATGGGGGGGTTGGGGTCGTGGTGGGGGGTGGTGGTAGTGGTGGTGGTGGTGGTGATTGGTGTGTGTGTGTGTGGGTGCAAGTGAGGTTTGTGGGTGTCTGTGTGTGAATGCTGTTAGTGAGGTGGTAATGGTGTGTGTCAGCAGAGTTGTGTGTGTGGAAGTTCTCAGGAAATAGCAAAGGCTCATGGGAGTGATTAGTGGCCTTTAAATGGGTTGAGTTGTGGGTGTGTCTCTCTTAATTGATTTTTTTTTTAATATATTGCCTTTGTCAGTGCTTGTTTGGTCCTTTTTTTGTCTTTGGTCAGCTGTTATTTGTGTGTGTGTACGAGATGTTCTTCTGACTGTGCCGGACGCTGCTGGTGAGTCGTACGGGCTTCTCCGAGCCTTTCACGTTGTTGTTGTGCTGTGTTGTGTATGTCATGTACGGCTCGGTCGCGGGGCGTTTGACTCGGTCATGGGCGTTCGTTTCGCTCGCGGGAGTTCGAGTCGGTCGCGGGCGGAGTCCGTTGGTTTGAGTGTTTGTGTTGTGTGCGTGTCGGTCGTGCGGCTTGTGCTCCGTGCGAGTCGTTTGTGTTTCCCGCGTATGGCATCGTACTTTGCGACTCGTATGTCGCGGGTACGTGTCGGTCCGCTCCGTTCCGGGTACGTGTCGGTCGGTACTACTCGAAGTCTTTTTCCGGCCGGAACCCAGTTTTCCGTACGGCTCGTTCGTCCGGATCATATTCGGGAGAGTCGGTTGGAAATCACAGGCTTTCCATCGTACTGCGCGGGTCGTACTGCGCGGGTCGTACGGCGGCGATACGTGTCGGTCGGAACTTTTTCCCGGGACGTGTCGGTCGGTTCAGTTTACAAACGGAATCGGACCCTAAATGTGACTAGACAGCTCTAGACATCCCTGGCAAAAGCTTGTGGGGCATGGTTATTTGACAAAAGATTGGTCCACCCTGACTGCGTACTACGATTAGCTCCTTACGGAATCCAAAGTAAAATGTTCCTACTTTAAACTGCTACATAGTTGGCACTGGTCACCTGTTTGGTTGTATGAATCTAACTTATTAGCAAACCTTTGGAGATGTGGGGAAGGGAACTGTGATATAGCCCACATCCTAAGGCATTGTTCTAAACGTTCATGGTACTGGGCTTAGAGATGGTCAACCCTGTCAGATACAGACAACATGACTGTATCCCCTTCTATGAGGCTGGTACTCCTACATGTTATGTCGGATTACAGGCAACAGTGGTTGGCCACGGCGTTAGCAGCTATAAAATTATGCATTCGCAGGTGGTGGAGGAACCTTTCACAACCATCTAGCTCAGACTTTTCATTCATTCATCAAACTTTAGTCGATTTTACAATAAAATCCTAAACGCACAATAAAATACGTGATTTCATCAAGAATTGCAAACATCAATACAATGAGAAAAATAATAACACATTAAAAACATGAGACAATGTTAGAACTAACCTATCAATCATGTCTTGTTATCACACACATGAATTTTAACAGGTCGAGCAGAACCCAGATAAATATTTAAAGTGCATGTGCAGAAACAAATTAACAAAAGGTAAACGTCGTGATATATATCTTTTCCTTAACTTCAAAGCCTGGACAATAAAATTTAAAACAGCACTACAGATCATAGCTGACTCAAGGTGCTGAAGGAAAATTAGACTGTCTGTATGTGACTTGTACGATTTCCCTCTTAGAACTGGGCATAAAAACTTGGGGGCATATTAGCAAGACCGGCGATAAAATTATCGCCGTTTAGCGGCAGGAAACTGCCGCTAAAACGGCGATAATGGGCTTACTAATATGCGTTATAGAATTCCAATAGAAGCCCAGGTTAGATGTGCAGGACATCTAACCTGGGCTTCTATTGAATTCTATAACGCATATTAGCAAGCCCATTATCGCCGTTTTAACGGCAGTTTCCTGCCGCTAAAGCGGCGATAATTTTATCGCCGGTCTTGCTAATATGCCCCTTGATTTATAAAAAGCATACAATGGACAAAATAGCATGAACTGAAATGCTTAGTGGTTTGACAAGAAGTCTCATCGCAAGCACAACTTGGCAATGAAGCAAACCAAGATCCCGCAACTGGAAAGGCACCTAAGTAATGAATCATATTAAGGCACAACCACGAAAGATAAAATCTGTCTTGCGGGGCTTTGATCCACAAAAGATAGGGTTCCATAGCATTATATGTGGCAAGTATAGTTGCTAGCTCAGACTTGTTTTCTGCACTCTAGCCAGAATCACAGACTGCAAGTGGGTGATTTATAAAATTTATGATAAGATAGATATATTTGACTCAATATTGGAACCCTTTGAGGCCCCGTTTGAAGATCCGCCTTGATGGACTTTCTGGCCTCAAGGGAACTTGGTTTTTCCTAAAACTTTTTTAGAATTACAATCCTCATTCATTGCGATTTCTGGTATGCAAATTCCAGTTGCTTATGTCCCTGAGAGACAGTAGCCTTACACTGAATCCCGGGTTGTGTGACTCCCTTTATCTGATATACTATCATATTCCTTTTGAGGGGTCGAGTCTATACCGCTTTTGGTTTACATACTGGATAGCAATATGGATGTTGGGAATGCTGCATTGATGATTAACAGGGAGTTATACTTCCATATTCTACATGGATGAGAAATAACACTTTGAGGTGCTGGAATGGGCAATTAAATAACTACACTGAAGCTATCAAACACACTCCCCATTCTGATATGATATATATGGTAATGAAGATATTTCTTATGACCATAATTCGGATTGCTCTCTTTCTCTTTTCAGTTTTTTCCATATTGACTGTTATCTTTAACACCTACGATTGATCTATGATTGATGATAATTACTAGGTGGATTTGGGGATCGTTTTTTGTGCTAATATAAGACCTTCATCAATATCTAGGAATACAAAGTGAATGGGGGGAGTTTATAGTACTTGATGTACTATGTTACTATATATTTCTTGCTAAGAGGATATTGTACTTGAATTTTTCCATTCATCACAAATAATAAATAAAGTAATATATAAAAAAGAGAATTGAGTGGGTTGAGGAGAATGATAAGTCAGGGTCCAAGAATTCCACTATACCCTGCAACCAGGCGGTTGAACTGGGATAAAATGTTCCTTGGAGAATCATATTTTGGATTCTTTTTTTAGATGGATGACTGGTGTTGCTTTTTGGTTTTCAATAGGGATGGAAGAAGGTGTGGCGTCTGTTTTTTTTTTTCTTTTTGCATTTCCTGCATGACAGTGTTGGTGGTGTTGATTATATGTTTCTAGTGGAATCCTCCTGCCAGCTCAATGCTGGTTGGCAGGTAAAATAGACTACCTTGAAGGTGATGTAACAGGTTTTAATTCTGATTGGCAGTGAAGCCAGTTGATGTTGTATGATAGATACAGCTATACAATTGAGTTTAATGAGACAGTCTACTACTTGGATAACACTGGTCAGGGGTGTAAGATGGGTTTTAGGGACACTAGCCACGGGGTGAATTAGGTGGAATTCCACAAAGAAATTCTGGGCAGTTGGAATTTCTATTATCTGCAAGTGTCTCTGCATGGAAATTTTGACTACTATGAGTGAAACCCCTCAGAATGGGGAATACATCTGCAGACATAGAACTACTTTGCAGAATTCCACATGGCATTCCCTATTCTGAGGGTATTAACACACATTTACTATCTGCTTTGTGCAGGTAGTAAATGAATGTGAACGCTTCTCTGTGGAGTGGGGGGTGGAGGGAGATAAGGAAGGAGGATTGTTGGACTTGGCCCTTTTTGGCAGGTTCACCCCTGAACTTTTTGCCTTATATGTACCTTGGTGTTAGTAGTTTTAAGTCTCTGGGCACTTTAGCACTGTGGTCCAGTGTAAAGTGCGTGCGCGCTGAGTGCGTGTGGTGATATTGTCCTGCCCTCCCATAGGAATGCATGGGGGATATGTGTGTCCATGGTAATTCCTGGTGTGAGAGGAGTGCAGGGGCGAGTTTAGTATGTGCGAATCTCGTGAGAATAAATGCTGCGCAATGGTGTGCGCAGATTTATTATGGCTGGTGTGGAAGTGCCACTTCTAGAAGTTGGCATGTATGTGTGCTCTGTGCCTGCCTGCCTGATGTGGATTGCATGTCTGGCTTTGTGAGTGACAGGGGCTGGGAGGAGTGTGTGGCTCCAGGAGGGGCAGGGTGAGTCAGCGCAGGGCTGAATAGAGAGATCTGCATGTAGATGGGAGGGAGGAGTGCACCTGGGACCTGAATAGGGCTGGGCCTTCCCTCCACAATGCTGGCTCCACCCCCTGTGGTGCGTCTGATGTCCCTAGCCTGTCCTGTGAAAGGAGAGAGGAGCTGAGCAAAACAAAGTGCTCCAAAACTCCCCCCAAACCAGTTGCGTCTGGTTTTCCCCCAGCCCTGTGCTGGGACACAAAGGAAAATGTTAATATAAATATAGGGGCTGTGACCCCATGAAAATTGTTCAGTTCTCTGTGCTTGGGTGCTGTTCCTGACGCTGCCGGGGCGTGCTGCTGCTGGGGCCTAGGGGGGGCTGCCATGAGGGCTTGCCTCCCTGGGCCCTGCATTGCCCCTTGATGCCTAAAGGATTTGATGGGACCCTTTTTCTTCTTCTTTTGCAGTCCAGGACCTTTTTGCTGTCTTCTGTGCCCTGTGAGCGCTTTATCCTAACTTGCCCCAAGAAGAAGGAGAGCCTGGGGGCTGCGCAGCGCTGAGCTGCCGCCCTTCATGAGGGAATCCCCATCGTAGGGATTCCCCCGTTATGCCTTAATCGCGGGTGCCCACCCCGCTTATTTTTATATTTGCATCGTGGGTGCCCACCCCACATGGCCGCTTTTATGCCTATTTTGGTTGGAGAGCGGGTGCCCACCCCGCTCTCATGCTATCTTAAATACGGGAGCCCACCCCGCGTTTCACCGCTACGGCCCGAGCCGTTAAATAATTTCTCTCCGGGCCGCTCTCAGCGCGACCCAGAAGTCAGGCAGAGTTGCCTGGCATGGGGCGGGACACGTACAGGAAGTCCCGCCCACCGCCGGAGGAGCTGCCCGGAGCCTCGCAGGCTCCACACTAAAGTCCCGGGTCCCAGGAGGGGGCCCGGGTGAAGTCAAAAGAGGCCGCCGAGGCCACCAATGGCAGCGCGGGGCTCCCGTGCTGAAGAGGGAGAGTCCCGCGTGCAGGAGGAACGAGGCCTTCCCTTTGAGGTAGGAGACCGAGTCCCCAGCCGCCTGGAGAGCCCGGTGAGTAGGGGCTTCTCCGTTGTGTGTGTCGGTCGAGGCACAGAGTCGGTGCCACTGTTCTGAGCGGCCCCCGCCTGATAGAGGAGGTCGCTCCAACGACGGGGGCATATTTGTTTTAAGGGCCAGAGGGGCCCGTGTTCGCTCCAACCTTGGGCCTGATGGTTTCAGAGGCAGCGTGCCTCCAACAATGGGCATATTTGTTTAAAAAGGCCCAGTGGGGCCCCGAGGGCACAGATGTGCCAGGGCCCCTTTAGGTTATCTATCCCAGCTGCCCCGTTTTGCAGAGGGCAGCTGCGCCGATGGAGATTTGTGTTTCTAGAGCCTGTGTGGCTCCAACGTTTGGCCCCATTTGTTTCAAGGGCCATTGAGAGCCCATACCTCATTTTGACATGTCCAGCTGCCCAGCAAGTAGTGGGCAGCTGCAACGTTTAGGCCCCTGAATCCTTGGGGGCAGTTCTGATTAAGTTAGGAGTGAGACGCACTCCTTCGCCCCCTTTCTTTTACAGCTGCGCAGCGCTTAGTGCCAGCTGCACCGTTTAGGCCTGCACAGATTGCGCACCCTTAACTCTCGCTGCCCTTGCAGCGCGCCCTGACTTTTGGACATAGGGCATTTGAGCCCCGTGTGAGATGGCCAGTTGGCCAAGGGGACTGCTAGGTTTATAGGGCGCCAGGCCCTGATGTGATCTATGTGCTGATGTGATTTTGGGTGCTAGGAAATGTAATTCATGTAGTATGATTTACGCACCCTGTTTTATGCCTCTAATGTACTGTCATGATTATGAGGTTTTGCATAATGTGTTTATGCTTGTGATTTTATTATTACCTAATGCGTTTAGATTGTGAGTTATTCTCTACTGTGCTTTACGCCCCTAATGTGAGTTATACTTAGGAGGTTAGGGTCTAATGTGTTTAGACTTATGAGAGGATTGCATAATGTATTTATGCTGGTGAGGTTGGCGCAGAATGTAATTCGCGCCTAATGTGATGCTGTGCATAATGTGGTTTATGTTACAGGCTGATGCTAAGTACAGGGGTTACCAGTGATTACTGGTTGTACGTTCATGATGTGTTCTACATTTATTATAAGTACTACATATACTAAGTTCGCTTTGTGCTGGTTCTGACAGTGGTCCAGTTGGCCCTGTCAGGTGTAAATAATTCCCTTGTAAATATGACCCCGTGCCAGGTGGCACGATGTATATTATGTGAGTACTATTCTAATGTGTTTTATGATAATACAAAGGCTATTTTTATATATAACCTTGTGTGGAGTTCCTTTTTGGGGTGTGCCTAGTATGTTGTTGCTGTGGGTGTGTTGCGCTTTACACATTGCCTCCGGGATAAGCCTGACTGCTCGTGCCAAGCTACCAAGGGGGTGAGCAGGGGTTATCTTTGGCGTGTAACTCCCTTGCCCTGACTAGAGTGGTGGTCTCTGCCTGGCTTTGGCGCAAGCCTTAGCCAACCAGAGATCCCATTTCTAACAAGGAGCAAGGGTGAAAAAGGTTTTGGCAGTGTGTCAGAGAAAAGTGTTGGCAGGAACCAGATGACTAGGCTTGACTGCAGTTGTAGGTAAAACCTCATGCAATTTTACTGGCCTGAATTGCCAGTTGGCAAAATCAAGTGCAGGAACAACAGCACACTTGTGATAGGGTGAAGCAGAATTCTGGAGGGAAATTCTCTTCTGCTGACTTCTTATTGGGCCACCAGTATGATATTGTTGCCATTGAGATGGGGGGCTCCAATTTCTGTGGTGAAGTCATGTTCTAGTAGGATTAATTTAACCCTATTGAGCAAAGCCAGCTGATGCAATGTGGTCTAAGTCTTTTTCAGAATCTTGACCAGTCCATAAGCTGAGCTTGCAATGAACGTCAGAACCCAATGATTTGGTGCTGGTGATGACTTGGGGTTCAAAGCTCCCCAGGTTCTTCTTATTGAACCATCCCTGGACCTGATATTGTTCTCTGGCTTGGTAATTATGATTTGAATAGACTTTGGACTTCCAGGCTTGAGTGGTTGCTCAGCAGCATAGTGATGCCATATATGACCATTAGATGAACAGGGTATCGTTCACATATTGGTAAATGTTGAAGATTTTGCCTGTCAATTTTACTCTCAGTGTTACTCACAGGAACTTCTTGTACCAGTGGATGATCACTGGTAACATGAAAGAGCAGTGGGAGACACTGCAAGTCACAGAAATGAGCAAAGAGGTCAAGCAGGATGAAACGTCTTGTGTCATCATTATCTGAAAACTGGAGAGCCTTGTCTGGAACTTGGGTAGTCACTGTTCATATGATGCAATGTGGCTTCAAGCCAAATTGGCAGTGCTGCAGAAAGGCATGACAGATGATCTTGTCAATGAGCTGATTTGTGTTGGCCTTCTTGACGTTCGTGCTCTGAAATAAGGGGGGGGTGCATAAGCGAGTAGCAGTAGCCAGGCTTGGATTTTCAAGGAGTGGCTGATTTCTCAAATTGACTCATAATTAATGCTCTGTAGTGGTGGCACACAATTCCTTCATGCTTTCATATAATTGATAGTATTCTTAATTGATTTGCCCTTGTGGGACTGGCTTGTCAGGTTTTCATTGGAAAGGGTGTCTAATTTAGACCATTCAGGTGTACACTTGAAAATATCCTTTTGATGTGTGAGGAGTTCCTCAGCAGAAGATTTCATTGCTGGGATGGCTAAGTGTGCCACTCTTTGTTTAATCTGAAAGGCAAGTGTACATTCTCTGTTTAAGTTGCAGGAGAGATTTTTCTGCAATGAATATGTATCATTTCTCAGCTGCCCAGGAGCAGCATTTTGGAAGTGTCAGACATGCACTCAAGTATGCTATCAGAAGGTGTTTTCATGCCAATAGGTCCTTGGGTTTTATGAAAGCATAGTCTCACATACTCAGGCCTCTCCACATTGCTTTACCAGCTTCCTAGCAAATTGGTCATTAAAGGCTCTATAAATTCTAACCATGCCGTGAGCTAGGAAGAAATCAATACGTGAGGAGGTGTCGTGGATGGGGGCAAAATTGTATATTCTTTGTATGTAGGGTGTTCAATTTGTTACATGTTGACAAGTACATGTTCAATCATGGGGTCACAGAGCAGCACCCTGTCACTAATTTGTAAATGGTATTGGTTCTGTCTAGTGCAGAGTCTAGCGTGAGGTTCCCCTCCACAGTCAGCTTGGTTTTCCCAAATTCAAAGAACAGTCTAGCAAGGTTCAGGAATGTGGTGTAGTAATTTGTGGATGCATAGATTGAACCAAGGATAAATGTTTGTTTGGCAGAACATATTTTCACATACACATATGTATCATAATGACCATCTATGTTTTGAGAAACATATGGGCAAAGGGCTTGTCTAACAGGATTGCAATTCTGCATTTCCAGAGGGTTGGAGTCAGGGATGCAGCCCCATCTGTATCTGTCTCTGCACTGGTGTGGCAGCTACCTGCCAACCTGGACACATACCCTTTTTAGTTTGTCCAACTCAGGTGGTGGTATTTGTGTCTCTTGCAGTAGGGCCATAGACACCGCAATATGATATAGATAATTCAAGATCTTCTTTCTTTTAATGCAACTTTTAAAGTCATTTACACTCATAGAAAATATGCAAATAGACTCATTAAGCCTATTCTTCTGTGTCATGAAGCGTTCCCATGAGATGAGAGACAACATCCCAGAAATCTGCTGCTTCACCCTACACAGGCTTAGACATCATCCTGAAAGAGATCACGTAACTGGGCACAAAAACGAGCTCCATTGATGTGATGATCTCTGAATTATCCATGGAAATAAATCTTTCCATAATGACCTCACTACTATACCCTGGCCGTAATATTCTACTGACAAATCTCTTGATGACCTGGACAACCAGATTAAGTTGCAACCAGACTTGAGCAGTGAGCTGGAATTAATGAAAAGAAAAATCACTGATATGGAAGACCGCCCACACTCGGATAACATATGGATTTATGAAGTCCCAGATGAAATGGAGAGTGGAGGTATGGTCACATTCCTGACGCCCTTCCTACCACGGCTCCTGCACGTGGGGTTTGGAGAGAAGATAGAATTCCAGCAGGCTCACAGACTGCTATTCCGACACCTGGGCACTCCCTCGAGGCAGTTTCTTATGTCTTATGTAATCAATATGCCAGTCTCATTCACCAAATGGTGATGCAGAAAGGGGGCTCTTCTAAGCAAGAAAGCACTCGCATCCACATCACAGCTGATTACTCAAATGGCACAGTCATTAAGAAGAAGACATTTCTTACATTACGTCCCAGAATGAAAATATTATTACATCAAGTATGGTCTGCTGGAGCCGGCAGTTATAATTGTGACTGCAGATTGCTACATATCTGAATTTGATGATCCAAACATCCTAGCAAACTATCTAGACACTATTGAAGGTTCTTTCATGGATACTGGGACTTCTATGCACACTAACATTGCTCCAGATGCCAACCCTCTTAAGAACCTTCATCATATGAACAAAGTCACTTCTCCCTCACTACTGCAAAACAATTCCAACAGAAGTCAGACAGAGAGGGCCTTAATAAGGTCTTGGATGTAATCAACCAAACCAGGGAGAGAGACAAATCCAGCTCTCCCTTGAGAGAACGTTCATACAAACCTTTGGATTACTAATATATACAATGTCCTCATGCTCTTTCTTTATGATGCTCTTCTTGTTATGTTTTTCTTGCTGAATTCATTTGTGTCTGGGTTGTAGACTGTCTCCCAGCTCCCTTCGTGCCCATTTGTCTGGTCCTCGATGGGTCACATGTTAGTGGTTATGATCCTAATGCAAATATCAATAGTAATATTTTGTTTCTCTTCACTGAGCTGCAGGAGAAACTAATATCCAAAATATCTCACCCAACTCTATGAGTAATCTGCTTTGCACCCTCTGGCTATTCTGTTATACTTACATTGGCCACAGCTATTCTCTCTGATAGCTTTAAACTGGGACATGACCTGCATATTAAGACTAGTGAGTATTCACCCCTCTAAGAGAAGAGAGTTGGTTTTGTTTGTTGCTTATCATGCTGTTCTGCACAGGGAGTTCTCTGTGTAGATAACAGGGTATTCCAATTAATGGACTGCATAGATATCATTGGTAAGTAGCAGATACCCAACTACACAGACCACCAGTAGCGGTCCGTGGTAGGAGTGCCAGCCGGGCGGTGACGTGGGGTGGGGGAGGGGAGGGGCAGGGTGGGGGGTAGTAAACCACGGATTACGGCCGAATACAGGTAAGTAAACATTTAAATAAATAAAACGAATTTCGTTGCGCGCACTGCATCGCATTTGGCGATGCAGCGCTCACTGCAGTGTGCACTGCATCGCATTTGGTGATGCAGCGCTCACAACAAAATTTGTTTTATTTATTTAAATGTTTACTTACCTGTATTCGGTCGTAATCCGTGGTTTACTTCCCCCCACCCTGCCCCTCCCCCACCGCACGTCACCGCCCGGCACTGCTACCACGGACCGCTACTGCAGACCACTAACAGCCCTCAGTGCTTGGAGTGCTGTGCTACACTATCACCACCGAGTGCACCATTTAAAATTGCTCTTCATTGTAGAGTCTTAATGCATGAGTACCTATGCACATCTCTATTCCCTCATTCTCTTTGTCACACCACAGTTGATATCTACACACAGTGAAAGTCAATTGTCTCAAGGATATTGATATGGGCATGAGAGAAGGAGGTTGGAGCGAGCCTGCTCCCTGGGCTAATGGGATGGATTCTGAGAGTAACTATTGGTAACAGAGCACAGTATATATGACTTCGCCTCACAGCAGCTCACTGATATTAGCAGCTGCCAATGATCCATAGCAGAAGAAGGTTACAATCTTCAGACTCCGCCCCAGACTAATAAGGCAGCATGTAGATGTGTGTGATTATATTTATTAAGTTTAGAACATTAAAAGAAAAATCTTACACATTGCTGACTATAATTATTAAAGAAATTAATATTATCACAGATTCTTCTATGAGGAAAAGAAAAATATACGCAATAATCGAACCAATCCTCCCTCTTGGATAATATTGAGATCAAGAATACCTTCCATTTCTGATATCTTCCGTCATTCTTCATTAAGTAGGTACATGTGACATCTAGTGCGGTAGGGACGGCAAAGGCATAAAATCACCCACTCAGTCCTCTTAATAGCATACTTTCCCACTCTACACCACACAGTGCTCTGTTGCATTGTAGCTTGTTTTGAGCTTTCAGGCCATGATTACAAAGTTTGGAGTGGAATTCCCATGTGGATTTCTGATCCCCACAGTTATAGGTGGGTCAATCTTCCTGCACCTGAATTCCTGGGTGTGGGTAATGGACACCATTTTATCTGCCAAAAGTTCTGACCGGTCTTAGCACCTTGTGAAAGAGCTACATTGCCTGCACCTGATTTCCAGCCCCACCCAAACCCTCAGCCAAGGCATGGTTGGAACATATTATGACTTTCATCATCATAAAACTTTATTTCAGTCATTGCAACCATAAAAGTGCAAATGCATACAGTACAAGGAAACAAGATAAAAAGCATACCAAAGTTCATTAACTGCAAATCATCAAGTCTCAACTGTGTAAATATTCCTAGACATTGATAAAACCAGCTAAAATGGCTTCCAGAGCGGTTAGAACTGGGTCAGCAAGAGCCTATGCCACGATGGAGCTGGGCAGCGTGGCCCGCCATGCTATCACAGTGCTAAAAATGACTCTATAGTCAAGCTAAAAAACACATAATTAATTAAACTAAGACTAAAAGATTAGTTAATGTTAATGTTAATAGTTATTGAATCACGCACTCCGTGGTATTCAAATTATACCGGCATGCACTGAGGTATCGTCCCCTAAACCTGGGCGTGTCAAAATAACTGCAGTTGCACTTCCCCACTGGTAAGTGTCCCTCAATGTGCACTGCCGGAGGTTCAAAAGTGGCAAGTTTACTCAAGTAATTCAAAATGATCCAAAGTTGCAATCAATACGTTCTTTAATGTGGCTTGCAATGGTTTATGCACACTGATTTCATAAGCGGTTTACATGATTTTCATAAATCCATTAATAGTTATCCATAATGCTTTGAGCACATTAGTATTAGCCCCAATGCATTTCGGGCAGATACACCGCCCTTCTTCAGGGGGTAAATTCAGAAACAAGAGAGGAACGAAATGAGGCGACCAGATTCATACGGGAGGTTAAAGTAATGAGAATAAAATAAAGGTACCGGGTGAACGATCAAGTTAAAAAACGGGTGTTCAAACAGTCCAGTTGCGGGTAGAACAAAAAACGAATTAAGAACGAGGTGCCGGGTAAACGATCAAGTAAAAAACGGGTGTTCAAACAGTCCAATGACGAGTAAAACAGTGAACGAAGTGAACGAAGTGAGAACGAGTGACGGGTTAAAAAGCGAGTGCGACAGTGAAAGATATCGGGTGGAAACGAAAACATGTCATATAAATGGTGTTATGCTCAAGGTGAACGTAAAGTAGTATGACACCGTGCAGGACGATAAAGGAAATTAGTGCGTGTTATGAATGGGTGTTAGTGCAACAAACTAAATTGCCAAATGTGTGGAATTTGTGTCGCTCTCGGCATGCAAAAAATAAGCAAATGTGAAGAAAGTTACGTGAGTATTGCTCGTGTTGTTTTGACACTCGAACGACGGCTTAAACTCAAACCGCGGCGCCTAGTGACTGACGCCATATTTACCCGTAGAGGTGGAAAGCAAAAAGGGGAAAAGAAAGGTAGAAAGAGAAAAGGATACCAGTGCCCAGTACAAGCGGTTGCCATCTTGAAGTGGAGGAAATCAAAACTCATGTTTGTGTAAAACTTATCACCCCGAACAGATGGTGTTATGCTCAAGGTGAACGTAAAGTAGTATGACACCGTGCAGGACGCTAAAGGAAATTATGGCGTGTTATGAATGCGTGTTAGTGCAACTAACTAAATCGCCAAATGTGTGGAATTTGTGTCGCTCTCGGCATGCAAATAATAAGCAAATGTGAAGAAAGTTACCTGAGTATTGCTCGTGTCGTTTATGACACTCGAACGACGGCTTAAACTCAAACTGCGGCGCCTAGTGACTGACGCCATATTTACCCGCAGAGGTGGAAAGCGAAAAGGGGAAAAGAAAGGTAGAAAGAGAAAAGGATACCAGTGCCCAGTACAAGCGGTTGTCATCTTGAAGTGGAGGAAATCAAAACTGATGTTTGTGTAAAACGTATCACCCCGAACAGAACGGTGATCAGTATGAGGCGAGTGAACAACCTTGCACGGATATGTGGGTTAAAAAGAAATGTAAACACAACGTTTTGCAAATATATACAGTGCAATACAATAACCAATCCAATACTGAAAACGAAATCGAGGAAGTAAGTAGCTGTGCAAGAACATAATGAAATATATGACATTACAAAAGAGTAGAAAGTACAAGTGTAAAAACTGCAGCCTCAAAGATAACAAACAGAAGGATAAAACCTAAAGAACATGAACCAATAAAGAAAGGAGAAATTACACAATGAACCGTGAAAATGATGAACACAATAATAGAAAGATGAAGCCTGAAGAGAATGACACAGTGAAAGAAGGAAAAATAAGACCATGAAGAGATGACTGATTGAACATTAAAAAGAGGAAAAAATCGAGAGGGGAGCAATTAGGAAAGGAAAAAATTAGAAAATGAAAAAAGGTTAAGAAAGGAAAGAATTAAAAGAGGAAAAAATTAAAAGAGGATACAATTAAGAGAGGAAAAAATTAAACAGTTGGAAGAGGAAAAATTGAACAATAGGAACAATTAAAATTCACTGGAACAGTATAAGAATGTTCAGAATGCAGAGCGGGATGGTCACAGAAAACAACTGTATTCAATACAATCTTAGAGGCCGTGAGGCACTAATGAGTTCATCTTTTTAATCCAAAATGTTTCAATTTGTAGCAAAAATTTGCGGTTGTCTCTCCCTTCTTTGATGTCCACAACTTCACACACTAAAAACCACAGTTGCCTGATGTTGTGATTATGGTTTGTAAAATGTGTAGCCACAACTGATTTCGGATTTTTATTTCTGATATTGCTTTTGTGTTCATTCAATCTAATATTGATCTTTCTTTCGGTTTTACCGATGTATACCAGCCCACATGGGCATTTTAGTAAATACACTAGATTTTTTGAATCACATGAAGCTGTGGTAAAAAGTCTAATTTTGTAGCCTTTTGTTGGATGGTGAGTGGTATTTCCTTTAATGATGTTGTTGCAGTTCCCACAGTTGTGGCATGGTATTGTGCCTTTGTATGTCGTGGTGAGGGTACCAGGTCTTTGTACTCTGAGTAACTCCACCAAATTCCTACTTCTCTCATATGCAAATAAAGGTTTGTCGGAAAATATATTTTTGAAGTCAGGTTCTACTTGGAGCATTGGCCAGTGTTTTAATATGATCTTTTTGAAGCCTCTACTCTCCGTGGAAAATTTGGTCACAATGACTGTTCTGGGTGTTTCTGTGAGTCGCTTTTGAGTAGTCAATAGGTAAGTGCGGGATACTGAAGCCGCCCGGTTACTGGCCATAGTCAGAATTTCTTTGGGGTAACCTCGGTTGTGGAAACGATCCACCATGTTGGATATGTTTTCTGGAAGTTGTTCATGATCAGACACAATTCTCTTAATTCTGAGCAGTTGTGAGTAGGGTAAGTGAGCTTTGAGGGCTGGTTGGTGAAAACTGTTAAAGTGCAATAAATTATTGCGATCTGTGGCTTTTCTGTATATGGTAGTTTCAATTTTTTGGTCCCTAATGTAAATCAGAACATCCAAAAAGTTTATCTTCACATTGTCAATGTTGAATGTGAACTTTAACCGATCATTCACTAGGTTCAGTTTTCCAATAGCTGTGACTAAAGATTCCTTGGGACCCTGCCAAATCAGAAATATGTCATCTATATACCAAAATTAGGCCACCAAGTGTTCCTTCCAGGTCATGTTGTTCAAGACGTTATCCAACTCAAATTTGTGCATAAAGAGGTTCGCGTAGCTGGGGGCTGCACAATTCCCCATGGATGTCCCTGTTAGTTGTAGGAAAAATTGGTCTTTGTGAATAAAATAGCTGTGGTACAAAGCGAATTGAAGCAGTTCCAACAAGAAGATTTTGAAATCCTGGTTGAGATCAGCCTGTAATAAGAAAAATTCTATTGCTTCAATACCTAAATCGTGGGGTATCGAAGTGTACAAGGCTGTCACATCGATGGTGCATAAAAACATTTCTTCATTCCTCTCTATTGAGAGGTACTTAATTTTTGTCAAGAATTCTATGGTGTCCTTGATGTACGTCGACATGTCTTGTAGAAAGTCCTGTAGGTGTCTATCTAAATATTTGCCTACCGGTTTGTGAATAGATCCTCGTGTTGAGACTATGGGTCTCATTGGTGGCTTCAATAAGTCTTTGTGAATTTTGGGTAGCATTCGTAGAGAAGGACATTTGGGAAATTCTTGAATCAGGTAACTGCGATCCATTTCAACAATGGTGCCTGCGGTAATCGCTTTGTCAATTATTTATTTCAGTTCTCGTTGAAACATCTCGTTGGATTGTGTCCAATTATTAAATATGTGGTTGGATCATGTACATGTTCATCAATTTTCTGGTTATAATAGGATGTGTCCATTATGACCAATGCACCTCCTTTGTCCACTTTCACACAAACAATGTCTGTGTTGTTTGCTAACCGTTGTAAGGTGCTTCTGTCCTTCATGGTGAAATTGGATTGTTTGGACTTGCTGTTTTGGAACAGGTGCTGCAGGTCGTTCTTAACTAGGGTTTCAAAAGTGTCCAAAACCTTATGGCTAGTTGGTGCCATATATGTACTCTTAGGTTTCAGCCCTTTCAAAGTGTTTTCTGCTTTTTCAAGTGGTTCTGTAATGACGTTGTCAAAGAAATGTCGCAGCCTTAAAGAGCGCATAAATCTGTATAAACGTACTTCAGCTTCTAAGATATTGGATTTATAGGTCGGTACGAACGATGTTCCTTTTTGTAAAACTGCAAACTTGTGTTGGTTCAAGTGAGTTGACGAAATGTTGATCGCCAAATTATCTATGTCATTAGCTATTTCTGACTTCTCGTTACTCGTTTCTCCATTGGAACATCGGATGTTGTTCCTCCTCTTGCTCCTCCTAGTTCGTTGTTGCCTAAATGTCCCGTTCCTAAAAATGGAACCATGGAAGAAGTTGATGTGGTTGAAGTGGATTCGGTTGGTGTGATGTCCAAGCTGAGATGTTCCGTTTGGCTGGTGGGTCTACGACTGTGCTTATTGACTTCAGAGTCGCTGCTGGCGGGTGAAGTGTCAGTTTCAGATGATTTATTCGGGGGCCTATTTTGTCTCCTCCTGGCGTATACTTACGCCCAATTGTATACCTCTCCCAACTTGTAGTCGATGGTGTCTCTACGAAATTTACGGACTTTGCGTTCGTTAATTTCTTGAGTGTGTCTAGATAATTGTTCATTGATGTCTGTCAAAACTTTTGACCATTCATCGGCGCTTAACTTGGTGGATAATTCACTTTTTAGTTGATTGATTTCACTACCTAGTTCCTCCAAAATCTTTTTTTTTTTTTTTAAATATGTTTATTGATTTCAACCAACTTATTGACAGCTCATAGAAGCAATTTTGATACAGGATGTCAATAGTAAACAAACCCTCCCCGCCCCCCCAGGCAGCACGAACAGCGAGTCCTGGTACATTCAGGAGAACGAAAAACTGTGCATCATCAGACAAACATCGACAGAGCAGCACCAACGAAGGCAGTGATTAAAGTCCTGCAGTACAGCCTCTAGCATCAACAAATAACAAGAGCATACAGAACCCCAGGCTACACATATGAAGCAGCAAAGTCAAGGGCAGTGGGTGAGTTCTCAAACAAAAACCACTATTACAAATATATAAGGAATTCACACATTTCCATGGATTACAGCAAATCAGGGCGAGCTAGGAGATATGCAGAGAGCGGGGCCCAGAAATCCTTAGGACGGGAAGACTCGGGCAACTCCTCCTCATACACCAATAACTGATCCCTACAGTAGAGCAAGTCCCGAAGCCACTTCTTTACCGAGGGAATGGTCTTAGCACCCCAACATTGCGCAACAGCCCTCTTTGCAAATAATGTGGAAATCGCAACTATGCGCCTATTACAGGGCTTAAGACCTTTAACATACCCAAGAAGGCAAATCTCGGGGGTGCACTGCACGGGTTCTAGTACAATATCAGTAAGCATCTTCGCCACACCATTCCAGAAAGCAAACACACCCGCACACAACCATGCCACATGTACGAAGTCTGCATCAGCTCTCCCGCACTTAGCAAGCCATACCTATAGAGCTGTAGAGGGGAGTAGTATAATTGGTGTAAAAATTTTAAGTGAATTATTCTAAGATTACAGTTGGCTGTGAGACAGCCAGTAAGTTCGCAACACGCCTTCCAAACATCAGGTGTGAGAGTGTCCCCCAATACTTCCTGCCATTTGTGACAGGAGGGACAGTCGCTCTGATCTCGCTCTCGCAAGGAAGCATTGTAAAGTTTAGTAATTAAGCCCTGACGCCCCTCTCCCGTCAGCATCGCCTGCAAGGCCCGCAGAGTAACGGGCTCCGCCGGGTATTCCGGATAAACCGTTCTAATAGCTTGCCGAACTCAAACATATGTGAAGCCAAACATAAAACCACGATCCGTCCTATTTTGGACTGCTTGTAGTGTCCTGAATTGACCATTCGTGTACAAATCTCCCATCCGGGAGATACCAACTTTAGCCAATTCACACAAGGCCGGCTTCTCCCGTGCCACAGAGATATCAGGATGCGAGACCAACGGCAACAGTGGAGCATACAAGTAGGATAGCTGGGCCCTCTTTGCAAGCATGCGCCAAGCCCACGCCGTGCATTGTATAGGGTTTATTTCTGTCAGAGGCCCGCCCGAGCCACCAGAGAGGGTCGCCGCCTGCAGTGGCATAGGAAAAACAGCATCCGATTCAATAGCTACGTGAGGCTGAAACCGCTGGGGGAAATGCCAATAATGCGCAAATTGCGCCTGCGCACACAGATAATAGAGTTTGAGGTCAGGGGCCTCGAACCCGCCCCGATCAAAAGGCTGAACTATAAGATCCCACCGGCATCTGGGCTTCTTTCCACCCCATACAAATGTTAGCAGTAAAGATTGAATCGTCTTAAACAGCGCCTCATTCAATTTTATAGGAATGTTGACAAAAAAATAAAGAAGCTTGGGGAGAAAGGCCATTTTCACTACAGCTATCCTGTCTGCAAGTGAAAGGGGCAGGTGTGCCCACCGCTCAGCCAACTCAGTGATACATGTAACAGTACGGCCATAGTTCCCAGATATCACCTTATCGGGATCCCTGTGAAGCCACACCCCTAGATATTTCACGGGATCCGACGTCCAGGTCTGCGGAAAATCCAGCTCCACTTCTACAGTATGTGCCGTCAGTGGAAAAACCACCGACTTCGACCAGTTGATCCCAAGACCAGAATACATCTCAAACCTTACATATTCCCGGAGCAGTTTGGGCAGATATGTGGCGAGCTCACGGACATAGAGTAACATATCGTCTGCATACAAGGAGACCACGAGCGGTCGCTGCCGGAACCGCAAAGCGGCTGCTGCATGCTTCTGACGGAGTTTGCAGGCTAGGGGCTCCAATGCAAGCGAAAAAAGCATTGGCGATAGTGGGCACCCTTGCCGCGTACCTCGTTCAATAGGAAACGGCGAGGAGACCCAGCCGTTAACACGCACCCGGGCAGCCGGAGTGTCATACAACACTCTAAGCCACTGCAAAAAGAACGGGGGGAGGCCCATTCTGAGCAAGACCACGAACATCCATGGCCATTGAAGAGAATCAAAAGCTTTTGCCGCATCTAGCAGCACGGCAACTGCTTGGAAGTCAGAATCGAAGTAATGTAAGGTGGAGAAGACCATACGTAAATTATGAGTCATAGAGCGAGCGGTGACAAACCCAGATTGGTCAGGGAGGACGAGAAGCGGAACCAGCGGTTGTAACATGTTAGCGATCATTTTTGCCAGGATCTTCGCATCTATGTTAATAATCGAGAGGGGTCGATACGATTCGCACAGATTCGGGGGCTTATCCGGCTTCAGTAACGTTACAATCGATACCTCCCTGAGAGAAGGCAGTAGCTTTCCCTGCTCATAGGCCTCCGCATAAACGTCAAGCAATCTAGGGGCAAGATCGGACACATAGGCCTTGTAAAATTCACTGGGGAGCCCGTCTATCCCCGCAGCCTTACAAGTCGGTAGGGACATTATGGCCAGTTTAACATCCTCCACATCGAACGGCTGCACGAGATATTCGCGATGCGAATTATATAGCCACCCTAACGCAAAGTCATCAAGGTAGGAGTCAATCTCCACAGGCGGTGGCGAACCCTTAGTAAACTGAGTATAAAATTGCAAGACTGCATCACTAATCTCAGGAGTCGAGTAGCGGGGAACCCCATTTACATCAACTAATTCCGTTATACACTCCTGCCTGCGCGGTTCTGCCAGTTTTTGTGCCAGGGAGCGACCAAGACGACCACCCTCTCCATAGTAGCGTGCAATTCTACGACGGGAGCAGTGCAATATCTCCTGATCTACTGTGTCATTGTGTTCCGTGACCAATACCCGTATTTCAGCCAATTTGGCTGGAGAAGGATTAGCCTCATACTCCAGTTCGAGCGTGGAGATATCAGACGCCAATTTTGTAATCCTACGTCGGATATCCCGCAGCACTCAGACTGCGCACCTATGCAAGCCCCCAGAATGGTCACTTTAAACGCCTCCCAAAGCACTCCCGCACTATCCACAGACCCCTCATTCTCCTTAAAATAATGTTGAATCGCCTCCGCAATGGTGTGCCTGAACACTGGATCTGACAACTCAGTGGGTTGCAAGCGCCACACGAAGGGGGGTCTCTCACAGGTGGGAACCCGCAGCTCTAGGGCTACTGGAGAATGATCTGAGAGTGTACGGGCCCCATGCGACACCCCCACTGCCCAAGTACAAACCACCTCCGACACTAGCCAGAAGTCAATGCGGGACCAAGACCCATGGACAGCAGATACAAATGTGCTCTCCCGACCCGCGGGATGCCGAAGACACCAAATATCCTGTAGGTGTCCTGCATCTAGTAATCCCAAAAGCACTTCCGCAGCTTGTTTGGACCTCGCCTCACTACTACCAGCCCTATCCAAGGTAGCATCCAGACAGACATTAAAATCACCTCCCCAGATGATTGCAGCTGGTGGGAATGCTGAAATCCTACGCCACACATCCGATAAAAAGGAGGGATCATCCGTATTCGGGCCGTAAACATTCACCAATAGCACACTCTTGCCACCCAATTGCCCATGGAGTATTGCTACTCGCCCATACTCATCCGTGTCAGACCGAACCACAACAAATGGAACACCTCTCTTGACGAGAATTAACACACCCCTAGAATAGGTAGAGTAAGAGGACGCGACTCGAGTCCCTGCCCAGCGCACACCCACTTTTTTGGCCGAATCACTAGTGAGGTGAGTCTCTTGTAGCAATGCGACCTGCACTTCCATTCTATCCAGATATGCAAATACTGATCTTATCTTTTTTGGAGTATTGAGCCCTCGCACATTCCAAGTGAGGAATTTAACTTTACCACTCATACTATCCAGTCATCGTCGAGTATACGCATGTACAATGGTGCATACAATGCATGTCAAAGATACCACAACACTTCAAAACAGAGGATGCACAGCACAGTTGTAATGTCATTCTGCTACCCCAAGAATCAAACCCCAAACCCCCCACCCACTTCAGCATCCCCAACTCGCCAAAGCCATCCCAATGTAGAACCCCCAACATACCCGTAAAAAAGAAAAACAAGATACATTTGGGGTACACCCAATGCGGGGGCACAGAGTGCTACTGACCTCCTACTTATGAGGAGGTGACCGAGCAGGTCTAATACAGTGCCCGGATGCATAAAGATCAGACCCTAGATATACAATATACCAAATTACTCTATCAGCAGGAGCTATGAGACACCCCCATGGAGGCACTTTCCAACAGAACATGGCATGACCCTTGAACCATACATTTTAGTGGAACCAATCAAGAAGTATGGAGTTAGACACAGAGAATTATGCAAGACCAACAGCGGACAGACCAGTTCGGCGGCGCCATCTTGGGCCTCACCCAGCCTGCTCCTACTACGTAGCAGGTGTCACACTTGATCGAGGGCCAAAAAAAAAAACACTGCCAAGGAGAGAGAGCGGGAATGGACCTATAAGACACATGAGGTTATACCAGTCTACGACGTATCCCATCACTCTATTGCTCCTCATCATCAGGTGTGGCGCTAGCCTCACGCCGTCTGCGCTTTAACTGTTTAGCGTGCTCGAGAGCAGCTTTGGGATTTGAAAAGATTTTGGAATCGCCGTCCGGGCCTACACGCAGGCGGGCGGGGTAAAACATAGCATAGGGGACACCCTTCTGTTTGTAGAAATGTTTTCACCGCTCCAAATTCCCGTCTGGCTGCTTGCACAGCTACAGTGAAGTCAGGGAAAAAGGCCAATGTGTTGCCCTGATGAACTATATTGCCCTTGTCCCTCGCCAGCCGCAAAACAGTGTCCCGGTCCCTATAGTTCAAGAGACAAACTATGATGGGGCGGGGAGGGGCCCCCGGGACAGGCTTAGCAGCAAGTGAGCGGTGAGCCTGTTCAACAATAAACATTTCAGAGAACTGCTCCGCTCCAAAGATGTCTTTGATGAGGTTTTCTATAAAGACCTACATTTTCCCCACATTTGTGGATTCCGGCAGGCCAGTAAGTCGGATGTTATTGCGCCTGGATCGCGCCTCTAAGTCCTCATTCTTGGCCTGGATAAAGGCTAATACTTTCTCCATATGAAGTGCCTTTTCAGTGACATCACCCAGGCCATCCTCCGCAGTAGACACCCGCTGCTCCACCTCTCCCATACGTGCATTTTGTTTTTCTAGCTGGGACGACATATGGTCAAGTTGGTGATTTACCGCAGCCATGGCGCCTTCTATAGATTGTAAACTGCGCTGCATTGCCAACAGCGTGGACTCAAGAGTGGGAGGACGGTCGCCCTGGGCATCAGCCTCCGAGTCGGACCCTGCCTTCTGTGAAGTTTTCGACGACTTTCGCGCCTCAAACGTGAGGCGAGGCTGCTATTTATCAGTTCTCCCCATTTTCACCACCTCAAGGCACACCACCTGCAACAAGTGATAAACGTGGATAGTAAAGTACTAGTCGGCAGAGGTGCAGATGATCAGAGCCAGGAACCTGCAATAGACCACAATCCAGGGGAAACACCAGCTACTAAAACGTTGCTACACCATCTGGGCCGCGCACACCCACACCAGAGGGGCGAACAGAGAAAGCAGCACCGCACCCACTCAGGCAGCGCGCATTGCCAGCCCAGAGCCCGAAATGTGTCTCAGGACCCGGCTGAACAAGCCCAGGGAGCCACGCCACAGCCAGGGTTCACCAGCGACGACCTTCAAGGGACCAGCATCCGAGAACTGCACGCCGTATTCAGCCGGGTCTGGGCAAGACAAGGATCACCGCCACCTTTCAATTGTTGTCCTTTAAACACATATCGGGTTCCCCAGATGTGTCATGTGCCAGTTGTCTCGTGCCAGGTACAGTCAAGCATATGTGTCTCCCCCTACTGGTACGTGCACCCAAACAGCGCACCCCACCTGACCAGTAATGCCTCCAGTCGCCAGTCCAGAAATGGGGGGAGACGCCCGCAAAGCACCAGTGTCAGCAGCAACCACCTGCGCACCTGCGGCAGACAGCAGATCCAGATTAGGCAGAGGAAGTACTGGGCAGCCCCGCATACAGATAAGAGCCCATGGTGCGGGCCACATGCAAGCACCACGCAGTAGCAGGAGCACACTCCACAGGGCAGCCGCCGCAGCTCAGCAGCCCAGCGCCGCACCCGCCACTCCAAGGTAAGGCGGGGATCCCCCGGCCCCCATGCCTCGTGCCGACCAGCCTCCCGCCACAGCTCGCTGGCCGCGACCCACTCCCAGGCCCGCGCCTGGCTCTGCAGCCAACAGCCTGGGCCTAGCCGCGCCCCACTCACCGCAGCCGGCGCCGGCAGGCATCAACAGTCGCAGGTAGCACCAACTCCCTCCTCAGGCACAGTATGAGTGGGGCAGCCGGGGGCTCCACGACCCGCAGGTTACAGCACCGTCCTCCATCCAGGCCAGGCAGCGCCAATGAGCACTCGATCTCCGCGGTTCTCGGCCTTTGGACCGCAGCCCTCCAACTGCGCAGAAACACGAAGTACCGGAGGTCTCCAGGCAGCATGCACCGCAAATCCACGCCGCACCGCAGTGGGGCTATTCACAGCGGGTGAGCATTACCAGTAGAGCCTCGCGGTGGACGCCATTTTCCCCACTCAGCGCCGTCCAGGTGCAGCAAACCGCCAAAAACACTGGTGCAGCGATGTGCAGAGGCCCCAGCTCCCCTCAATGCGTGCCAGAGGGTCTCACAGCACCAAGCAGCCGCGTCAGGGACTCAGACGCAGCAGATATTAGGCGGATAAATGTCGGATTGTAGCTCGGCCGGACTGAGCCTCATTAAGGTGTGGCCATCTTGTCGTGCGCCCTCTAGCGCCCCCGTTCCTCCAAAATCTTTGATAATTCCTCTATAATCAACAAAATTAGGTCCAATGAGCACTTGTTGAGGATCCCGTACCATCTGTCAACAAACTTGGGGTCGTTTTTGCACAATGATGGTTTGTTGACAGATGGTACGGGATCCTCAACAAGTGCTCATTGGACCTCATTTTGTTGATTATAGAGGAATTATCAAAGATTTTGGAGGAACTAGGTAGAGAAATCAATCAACTAAAAAGTGAATTATCCACCAAGTTAAGCGTCGATGAATGGTCAAACGTTTTGACAGACATCAACGAACAATTATCTAGACACACTCAAGAAATTAACGAACGCAAAGTCCGTAAATTTCGTAGAGACACCATCGACTACAAGTTGGGAGAGGTATTCAATTGGGCAGAAGTATACGCCAGGAGGAGATAAAATAGGCCCCCGAATAAATCATCTGAAACTGACACTTCACCCGCCAGCAGCGACTCTGAAGTCATTAAGCACAGTCATAGACCCACCAGCCAAACGGAACATCTCAGCTTGGACATCACATCAACCGAATCCACTTCAACCACAACAACGTCTTCCACGGTTCCTTTTTTAGGAACGGGACATTTAGGCAACGACGAACCAGGAGGAGCAAGAGGAGGAACAACATCCGATAATCCAATGGAGAAACGAGTAACGAGATATCAGAAATAGCTAATGACATAGATAATTTGGTGATCAACATTTCGTCAACTCACTTGAACCAACATGAGTTTGCAGTTTTACAAAAAGGAACATCGTTCGTACTGACCTATAAATACAATATCTTAGAAGCTGAAGTAAGTTTATACAGATTTATGCGCTCTTTAAGGCTGCGACATTTCTTTGACAACGTCATTACAGAACCTCTTGAAAAAGCAGAAAACACTTTGAAAGGGATGAAACCTAAGAGTACATATATGGCACTAACTAGCCATAAGGTTTTGGACACTTTCAAAACCCTAGTTAAGAACGACCTGCAGCACCTGTTCAAAATCAGCAAGTCCAAACAATCCAATTTCACCATGAAGGACAGAAGCACCTTACAACGGTTAGCAAACAACACAGACATTGTTTGTGTGAAATTGGACAAAGGGGGTGCATTGGTCATAATGGACACATCCTATTATAACCAGAAAATTGATGAACATGTACACGATCCAACCACATATTTAATAATTGGACACAATCCAACCGAGATGTTTCAACGAGAACTGAAAGAAATAATTGACAAAGCGATTACCCCAGGCACCATTGTTGAAATGGATCGCAGATACCTGATTCAAGAATTTCCCAAATGTCCTACTCTACGAATGCTACCCAAAATTCACAAAGACTTATTGAAGCCACCAATGAGACCCATAGTCTCAACATGAGGATCTATTCATGAAGCGGTAGGCAAATATTTAGATAGACACCTACAGGACTTTGTACAAGACATGCCTACGTACATCAAGGACACCACAGAATTCTTGACAAAAATTAAGAACCTCTCAATAGAGTGGAATGAAGAAATGTTTTTATGCACCATCGATGTGATAGCCTTGTACACTTAGATACCCCACGATTTAGGTATTGAAGCAATAGAATGTTTCTTATTACAGGCTGATCTCAACCAGGATTTCAAAATCTTCTTGTTGGAACTGCTTCAATTCACTTTGTACCACAGCTATTTTATTCACAAAGACCAATTTTTCCTACAACTAACAGGGACATCCATGGGGAATTGTGCAGCCCTAGCTACGCGAACCTCTTTATGCACAAATTTGAGTTGGATAACGTCTTGAACAACATGACCTGGAAGGAACACTTGGTGGCCTATTTTCGGTATATAGATGACATATTTCTGATTTGGCAAGGTCCCAAGGAATCTTTAGTCACAGCTATTGGAAAACTGAACCTAGTGAATGATCGGTTAAAGTTCACATTCAACATTGACAACGTGAAGATAAACTTTTTGGATGTTCTGATTTACATTAGGGACCAGAAAATTGAAACTACCATATACAGAAAAGCCACAGATCGCAATTTATTGCACTTTAACAGTTTTCACCAACCAGCCCTCAAAGCTCACTTACCCTACTCACAACTGCTCAGAATTAAGAGAATTGTGTCTGATCATGAACAACTTCCAGAAAACATATCCAACATGGTGGATCGTTTCCACAACCGAGGTTACCCCAAAGAAATTCTGACTATGGCCAGTAACCGGGCGGCTACAGTATCCCGCACTTACCTATTGACTACTCAAAAGCGACTCACAGAAACACCCAGAACAGTCATTGTGACTACATTTTCCACGGAGAGTAGAGGCTTCAAAAAGATCATATTAAAACACTGGCCAATGCTCCAAGTAGAACCTGACTTCAAAAATATATTTTCAGACAAACCTTTATTTGCATATGAGAGAAGTAGGAATTTGGTGGAGTTACTCAGAGTACAAAGACCTGGTGCCCTCACCACAACATACAAAGGCACAATACCATGCCACAACTGTGGGAACTGCAACAACATCATTAAAGGAAATACCACTCACCATCCAACCAAAGGCTTCAAAATTAGACTTTTTACCACAGCTACATGTGATTCAAAAAATCTAGTGTATTTACTAAAATGCCCATGTGGGCTGGTATACATCGGTAAAACCGAAAGAAAGATCAAGATTAGATTGAATGAACACAAAAGCAATATCAGAGATAAAAATCCAAAATCAGTTGTGGCTACACATTTTACAAACCATAATCACAACATCAGCCAACTGCGGTTTTTAGTGTGTGAAGATGTGGACATCAAAGAAGGGAGAGACAACCGCAAACTTTTGCTACAACGTGAAACATTTTGGATTAAAAAGATGAACTCATTAGTGCCTCACGGCCTCAATGATCGTATTGAATACAGTTGTTTTCTGTGACCATCCCGCTCTGCATACTGAACATTCTTATACTGTTCCAGTGAATTCTAATTGTTCCTATTGTTCAATTTTTCCTCTTCCAACTGTTTAATTTATTCCTCTCTTAATTGTTTCCTCTTTTAATTCTTTCCTTTCTTAACCTTTTTTCCTTTTCAAATTGTTTCCTTTCCTAATTGCTCCCCTCTTGATTTTTTCCTCTTTTTAATGTTCAATCAGTCCTCTCTTCATGGTCTTATTTTTCCTTCTTTCACTGTGTCATTCTCTTCATGCTTCATCTTTCTATTATTGTGTTCATCATTTTCATGGTTCATTGTGTAATTTCTCCTGTCTTTATTGGTTTATGTTCTTTAGGTTTTATCCTTCTGTTTGTTATCTTTGAGGCTGCAGTCCTTACACTTGTACTTTCTACTCTTTTGTAATGTCATATATTTCATTATGTTCTTGCACAGATACTTAGTTCCTCGATTTCGTTTTCAGTATTGGTTTGGTTATTGTATTGCACTGTATCTATTTGCAAAACGTTGTGTTTACATTTCTTTTTAACCCACATATCCGTGCAAGGATGTTCACTCATCTCATACTGATCACCGTTCTGTTCGGGGTGATAAGTTTTACACAAACTTGAGTTTTGATTTCCTCCACTTCAAGATGGCAACCGCTTGTACTGGGCACTGGTATCCTTTTCTCTTTCTACCTTTCTTTTCCCCTTTTTGCTTTCCACCTCTACGGGTAAATATGGCGTCAGTCACTAGGCGCCGCGGTTTGAGTTTAAGCTGTCGTTCGAGTGTCATAAACAACACGAGCAATACTCAGGTAACTATCTTCACATTTGCTTATTTTTTGCATGACGAGAGCGACACAAATTCCACACATTTGGCGATTTAGTTTGTTGCACTAACACGCATTCATAACACGCCATAATTTCCATTAGCGTCCTGCACGGTGCCATACTATTTTACGTTCACCTTGAGCATAACACCATTTATATGACACGTTTTCGTTTCCACCTATCTTTCACTGTGGCACTCACTTTTTAACCCGTCACTCGTTCTCACTTCGTTCACTGTTTTACTCGTCATTGGACTGTTTGAACACCCGTTTTTTACTTGATCGTTTACCCGGCACCTCGTTCTTAATTCGTTTTTTGTTCTACCCACAACTGGACTGTTTGAACACCCGTTTTTTAACTTGATCGTTCACCCGGTACCTTTATTTTTTTTTCATTAATTTAACCACCCGTATGAATCTGGTCACCTCATTTCGTTCCTCTCTCGTTTCTTTAGGAATTTACCCCCTGAAGAAGGGCGGTGTATCTGCCCGAAATGATTGGGGCTAATACTAATGTGCTCAAAGCATTATGGATAACTATTAATGGATTTATGAAAATCATGTAAACCGCTTATAAAATCAATGTGCATAAACCATTACAAACCACATTGAAGAACGTATTGATTGCAACTTTGGATCATTTTGAATTACTTGAGTAAACTTGCCACTTTTGGACCTCCGCCAGTGCACATTGAGGGACACTTCCCAGTGGGGAAGTGCAACTGCAGTAATGTTAATGTTAATTACATTTATAAAGCGCAGCTGTTACCCGAAGGTGTCCTGGCGCTATGTGAAATCCTACTGAGGCCTAAAGAGGAGGAAGTAAGGAAGGGGTTAAACAGTGAAAAGCCAGGTTTTCAAGGCCTTCCTGAAGGCCAGTAAGTTTGTCATGCAAGTAAGATGAAAAGGCAGACTATTCCATGCCTTGGCTGCGCCGACCACAAAACGTCTGCCACCCCAACTGTTTTTTTTTACAACAGGCACTGATACCAAATTTGCTTCTGAGGAGTGCAGTGGTCTTTTTGGTACATACCAATGGAATTGCTGTCCCGACTTCTCCCAAAATGGCGGGCCCGCGCTTCCAAATGCAAATGCAAATATTAAAGAACTATCTACAAGATTGTGCAAAGTACGCAATGGTATTAAAAAACATTGCAAAGCGATATACAATTTAGGCAAAGTAAAATCACACAACAGGTATTAGTACTGTTTCGTTGGTCACTCCCGGCTGAAGCCTCAGGAGGACTTCACTGAGCACGCTCGCGCCAGCCTCTACTTAAATGTAGTCAGGGGCGAAAACACTAGCCGGCTGACCCAACATCTCCCAAAATGGCGGTCCCGCTCTTCCAAATGCGGACCCCGGGAGTAAATAACTATCTATAAGATTGTGCAAAGTATGCAATGGTATTAAAAAACAGTGCACAGCGATATAAAATTTAGGCAAAGTAAAATCACACAACAGGTATTAGTACCGTTTCGTTGGTCACTCCCGGCTGAAGCCTCAGGAGGACTTCACGTTAGCTTCAGTTAAAAAAATTATAAACAATTACATTTTCAATACGGACCTTCTAATGATCCACATTTTACCAAGAAACTTGGCAACTGTGCAAGCAACTAGGAGACTAGAATTGGATTTTAAAATGCGCAATGCTTCGCGATGGCAGCTAGTGCCAAGAAGCCTACAAACAGGAAATAACCATTTGGCTCTCGGGAATGGTAGATGGGACACACAGAGAAAATGTGGCTAATTGACCTAACTGCAAGGGAAAAACCTGGACAAAACTGCATTGTAGGGGAGGAATGCCGCCAGGAGGCTGTACAGGTATTCACCGGAAGGTAGTCAGATCTGAATTGCATATAAAGCTTTCTGTCCTCCGGGATCGTAATAGCCTCCAGATAATGTTCATAGACACCTAAGAGTATGAATTCCATAAAATCCAATGTAAGGCGGCCCCAAGACGAGTAAGAAACAGAAGTCTGAGCCACCCAATTCCAATATTGTTTCTTAATCAGATCTTTACTAGGCAATAATGCTGGATCTTTTATGTCCCATGTACTCTCCAGCCATATCGTAGAAAACAGGGACTTCACCTTAGAGAGCCAACCAATTTTCTAGAAACAGTCAAGAGCACTAACTTCGGCAAGTGCAGCAGCATATGGGAGCAACTCAGGAGTGGATTTTAAACGCAACCAAAAGAGAAGAGGGTGTAGCATAGCTTTGTCCACAATTTAGGATCAGCCCATATATAGTCTTAGTGGGTGAAGGGGGGTACTCTGGAGAAGTGAGCATAAAGCTCTCAAAAATATATTCTCAGTCTCAAGAAGACCATCCAGTTTTTTGAAGTTCCAAAGTTCAGCCCCATACAAAGCTGAACCCACAGTCCTGTGATCATAAATATGTAGTGGGGCTGCTACTGGTTTGCTCTGGGAGGTCCTATGCTCTTAACTCAAGACCCCAGTGGTCTGCCTATGCTGAAGAGTCTGCTTCGTTACATGGTGTTTCCAGGCGAAATCCTCTGAGAGAGTGACACCCAAATAGTCAAAGATGGTCACTCTCTCCAGGGGAACCCAACCCAGTGTCAACTTGCCTTTAAATGATTTGTGGGTATTTAGCATTAGGAGGTTGGTCTTATTAACCTCCAAGCC
This sequence comes from Calotriton arnoldi, assembly GCA_963921515.1. NCBI lineage: Eukaryota > Metazoa > Chordata > Amphibia > Caudata > Salamandridae > Calotriton > Calotriton arnoldi. The sequence continues at coordinate 2,717,387 of CAWUFW010000615.1, read as the reverse complement.
TCTCATTGCACAAAAGGCCTTGAAGTGATCTAAAAGCAATTGCAGACCTCTAGGGGTCTTGGAGACTATTAGCGTATCATCAGCAAACAGTAGAGTTCTCACCTTGACTCCCCCCAAAATAGGTGCGTCAGCAGGAATAGCAGTACGATACTGAACAACTCCATTTATAAAAAGGGAGAAGAGAGTAGGAGCCAGTACACAGCCCTGTCGGAACCCCCTATCAACTCTAATCAGGTCTGTCAATTGTCCTTGGCTATCCCAGCAGACCCTGGCGTAGTTGTCCTCATGAAGACAAACAACCAATGCCAGGATCTCAGAGGGGAGGCCCATCTCCTTTAGGATGCACCAGAGCTTGGATAAGGTCAAATGCTGACTTTAAGTCAATGAATGCTACTTACAAGCTTCCCTGTCCAATAGTCACAGTCTTCCAGGCCAATAAAAGGAAGCAAAAAACCTGGTCGATAGTGCTAGTTTTCTGTCTGAACCCTGCTTGAAAAGGGGACAAGATATTATTGTCACATATCCAAGTCTGGATCTTCATAAGAAGTGCGTGGGCAAAGACCTTTTGGCACTATCAATCAGGATGATGGGCCTGTGGTTGGAGGGCATTGAGCAGCCACCCTTCTTGAAGACCGGAATCACCTCATCTCCCTTCCAAGAAGGTGGTATTGGGGCAGCATTTCCATTGGCTTGCGCCAAAGTATATATTGACCAATTCTCAATGTCACTAAGAAAGACATCACCAGGAATGCCATCTGGCCCCGGGGCTTTGGTCCTAACGATAAAATTAATTATGTACCTAATTTCAGCTAAGGAGAAAAGCCCGCTAGTCTGGGGACAAATGTAGTCCAGAATAGGGGCCTCAGTGGCAAACTCACTAAGTCAAGTATACAGTGCAGAGAAATGATAATGCTAGGTAGCAATGGCAATGTTATTAGTGGGTGGCCCGGGTCTTTCTGCATCTCCCCTTGTGACTAAAAGCCTGAACCATTGAGAGTCATTTCTATGACAAGTGTCACTAATCAACAGCCATCGATTCGCTGACCATTCCTTTTTCGCTCTAAACAAAGCTGTCTTATAGGACCTCCTAGTTTCTCTCAATTTAACCACATATTATGCCTTAAGTAAACCCCAGAGAATCAGAAATTCTGTGTAGAATATCGACCGGAGAACCCAGAACCTCTCAGTTGTTTTCCACACCTTGGGGTCTAACTAATAATTGCATGAATTCAATGCAAATACCAGAAAGTATTGAAAATTCTGGCCTCTTGCAACGTCTTCATGGAACTCCACATTACTTTTCAAAGGGGCATATATGTCTAAAAATAACATTTAATGACTTCTTTGCCAAAATAGGTACTTTTAGCTAAATAGAGGATACCTTAGATTATCCATATAGAGTAACCAGATTTTAAGATGAAAGATTGTCTGACCAGAATATAGCTGTGTTGCTTATACCTATGTAATCAAATGTATGTTTTGGAGATAGAGACTAGAACACAATAATATTGAACCACACTCTATTCTGGTATGCATTGAACCACTAGTTATCAACATAATTTTGGATCAGTTCCCATGGTGCCTTGAGATAAAAAAGCACATTTATTTTGCACCACATCCAACCTGTTTTCCTTTTAATCTCAGATTTAAATAGAAGTTTAGTCTACTCCTATTGTTCCAATCAGCATAATTGTATTTAACTCTAAGAGATATAACCCAACAAAGAGAGGTCGTATATGACAGATAACAAACAGTGCGCCTATATTTCAATGTGCTGCTGACCATAGTTGAAATGAAACCAGGTTAGTTATCAAATTTAACAAAATATATCAAATCAAATATTGCACCAATATCTGTAAAAGCTCAAATGCTAAAATAGGGACCATGTGCAATTTATGCAAGCTCAAAATGTGTGCTTCTCAGAAACATGACCATGAGATTTGTAAATGTGCACACTGAGGGAGATATTTACTAGAAACTAGTGAAGGGCGGTGTTCCGATAAAAATTGGTAACGCAGTGCTCCGTCATTTTCAAAATGCAGGGATGCACCGTATTTACAAGAATGCAGCGCACCCCCGCATTTCCCCTAGCACTGGAGCTAAAGAAGCTACCTAACACCAGTGCAGGCACCCTGGTGCTGCTGGAGTGATTGTTTATGTGCAGGAAGGGGCCCTTCCTGCACATAAACAATCTTTACAGGCAATTTACAGTTTCTATATGTGCTGCAGAGTGCAGCATACATGGAAAGACCAAAATACGTGGAGGAATGAAACATTTCTTCTCGTATCTGGGGCAGTGTCAAAAAGCAATGGGTGTTGGGTCGGAACGCCCATTGCAACACCCACTGCACGCCCCTTTCACGCTAAGTGGTGTGTGAAAAGGGGCATTATTTACAAGGAAGCGTTAAGCCACGTTAAGTGGATTAACTCCGCCTTGTAAATAAGACGAATGAATTAACGCAGCCAGAACATCGGAAAAAGTAATGTTCTGGTGGCGTTAACTCCTTGTAAATATGACCCCTGTATGTGCAAATTGTACTTAAGGTGCACTACATGTGAAATAATGGGGAGAACAAAGAAATTACCTGGTTTTATCTATAAAATTTAAATTACCCAATAAAATCAATTGATATTAGAGAAATGCCCAAGAAGAAGTACAATCACACACCATTGTTTCTGATTCAGAAAAAAGAAAAACAAGAGAATGGAGGCTGTGTTCCAATTATTTAAACTTATTTTGAAATGGCTTTCATATTTGTTACCATACAAATCTGTTTCTTTCTATACAGTGCAACTACCTCTCTATCATCCATTTATTCATTATTAATATTGGTAGTTCACAGATGGCCAGGGATGCTGGGGCAAACTTGATGTGCGATCCTGATCACCAACATTTTGCTAATTGTCAAGATGACAAATTGGTACATTACTCGTGGAGAATATGCATACTGTCATCTACTGAATAAGCAACATCACCAATGCCATATTGGCCAAGAGCAGGTTGGGTGAGTGACATAACACTCAGTCCTGAAATATGCAGTGATCTGCAGATACGTTGTATATAAATAGAAGTTAATAATATTACGCATATTAAGTGCTTAATTTAAGTGCATTTTTTTCGCACATTAACTTTTTCTGCTAAAGAAATCCTGTACACCCTTTTTGCCAATTGGTATTTAGGGGCCTTCACTGGTGTGTAAAATCATGAAGGTGCATAGAGCAAAACAATATGCGAGATGCTCAATGAGGTTGTTTATCGGAGTGCAACCCAGTGAAGGCCTCTAAATACCAATTGGCAGCCTCCTTCAACCACATACTGGCTTCCTCCCCCGTGACATAAATACAGCTCAACCCATTCCAATATGGCGACCCGCCTCACACCAACACGCATGTGACTTTCACACTATGCGGAGCACGCGCACAGTTCATTACCCTTTCCTTCCTTAAGCCTACAACATTCCTATGTCAACAATTCCAGTGAGCATCTCGCAGTATTATTTGCTCTTTACATTTCCCTGTTACGACACTTACTGGCAGCCTCTTTTAAATGATAATTCCTCCTTTACCACGTACCCTTATTACAATCCACCCCATTTCAAGATGGCGCCTCGTTCCACATCAACATACATGTGACTACTATGTCACGCGCAGCACGCGCACAGACACACCCTGCTTCCGCACCGGGCACCCGACACAAATACGGAAGGAGCCGCACTGAACATCTTCTAAGGCAGCGAGAGTTCGGGTAGGTTAATATACCTGCTTTACCCATCGTAATTGTAAGTACAGACTCCCTCCTTTCTGCCACGCCTGCTCCAAGATTACTTTTGTGTGTATGCAGTGACAAACGCTCAGTTCCCTGCACAGATTACGACGGCATTACCTCAGATGAACCTTATGGGTCGTTGCACCTTCTTTGAATAGGTAAGTGTTAGCCACGATAACAACCTCCTATCAGCACAGTGCGACCTGGGGTCTTGCCATCAATGGTCAACCATATATGTGTATCTACCCAAGACACTACCATGAACCCCAGTTGGGTCTTTTTCTGCACCTATTTACACTCATATGACCACCTCTGTACCTCTCATAGAGAAATGTACTGTGATACTCCTTAGTGATCATGTCACCAATCAGCTTTTTAACGAGATGTATTTATATGTTTGTTTGTCTGCCTAGAATGTTATCATGACATTTTTACCACATCAAACCCACACCTGCCACCCGGCAACACAATTACTGGGTGAGAAGAGTAGTTGGCTGTATTGCGAGCACACGGTCGACCCACGGGGGACCGCAGCTCCGCACAGAGCCAAAACCCAATCATTGGCTCACACTTGACTATATGTTCTCTGTTTTTCTTGTCTTTTTCTTTTGTCGCTCTAGATCGAATCAATCTACAACCACAAAGAGTGGCACTACAACAATCTACTAGGCCACTATACTGCACTAATATTCACCTCACTGTCTATCGTGGTCCTGAAGAAGTGCATAGGATCTCCCCCTGAGACCACTATACTGCACGAAACATGTCGACCCCTTACATGTCTAGAATAGACATGACATCTGCCTAGCTACTGAGGGCCATTATCACTCTCGAGCAGCACAACCTTTTGGTTTTTTACTGATGACAGAGGGGTTCTTTCTTATTAAAACCTACTACTACCCCCCTCCAGCCATCTTTTAACACTGCACTGGACACCACTCCAACTCAGACCCACACACACCTTTACTGCTTAATCATTCAAAAGATCTTTAAAAAAGTGACTATTTGGGGGACCCATAGGGCATTGCAGCACCGGCCCAACGAGGAGCACCGCCAAAAGATGAAGCATGACATCCTTCAGGGTGTGTGAGGGCAAAAAGACAAGGACAAACTGTCCCCTGTCACTATCTTAAGAGAACAACATCTTCTCCCTTTTCTACCACCTCTTCTTAGGAACTGTGGCTCAGCCAAGCAACGATTGAGAAAATAATTAACATTACGTTCTACTTCACAGTCCCATGGCTGAGCATATTTATGACTGGGAATACATCACACATTAATACGATTACCATTCAAAACGGTAGACTTTCACTTTATTACACAGTACACAACCAGTCTAGTGTCCTGGCTAAGCTGTGGTCAACCTCACAGTGGGAGAGGTGCAGATGATATGCAAAGAAATGGTCAATTTAAGCAGAACATTCAGGGCCTTATTTATGAAGGCTTGTGACACTTTTACGCCGACATTGTGTCACTTTTTGAGACAGAGCGGTGGTGTAATGTGCCACGTGCGCCATATTTACAAAGTGACGCATCTAAGCAGATGCCTCACTTTGTAAATGCCTGCGCTACATTATACCTGCGTCAGGTATAATGAATGCAGGGTGGGTGTTCCCACATGAAAAAGCCTTGTAGAAGTGGCGTAGTGAAATCTATCAGATTTCATTTCGCCACTTCTAGGACGCTACTGAGTCACAACCTTACGCCTGCCTCACAGCAGGGGTAAGGTTGACGTTGTGAAATGGGAAGAGACCTCCCCCATGCATTGCTGGAGTTGAGTCATGCTTACGGCACAACTCCAGCAAAGCGTAGCTTTTGCGCCGACAGATACGTCAGGATTCCTGACGTATCTGTCAATCCTTGCGACATGGTGTGCCATACAAGAAATACGGCGCATCCATTGTGTCAAAAGGAGAGTGTACTGAAAAGTGTTGTATCGCTGCTTTCACGCAGCGATGCAACACTTTCCGTAAATAAGGTCCTCAGTGACTGAGGCTTGTTCAACTGTCCTTATCTCACATCAGAAGCTAGAACCAGAGGGGCCAAAAGAAGAACAACTGGGGAATATACCATGCTAGGACAAATTAAGGAGAAATTAGATATCAAGAGGAAATCATCCAAGACGAGAGGATCAAAGACCATACAAAAGCATAAAAAACAGACCATTTAGAGGGGATGAAGAGACTAAATTGAGAGGCCAAACAGATGTAATGAGAGGCAGCAAAAATAAAAAAGCAAGTCAATGTTTAAGTATTTGAGATTGATGCACAGGTATTTGAAATAGATATATATTGAGCGATGCATAGCCCATGCTGTTGATGGAGGCACGAGGAGTGAAAGAAAAGGGGAAGATTATAGATGAGGTTTTCGGGATCATTTTGAAAATAAAGAAAGTCAGTAGATGCAGAAGGAAGCTTCTGCAACAATCTTAGCCTCTGAGAAGGACAGTGTGAGAGATGATGCTTGGGATGAGTCCCATCAGATTCTCAAGCAGTCTGAAAATGAGGCAATAGGGAGCAGGGGGTTAAAATAAATGGAGATAGACACAAGAAAATGAGGACAGACTGAACGCTGAGAGAATAACATTTCTCACTTGAAAGAAGTTATTGAAATTACCAAAGATTGTGAATTCTTTGACTTGCAGAGATGGGATACTGAAGTGAATGATCATAAAGGGAAGCAGAGTTTGAGAACCCCCTAACCACCTACAAACATTTGCTAATGAAAACCATACAAAGATGTAGCAGCTAGAGAAAATGTATATAGTGCTATTACCTCATATGGCTTGAGTGAGTTTCCCACTTCTATTAACCCTGTTGGCATCTGGTGTATAATCCTGTTTTCCATTACACATAAATGTGATTTCAGGAGCTTAGACAGCAGGGTAAATAGGAGACAGGTTGGGGACAGGCCTGGTTTCTAAAGCATCTTTATATAAACCAAGTAGAAAGTATGCAATAAATCTGTGCATTAGCAATCATGGCACAGAATCATCATATGGAGACATGCCTGAGATTTATACTTTTTCATAATGTAGGGAGATTAGTTCTAATTAGACATTTATGCCTGTACAGCCAGAGGGCAATTATTGTGGATGATGCCTGGTTCTCCTTACTGCTTGCACTGTGTGGCAGTATTCTTTGCCAATACTGTTGCATTGCACTGCATTGCATCGGATAAACTGAAAAGAATAAGTTTGCCAATAAGGTGATTATTAAGCAATACGATCCAAGGGACAGGGTATTCAAAGATAGTTTTAGACCAGGGAAGAGACTGAGGGCCCAAAGCAAAGCCAAGTGCACTACTCCACCTCAGTCGAAAAAGTTTTGGAATTGCATTCCCCGTTGGACAATATTTCTTTTGTAAATCAAACCCTTTACATTTGGGGAGAAATTCACAAAATTGTAAGATGGGGTGTTTTTCATGGTGCTATTTAGATGGAAGGTTACAAGAAGCATGCCTTCTGGGTTTTTTGGTGATACGGCTAGCCATTTTTCTCCTATGAAAATGCTTTGTGTTTAATGTCAGGCTTTGGGGTTCACAGAAAGAAGTATGTAGAAAGGGTAATATCAAATGTTAATCACAACATAAGTCATTTATTTGTGGGGCCATGCTAATTTTATGAACTATGGTGTATTCTAAGGTCATATTGAAATGTGAAAAATGTTGACCTTCTGCTAGGAAAACTATGGAAATTATTGATAGTGGTCCAGAACCTTAAATGAAGACCCATGTTCTATGAATTCACATATATCTTCCTCATTGAATGTGAGTAGAAAAGTCTGACATGTTAAGTAAAATATGCATTTCCAACAGCAGGAGCAATTTGACATTTGATACCCAGTGATCTATTGATGCATCACCACAGAGATCTAATGAAGAACTCCCCGTCTGTGGAATCTCACTATTGTTAAGTATAGGGAACATTTATAAAATGCATTTAACATAAACATACATATTAAACATTTTTATATTAAATATTATTGTAAACTCATTTTACATATGTATTTTAAAAGTAGACAAAAATGCCACAGGACTATAAACGTATGTTGAAATAAAGCTTTAATGAAAATATATAAAATTAAATGAAAATTATTTTTCTGATGTTTAAAATAAAAAAAGCAAACACAAGGAGATGATGGACGGAGCGCTGAAACTTTTCAGACACTCAACCCTAGTCACAGATCTGGGTTGAATCCATCATCGTTCTTTAGCTCACTTCGCCACCCCAGTTCAGATACAGCTATATGCAAATCAGTCTTGACCCTGTGATTCATGGGAATAGTCCAGCCAGAACTGCCAAGCCATGTCTTCCCTAGACCGGAAACAAGCATCCTGGGACCGGTTTCGGGCTAACAGCCCTCATCAGCCAGGCTAGCTTGAATCCAGTGGCAAAGTGAGCAAGGGACCCACGCCTGGGCATACCCTGCCAACTTAGGGCGAACAAAGCAAACACAAGGAGATGATGGACGGAGCGCTCAAACTTTTCAGACACTCACCCCCAGTCACAGATCTGGGTTGAATCCATGATCGTTCTTTAGCTCCCTACGCCACCCCAGTTCAGACACAGCTATAAAAAAAGAACAAATATATTTGTATGCCTTAATAATTATTAAAAGGGAGGTATATAATTAATTAAAATTGATTTAGTATTATTTTAATAAAAGTATTCTTATTAATTTTTAAGTTACAAATAGGATATTAAAATATGTGATGATTAAATAATTAGCATGTTCTATCTTTATTTGTTTTAACATTCAATTACATTTGTTTATATTTGTAACTATTTTAAATAATTTAATTTAATTTAACATTATTCCAAATGGACTTTCTACAGGTTTTTTAGTAGTAATTTATACTCGGAATTTGTGAATAGCCAAAAGTGCTAAACTTCTTCAAATGTGTAAATTACTCAACAAGTGTAACTTACCTTTGAGAAACAGGCCCCATGTTGCAGCAATATGGGCTGCTGAATTTAAGACCTTTTCCAAGGAGAGGGTTAAATTAAGTGAAGTTTAAGGGTTTAATGTTAATATGAAACTAGCAATTTCACAAATATTTGACACGATATATGAGTTTTTAGTAATTTATGACACAATATACTTTAAAAGGCTAAAAATCTTACATTTAAAGGGAGTGGAAGTAGATTTTTCAGTGGTGTAGGGAGCTATTTCTAGACAGATTACATGTTTAAAATTAATATATTTCTGCTACTGTGGTTTCTGAGGCCTCCAAATTGAATTGAGGTTTGAACATTTAATTTTTCTTTTTATTTCTCTCACTTCCTTTAGTCAGTTCAGGAGTTGACTCCACCTGCACGAAGGAGCACTGGCTTTAACATCATTTTTATTATAAATTTGAAATATGAAAATGACAAAACATGTTTAAAAATAAATATTCATTAATAAAAAATGCCCCACTTTATAAATTACTGCAACCAAAGGTAATTAATGAAAACATTTTATAAGAAATAACATTGGATTTGTATTGAAAGATTAATGCAACTATTTTACAACACTGTGAAAACAGTAATTGACTACATAATTTTCACGGACTTGAAACACATAAAATATATAATACAAGTATATTCTATGAACTAGACGAACACTCAAGTTCTTCAATATTACTGTGTTCTTAACAAATAGCCATTCCGGTAAGAGGATGTGGGTTGATGAAGTAATGAGGCTTGTCTCAGTGGCTAGCTACGAATCTCTTCTTTAGACAGCAACCGACTAAGAGCCAAATAAAATGCAGTATTTTGGTAGCTGACAATTACAATTAGTAAGAGTACCTTTGGGAAGAATACAACTATTGCGATTAATATTATATTTTTAAGAGCTAATTCTTCCTAATATTGCTTGAACTTGATTATTGCCTATATTCTCTAAGTGTTGTTTATTGTTAGCAAATATTTGTATAGGACATCTACAAGAGGTGCTTACTCTACTTATAGTAGGTTGCCCCTCCTAGTATATTCAAAACATCTTGACAACTTCACAAAATTAGGGACATAGATGCAGAAGAAAGCATAATATTTCCTTTCCTGATACTCTTCTTAAGACATAGGCAAACCTTTAGCCAACACGTTTTGCAATTCAAGATTATTTCTTCTGTGCCACGAGTCTTTTACCCAACAAATTAATTCAACAAGTTAAGAAAAATCAAAATGAACAAATTCACAAAATTAAAAGATACCCACTTTGATGTATTAACTCTCTAAAAGATCTCATGTGATCCAGAAAGATCGTATTCAATGTAAACAAATATCAGAATCTTTCCCCATACTTTAAATTAATCATTACTAAAGAACATTTTCATGCACACCAATCAGTATAATACGTCTAATCTAAATGTACCTTCTAAGTATCAACCAATAATACTACTTCATGATTCAAGCAGTCTTTATCCTGGGTTAAGTTCCCTAAAAACATAAAACCATTATTACTCATTACCTGCTGCACTTTGCCTTTGTGCCTGAGCTGTATTACAGACGTTGGCAATGAGGCAAAATCCTTTTGTGAGGCACACTGACTGTGTGTCACATAGAGGTCATGAACAGTCAGTGCTTTCCACAAGGGTTTCCATTAGAAAGGGGGCATGGGGTCACAGGGACCCCAAACACCACCTTCTTCAAATTGAGGGCGGTCTGCTTCTAGTGAAAGATGGAGCCATGGTTTCAGCCTGTGGCTGTATTTTCCACCAATGTGCACTCCTCACCACAGGTGTGAACTGCCAGAATTCATCCCTGTGCTGAGGAGAGCATATTTTGTAAGTGGGCACACTGTTTTGGTCTATGCAAGGCACACTTAAAATTAAGGGCGCATTATGATTCAAACATGGACAGAGCATCCGATGTGCCGTTTAGCCCTGATTTTTTGTTTTTTTGTTTTTAATGAGTGGGCTCCAGTCCTTCGTTATATCAGTCTACATGCCCCACCCCAGAAACCCAAACAGCTTTCTGCTTCTGTAGGGGACTTGAACCTGAATACTGCAGCCAATCCTATAGCAATTAAGAGGAAATTTGAATTTCTTTGGGTGTTATTTTGACATGTGGGTCAGAAGATGGGGTATAACCAACAAATCTGTCTCTCTATTTGTTGGAATGACTATCTGGAACCTGGGGCTAGAACCCAGTCCAAGACAGGCCAATGGTTCACACCATTCCTTGATTTTTATACCAGTCCCTGGAGTCTAGTGGACTTTCTGCCCCCTGGGGACAGAAATATTAGGTGAACTTTCCAATCTTTCCCTGCAGGGGCAGAGAAATTGTTTGGTGGCCAGGGCTCAGGGCTGTAGCCAGTACTGGAATGGGCAAGACCTTCGCCCCATTCTAATTTTTCTCCATATTGCCTGGGGGGATCTCTGGTGATTGTGATGGTCAGATAGAGGGTAAACACCCCAATCTGCCCACTAAGTGAGGCTGAAAACCCATCATACTACCTGGGAGAAAGTGAGAAAAGGAATGAGGTTGAGTGCTGAAACATGTTGGCATCAGGCCCCTTCTCTGGGCATCAAACAATATTTCTGTCCACAAGGGGAGGCAGAATGGGGGCTTTACCCCCTCTCTGTCAGCTAATATAAAAAAAACTATGCCCCAAAAATCCTTATTTCTTCTCACTTGCCATGGGAATTGGCTACAGTATTCAGCGTCTGAGTTAGTTGGCAACCAGAGATCCATACTACCCCGGTTCATTTCTGAAATCTAAAGACCTGGGCTAATCCAAGGTTCTGTGACTTGCTTAGAACCAAAATTACGCTAAATGGCTTGCAAAAGTCAAAGTAGGGGTCATAAAAGATTATTTATGTGACAGAAAATTCAGGGACCTCCAGGGAATGGACAAATGTTACCACCCTGCATTCCCAGACTCCTCCCAATTGAAACGTATGTTGGGCCTATGTGTGAATGGGTCTAACACACGTGATAGAAATTAAGCAAATCTATAATCATGTGAAGACCTCATTTGCATCGCATTGACTTCCCAAGGTCCATTTTAGACCAGTTCCTGTTGCAGGCAATAGGCCCAGCCACACAAGTGAGATAGTGTGTTTTTCAGATACATGGGAATGTTGGCTGGTAGGACTTTTTGATCCCCACAGATTACAGAACTTTCACTCACAGAAATGTGAAAGCAATCATGATTTTAGCCAAGATTTTACATTTTCCGGGCATTCTTGGAAAGACGTATGGTGGGATCCATGCAAGTGACACTACCCTGGACACCCCTGGTTACCTAGTTTGCAGAAATGACTCGGGTTGCTATGTATCCCTGAGTGCTGATCAACCACGGACCCAAATACAGAATCAACCCATATTCCCCAAATGAGTGAATTCTAAAGAAAAAATCTTGATGTAGGCACATTGCATTTTGGGCATTTCCAGTCACAGGTGATAGGCTCAGACAGACCAGTGGGGTACAGTGTGGGAATGTTGGGTGGTAGGAATTTTGTCAATCCCTACATAAACTATGTTTGAACAAAGCATAGTAGAACATTTGTTATTATAAATTGAATCTCTCTCCAGTTTCGCCTCCAAATGTTATCCAGTGTGCAAGAAAGAACACAGTTTGCAAAATGCACTCTGAATACATAATAATATGGGGTAACCCCAAATTCAGAGTTGCACTAAGAACCACTATTCATTAGCTCATGGGGACTTAATCACTACAAAATGTACTACAATGTGCTATTTATAAACTGTGTGCAGAGTTTACACCTCTGCAATACCTATACTTATGTGTGTGGAGTCCTCTGGCCAGATTGCAGAGTCTCTGCAACCGTTAAGTCTACATTTAGCAGTAACTGTGGAGGAACAAAGTGGAGTGGCATAAAAAAGAGGCTGACTTACTACAAAAGGGGCTAGGATTAAGGACGAGCAGGAGGGGTTTAGGGAGTTTCAGTGAGGGGTATCACCCGCCTACACAACAGTAAGCCAATTGCTATACACAGGGAGTGGAGTCATGTAATTCACACTCTTATAGTCAATTTTCACTCAGAGTTTGTGAATACTGAAAAGTAGTTAGCTTTCCCAAAAGTGTAAATTACTCAAAAGTATAAGCTACCTTTGTGAATCAGGCCCATAATCTTGGGACATTTCGAAAATGCATACTTTTCTTTCATACTCATTTTTTATTCTTTAGATTTTGCAATATGAACTGATGCAGTTGGAAAACAATGGCAAATCATTATAGGGTAAATTCTCAGTTAGTGGTCTTGGGTAATGCATGATTGTGGACAACCAACAAACACTATACATACCTAAGACTAAGAGAGTATGACGGATGCAATGATATATTACTTTTATAAATCAGCCATTGGGGCAAAGATTTACAGGTGAAATTTGTCACATATAGATATTTTCTTTCACTTACTTTTGCATTTCAATGATGAGCCTCTTAGTGAAAACCAAGCACAATCTCCACAAGTGACTCCTTGCCGAATTTAGTTGTCTACCTTTCAGACATAGTTTTGTGGGTTTACCCACGGCTTTGCCACCCCATTTCACCCACAAACTCCAACCGCCTGGATATCCAGTTGGGTGATTAGTGCGCTATACAAATCAATTTACCATAAAATAACAGGTTACAGGCATTGCTACGGTGGAGGCACATTAGTATTGCTATTAAATTGCATTGCTGTGGTAATAATTTTCATTTAAAAGAAAGTGTGCCTGCATACACTGAAGTGGGCTTTCTTGCTACACTCAAGCGGCCCATTCTCTAACAAATATATTGTAGCCCCCCCCTTAAAAAGAATGGACAAACTTGACATAGGAAATAGAGGAATGTAAGGCAAGTGTTAGAGCAAGGCTGGTGTGAAAGAAAAGTGTGAAAGAGTGAAGGATAAGAGAAGAGGATGAAAAGAGAAGGCATGAGACAGAGAAGAGATTGAAAGAGTAAGCAATGAGTAAGCAATGAGAGCCAAGGGGTGGAGAAAGAAAGAAAGAAAGAAAGAAAGAAAGAAAGAAAGAAAGAAAGAAAGAAAGAAAGAAAGAAAGAGAAAGAAAGATCAAGTCGAGGGTGAAATAGAAAAGAAATAAGGGGATGCAAAGAGGTACTTTGTTTTGTTTGCCATGGAAACATTTGTCTCTAAATGATCCTTCTGGGCACAAATAGTTCCCTCTTCTCCCTTTCTTACCATGAGTGTGTGTTTTGAACCATTAATTTAGTTATAATAAACAGCAAACTGGTAATGAGCCATGTCATGAAGACACGACAACAATAAACTGAAGAAAATAAAATAAAAGCAACTACTGGTAAGTGTTGAATGATTTATTGTTTCTATGATATCAAACTGAATCCAAAATGTGATTATCACCACTGATACTAGGGTGTTTGCATTTTTCCTTTAGTTGTTAAGAAACCTAGATGGGCCACCATTAACTACTGATGCTAATCTGTGGTTACTAAAGCTAGCAGCTGTGCCCAAGCCTGACTATTCTGTATGATTTGGTGTTGGAATTTCAACATTAACGCAGGGAACATTCTGGCCTTGAATCACCATGCAGTTCTGCATGTCGAAGTTCCTTCATGTCGACTGGTTTCCAGCTATAAAATGAATTTCACAATTCCACAACTCAAACAAAATATGTGGACAGGGATTCAGTAAGCCTCAAGCGGCTTTACGCTGTGTGTGACACCTTCAGCAAGTCCTGGAGCGCAATAAAACTTTCCATTCTCAAATGTTTAAAAGCCTTTATTAAGGAGGGGCAAAGCAAAACTACAATTCCCAGAGTGCACAGTAGCGTTTAGGAGTCCAGAACCAACAGAAAATGTAACCCATAGCTTTCAGCCTTCTGATAACTATGACTTTATGTTTGGTTGTGCATATAAAGCAAGTAATCACAACTTTTAGATCCAGCTATAAACAGCTTTAACTGACGAAAGACCTCTCGTTACCTGAATAATTGTCACCAATACCTTGAAATTTTTGTAGGGTGGGTGTTGGAGGCTTCCTATTGCATATAGTTCGAATAATTCTTGTTTATCTCAACTCACTGCTCCTGATTCAATGGCTTTCCTCCCTATTCTTGTGTTTGTCCCGCCTCTGCAGTATTTTTGTCTAGCTGTATATTGATTAAATGAGTTGTATTCTTCCACTGCTTTTTTTGCTTGTTTATATTGCATTTGACTTTAATGTTCTGTCAATGGGCCACTTTCCCCTCATAAATCTCTCCCCATATTTGCTTCCTGCTACCACCTAGTAGCTGCTGGATTTCACGTTCAAGAAAACTACTAAAGTGCTGTTTCTTAAGAGTAACACATACAGTTAGTTTATACATATACATATATACATATTTCTGGAACTACAGATCCTGATTCAGGTTACTTCTTTAAAAATATACAGACCCGGCACTAGGCCTTTCAATAATAACTTTTACCATCATAACCGAGCTTTGTGATTTTCATTTAGACCATTGAAAGGAGCACAAATCATTCGACATCTTTAAAAGAAAATGCACAGACTTATACTCAATCCACACCCTTAGTATGATCAGTCTGCTCAAAATAAAGGCACAGTTGAGATCTTATGCAATTGCTCCTCACCTCTTTCTACAATGGGAGACATTCAAGTGACTACTGACTATATACTAATGGGGTAGTAATGGAAACCTACAGGAGATTCTGTCCTCAAGGGACATCTAGTAAATATTTTCATATTGCAGTCAGAAAGGATTGTGTCTGATTCAAAGGACTTATAGTAATGGCTCAAAATAATGTAACTTTATATACCCAAGGCTTGCGCCTGACTCAAGGAACATCTAGTAGTAGCTTGAACAGAACAAGTGCAACACAGGTTGCAGATGCTGAACCGCGAAGGCCACTAGGACTAGTGTGACTTTAAATGAGGTGCAATCATTACCTGAGCCAGAGTTGCAACTTCCCACAACAATTGATGTTAAGAGCCTGATTACAACTTTGGCGGTCCTGGGACCACAGGCGCGTTGGATTCACCGCCTGCCATCTGGGCGGTCCAATCGATCAATTACGATGTTGCCAGTCCCACAGATGAAAGACCACCACCCCCTCTAGGATTTCTCTTCCCAATTCGAAGGCGGTCATAGGCGACTGCAGCTGATAGAGTGGGACCAGCCCCTGTTTCTGCCGTCGAGATACCGATGTGCCTTACCGCCAAGCCAACTGTGGTGGGAAGTCCTGCACACTCGACCTGGTGGAAACACAAGATTTAAGGAAGAAACGTACCTTGTCTCCTGTTTCCACTCCTCTTTCCGTCAAGGAGCCCATCGTACAGGTCCGCCCCTTGCTGCAGACATTTGCCATGAGGGAAATCCACAACGTTGTCGCCAGAATCACAGACAAGTTCCTTGACCATTTGTCCACTGTTGCAATGGCTGTTGACCTCTGCTGTAGGAGGTTAGTTTTCAATAAGTGTACTACATATGTGTGTATTTACATACTTGTTTTGCGAAAATACACACATATATATTAGCACTGTGGCAAAAAACCTAAAAATAAGTGATATTCCTAGCACTAAGGTCTCCCTCTTTTGGAAGACTGCCACCATGAGACCACCAGCATTACGGTAACATTGTAATTCTGTGGGCAGAAGACCGCCAGCTCAGCGATTCACTTGGGACCGCCACCGTTAAAAAAAACAAAGGGGCATATTATCTAGAAAGTGGCGGTGAGAGGCGTTAGCCTCCTTTGCTTAACGCCTCTCATCGCCACTTCGGAAACGCAAGGCTGCACCATATTACCAAGGATATGGTGCAGCCTGGCGTTTCCCCCTGCGATGGCGCTAAGTCTCATGACTTAACGCCAACGCAGGCACCCTTGCACCAGAGTGCAAGGGTATTTGCGAGCAGGGAGGTTTGTTTATGTACAGGAAGGTGTCCCTTCCTGTACATAAACAAACTTAAAATGCCATTTTGTAACTTACATGTGTGCTGCTTCATGCAGCACACATGTAAGTTACAAAATGGCATTTTAAAAAGGTTTGTTTATGTACAGGAAGGGACACCTTCCTGTACATAAACATACTTGACATTTTGCTTTTTCCATGTGTGCTGCACAAGGCAGCACACATAGAAAAAGAAAACGAGGAGAAATGAAGCATTTCTCCTCGTATCGCTACCTTAAGACCAGGATTTTCCTGGTCTTAAGTTCGGCGCTGCCACCTATTATCGCCACTCTTAATAATAGGTGGCAGCGTCGAAGTGAATGGGTGTTGGGGTGGAACGCCCACCGCAACACCCACTGCACGCCCCTTTCATGCTAAGTTTAGCGTGAAAGGGGCACTATTACCAAGGCAGTGTTAAGCCACTTAACGTGGCTTTTAGTCACGTTATGTGTTTTAATGCTGCCTTGGTAATAGGGCGCTGATCCTATCGCCACCACAACGTCACAAAAAGTGACGTTGTGGTGGCGATAGGGGCTTGGTAATATGCCCCAAAATCTTTCACAGAGCTGTGTAAGATTCCAAGGAGTAGATTTACTAACCTTGGTGTGGGTGATTGCATGGTGCAATGCAACTTTGTGCTGCACTGCCAAGCATATACAATGTATAGTAAATAGGCTCTTAATTGTGGGTCGTTTGCCCTGGAAGAATTTAGTCAATCTACACCTTTATCTGCCCAGAACGTCGAAATGATATTAGTTGTATGATGCCCCTATATTGAAACAAAATATATTCTGTGGTAAGTGAGTGCATTGTGAAACCATTATACTGTTTGCACTAACATTGACATTTTGGATTGATTGTTGTGTGAAACATTTGATTTTTGACAAATGTATTTCTTTGGTTTAGTGTTCACATTTTCAGCGACACGTATTTTCCATAACATTATATCCTTTACTGGCATGAATTGAAAAGGCCTATCATCTCTTTAGTTCTGTTGCTTCATTTTATACAGAAAGCTCCATAACAGAGACACATTTTAAATATAAGTATATTGCTTCTGAAATCGTCTACTTTTTTGGGTTTCTTTTGCTTTTAAGGTCTGTGTCCTGTTTTTTATTTTATGCGGGAAGGCCAGGGATGCCAGTTCTTTCCTGTATAAATTTAGGCAAATAGTTCAAAAATCTCAAAATACATTTTGCAACGCTCAGCAACACATTTAGAAGACGGGTCTGATGTTCTCCCTGGTGCATTCTCAACGCATCAAATTTTGTCACGTTGTCTCACATGATGCTGCTGCTGGGGAATACAGCAGACCGCATTCTATGAGTGTGACCATGTGCGCCAAAGCAAATGCAAATTTCTTTTAATCAAAATTATTGCAGTAAAACAGCACAATAAACAACTGCTGACATTGGATTTAGCTAGAATATCATCCATCAGATAGCAGTGGGGTCACTTTGCATACACAATACCTATTTAAGAGGCAGGGTTTTGCCACACAAAACTGTTTCAGTAAGGAGTTAGGAAGCAAGGCGTCCACTAACTACTGTCATTTATTCCATCGCTTTCCCTCAAATAAGGAGTAATAGTTGTGTGCATTGTTTTTAAGAGGTATTAACTTTACATTTAAAAATGCAGTTTATTTTGTTAAATGGACGTATAAGCAACAATAGGTTGACATAGAAATCAAATTATTTTTCAAACAGTGTCTACCACTAGTGAGGAATCACTCCAACCAAGACACATAGGTACATGCATGTACGCATGAGAAAGCGATTGTGGCAGCAGGCTATATATATGACTCATTATTTGGAGAGTGTGAGAACGGCCTTCTTTTTGTGTGGTCACTCACATTGTTTGCTGACTGACTAATTGCTGGATTTGAACCCTGCTCATTGAAGAACTGCTGTCCAGGTCTCAGGCTATGTGCTCTGATCCTTCAAGCATGCTAAAATTTACAAACTTCTAATTGGCCTAATTTGCTTACCAGTAAAGCTATAGTATATGGTGTAGGAAATACATCAATGGCATGGAAAGGTTACATTTTACCTGTGGAGTGCAGCACATGTTGTGCCAAAAACTTGGCTGACAATGAAACACAGCTTTAGGCCTACCTGCAGCTTTTAAACCGGCAGGCCGACCTGTCAAAAAAACCTTTTTAGGAATCTCTCAATCCTGTCAAACGTTTCTTTCCTTGCAGTAACTGCAAGACTTGTAAATACAGTCCCAGTGTGAGGCTCACCTGGTGTTTACGCATGGGCGAAGTGGAAAGAACAGATGCTGGATCCCAACTTCCCTCACCCACGTTCCCGGCCCAACAAAGTCAAAGCCAGTCAAAGCCAGAGAGGAAAAGGTGGGAAAGAGGAGGAACAAAACAAGGTAAGGGAGAAGGAGTAGAATCCAAAGGCTCGTCTGGTGTGATGTTGCATATGTTCCTAAATGGTAAAAGTAAAAGAGTTAAATACAGTACCTTAGAACTACAATGGTGATATACTTGGACGTGTGTCTGAATGTAGGTGTGATACCTGTTGGACGTCCCTCTTGTAGTGAAACGGAAGTTATGGACAGATATATATCAAGACTAACACAGTAGTATCTAAAAGGTAGAAGCATGCGTATTAATCATTAGGACTGCAGAATTTAAGCATTCATTCATGATTAGTGTGAACAATACCAACCTTAACGGAGACTGCCAATTGGATACACAAGACCCAAGAAAAATATATGCTATCCTGAAAATAACTAGGAAAAAAACAAAAATCTAATTTTCCTAGACAGGACAAAGAATATAAAATAATGCACAACAAGGTGCTGGATCAGGGTAATATAGAATATCTATGTAATATCCAAAGTAACTAATACCACTCTCTTATTTGTAGCATAAGAAAAAGTACGGAATCAATCCTGACAGAACTAATCTCCTGAAAAGCAACAAGTCAGATAAGTAAATTCCTTATTACTATGTAATGCAATAGTCCTACCGGATAGGCTTTAGGCTAGGATTCTTTTAAATAAACGCTCTCTGTTACCTCCCTTTCAGTAACAGAGAAAATATGCAGCAAGGAGATGCTGTCTGGAGAGGTGGCCGTGTACTGACAGCCAGCGAGGGAGACGTGGAGCTGAGGAAAGCTCCGGAAGAGAAGTCGTGACCCGGAAGTGCAGGACTTCAAAGATGTCGTGAGAGAACACAGGAATCCGATCCTGCTCTCCGACGTGGACTGGACAGGTAAGTGCAGGCAATAAGAAATGGGCAATACGGGAATCCGTGACAGAACGTGAAATGCGTTCCCATCATCGGACTTCCCTTTTATTGTCTTAAGCACCACCCTTGCCTGCCAATGAGTGTCGGCTCTGCCGCTAGGCTGCCCGACATGAGAGATGGCGGGCAGGGCTCGCGGCTGCGGGTGGGCTCCACAGCGGGGCTGCCCGACAGTACACCCCCCTTAATAACCCCGAACAAGTTTGAGTTTATTGGGATAACACCTGTGAAACTACCACAATAGGCAGGGAGAATGAACATGAGAAGCTTGTTCCCAAGTACGTTCATCAGGCGCATAACCCTTCCAAAGAATCAAATGCTGTAGCCTATGTCATACTCTACGAGAGTATAGAACGTAGTGGTCCCAGTACTATTACATCCATACAGTGTAAAAAACAAACAATACAGTTATATTCAAAACAATACATAAAAAAAAGAAGAATTAAATAATGCTCAAGTGTTATTTAATCACACTGAACACATGATGCAGATTTTACAAGAAAACATTAAAAACCATCATTGATGTGCCCGATTGGGTGGGAAGGGGAAAGGACAGTGACTTAAGTGAGGTAGTGAGGTGAGTGAAAGACACTGCTAGTGGTTATCACAATTAAATTGTTGGGCATGCTATTCAATGCCACGCATTCTTAACATGGTCCAGAAAGAAAGAAATTACATTGAATTACACAGCCATGTAAAACAGAAAGTCCCAGTGCAGCATGCACTGTTGGCGATACTGGCATCAGTAATGTGTCGACGTTTCGACCCCTGAAAATATGTAGGTGTTCTTCGAAACCTTACTGGCGGGGTCTTCCTCAGGACAAGTGTGTAAGTGAAAGGGGAAGGGCACCTAGAAAGATAAATGAAAGGGCGAATTGTCAGATCCAATAATTAATAAGGACGAGGACATGAACAGGTATGAGACACTGTAATTACCG
This sequence comes from Calotriton arnoldi, assembly GCA_963921515.1. Taxonomy (NCBI): domain Eukaryota; kingdom Metazoa; phylum Chordata; class Amphibia; order Caudata; family Salamandridae; genus Calotriton; species Calotriton arnoldi. The sequence continues at coordinate 2,696,566 of CAWUFW010000615.1, read as the reverse complement.
AGTCTGAATTAGAAGAAAGTCCTCATAGGCGCAAAGTGTCGTCGAGGACAATAGGGCTCAGTGGCTACGAGAGTCCTCAATATAGTCCACCTTGTACTCAGGCTCGTCATCCACCAAAATTGGGGGAGGGGGTTGAGCAGGAACAATAGTACCAGGAGCTACAGGCTTTAGCAAAGAAACGTGAAAAACTGGATGAATCCTCAAGGAGGCAGGTAAGTCTAATTTTACGGCAACAGGATTTACCACTTTGGAAATAACATAGGGACCAATAAAGCAAGGTTTAAATTTTCTTGTCCCCTTAACCTTAATATGTCTTGTAGACAACCAGACTTTGTCTCCAATCACATAATCAGGAGATGGCCTCCGATGTTGATCAGCGTCATCCATATACCTGCTTTTTGCCTCTTCCAGATTTTGTCTGGCCTTAGTATGTATGTCTTGGAGATGTGTTGCAAGTTCTAAGGCAGCAGGAGTGGAAGTAGAAACAGTAAGTGACATGAGCCCACAACGGGGATGAAAATCAAATTGCAAAAAAAAGGGGATACACCTATGGAAGAATGTTCACCATTATTGTATGCAAACTCTGCAGTCCAAAGAAATGTATTCCATTCCTCATCAGTATGCAACAGTTGGCACCTTAGATATTGTTCAATACACTGATTCACCATTTCTCTTTGTCCATCTGTCTGGGGGTGATGAGCAGAAGAAAGTCTTACATCTATTTGTAACAACATAGTCAAATCCTTCCATAATTTCTGACACAATAACAAAAGGAAGACCATGAATCCGCACCACTTGCTGGAGAAAAACAGAAGCAAGCTCTTTAGAATCAGGTACATCTTTCAAAGGTATAAAGTGAGACATGTTTGATAACATATCGACCACCACAAATATGACAGTATGTCCCTGTTTAGTGGGCGGAAGTTCTACAATAAAATCCATTGAAATGGAATGCCATGGTTTAGGAGGTGTGGGCATAGGCGTTAAGAGCCCCGCTGGAACCTGGTGTGAGATCTTACTCTGGGCACAGACATAGCATTGTTGAATATACCGGTGAGTGTCCTGATTCATAGATGGCCACCAAAAGGATCCTTTAAGTAAGGCAAGGGTTTTCTTATGACCTGGGTGTCTTGCTAACACATGAAAATGACACCATTCAAGTGCTTGTAGCTGTAAGGCCTTGGTAGGGAGAACTAACCCTCCTTGAATGTACAAGAGGTTGTGAATCCTCACTCCCTTGTGTTTGATTTAGTATTCTTTGGTTTCCTCAGTTTCTTGTGCCTGAAGTACTTCCTTCAGAAATGATACCTCCTAACATGTGCCTCCCAAGATACGATCAGGACTTAAGATAAGGGGCTGATTGTGAACGTTCTGGGTATTGGATAGATCATAACCATATCGTGATAGGGCGTCTGCTTTACCATGTTTGTTACCGGCCTGGAACTGTATGATGTAAAGATGCTAAAATAATGTGTCCATCGAAACTGCCCATGGATAAAGCCCTAGCTGCCTTCAGGAACTGCAAACTTCTGTGATCTGTAATGGCAGTGACAGTGTATAATGCCCCTAATGAGTATTGACACCATTCTTCAAAGGCATGTTTTATAGCCAACAATTCTCTGTCTCCCACCGAATAATTCTGCTCAGGCGATGTGAGTTTGTGTGAATAGAAGGCAACTGGGTGTAGATGTCCAGTTTGCCTATCTCTCTGGGACAATACTCCTCCGATGGCCACTTGGGTTCCATCTGCTTCTACTATAAATGGCTGTGAGGAGTCAGGATGTTTCAGGACAGGGGCAGTAACAAATGATCTTTTTAAACAGGAAAAGGCATCCTCAGCAGCTGGTGTCACAAGAAAGGTATCCCCTTTTTCAGGAGTTTAGCAATAGGGGATGCCAAGGATGCAAACCCGTTTATAAACCGTCTGTAGAAATTAGCAAAACCCAGGAAACTCTGTACTTCTTTCACAGAACTAGGAGAAGGCAATTTTGTAATGGCTGTGACTTTTTAGGGATCCACTGTCACACCTTTTGAGGACAACACAAAGCCCAAAAAGGTTACTTCAGGAACATGGAACTCGCATTTATCCAGTTTCACATAGAGATTATTGTCTCTGAGGTGATCTAACACACTTTTCACATGCCCAATGTGTTCTTTGGTGGAAGAGGAATAGATTAGAATATTGTCTATATAGGCAATGGTGCTCACATCCAATACTTCTCTCAAAACTTCATCAATAAAGAATTGGAATGCCGCAGGGGCATTACCTAGCCCAAAGGGTATAACCAAATATTCATAGAGCCCAAATTTAGTATGAAAGGTAGTTTTCCATTCATCTCCCTCTCTTACCCGCACTAAATGTTAGGCTCCTGTCAAGTCCAGTTTAATAAAGATGGTAGCATCTTTCACCTGATCTAGTAATGACTGAATCAGGGGCAGAGGGTACCGATTTTTTATTGTTACACAGTTGAGGGCTCTATAGTCTATGCAACACCGGAGACCCCTTGCCGTTTGGGTATAACAAAGGGGGAAAGATGCAGCAGATCTAGAAGGCCGAATGAATCCTTTCTGTAACATGTCATCCAAGTACTCTCTCAAATAGATAGTTTCCTTCTCTGTTAATGCGTATATTCGACTGCACATAATTTTTGCTCCAGGTACTAAATCAATGCGGCAGTCGTATGGATGATGAGGTGGCAGAACAGAGGCCTTCTCTTTATTGAAGACCTCTCTTAAGGAATGTTAGCAGGCAGGTAATTCTTGCAAATTCTAGTCAGTAGTCACTGCTATATGTTGTGATAGGGCCTCACTCTTCAGACAATGTAATTTACAAAAATTAGAAGTGAAAGACATGGAATGGTCTCTCCATTTTATATTTGGGTCATGTTTCATCAACAAAGGAAGTCCTACGATTGCTTGAAAGTGAGGAGAAGAAATGACATCAAATTTGAATAGTTTCACAGTGACTATTATGTATGTGAAGACCCAATTCTTTAGTGGAATGAGTGACAGATCCTGATTCCATGTGGCTCCCATAGCTAGTCTTTACTATTTCTATTGTCTTTTTTGGTTCAACTGGTGTTTCAATGCTTTCAACCCATGTAGAGTCTATAAAGTTCCCAGTTGCTCCTGAATTTAGCATGTTCTGAACCTCTACAGATTTATTTCCCCAAGTCACTTGAGCAGTAAAGAAAAAATGGTGCAGCGGGAAAAAGGCATAGTTCTGACTTAGAAGTTGGGAGACCATTAAACCTGACCTACCCGAGCAACCTGCCTCTACCTTGCTCGGATTTCTTAGTTTCCCGACTCCGTACGTCTTGTTGGTTTAACCGGGCAGTCTTGCAAGAAATGTCCTACTTTGTAACAGTATACACATAGTTTACTGTCCCTCAGTCTTTGTCTTTCTTCAGCACTTAAAGGCCCTTTAATACTACCTATCTGCATAGGTTCAGGTTCATCAATATATTTGTCTGAATCTGGCTTCTTTTCTTTATACGTTAGGAACTTAGTCTCTGGGCGTCCCCTTTTACGTTTCCGCTTGTGTAGTCTGTGATCTAATTTAACCACTAAATCAATCAATGCCTCGCAGGAGTCAGGAGGGTCTATAACTTGGGCTAAAATGTCTTTTAGTTCATCCTTTGACCCTTTGTAGAATAGAGCACTACGCTTGGCCTCAAGCCATCCTGCCTCAGCAATCAGCCTGTTAAAACAGGATATGTAGGTCATGAGGTCCTTTGATCCTTGTTTAAGTTCAACAATTTGGTGTCAACGGACTGCATAAATGAATGTCTGTCGAACAAGCTTCTTAACTCCTCCTTGAAAGCCCTGTAATCATATAACAAGGGGTCATTACAATCCACTAGAGGGATAGACCATGTGGCTGCTGTTCCTCCCAAATATGATAAAACAAACGCTACTTTAGATTGCTCTGTAGGGAAACAAGAAGCCTTACACATAAAGTGCAACTGACTTTGGTTGATAAAAGTAGCAAATTTGGCCGAATCTCCTAGGAATCTTTCTGGTGGTGCTAATGGTATAGAGGAGGGGGTTGTAATATGATATACCTGTGACATAATACCGGAGGAAGAGGACGGTGGTGAAAAGAAATTACCATGAGCTCCTGACACAGGGTCTGACGCGGGTGATGTTTGAGTGGTGTGTTGTAACGCATCTACTCTAAGAGTAAGGGCTTGTGTTTCCTATTGTAAGCTCGCTATCATGTGTGCCACATCAGCCATGGTGATCTGTCATTCCTCCATTACGTCCAGGCGGAATGATAAAACGTTGGCTTCGCATTCTGTGAGGCTCACCTGGTGTTTCCGCAGGGGCGAAGTGGAAAGAACAGATGCTGGATCCCAACTTCCCTCACCCACATCCCCGGTCCAATGAAGTCAAAGACAGAGAGGAAAAGGTGGGGAAGAGGGGCAACAAAACAAGGAAAGGGAGAAGGAGTAGAATCCAATGGCTCGTCTGGTGTGATGTTGCATATGTTCCTAAATGGTAAAAGTACAAGAGTTAAATAGAGTCCCTTAGAACTACAAAGGTGATATACTTGGACGTGTGTCTGAATGTAGGTGTGATACCTGTTGGACGTCCCCCTTGTAGTGAATTGAAAGTTATGGACAGATATAGTTTGAGACTAACACAGTAGTATCTAAAAGGTAGAAGCATGCGTAATAATCATTAGGACTGCAACATTTAAGCATTCAATCATGATCAGTGTGAATAATACCAACCTTAACGGAGACTGCCAATTGGATACACAAGACCCAAGAAAAATATATGCTATCCTGAAAATAACTAGGAAAAAAACAAAAAACTAATTTTCTTTGACAGGACAAAAACTATAAAATAATGCACAAAAAGGTGCTGGGTCAGGGTAATATAGAAATCTATGTAATATCCAAAGTAACTAATACCACTCTCTTATTTGTAGCATAAGGAAAGGTACGGAAGTCAATCCTGACAGAGAACTAATCTCCTGAAAAGCAACAAGTCAGATAAGTACACACCTCAATACTATGGTATGCAATAGTCCTACCGTATAGGCTGGAGGCTAGGATTCTTTTAAATAAATGCTCTCTGTTACCTCCCTTTCAGGAACAGAGAAAATATGCAGCAAGGAGATGCTGTCTGGAGAGATGGCCGTGTACTGACAGCCAGCGAGGGAGACGTGGAGCTGAGGAAAGCTCCGGAAGAGAAGTCATGACCTGGAAGTGCAGGACTTCAAAGATGTTGCGAGAGAACACAGGAATCCGATCCTGCTCTCCAACGTGGACTGGACAGGTAAGTGCAGGCAATGAGAAATGGGCAATACAGGAATCCGTGACGGAATGCAAAACGCGTTCCCGTCATTGGACTTCCCTTTTATTGTCTTAAGCTAGCTTGAGCGGCTTCATGTTGTTTTACCTGAATAGAAACACTCACTATATCAAGTAACATATTACTTATAAAACTGAATTTACAATATATGTGATAGTATGTCCCTGTTCAAAGTGGTAAATTGGCAGCAAAGTCTATAAAGAAAGGTATATTAGAACATATGAGAATTAAGTAACAGGAATATGACATACAGCACTGCTAACCATTTGGCTGAATTACACAACAGTAAATGGAAAGAACTCAGATTTTTGGGAATTGACACGGTACCAAAAAATTCTAGGGGAGGAGACAGGATCACTGCAATACAGATCTTGGAGTCGAAATATATAATTAAAGCAGGTTGTACCACACCTGTATGTATGAACACGTGTGAAGAATTGCATGTACATCTGTAAAAAAATAACGAATGTTGTACTGTTTTTGACACTGTTAGTCTGAAATTATTTGATGTTTATAATGGTACAGCACTTAATATGCTCATTTAGCCCTTTTCTTGAATTAGAAATATGCAATTACATTTCCTTTCTCATCATTACAGGAATACATTTTTGGATGGAAAATATGACTTTGATGAAGTTTTTGGGTACATGTTGAATACATTTTTAGAGTGTCATAGAAAAGTGGAAAATTATGTATATCTCAACCACCCAAAGTAGGACCACTAGTGTCTTTATTTTTCAGATCTACAGTTGGGCTCTTTCTAATGGTTCCACAAGCATAGTATTTCCATGAAGCGACACAAAAGCTGTTATAATAAATCTGTACCATGACATGAACCCATGTGAATACCTATAAGGATTAAAGTTTTGTTTGTTTTTAATTTTAATTTGAAATAGATCTATAGTATTTTCAAGTAATAAATTGTCAATTCAATTTAAAAAGATTGAGTACTTTAGTCTTGTTTACAACTTTATGATCTGTACGATGTATGGTTCATGAGTCCGGCTAAGGAACCGGCGTAATTACCCATAATGATGAAAGATTGGCCTTTCTATGGCTTATAATGTGAAACCGACATATATAATTTGAAAGAAATGAATCATTAACTGTATTTAAGTAATTTGTAAAGATTAAATATTTTTAGTCTTAGTTCCATTTTCATGATCCGTACGATGCACGGGGCATGTGACCGGTTAAGGTTCTGTATGTTGTTAGAAGTCATTCTGTGAAGGCCATTTATTAATTTGCAATATCTGGATGAGAATGAAAACAGATGTATTTAGAATTTGTCAACTTTTGTATTTATTTAAGACATTTCACATTGCCCTAGGTATGCACTTTTGGGATGTTTTGTCACCTGAAAGTAATTGGTCGCAATAGATGTTGGGAAAACTATGTAAGCACTTCTCTAATACAAGACTTTTTTGGTTGAAACATGTCATTTCTGCAATAAAAGGTTTTCAAAGCTGAGTGCTCTGGTGTGTCTGATCCATTCAATCAACTACATTGTGACCCTCCTGAGCGTGCGCTTTCTTGCATCTTGTGGATTCATATATACATATATATATATTTTTTTATTTATTCACTGAAGTTTCAGGGACGTTGTAGTTAGGCTAACATTTCACTCGTACAAAACCAGAGAAATTCAGCCTTTATACTTAGCTGAGCTAACTATAACTTACGCTTCTGCAATGCACTGCTTATGACCTCACATATTACCTCACTCATGACATGGTCAGTGACATCACTGATGACATCTTCCAAACAACCACTCACACCCCATACAACCTCCCATATGCCCACTCACACTGACACAACCACTCACATGCCCATTCACAGACCCATACCAGTGCCCACTCACCCACTCCTTTATGCACATATATATATATATTCACTGAAAAAACCATAGGTTTCAGGCACGTTATAGTTAGAAATTTGCATTTAAAAAACCTTAAAAAATCACTGAAAAAACCATAAGGTTTTAGGGACAGTTATAGTTAGTTGGACATTGCACTCGTACAAAACCCGTGAAATTCTCCCGTTATAGTTAGTTCAGGTACCTATAACTCGCGCCCCGCAATGCACTGCTGATGACGTCACATATTACATCACTCATGACATGGTCAGTGACATCACTGATGACATCACTGATGACATCTCAAATGACATCACTGATGACATCATCCAGTGACTGTGTGTTTCTGTAAAGTTTAAATATGTTTAATATATATAGGGAAAGGCGTATTGAAGAATGAGTGGGTGTATAAGTGTCTGAATGGATGATTTAGTAGGTGCGTGACTGAGTCTATAAGTGAGTGATTAAACGTATCTTACTGGATGCATGGGTGAGTGACTAAACTGTGTGAATGTCTGTATCCGTCTGTCTGTTGTTGTGTAAGCAGCTGCATGGGTTTCTGACTAGCTAAATGAGTGTCTATATGGGTTATGGATTGGTTCTCTGAGTATCTGTATGGGTGCCTCAGTGTTTGTGTGGGTGGGGTGAGTGTGACTCTGTGCATAGATGTGTGAGTGGGTGATTCACTGGGTGCATGGTTTCAAGAGTGCGTCTGTGATGGACTGTATGGGTGGGTGAGTGTGTGTATGGGTGTGTTAGTGATTGAATGTATATCTCAGTGGTACATGTGTGAGTAACTACATATGTGAAAGGCAGTATATATGTGTGTTGGAGTATATAAATGGCTATAAGTGAGAGTGTGTGATTGTGAGAGTGGCTATTTGTTGAGTGTGTGCTTGCATCAGTGATTGCATAGGAGCGTAAGAATGTGCTAGTATTTTTATGAGTAAGTGAGCTGGTGTGTATAACTGTATAGGTGAGTAAATTGGAGTGTGATTAATTATTTGCATGACTGACTAGGTGTGTGAGTACCTCTATGGATGAGTTGCGTTGTGTGAGTGTTTATATAGGTGTATGAGTGCATATGATAGTCCTGTACTGAGTGACTGTAAGTATGAGTGACTGTACGGGTGAGTGAGTAGATGTGTGTGTGTAGACCTAAGAATCAGTGAGTGGGTATGTACTTATTGGTATTGCAGTGTGTATGGTTTTGAGAATGGCAGTCTGTAATTTAGAGTGGGTGTTTCAAAACTTATATTAGGGTGTGAGAAGATGCATTAAATTCTCACATGGATGATGTCATCAGTGATGTCATCAGTGATGTCATTTGAGATGTCATCAGTGATGTCATCAGTGATGTCACTGACCATGTCATGAGTGATGTAATATGTGACGTCATCAGCAGTGCATTGTGGGGCGCGAGTTATAGTTACCTGAACTAACTATAACGGGGAATTTCACGGGTTTTGTACGAGTGCAATGTCCAACTAACTATAACTGTCCCTAAAACCTTATGGTTTTTTCAGTGATTTTTTAAGGTTTTTTAAATGCAAATTTCTAACTATAACGTGCCTGAAACCTATGGTTTTTTCAGTGAATTTCAAAGGTTTTTTAAATGCTAATTTCTAACTATAACGTGTCTGAAACCTATGTTTTTTTCAGTGAATTTCAAAGGTTTTTTAAATGCTAATTCCTAACTATAACATGTCTGAAACCTACGGTTTTTTCAGTAAATTTCAAAGGTTTTGTAAATGACAATTTTTAAATGTATTAATTGTTATATTTATTTTTTTAATACTGATTTACTACATTTTTAGAAACAATTTTTTTACATATTTTATTTTTTAAATTACATTGTAATTACATTATACATTACAAAAATACTTTCTCAGAATGAATTACTTTAGTTTAAATACTTTGCACATAGGCAATAGACTTTTAAGTACAGTAGTTACAGTTGTTGCAATGGGCAACACATTTTCAAACACAATGCAACATTCAGCTCAATGTGAATTTCTAGTTAAATGCAATTAGTTACTTTATGGATTACTTTTTCTAACCACAGGACTGGATCCTAGATTCAGTCCTGGGACATCTCCTGTAAACAGTTGAGTAAAAGCGTTTTGGTTACATTAGTGATTTTTAAGGAATATTATTGTATTTTAAAAGTTGACACTTTGAAACCTTTTCTCATAGAATCACCAATGTTATCCTATGGAAGGAAATTCACTTAGCAGGTAAAACCTGTTATCATTACTTTTTCTTACTCAGTGGTGGATCCTGGATCCAGCACTGGTGCATCTCCTGTAAACAGTTGAAAGAATGCGTTTAAGTCATACAGGCGATTTTTAAGGAATATTTGTAGTTTGTGAAAATCGACACTTTGAAACTTTTCTGCTGAAAACCAGACAATGGATTCCTATGGAAGAAAATATAAGTTACTGGTAAGTACGGTTAAAATTACTTTTCAGGGTCAGTGCTGGGCTAAAAGATGCAGCACTGAGGTCTCTCCTGATAACAGGTGAGTAAATCGGAATTCGTATTTCGGCTGATTTTAGAGGAATATTTTAAAGTTCCAAAACTCCACACTTAGAAGAATTTCCAAGTGAAACCAGTCAATGTTAGCCTATGGAAGGAAATTCAAGTTACTGGTAAGTACGGTTAAAATTACTTTTCAGGACCAGTACTGGGCTGAAAGATACAGCACTGAGGTCTCTCCTGATAACAGGTGAGTAAATCGGAATTCGTATTTCGGCTGATTTTAGAGGAATATTTGTATGTTTCAAAAATCAACACTTAGAAACTTTTTCAGCAAAAAGCAGGCAATGATATCCTATGGAAGGAAATTCAAGTTACTGGTAAGTACGGTTAAAATTACTTTTCAGGACCAGTACTGGGCTGAAAGATACAGCACTGAGGTCTCTCCTGATAACAGGTGAGTAAATCCGAATTCGTAGTTCGGCAGATTTTAGAGGAATATTTGCACAATGGTGAAGGTAGGGGGCGGGGCCTGAGGTGACATCTGTGGAAACGCGCCCCGTGGTGCGTTTTAAGTTGGGGGATTAAGTCCCCTTGAATCATGAGGGTCCCTAGGGGCCAACTAGCCCACCAGGAACCTCCAGTATGCGCCAGGGGGCTGCGTTGCAGAGACGTGTAGAGGGCCACACCCCTTTTACACCTCTCTGCAACGCAGCTCTGTGGCGCTTTCTGGATGTACCTGTTGGGCTAGTTGGCCCCCAGGGACCCTCAGGATTGAAGGGGATTTAATTCCCCATCTTAAAACGCGCCACGGGGCCTGTTTGCACACATGTCACCTGAAGCCCCGCCCCTCCCTTCACCACTGTGCAAACGCGCCCCGTGGCGCGTTTTAAGTTGGGGGATTAAGTCCCCTTGAATCCTGAGGGTTCCTGGGGACAACTAGCCCACCATGTACCTCCAAAAGCGCCACAGAGCTGCGTTGCAGAGAGGTGTATAAAGGGGCGTGGCCTCTGTACACCTCTCTGCAACGCAGCCTCTGGCGCATACTGGAGGTTCCTGGTGGGCTAGTTGGCCCTCAGGGACCCCAGTATTCAAAGGGGAATTACTTCCCATCTGCAAACGCGCTCAGGGGGCGCGTTTGCAGAGTGGTGAAGGAAGGGGGCGGGGCCTGCGGGCCGATCGTTTTTTTTTTTTTTCCTCTGAAGGGGGCTGTGTGGCCCCCTTCCTTTTTCTTATTTTTGGGCCCTGGGGACCCCATCCCCCAAAGCCTTACCCCCTTTTTTTTTTTAAATTTAAAAAAATATATATTTCTGGGGAGGGGGCCACGTGGCCCCCTCCCGGGCCACTACTTGCCCCGGGGACCCCATCCCCGGGCCTGGCCTCTGGTTGGGGACTGTGGGGGTCCCCAAACCCCCACAGTCCCGCCGGCTCCCCGTGTCCTACGGGAGCCGGCATTGCTTTACACATGGGGAGCAGCTAACATGCTGCTCCCCGTGTGGAAAGCAATTGTCTTTGGATATTGGAGCGAGAGCAGGTTTCCCTGCTCTCTCTTCCAATATCCAAAGCAGTTTGCAATGACAGGACGGGAGCCGCGAGGCTCCCGTCCTGTCATTGCAAACAGCAGTGTCCCGGGGTAGGCACCCTGGCACACTGCAGGAGCCGGCCCTGGGGGTGGTGGTCCCCAGGGCCACCACAGGCTCCATGAGGGGGCCGCGTGGCCCCCCTCCCCACATCAGCACAGCCCCGGGGAGGTGGTGGTCCCCGGGCTTCGGGGGTCCAAAACGGACCCCCATTTTAATTTGTTAGTGCCCCGGGAGGTGGTGGTCTCGGGCGTGTGGGGGCCTCGAGCCCCCCACACAGAAAAAAAAAAAAAGAAGCCCCGGGAGGTGGTGGTCCTCGGGGCTGCGGGAGGGCTCAGAGTCCTCCCGCACCATTTTAAAAAGAATGCCCTGGGGGGTGGCAGTCCCCGGGGCTTGGGGGGCCCTTAGAGGCCCCCCATACATAAAATAAACACCCCCCCAGCATGCCCCTGGGACTTGGCCCACCCGGGGGCAAATTAACCACGCTTCGATTTTTTTTTTTATCGGCAGGATCCGCGCACCCTGAGCGCATTCTGCCGATTTTTTTAAAAAAAATATATGCTTTTTCTGCCCAGGGGTCCTTATGGGACCCCTGAGCAGACCTAGGGGTCAGGGTGTTTCTACCCTGCCCCCTTTGTGCGCTTTGCGCACTTGTTTCTGTCCCTCGGTTCTACCGAGGGATAAAATGGCTGCCAACATTTCCTGAATCGGAATGTTGACAGCCAGCTGACAGCCAATTAACATGCAGCTCGTGATCGGGACGGTGCGCGCAGGGTGCGCTCAGGGTGCGGGGATCCTCCGTGCCCATAGATATATATGTACTTTTACTTTTGATTTTCTTAGCAACTACTGAACGGATTTACACCATTTAACAAAAGGGTTCTTTCTGAACCAAGAACTACCTCTTTGCCAAATTTGGTGTAATTCCGTTCAGCAGTTCGGGCTGTAGCCGTGTCTAAAGTTTCCTATGGAAAAATGAATGGGGAAAACGCGTTTTGGGACCCCCTTTTTCTCGGCCCCGCTTGACGAATCACCCCGAGACTTTCAGGGTAGGAGCGGACCGGAGCGCCCCACAAAGTTTGAAAATTTTGCGAAGATACGTCAACCGGCAAGAGAGTTATTTCAAATAGAATGTCGCGGATTTCCTATGGAAAATAGGTTCTAACTATAACTATCTACTGGCGACCGCCAGTAGATAATATATATATATATATATATATATATATATATATATATATATGTATATATATATATATATATATACTGCAAACCGGGCTCACCCTTCCGTAATCCCAACGAAGAGCACTCACGGAGTTTTTTTCGTATGATACTTTATTGTGCAAAAACCCCCCCTGACGGTCGCCAGTAGATAGTTATAGTTAGGACCTATTTTCCATAGGAAATCTGCAACATTCTATTTGAAATAACTCTTGCGTCGGTTGACGAATCTTCGCGAAATTTTCAAACTTTATGGCCCGCTCCGGTCTGCTCCTACCCTGAAAGTTTCGGGTGATTCGTCAAGCGGGGGCCGAGAAAAGGGGGTCCCAAAACGTGTCTTCCCATTCATTTTCCCATAGGCAACTTTAGCCACGTGTTACAGCCTGAACTGCTGAACGGAATTACACCAAATTTGGCAAAGAGGTAGTTCTTGGTTCAGAAAGAACCCTTTTGTTAAATGGTGTAAATCCGTTCAGTAGTTCCTGAGAAAATCAAAAGGAAAATCACATATATATCTATGGCCGCGTCGGATTCGCGCACCCTGAGTGCACCTTGCCCGCACCGTCCCGATCACGAGCTGCATGCTAATTGGCTGTCAACACTCCAAATCAGGAAGTGTTGGCAGCCATTTTATGCCTCGGTAGAACCGAGGCACAGAAACAAGTGCGCAAAACGCACAAAGGGGCAGGGTAGAAACACCCTGACCCCCTAGGTCTGCTCAGGGGTCCCACAAGGACCCCTAGGCAGAAAAAGCATTTTTTTAAACGGCGGGATGCGCTTAGGGTGCGCGGATCCCACCGATTAAAAAAACAACACAAGAAACAAGTGTGCAAACGCACAAAGGGGCAGGGTAGAAACACCCTGACCTCTAGGTCTGCTCAGGGGTCCCACAAGGACCCCCTGGGCAGAAAAAAGCATTTAAAAAAATAATAATAATTTTTAAAAAAACGATTGTGCCGCATGCCCCACCCCCTTCCTTTACCAGTCTGCAAACGCGCCCCTGGTGCGTTTGCAGAGGGGAACGAATTCCCCTTGAATACTGGGGGTCCCTGGGGGCCAACTAGCCCACCAGGAACCTCCAGTATGCGCCAGGGGCTGCGTTGCAGAGAGGTGTACAGAGGCCACGCCCTTTTACACCTCTCTGCAACGCAGCTCTGTGGCGCTTTGGAGGTACATGGTGGGCTAGTTGGACTCCAGGGACCCTCAGGATTCAAGGGGACTTAATTCCCCAACTTAAAACGCGCCACGGGGCGCGTTTGCACAGTGGTGAAGGGAGGGGGCGGGGCTTCAGGTGACATGTGTGCAAACAGGCCCCGTTGTGCGTTTTAAGATAGGGAATTAAATCCCCTTCAATCCTGAGGGTCCCTGGGGGCCAACTAGCCCACCAGGTACGTCCAGAAAGCGCCACAGAGCTGTGTTGCAGAGAGGTGCAAAAAGGGGCGTTGCCTCTGAACACCTCTCTGCAACGCAGCTCTCTGGCGCATACTGGAGGTATCTGGTGGGCTACTTGGCCCCTAGGGACGCTCGGGATTGAGGAGGATTTAATTCCCCATCTTAAATCGCGCCACGGGGCCTGTTTGCAGACATGTCACCTGACGCCCCGCCCCCTCCCTTCACCACTGTGCAAATATTCCTCTAAAATCAGCCGAACTACGAATTCCGATTTACTCACCTGTTATCAGGAGAGACCTCAGTGCTGCATCTTTGAGCCCAGTACTGATCCTGAAAAGTAATTTTAACCGTACTTACCAGTAACTTGAATTTCCTTCCATAGGATATCATTGCCTGCTTTTTGCTGAAAAAGTTTCTGTGTCGATTTTTGAAACTTACAAATATTCCTCTAAAATCAGCAGAACTACGAATTCCGATTTACTCACCTGTTATCAGGAGAGACCTCAGTGCTGCATCTTTGAGCCCAGTACTGATCCTGAAAAGAAATTCTAACCGTACTTACCAGTAACTTGAATTTCCTTCCATAGGCTAACATTGACTGGTTTCACTTGGAAATTCTTCAAAATGTGGAGTTTTGGAACTTTATAATATTCCTCTAAAATCAGCCGAACTACGGATTCCGATTTACTCACCTGTTATCAGGAGAGAACCCAGTGCTGCATCTTTTAGCCCAGCACTGACCCTGAAAAGTAATTCTAACCGTATTTACCAGTAACTTGTATTTCCTTCAATAGGAATCCATTGTCTGGTTTTCAGCAGAAAAGTTTCAAAGTGTCGATTTTCACAAACTACAAATATTCCTTAAAAATCGCCTGTATGACTTAAACGCATTATTTCAACTGTTTACAGGAGATGCACCAGTGCTGGATCCAGGATCCACCACTGAGTAAGAAAAAGTAACGATAACACTACTTACCTGCTAAGTGAATTTCCTCCCATAGGATAACATTGGAGATTCTATGTGAAAAAGTTTCTAAGTGTCAACTTTTAAAATACAATAATATTCCTTAAAAATCACTACTGTAACCAAAACGCTTTTACTCAACTGTTTACAGGAGATGTCCCAGGACTGAATCTAGGATCCAGTCCTGTGGTTAGAAAAGTAATCCATAAAGTAACTAATTGCATTTAACTAGAAATTCACATTGAGCTCAATGTTGCATTGTGTTTGGAATTGTGTTGCCCATTGCAACAACTGTAACTACTGTACTTAAAAGTCTATTGCCTATTTGCAAAGTATTTAAACTAAAGTAATTCATTCTGAGAAAGTATATTTTGTAATGTAATGTATAATGTAATTATAATGTAATTTAAAAAATAAAATATCTAAAAATAAATAGTTTAAAAAATGTAGTAAATCAGTATCAAAAAAATAAATATAACAATTAATACATTTAAAAATTGTCATTTACAAAACCTTTGAAATTCACTGAAAAAAACCATAGGTTTCAGACATGTTATAGTTAGGAATTAGCATTTAAAAACCTTTGAAATTCACTGAAAAAACCATAGGTTTCAGGCACGTTATAGTTAGAAATTAGCATTTAAAAAACCTTACAAATTCACTGAAAAAAACACAGGTTTTAGGGACAGTTATAGTTAGTTGGACATTGCACTCGTACAAAACCCGTGAAATTCCCCTGTTATAGTTAGTTCAGGTAACTATAACTCGCGCCCCGCAATGCACTGCTGATGACGTCACATATTACATCACTCATGACATGGTCAGTGACATCACTGATGACATCACTGATGATATCTCAAATGACATCACTGATGACATCACTGATGACATCATCCATGTGATAATTTGATGCATCTTCTCACACCCTAATATAACTTTTGATACACCCACTGTAAATTACAGACTGCCATTGTCAAAACTATAGACACTCCAACACCAATTACTATATACACACTCACTGATTCTTAGGTCTACACACACACATCTACTCACTCACCGGTACAGTCACTCATACTTATAGTCACTCAGTACAGGACTATTATATGCACTCATACACCTATATAAACACTCACACACCGCCACTCATCCATAGAGGTACTCACACACCTAGTCAGTCATGCAAAAAATTAAGCACACACCCATTTACTCACCTATACAGTTATACACACACCAGCTCACTTACTCATACAATTACTAGCACATTCTTACGCTCTTATACAATCTCTGATACAAGCACACACTCATCCATACAGTCACTCTCACAATCACACACTCTTGCTTATAGCTATTTATATACTCCAACACACATATATACTGCCTTTCACATATGTACTTACTCACACATGTACCACTGGGACATACATTCACTCACTAACACACTCTTACACACACTTACCCACCCATACATTCTATCACAGATGCACTCTTGAAACCATCCACCCAGTGAATCACCCACTCACACATCTATGTACAGAGTCGCACACACCCCACCCACACAAACACTCAGGCACCCATACAGATACTCAGACAACCAATCAATAACTCATATAGACACTCATGTAGCTATTCACAAACCCATGCAGCCACTTACACAGCAACAGACAGACGGATACAGACATTCACCCAGTTTAGTCACTAATCCATGCATTCAGTAAGATACGTTTAATCACTCACTTATAGAGTTAGTCACGCACCTACTAAATCATCCATTCAGACACTTATACACCCACTCATTCTTCAATACGCCTTTCCCTATATATATTAAACATATTTAAACTTTACAGAAACACACAGTCACTGGATGATGTCATCAGTGATGTCATTTGAGATGTCATCAGTGATGTCATCAGTGATGTCACTGACCATGTCATGAGTGATGTAATATGTGACGTCATCAGCAGTGCATTGCGGGGGCGCGAGTTATAGTTACCTGAACTAACTATAACGGGGGAATTTCACGGGTTTTGTACGAGTGCAATGTCCAACTAACTATAACTGTCCCTAAAACCTATGGTTTTTTCAGTGAATATATATATATATATATATATATATATATATATATATATATATATTACCTGCTGGCGGTCGCCAGTAGGTAGTTATAGTTAGGACCTCGTTTCTATTCAAAAAGCGTTTTTTCTTTTGCCAACATCTTTGGCGCCATTTGACGAATCTTCAAAACTAATGGTTCGCTCAGGTCAGCTCCTGGCTTGAAAGTTTTGGGGTGATTCGTCGAGCGGGGGCCGAGAAAAAAGGGGGGTCCCAAAACGCGTTTTCTCCATGTTAATTTCATAGGAAACTTTAGACAAAGCTACAGCCCGAACTGCTGAACGGAATTACACCAAATTTGGCAAAAAAGGTAGGTCTTGGTACAGAAAGCGACTTTTTTAAATGGTGTAAATACGTTCAGTAGTTCCTGAGAAATTAAAAAAATAAAAATATCGATATCTGGTGGCAGAGGAGGATTAGCGAACCCTCCCGAGCATGAGCTTCATTCTGATTGGCTGCCAACACTCCAAACCAGGAAGTGTTGGCAGCCATCTTGTGACTCGGTAACTGAGTCACAAAAAAACAGTAAAAAAAAAAATTAAAAACAAGAAAAGGGGTCAGGGTAGAAACACCGTGACCCCTAGGCCTAATAAAAGCATTTTTTTTTTAAAAGGAGGGCTAGTTGGCCCCCAGGGACCCTCAGGAGGCAAGGGGACTTCATCCCCCAACCAAGAGCGTGCCAGGAGGAGCGTTTGTAACTGACCCACAAGAATATGTTCCTGTTTAATGTATTTCTTTAAATTACCTCATATTCAAAGACTCATTTAAGTAGTCAAATCTTAATGCAGCTTAAAAATATTTTGAAAATGAGCCAACACAAATGTCGTAGCCTTTTGTCACTTCTTCAGGGATCTAGTACAATACAAGTTCTTTAACAGAAAGAGAGAGAAAAGGAAGAAGAAAAAAAGAAGGGAAACAATGATTAGACCTTCATTCTTCAAAAATAAAAACAATTATAGTACATTCACATTGACAAAATGATTCACATAACCATGAAAGAGAACATCTTACATCTCTTCTTCGAAATTCTTTGCATCTTCATAGTCAGTATATTCCAATTAAACAGAACCACTTGGCAATCGTTGCTCTCTTAGTACATGCAGCAGCAGACAGAAAAACACTAGCTAGAAACTTCGGTCAATACTGGACAAAGTAGGTATAAGAATTGAGCGACCCAAAATGATTTCAAATATGATTCAATATACTCAAATACCAAATAATGTTGAAGCTTTATTAACAACAAAAGTCCAACATCTAATCACTCATAGCAAAGTATATTATTAGTTGGTCATTGTAAAATTCATAGAGATACTCTTCATTGCTCACCTTCTCATTTAATCCTTTTATCTTACAATAGGATGAAACAAAAGAAAATCACATGGAAATCACAAATGGACATAATCTTAAATTGCAACCAAATTTACTAGAACTTAAAAGAGAAAAGGAGACTTCATAACCCTTTATGAATTCCATGAATTTCAATCAGAGATACTCATTATTGTTTATAACATTCCTTACCTATATTGAATCAATAGCTGTCACTGCAAATTTATAGTTCCTTAATGGAATTTCAAATGATGTCTTAGCAGCCCGAGCACGATGCTCATACCGAATCTACATTAAAGCACAAACCCTCAATCAAAATGCACTAATCCAAACACAAAATTTATTGCAAAGTGCCATCCCTTAAAACTCATCCAAAGACAATTTTTCACTATGTACAAAATCTTTTATCTCAGCCAGTCAAATGTCCAAAGATCTCCTGTCTACTTTCTGACATTTTCTAAACAAATTCTATGAATTCTCACTCATTCTCAGTATATAATTAATAATCCTATTTAAATCACAAAAGCCAGTATTCCTCCTACCTTACCGCTAGTCTAATACAAACCGCACCCTCCCATCACATAGAAACTGAGCCAAATAAATACTCAGGCCCAGATTTACTATAATTATACGTCATGGCTACGTCGGTTTGCAAAGCCTTTCTGGGTGGCTTTTCGTTGTTTAGTAAATATAAAGTAATGCAAGGCAGCGCATAGCACTGCCTTGCATTACTTTGCTTCAGGTAAGCGCTACGTAGTTGGAGCATGGGCATTACCATGCATCCATCCATATATTTTGATGCAAATAGAGATTTACAAAGACTTTTAAACCTAGGTTTGTGCTGAAATGGTACACCTAACCAACAGAGGTGTAATGCATTGTTCCTCTTTCCATGTGTGCTGCATTTTGCAGAACACACAGAAAGAGGAATATGCCTACAAGGATTGTTTTTGTACAGGACGGTGTCCCTTCCAGCACAAAAACAATTCTGCCAGTAACATAGGCACCCTTGCACTATGGTGCAAATGTGCCTGCGTTGGAGCTAGGTATCACACAGTTCGCCAGCGTGGGAGAGAGCAGAAATGCTTCATATCTTTGTAAATATTAAGCATTTCTGCTCTGTCCCTTGCATGCGTAGAGTGCAGCAACTCCTCATACTGGACTGTGTTGCGTGAACAGATAGTGCATGTGCCCCTCACTTTTTATAGATCCAGGACAAGCGGTGGTATCTGACGTTATTTCCTTGTATAAATCCCACTAAAATTCAAAATCTAACCATTCAATAGCTGAAAATCTCTCATCGTTTCTTTCCCGTTAGACTATTTGTAAGAAATCGGTTTATTAATTGAGGCGGGTTAAACTTTACTAAAGCAACAACTACAAACCATGTCAGGATGCTCTGCAAAAGTCACTAAATTAACCTGTGCTTAATCCTCTGGTAGGTTGGCACAAAAGCAGTCAGGTTTAACTTAGTGTAAAGTATTTATGCAGCACCCAAGCAGGAATAAAGTGAAATCTCAACATAAGAAAAATCCCAAACCAATATAGAAAAGAAGAGTGTATTTCAATAAATAAAATAAGGCCAAAATGACAAAAATACAATCAGTAGAACTGAGATATGACATTTTTAAGTTTTAGGTAGGAATAGCGTCTAAAAGCACAAAGTGGCACTCACAGTCATCTCATCGTGCTAGGCCGGGGGAAAGTCACAAGTTCAGGCTGACTGCAATGAAGTACATGCCGGATATGGACCAGTTTAGTCCTGCTGAAAAAGTTACTCTTGGAAAATATCCCTCTCTGAAGGTTCACCCCAAACTTTTTCTCTTCCTCCTCTTCTTTTCTGAACTCGTTTTTGTTGGCTTTAGGACTCTGAGCACTTTACCACTGATGACCAGTGTGAAAGTCCATGTGCTCTCTTCTCTAAACATGGTATAATTGGTCTGCACACCTGTTTGTCATATTTAGTTTACTTTTAAGTTCATTGTAAAGTGGTATACAATTTATCCAGGGCCTGTCAATTAAATGCTACTAGTGGGCCTGCAGCACTGATCATGCCACCCGCACAAGTATCCTTTCAAACCTGTCTCAGGCCTGCCATTGCAAGGCCTGTGTGTGCAGATTACTCCCACTTTGACTTGGCATTTAAAGCTACTTGCCAATCTTTAAACTGCCCTTTTATTATACATAAGTCACCCCCTAAGGGCATGGTACTGTGTAACGAAAAGGTAGGACATTTACTTTTAATTTTTATATGTCCTGGTAGTGACAAATAACTAAATACATTTTTCACTACTGGCCTACCCCTCTCCTAGGCCAACACTGGAAATTCCTTAATCGAGGGGAGAGCTGACACTTACACCTGAATAGACAGTGTCCTGTGTCATACACAAAGGGCTGACTCCCCCACACAGATAACCTTGCAGACAGAGCTGGGATGAAAGGGACTTGAACAATTCAAAGGCCTGCTTGGTAGTCACCCCCACTTCAAAGGCATATTTGAGTATAAGTACTGGGGCACTGACCCTACCAAGACAGTACACTAATGGATCTGTGAAGAACTCTGCCAGGACTAAATACTGCTGTGCTACAAGGATTGCCACTTTGCTTGACTGCTGCTCTAAATAAACTGCTTTCTGATTTGCTGAGCTGCCCTGCTGCATGCTGATGTCCGCCCTGCTGAGGACACGGACTAGACCCATCTCACTTGAACCCAGAGTAACTCCAAGGGCTTGCTGGCTTGCCCCCTGTTTTGAAGTCTCAGGTTCATCAAAGACTTCCTTCAACACTGCAACAGCACCTGAACTCTGCCATCTGCAAGTCCTGCCATGTCAAGTTGTGCTAATTCTAATAATGTATTCTGTTCAGAACCATCAAAATTGACGCAGTGACAACTTTGCGCCAATTGGAACAGGAGCAGTGCCCTTCAACACCAATGGAGTGCCGACCCGGAGACATCCCTACATGGCTCGACAACGATGCGGGACCCGACTGCGAGGTTCGACAACGACGCAACCCCTGACTCATAAGAGCTCTGACACCGACGTGGGACCCGACTGCGAGGCTTGACGACAACGCATCGACCCGACTGCAAGAATCGGAACCGGCGCATCGAGTGTTTGACGCCGACGCTTTCTCCTCTGACGTACTTTTTCAGCAGGCCCTGCATAGGTCCTGTAGCTGCCCTGCCCTCCATCGCAGTCAGCATGAACTTTCGATTAGCTCTGGTCCAGCGCGACCTAACCCCTTAGCACCATTGACTTCTAAGCAATACTTTTATGTTTGGTCTTAAAAGTTTGAAACTTCGGTTCTACTTATTGTATTTTTGTTGCTTTGACCGTGATTTTCTCATTAAAATATTCTTTATTGTTCTAAACCTGTGTGGAGCATTTTTGTGGTGTTTTCATTGTGTTACTGTGTGTGTGTGTGTGTTGCACAAATACTTTACACATTTCATCTTTAGATAAGCCTGACTGCTTTGTGCCAAGCTACCACAGGATAAGCATAGGTTATCTTTTAGAGTTTATCTAGCTTACCCTGACTAGGATTATGGTCCCTACTTGGACAGGGTGCATACCTCTGCCAACTAGAGACCCAGGGCCTCATTTACTATTTTGTGGCATAGGGCAGTGCCGCAAGCCTTCCTCCTGTGCTGCCCTATATCAAAAGAAAATGGCAGGAATGCTCTGCATCTATGAGATATGGCACATTCATGTGCTCTTCCACAGTACTTGACCACAAATGCCTGCCATGCGCCAACACAGACACCCTTGCACCATGGTGCAAGAGTGTCTGTACTGAAATCAGGTTGTTTTTGTGAGGGAGGTGACACCTTCTTTCACAAAAACAACCCTTACTCCACCCCTGGGGAGGCATAGGCTTTTGACACATTTCCAGGTTTACACCATGTTGTAAATCTGGGGATGTGTCAAATGCCATGGGTGTTACGTGGGAACACCCACTGTAATGCTCATGGCACGTCTCCCCCTTGCAGTGTGAGGCAACACAGCGTCTTGCGCTGCATTGCCTCACACCATATCAACGAGGCCATGAAAAGCCACACAGGGTGGCTTTACGTGACCTCATAGATATGGGTAAGCCCAGTGCGCCACTAGAACATCATAAAAAGTGACGTTTCAGTGGTGCACTCTTCTTGTAAATAAGCCCCCTAATTTCTAACAGTTACCGTTGCAAAGTCCAGCATGGAGAGTGCAGTTCACAGTAGCGGAGGCTGCTTGGAGCCCAAAACTTCAGGATTGCACCTCTCCTTGTAGAGGAGTGCACTCTGATACCTGTCAAGGGTCCAGGACTTGGGGAGGCACATGTTGAGAATCAGGAATACACTCTAGCAAAGGTCAGCAAAGCTTATGCAGGTCCAGTTGTACCAGGTCACCTGGGCAGTGGCAGGGGCGCCTCTGGAGATGTTGTGTCTTTGTGACTTAGAACAGGAGATCAGACAACTTACCCTTGGATTCAGTTAAGTTACAGAGCAGGCATTAAGCAGCACAATTATCCTTTGAGAAACAAGGCAGTTATCATGCAGCAGGACAGTCCTCTGGTAGCAGCAAGGCACTTCTCTGGGGAACAAGTCAGGCCGCAAGCAGCAGAGCAGTTCTCTGGTAGCGACAACAAAGCAGTCCTTCTTCTGTGGTATCCAAAGGTCTATAAGTGTACCGAAGAGTGGCTCAGGAGTTCCAAACTGGATACCTGGTATCATCTTTTTAAGTAAGGGCATTTTCTAGACTACCCCCACATCTGGTTCTGGAAAGACTTCCTTTCCTCTGCCAAGGCTTTTAGAAGTCTGGGTGACAAAAGACTAGTGTCAGATTCTTTGTGTTTGCTCGAGACCTATCCTTTGAAATGTAAGTGGGGCAAGGAACATCTCCGCCTCCAACCCTTCTGCCCACACCTAATCCCCTATTGTTCACTCTCTGGGCTCAATACACATTTTTAATGGGGTGCATTAACAGACTTAGAAGCTTTTGGGCAGGAAAATGCCAACTTTCTAAAAGTGGCATTTTCTAAATATTAATCAAAAATCCGACTTTACCATTAAAGGGGATTTTAAATTACAATTCATTTGAGTTTAAACATGGCATTCTTTCTGCTCCCAATCAAAAGTTAGCACTTATTAAATGTAATAAGGTAACCCAATATTATCCAATGGGAGAGATAGCCCTTACAGTGGTGAAACAAGAATTTAGGAGTTGTTTACTAACAGGATATGTAAAAATTAAAATCACATATCCTACTTTTTAGATACAATGCACCCTGCCCTAAGGGCCTTCTTTATGGTGGCTGATATGTACTAAAAAGGAAGATTTAGGACTAGCAAAAAGATTTATTATGCCTGGTAGAATTTGCAGTTTTAAAACTGAACTGCAGGCCACAATACCAGGCCTGAGACATGTTTTAAAGGGCTACTTTAATGGTGCAATGAGTGCTGCAGGCTCATTAGAAGCATTTACTTTACAATCCATGGGTACATGTAGTACCATACGCTAAGGACCTATAAGTAAATTAAATGCACTGATCCGGTGTAAGCCAAACTTACCACGTTTTAGGAAGAGAGCACAAGCACTTTCACACTGGTTAGATTCCTAATGCAAACAAAAATGAATTCAGAAAACATGTGGTCTGAAGGCAAAAAGGTTTGGGGAGGACCCTGCAGAGAGAGCCAACACTATTTTTATTTGAAAATGTATTGACGTTTTGCTTTTCTTCCTTCACATTATATGTAATGAAAGTAGAGATACAATAATCTATAATCCATTGGTCAGAATAATATCTGGTTTCCTAAGGTGAGTCTTGAACCCACAATATTCACATTTCAGATACTGATCTCAAAGTCTGGAGCCATAGATTCAATACACTTAACTATGAAGTCCTAATGCATATAGACTTCAATAAACAGAATCAATACCACAATTCTAATCTTATACTTTATAGTTTATAAACTTTTACAATCAACGAGTCCCCATTAACTTCAATAACAATGCCCAAAGGACTGCCAAAATTAAACTTTATTGGATTACATACCTTCAAATAAATCTCTGTGGGTTACAAAGCTCAAAGTCACCATCATAAAAATAGATACAAATGCCTATGATCTAATCATCCTGACTCATACTGAAAAGTTAAACTTTCAAATCACCACTATTAATATGTAAAGGATTTTAATTTCATCTCATCTCCTTCACGCCACAAATGTAACTAATTAATCTAAAGGTATTAGTGACACAAACTCCAGAAATTAATGAGTCAAGCTAAATGGAATCTCTATAGAGTCTTGAACCTGCATGGTTAAAGGATAAGGGGGATTCAACATCATCTCTAGCCACATTCAAGCCACTACTCTTCCCTATAACCTAAACCAAGTTGGAAGCTATGGCATCTCTACAGAAAAATGCTAATCATTACATGTTCCGACGTGTGGACGTGGTTGGGGAACATGGCGGCGGCTGGCTAGCGCCGGTCGGGAGGAACGCCGTGCGGTAGGGGAGTGAGCTACTGCGGATACATGCTGTGATTAAGTAAGGCAAGGTGGCGGGTTTAATGGGTCTCTTTACCCGGGACTTTTCGGACTGAGTGCTTTTTTTGTGCCCATTGTGTTTGTTCACCGTAAGCCTCAGCATTTGGCTTTGCCGGACTTCAGGACGCAACTCCACCCCCCTTGGGGATGCCGGTCCGGGTAGCTGCTTTGTTAGGATCGCGGCGGGGAGAGTCTTGTGCGTCTTGAGTTCGTGGTTCCTGTGGGCTTATTTCTCGGACTTTCGGTATAATCGTGGGCCCTTTTTACATATGAGCCCCAATATTGGTTTGATTTTAGCAGGATGCGACTCCGCCCCCCAAGGAAGCTGGGTTCGGGCAGGGGCCTTTATGAGGTCTGCTCGGAAGGCAATAACAAGGGTACATTGCATATATAGAGGGGCGGAGGGGAAGGCTTGTGTCTCCATTGTTTGTGATCGTATTTGGCAACTACAGGGGGCTGAAAAGGATGTTGAAAGAAGCTGGATTAGGGGAGTCTCTCTCCCTTTAATAACATCATACGAGCAGATTCTAAAGTTTATTGAAATCCAGGAGTGGATGGAGAAGGAGAAGGACCCTGCATCAAGGGATCTACCTCTGAATGTTTTGAGTACTGGGAGATCAGAGGGAGAGAAAGGAACAGGGGGATCTGAGGCGGAACGAGTTCGGGGGCAGGACCTGCCCGCATCAGAGGGGCCAAACACATTCAGAGGCCGTGAGAATTCTGGAGCCCTGGAAGAGGTTCGTATACAGTTTATTTCAACTGGAAGGAGTAGATATCTTTTGCGTTCTGTCCCGGAAAGGAGGAGTCCCATTGTGAAACAAGTTGGTACTCCCCAAGCTATAACTCCGGTTAAGAAACCTGCAAAGGGAGGAAGAGTGAGAAAGTGTAAAAAAGAAGCAGCAGCTTTATTCTCTAAACCACCACCCTCGCTCAGGCCATATTTTTAAATTATGGAGCAAGTGGCAGGCCCAGTAAGGACTGAGAAGTCTCTCCAGGATATAGGGAAGGGTCAGGAGCTCCAGTTACACAGATAGGGCAGAAATATTTGAGCGAGTCACTGAGTCTGGAGAATCGGTTCTCTCCTCTTATGGGGATTGGGGCAGAGAGCGTAGAAGAAATTATATCTGGTACCCCAGAGGCTCTGAGTACTCTTACACATATTCTTCCCACGTCTACTCCTATGCTTAAGCCTATGCCATACCTGGACCTAAATTTATTCCTACGCCAACGCCGACGCCACAACTTGTGTCAGAGGAGGGTTTTAACAGGGAGGGACCCCCAGAATCCAATGAAGAAGGGGTGAGGATGGAGCATGGTGTCCTGGGAGGGGCCCCCTTGACAACTTATGTGACAGATCTCCTACTGAGTTTAAGACAGGATATGATGTCTAGGTTTGAAACCTCCGAACAAAATCAGAAGGCTATACAGGACAAATGTGGGATTCTTGAGCAAAAGGTGGACGGGATTGGGTTGCGTACGACAGCATTGGAGGAGGACGTGAAGGGGCTGGGCGAGGCCATAGCAGGAAACTCTAAAGAAATAGCGAGCCTTAGAGAAGAAAATAGGTCCTTACAAGAAGATCTGGAAAGGCTGGAGCTCCATGCTAGACAAAACAATGTTCGCATTTTGGGAGTGCATGAAAATGCAGAAGGTTCGGACATTAAGGGCTTCCTATGTAAACTCCTGGGAGATTTGCTTCAGGATAGGAATGATATTGCCTGGGATAAAGAACTCCAAAGGGTTCATAGAGACCCCTATAGATTGCACCCGGGGAGAAAGGCCCCAAGAAGAATCGTAGTTAACTTCTTAACTTTTTCAATCAAGGAGTTGGTGTTGGGGCGAGCATTAAAGGAGCGAGAGATAAAGCACGGGGATGTCACGTATCAAATACGTTCGGACCTGGGTAAAAGAACCTCTCAGCGACAGTGGGAGCTGGGCTCCAAAATGAATGAGTTGCGTTCTAAGGGGGCCCAAGTCCAAATGAAATTTCCTGCTACGCTTAAGATAATGTGGCACAACGAAATGCATGTGATCAGAGACCCTATGGAGCTTGATGGTTTGCTAGAACAGATGGAAAACCCAAAATAGGGATAGTTTATGTATATAGGTGTATATAGAGAATCCACACTGTTGAGTAGTTAGACACATTATACGTAAGAGATACACATGGGTAATTAAAAGTATAGGAAATGTATAGGAATATACAATATATAAGATTTTTGTTTATATACCTTTTATAATTTTCGTAGTAGACTCTTTCTCCTTTGCACGGCGGGACCTCAAAGGCCTTTTGCCTTAGAGATAGGGTGGGGGGTTCCCCAGGGGGGTGGGTGGGGGGGGACACGGGTGGTCGGGAGCATTTATGAAAAAAATAAAAAATATAGTCCTCTTTCAGCTATGTGATGGGTGGTCCCTACAAACCTATGTTGACTTGTGTATTAGTGTATGTATACAAAGGGTAGGTCAACACAAGATCGACTTGGAAGGTATTAGTAGAGGTTTAAGGATAGATAGATGACGAAGAATTTAGTGCACTTTGTATCCTGGAATGTAAATGGTTTGAGGTCTGCAAAGAAGTTAGGTCGAGTAATGGAGTTTGTGAAGAGATCCGAGGCGAGTGTTATATTATTGCAAGAGACTCACCTAACAAAGCACGAATGTGTGAATGCCTTTAAAAAATGGTCTTGGGTGCAAGATAATGTCTGTTCAGATCAAAGTAGTAACACGAGGGGGTGGCCATACTTATAAGAAAGAATGCGGGTATTATAGTAGAAAGGCAGCAGACAGATTCTTCTGGGAGGTGGGCCCTAGTTAAGATAAAAGTACAAGGAATATCCGTAATTGTAGTCAGTTACTATGGGCCCAATGATGATAATCCGGACGCACTAATCAAATTGGAATCATGCTTAATGCCGTTCAACACCCCAGTGGTAATTGGAGGGGATTTCAATTTAGTATTTAATAAAAGTTTGGATAGAACCTCCAAAGTCAACTACGTTACGCCACCAAAAACTATGGCAGTGCTTAAAAATATGATTAGAGAGCTCAATTTTATTGATATTTGGAGACATAAGATGGGGGATAACAGAGATTTTACCTTTTTAGTAAAAAGTATGGTCATCATTCCCGAATCGACTATTTTCTATTGAACCATGACTTGGTATCTGGGGTTGAAATGATCAAGCACGTACCTGCTATACTTTCGGATCATTCGGTTGTCTTCTTATCACTAAAAATACCTAATAAGAGAGGTATAGTCAGATGGACTCTGGACAGGACAATTTTGTTGGATGAGGGGGTAATTAACAAAATGAAAGAGGAGGCTGCAATATTTTTTGAAGCTAACAGGGGGTCAGCTAAACTTCAAATTGTATGGGACTCCTTTAAGGCCTTTTTAAGATCCATAGGTACGGGTATCATGGCGAGTAAAAAACGAAGCGCGAGGCACCAAGAAGAAAGGCTGCTGGAAGCCATTAAGAATAAAGAGCAAGAGGTACAGAAAGCTTCCCTTGAGAGCTCTAGCAAGGTGGCCTCTCTTAGAAAACAACTAGAATTGTTGCAATCAGAATATCAAGAAGCTCTGGATAAAATATTGACAGATAAATGGAGGGTTAGCAAACTGCAGCATTTTTCTTATGGCGAGAAGAGTGGTGCCTTGTTGGCATGGAAAGCTAAGAGTGATAGAGTGCGTAATCAAATAATATGCCTCATTGACCATATGACAGGGGACACATTGGATACTAATGTTAAAATTGGGCTGGAGGTCTCTAGACATATGAGTAATTTGTATAAGTAGGATATTTCCCCTGGGAGGGATAACATCGAAGGTTTCCTTAAGGAAATAGAACTCCCAATTTTGAGTGAAGACCAGAAGGCAATATTATCAGCGGATATAACAGAAGAGGAGATCCGACAACAGTTTAGGAAAATGGCCAGAGGGAAAGCTGCAGGGCCGGATGGCCTTCCAACTGAGATTTATCTTAACCTCTTAGATGAGGTGGTACCAGTGTTCAGGGAACTTTTTAATTTAATACTAAGAGAGGGAGAAGATCCCCCTGTAAGTTGGGCTGAGGCAACAGTAACATTGTTATTGAAACCTAACAAGGATCCCCTCGCGGTCGACTCTTATAGGGCCATATCACTGTTAAACACGGACTATAAGGTGTTTGCGGGAATTCTGGCCGCCAGAATTGCAAAGGTTATTAAGGGTATAATACACAAAGATCAAAAGGGCTTTATTCCCGAAAGGCAGCTCAATGAGTTAACTTTTCAAATATTGGGAGTGATAGACCTAGCAGAAACCTATAATCTTCCTGTAACGCTGGTGGCAGTAGATGCCGCAAAGGCTTTCGACCAGGTTCACTGGTCATATCTGTGGGAAGTTTTAAAGGTATTTGGTTTTCCCCATAATGTAATAAAAACTGTTCAACTTTTGTATAGATCTCCAAGAGCAAAGGTTTTGGTTAATGGGGAGTTAACTGATTGGGTCAATATATCACGGGGGACTAGGCAGGGATGTCCCCTGTCTCCGCTTTTGTTCGACATATATATTGAACCATTAGTGGCTTGGATCAGACAAGACCCTGCTATTATTCCTTTTAGATACGGAAACTTTGAGATTAAGTTAGCGCTGTACGCAGATGATCTTTTACTTTACACTCTAAATCCGCAAGTGTCTATCCCCATATTAATGGCTAAAACTGAAGCATATGGAAGAGTATCAGGATACAGAGTAAATATAAACAAGACTGAAATTATGGAATGGAACCAACCAGTACAACAAGTACAGGCAAAATCAAGTATGCGTTATCTTGGTGTGACAATTACACAGAAGTTGGCCGAAGTCACTAAGGTAAATTGGGAAAAGATTAGGCAAGAAGTAGAGAAACTGCTGGTCAGATGGGCAAACCTTCCGTTAAATTTGTATGGTAGGGTGAATCTTATCAAAATGATTATTTTACCTAAGATAACGTTTCTTTTTAATTCAATACCATTATCGTTTGATAGAATGAAAATTGCTAAATTACAAGGAAGACTAGGAAGCTTCATTTGGGCTTCCAAGGGCTCACGCATATCTTGGAAGAGATTGAGGAGGAGATTGGAGAAGGGTGGGCTGGCGTTAGCGGATTTGAAGACGTATGGATATGCTTTCCTTTTCATGAATTGCAGGATGCTTTTAAATAGGGTTGACAGTTCGGCTATTGGCAGTCTGTTTGGAGCCATGCTTGGAGAACTAAAGGAGGGCCAAGACCAATTTTTGTTCAAGTTCGGAGACCCGAAATTCTACAAAAAAGTAAGGTTGAAGATTTTATTGGGTGTTTTGAAAGCGTGGGTCTATATTCGGAAAAAGCTAGGTATCCCATATTATGCATCTAGGGCCCTGATCTGGGAGTCCCCAGGGACTCCAGAATGCTTGAATGATTCACTAAGTCTCCCATTAAAGGTTTCAGGTATTTCTTGCTGGGGGGATCTGAAGATGGGAATTGAGCTAGTCAATTGGGAAACTCTGAATCAAATTGCGGGGGAAATTTAACCAGGTTTAAATATTACCAGATCTCTGCATGGTGGAGGGACCAAAATTGGAGTGAAGAGGAGGATGATACTTGGTTAGCTCAAGCGACTAAAACTGGCGTTATTAAGAAGGAGGTAGCTCTGTGGAACCAATTTCTGATTAATGCAGAAGACGATTTAGAAGGAGACATTCAGAGGCTTTGGGGCGAGGGAATTGTGAATATTAATTTGAGGGAAGCATGGTTGGCCTCCTTTGCATTGCTGAGGGAAAGTGTGAAACCCGCCTTTTTAAAACGAAACCACCTTTTCACGGTTTATAGGGTATATTGGTCTCCGGTGAGATTAGAAACGTTTTTAGGGATACATTATGAATGCCCAAGATGCCAAGATCCTGTAGCTGATGACATGCATATGTTTCTAACATGCCGGAAATTGAGAAGTTTTGGTTCGAGGTATGCCAATTTTTAACCGAAGTCACAGGTATCACTGTGAAGGTTAGTCCTGCCCTGGTCTTCTTTGGAATTTGGCATGATAATATTATTACCATTAGTAGATTAGACGCAAGATTTATTTTTTACGTAATTTTATTAGGAAGAAGAGAGATTTGCAAATCATGGAAGGCAAATCTTTCACCGCACTTCCTGGAGTGTAAAAAAAGTGTTATGCATATAAGTAAGCAGGACTTAATGTGTGATTTTAGTAGCAGAGAGAAAGTATGGCTTAAGTTGGTAAATTGGTTTCAAAATCTGCGGTCCAATGATTAAGCCAATGTTGAGCTGTGGGTCCTGTGTTCCTTCCGTGCTATGGGCATTCCCGGGAAGGGTGGAATTGGAAACGGCTTTTCTCTCTTGATTGGAAGGACTCCAACCTGGCCTGGTTTTTACTAGAGAAGGGGACGAGTATAGCCAGCAAGTAAATTGGCAGAATGAGGACTAGAAAAAAAAAAATCATTACATGTTCCATTTATTGCCCTTCTATGAAGGATAAGGCATTTCAGGCAGTAACAAGAAACACATCCTATTACATTTTATATTGAACCATATAAAATTTAAAACATTTTGATTACAGTTTGAGATCCAAGGAATCTATCCTTTTTTCAGAGGGGCTATTAAACTATATATGGCGGCAAAAGACATATATATTACACAGATGCTATGATAGGCATCTCTAATTATGTGAATGTGCTATATAGTTCATCATCTATATCAAGCTCTGCTTTTAGTTTTCATAGTGTCAATCCACCAAGTTTCTCTTAATCTTCTGGTTTATGATATGTACTAAAATGTTCATTCAGCAGATATTTGTTAGTACGTTTCTTAATAGCATTCATATGCTCTTTCCATCTCCTGTCAAGTGGACATTCTGTCGAACCAATGTATTGTTTGCCACTTATACAAGTAATTATGTAGATAAAATATGTGGTATTGCAATTAATAAACTGTCTAATAGTAAATTCCTTGATTCCATTTTGACTGTGGAATCATTTAGTTTTATCTTTAAGAAACTGACAACAAACACAGTTAGTACTTTTGTGACACGCTAAAGGTTTAGATGGCAACAAATTCCCAGTTTTCATCTTTTGATACCCAATTGTTTTACTCCGGCGAAGGTGATCAATAGTTTAGGTAGTACATTTTCTTGAAAATTTCTATCTGGAGTCAACACTTTCTAATTTTCTTGAGAGCACGGGAGATCTTTCCACCTTATTCACAAAATTTAGAAACAATTCTCAAAATGTCCTGCCCAATATTTTGCTAGATAATCTTTTATCTAGTAGATGCTTTTGTCTTTTTAGCTGTTGGACTCTATTGATTCATTTTGTCAAGTTTTCATCAGATAGCTTCTATCTACTAATCTCTTGACTGCATTTTATTCTTCCTTCTTATATTCATCTAATTCACTACAATTTCTCTTTTCTCTCAAGAGTTCCCCATATTTAATTTTTGAACCAGGAGATGTCCTGATTGGTAGTGAAGAATACTATTACCAGTTGATTTCTTTCCATGCGAACGGCTCAGCAGTTTTCTATTCTTCACAAACAGTTCCACATCTAAAGATTTAACACAATTTTCACGATATTTAATTGTTAACTCTATGGGACATATTCCCGAGAACGTGTGATAACTACCGCAAGTGTAGCTTAACGCAACCCCTCACATCGCAGTCCATCGCGGGAAAACAACTCATTGTTAACGTGGTATTCACAACACGGCGGTACCATGCGATAGTCACAAGATAACGCGTCAAATGACCGTGTTAAAATCAACGCGGCACCGCAAAAACGCGAAACACTAACGCGAATAAAGTTGCGATGAGGCCAACCGCGATACAAAAATCAGCGAAAACCAGCGACAGGCCTGCAATCCCCACGCGTCATGCGGCAAAATGCACCATAAAAGCTGAACCAGAAAAACACACCATAAACAAAATGAACTGCGTAGCAACATGGAGGCACCCGGAACGAGTGCCCAGGTCAACGCGAACCCCACAAGCCCCACAGTCCACCAGCAAGGAACCTCGGGGTCGGGGAAGGCCAAGGAGAAGAGGAAGAGGAAGACGGGGTACAGTCCGCATGACAACCGGATCGTCGTCACGGAGGTGACAGAGCACCAACAACAACTGTCCGTCACCTCCACCGTGTCATTGGCAACACAGACGGAAAAATGGCATTCCATCGTGAATGCAGCCGGAGTGTCGAGGAGGCCAAGATGCGCTGGAACGATGTGAAAAGCCAAACCAAGCAGAAACCCGCTGCCAACAGGAAGGCAGCAACGGCGAATGGAGGTGGGAGTCCTGCGCCACAGGAGGAGCTGGAGCAAATGGCAGCCACAGGCATCAGTGTTGAAACGGTGCAAGGAGTCGGGAGTCTGGACACTGCTTGACATGACAAGACACAACAGCAACAGGGTGAGTAACGAACAGGGACTGTGGGGACGGGGGGGACAGGCACAATGGCACAAATGCACAACGACGTGTAGCACACCGCACACCCACAACGACCCTGGGTCATGTCCCGATCCCTGTGGCACACTGCAGCACACATACAAACATCAAGTAGGCCCCCGTTCACCATGTGCCCAAAGGGGTCCCACCCCACACATCACCAATTACACAACACACACATGCACCCGTGCGAAACACAGCAAAGATGCGTATGTGAGAGCCACACTGACAATGCAAGTGACACCACATGACCAGCAGCATGGCTGGAGTACAATCACCATGACACTGTGCATGCCACAAGACTGAGGTGGCTGAGTGTGGACCACATCCTGAAAGGAGCAGGTCACACTCTGACACATCCACCTGCACAAACAACCACTGACGTCAACAACACATCTGCAGACAAACAATGCACAAGAGTACAAAAACCGTCCAAGGGCACAAATGACCCAAGTCGCCAACATCACAGCACCTCAAAAGCACAAAAGCCAAAGGCACACCATCTCCAAGGGATAAGAGGCAGCAAAATCACAGCTACAGGTGCGACTCCCACACAATGCAGCACACACACATAGCAATGACAGCACACCCACATGGACGACAATGTGGTACACAGTCCAACACCTACACTGCAGAACAGAGGACACAACTGGGTCCGCCTGTGCTTAGAAAATGGCCAATCACATCTGACATAGCAGGAAACTGTGAGATGCAAATGTACGTGGACAACCTCACCTACGTCATGTAGTCCAAATATCCACTGTCCCACATCAAATAGTCCGCACCTCCCAAACAGTCACAATGTACATTGACATGAAGTCTGTATGTAAACTTGAACAATGCTGCAACATACATGCCAACACAATGTCAACAAGCATCTCCCCTTCACATTGCAGAGGGACAAACAACACCTCCAGGAGAGCAGACCAGACAACTCTACAGTGATGCTGAAGAGGACCACCACACCTCCGACACCTACGCCCCACAACAGTCCATGGACATCTTAGGCAATCGACCTCCAGGAGCAGGGCAGCACCGCTGCATCTAGGATACCCCACCCCCTGCACAGACAACACAGCTGGACGCACCCACCACCCCGGCTGGCTCCCAGCAGCCCACCCAAGCACACATTGCATTCCAAGGCCAGGTGTCAGACTGCCAGAAGGGGGTGGCCGAACACGTGTGGGTGGGGTACTACCTCATGGAAGCCGAACTAGATCACATACATGGGTGTCTAAGTCCCATCAGGGCCCACCTACACTCCCCAACGGAGACCCACATTGCGACAGAGACACATGCCTTTGCACATTTCCAGTACTGAAGCACACCCAGAGCCACGAGATGATCATCCACACCCCCACGCCGGACTGGCATACGCCGGCCCAGTTCACTCCTGTTACGTATTGAGTGGGGGATGACAAAGCCACATGTGCAATGTCCCACCCGCTGCCTGCGGTGACATGGCTGCGTCCTCTGTACATGGCAAAATGTAATGTTGTAGCGCCCGGGGCACAAATGCATACATCATGAGCACACGGACACACTCAGATAGTTCGCTGAACTGGCTACGGGCATGTGCGCTCGACACCTTTATTGGCATGGTCACATGTACAGTGACGCATGTGCTGGATGTGTGTGGGGTGAGTGTAAGCCAGCCCTCATGGAGTCGTTGGAGTGGGCAACAACTTGAACAGTGATCACAATAAAAGCGGAAACAGAAAACACCAGCATAACAGAAACAACTGTGAAGCATCATAGTGGTAGCCGGGGAAAGTACAGTGTTCACCCAACATGCAAGCAGAACGGTCCTTGAGTTGTGGTGCACTGAGTAAGTGGCACCTGAAGAACTGAGCAGGGAACAAGCTGATGATGGCAACCACAACTGGTGTGAGCAGCTCTGATAGTCTGGCAGTAAGACACTTACGACTCTGGCACCTGTTGTTTGGAGTTGGTCCTGGTGGTGGTGGCGTGTGCATCCTGCGGTGATGCAACGTCCGGGCAGGCCAGGACTCGATTTGATGTGTGAGCCCAGGTGGGCCGCAGTTGAGGCCGGAGGCAGCGGACAGCGCAGGGCCACAGACACATGGCCTTGATGCCCCCCAGTCCATCGACCCAGAGGCCATCCAATATGCTATCAGACAGGGGCCATGACTTGAGCTGCTCAGAGTTAGTGGCCCCGGATGCACTGCGGCCGGCACAGGCACACCGCCACAGGACAGTGACTTGCGGTGCAGTGAGATAGGGCCACGCGAGGTGAGCGGGTCCTCGTCGATGTCGAAGGTGAATGTAGCGGAGGTTTGTGGAGGACAGTGGAAGGTGTCCTCCAGGGCATGATGCAGAGGGCAGACGCCGGCCGGAAGCGGCAAATGGAGGAGTGGAATGCTACAGCCTCGTTTTTGCCACAAAAGTCAGTATCACCGACATGATGATGAAGACAAGCCCCAGTCCATAGACTCAGTCCCCACCAAAGTTCAACGAGAAAGTGTCCATGGATGTCGGGGAACAGACTTAGAGGCACCGGAGCTGAAAGGGGATGCAGTCTGCGATGATGCCAGTACAATGATGTTAAGTCTGCCATAAATGATTCATGACAGAATTCCCAATGTGTGACCAACTCGACCGCAGTGTAGGCCGATTGCGTAGTCATCAAGGGCCCACAGGCATGTGTGGTTGGGATGCCATGCACATACTTTGTGTCACCACATCGAAGGGAGTATAGTGATATAAACTCCGCCGTAAAGTGTGTACTCGGCCATTGTGTAATCAAGACTCAGTTCCAAATGTGTGACCTACTTGACCGCAGTGTAGGCCCGAGGCAGCGGTGGAGTCCGTCAACGAAAAAGGAGTAAAGCGGGCCTGTGTCGCGGAGGCCGTGATGGTCTGAGGAGGCTGCCAAGGTCGCGGGCTTCGGACTTGGAGCTTGCGCCGGCACATGGTGGGCCCTCTTTGACACACGCCGGTGTCTTCAGGTGAGCAGTGAGGCCTGGCTACGCAAGCGCAGGCATGACGGGTTCGGGGACCAGCGGCCCGGGGTGCAGCAGGCGCACAGGATCGCAGGCCACACCGCTCAGGGTGACGGCATCGGCCTCATGGTGGGTTGGGAGGCGCCGCCCTGGCAGACCCATTCGGCATTCCGGAAGAGAACCACGCCCAGAGCTACGTGCTTTTTATTCACACCCCTACGCTGGCCTGGCGTATGCCGGGCCAGCCCACTCCGCACACGCTTACAGGGGGGGACGTCACAAGCTACATTTCCTTGGGCTTCCCCACGGGCTGAGGTGACATGGTTGCGTCCACTGTCCACTACACTCCAGACACCAGCAGTGCATGTAGACATGGATATGTCTGTGGTCTGCATACTGCAGTCTGTCCAGCACATCTCCGCCACACTTGGCATTGTGTAGATTCTCATTCATGGGTGACTTGCCTCCTTCGCACATGCCTGGTTCCCACCTCTCCCCACATTCCGGTATTGTGTGGCTGGGGTGCCATGCCGTTGATGGCTCATGTACATGGCTAACCAAGGTTGCCACAGTAAGTTGTGCTGTCGTGTCCGGTGGGTGGGCATGTTGTTTGGCATGTTGTATGTGATTTTGTGACGTGTGCAGTGCCAGAGTTGTGAGTTGCATGATCGTGGAGTTGAGGGGTGTGATGTGTTCATTTGGTACTTGACAACGTGCAGTGCATTTCCATAGGTGCCATCCTGGAAGCGCTGGTTGATGTTGGACTGTCGTAAGATGAAGGGATCATGCACACTGGCTGGGTAGTTGGCTACGACATTGGTGAGGAGTCCCCTGTGGTCCACTATTGCCTGCACGTTGATGGGATGCGTGTGCTTTCTGTTGCGGTACTTGTGTGTGGTGTCGGCAGGGGGCACAAGTAGGACATGTGTGCAGTCGATTGCCCCCAACATGTGCGGAAGTCCAGCTATGGCGTATAGTCCTTGCTTGGTCTCCAGCTGTTCCTGTGCTTTGGGGGGGGTCGTATAGGTACTGGGGTACCTAGCTGATGATGGCATCCAGGACAGGTGTGGGGAACTTGGATGGGGCTGGCTGTGCGACTCCTCCGACTCTGGCGGTTGTTGGTTGGGAGGTACCAGAGGCCAACAGGTGCAGCAGAGCCAGCAGCTTTGTCTGCGGAGGGATGTTGGTTGTCTGCTGTGTTGGTACCCTCAGCCGATGGGCAATGATGTTCAGGATGCGGGGGATGGTTGTCCTTTTGAGCCTGTAGTGGGCATTGACGTTGTCTGGTGTGAGGTCTGTGAGGCTGGTGCATTTCCTGAAGGTCCGCTGTCTTTGTCTGTGCTGCCTCTGTGGTGGTCCGAGGGGGGTCTGGGAGGGGTGGCGGTCCTGGGGGTGGTGGCGGTGGGGGTTGTTGCCCTCTCGGGGCTCCGGGATGCATGGTGAGTGGCTCCATGGCATCTGTTGTTCTTCATGTGTGGCTCTGGGCTGGGCTCCCTTTGATGGTGCAGGTTGTCATCCGACTTTACACCAGGTCGGAGCAGGTGTTAATTTCCTGCTGCTAACGCGCCTTATCGCCTGTTTTGTGGTCTTACCGCCGATGTGGCTGGTCGTTGTGAATGTTGAGGTGTGGTGTTGTCGCGGCTTTTTGCTCGGGAACACCTACTCTGCATCTCATTAGCGATAGTTACCGGGGTCATCTGTGGCGATGTTTTTTGCGGATGCTTTCGCAAGTAAACTGGTGGTATCGGCTGTTTGCACCAGCTTGTGAATGGGGCAATAATTTTATTGCGACTTTGGCTGAGATAATGTGCCGTTAACTCGGCGATAGTTCCTTGAGAATATGCCCCTATGTTTTTATCATTAGAATTCAAGTATGCATGATAGTTTTAAGGTGAATTTTTAAATTTGTTTCAAATCATAAAAATGTTCTTGATTAATCGGACCCAAAGGACCACATGATTGCAATTCGCATATATGGTGTAATTCCTGGCTCTGTGCCTCTTGTACCAACCCTTAAAAAGGTTGGCAAACATGCCACTCGCAGTTGTTCCACATGTTTGATAATGCATTTTCTTTTGGTAAAAAAAATTGTTATTATTTGGCACAAAGTCCATTAGATGCAATAGCATATTTACATGCTGGATGTACCTTGCTGAAAGTTTTTGAAAGCCGCTGTCCCATCTTTAGGTTTTACTTTATGTTGTATTGCAGCATAAAGCCTCTTATCCTCTATAGAACAAGCCAGAAACTTTCTTCCCAAGGCATATCAGATACTTTAAGAAATCTTTTGAATCGTCAATATAAGATGTCACATTTTTCACAATGAGGGCCTGGATATAAGTTGGTGAAATCAGAAACTCTTTCAGTGCTTGACTCAATACCTGCCATAATTTTTCTTTCTTGAGGGCAATCCCCACTTTCTGTATTTTGGGGAAGTATATAATATTAGTAGCCTTAGTACCTCTCCCTGTAATTTTTTAATTTTACCCCACCAAAAAGGAAAAAGGAGTCTTCTTCTATGATGTGCATACAACAAAAACAGAGCCCCAGCCCATAGGAATATACAAGAGCAAAAATGCGTAATTTCCCTAGGATGTAAACAGGATGTTGGTCTGGCTTTTACCATATTGGATAATCACATGTCCGTAAGACTGCATTAAGCAATCATATGCTCTTACTAAGAATAAATTAAAGTCCTCAGCGTACATTGTAAGTAAACTCGTAGAAAGCAGAAATAGCCTAAGTTGTGACTCAAATAAAAAGGCAAATGAAGCTCAATGACCCAATTGCTTGTGTTATAATGAATGGCAGTGGAAGGAGACCATAAAGGAATTGACAACTCATGCAGCTCATTCCATAGCCCAAAATATTAAGATTAATTGGGGGAACACATGTAAGAATAGGAGGGGTAGTAGAGAAGAGCCCATAATGGGGAGAGCTTTCACCAGTGAGGCAACAATACCAACATCTACAACATCCCAACACCAGATTAATCATGGGAATTCACTCCAGTTGCTGCTCAAAGCTATCCCCTATGTCATAATATCAAAGGATGTTCCATCGTTATATCCTAATCAGACTGAAACCTGAAAAATGACTTGAAAAATAAATAATCCACTGGCTTTCTAAAGGGATGGGAAACACACAACGGTTATTTAAAGTTCTCATGGTTAGAAGAGTACTCTGGTTTGGGAAATCGAAAACATTACATGAATAGGACTCTAATGTGGTTAAGTTTTTAAATCCCCATTTTGTAGGATACATATCAGGCAGACTAAACAATTCACTACAATACTGTTTTGAACAACGCAGCTCATTAGGGGCCATATGTACGACCAATTTTAGCATACGCAAACGGGTTAGCGACCCGTTTGCGCATGCTAAAATTGGTTTGGCCATGTACTAACACAATTTTGCGAGTCGCAAATGAATTGCGACTCGCAAAAAAGTGTTTAGAGACTCGCTATTTGGAAGGGGCGCACCCTTCAAATACCGACTCTCTAACCTATGTACTAATGTTTTGCGACCGCAATTACGGTCGCAAAACACTCGCAATTACCACCTACTTCAAGTAGGTGGTAATGCATTCGCAAATGGGAAGGGGTCCCCAGGAGACCCCTTCCCTTTGCAAATGACATGCGAAAATATTTTAAGGGCAGGCAGTGGTCCCAGGGACCACTGCCTGCCCTTAAAAAATTAAACGAAAAAGTTTCATTTTTATTTTTAAATGCAGCCCATTTTCCTTTAAGGAAAACGGGCTGCATTTTAAAAGAAAAGCTGCTTTATTTAGAAGCAGTCCTAGACATGGTGGTCTGCTGAGCCCAGCAGGCTACCATCCCTAGGAGGGCAGCCATTCCCAATGGGGTCGCAAAATGCGAGTGCCGCATTAATATTAATGAGCCTCGCATTTTGCGACCCCATTGGGAATCACAATCAGTGTCTCTGACACTGTTGTACATAGCAAATTGCGACTCGTAATTTGCGACTCGCAATCGAGCGCAAATTGCGAGTCACAATTTACTAGGGTCGTACATCTGGCCCTAGGTGATTTAAATTGACACAACGAGTCATATTTGGCAATCACCTATTCTATAATATAAAAAAATCTGAACTTTGATCAGCCTGGAAGGTCTAATGAGCTAAAACACTCTATCAGTCTCTCCAATAATGTATTGCGAGGGAATAAGGAACTATGAAATGTCATTCTCGCAACATGGAATAAGTCAGGTGTAGCACATAACTTGTCTCATACCACTTTATTAACACTCATAGCTGGGTTCAATATAATTTCCCTCCATGAAATGTGGGCAGTTAACATTCTCGCTGATGTATTTTCAACATTTGATACTCCAGCAACACAATGTCCAGTAGAGACTTTGTCTTTGAATGAGTTTTGATGGCTGGCTTTTTGTTTTGTGCTTTATTGTAGATTCGGTATGAGGATCAAGCTCTGGCTGCCAAGACATAATTTGACATACCATTAGGGAAATATAAATTTGCACAGGAGCGGCCCGTGCAGGTAAGAATGGTGGGGTGGGGAGGGGGGATTAGACAGACGACGACAAGGGAAAATATATTATTTATTTAATTTTCCCTCGGTGTCACTCTTACCTGCATGTAGCAGTTATTTTGTGGCAGGACCTTGCCTGCAGCCAGGACCCTGTGTTCAACTCCCCCACACGCAGCGAACCCCACGCTGTGCACGGCATTTGGCCATATGCAGTAGAAGGTTGGCGACAGAGCTTGGCCTGCAACCAGACCCTATTGTCAACAACCCCCCCAGGCATTCAAACCCATCCCCTTGGGCCACATGACATTAAAATAGGGAGGAGACACCATAGCCCCCCTACTCAAGAATATTAGGCCCTGGGGACATCATCCCCTTGGTCTGCATGTCATTGTAAATAGGGGGCACGTGCCCCCTCCCTGAGCTTTATTAGGCCCTGGGACCCCATCCCCGGGGCAAAAATCCATTAAAAAGGGGGTGGGGGCGGGGCGAAGGTGCCAAGAATAAAAATAGGACCCTCAGACCCACTCTTAAGTTCACTGTTTTGACCGACGGTAGGACACTCAGAGGTCTGCCTGCAGCTGTGGCCTGCTGTATACTCCATAAGACTGCTTTGTTGCACCTGGAAACACTGCTTTGCTGCCTGGAGCCTGCCTTGAACCTTCACAGGCCTGCCATGCTACCTTAGCCTTATTTCAACACTTGAAGCCAGGACTAACGGAGTGACTAAAAGGGATAATTGACTGGCCTCCTGATCAGAGCCTCAGGGACAGAAATGGGTCCAACCATCTTGAACTCACACCTGGACCCAGCTTGAGTGAGTCCTAACCCTCCAAGAGGTGCCCCTCCAGTCCTGGACCCTTGGTGGTGGTGCTAAATGTGCCCTGATAGCCAAAATCCAAAACTGTTTGGCTAAACACTGCTCTGAGAACCGAGAAAAGATGGTACCAACCTGCTCGTCTATCCACCCAGGGAGCATTGCCTTTCAGCCTGACTTTGCGGCAACTTCTGCTACGTTCTTCTCCACAGCAACACATCCTGTTCAGCAGTCCTTTATCAGAGGGGTATCCGGCCTCCTGGAACTCTTGTCTGCTATTATTTCCAATCTCGTCTCGCTGGAGATTTTCGACTTCCAAAAAAGAGTCTAAGTCTGAACGTAGAAATCTTCACTTCTATTTTGTCCAGTAGGTCCCTGATGACAACACTCCTTCCTCTGACACCACCTGTAGCCTGACCCACTGAACTTTATCTTTTCAGAACATTTTCTTCAAAATATCTTCTAAGTCTGAAGGTAAGTGTCGAGCCTGCTGCCATGTTGATGCTTCTGCGTCACATGACATGGCCATATGACCACCTAGGGCAATCCAGGCTCATCACGTCGGAAGGCTGGAGCAGCCCTATACCGGGCCAAAAAAGAAAACATGAGTGGATGCTCATAAGAAGAGGCAGCCATATAGGAGCCGCATCCACAGACACACACTGCTTGCTGTACTTCCTGGTTAGGCAGGTCTTCTGCAGCAGCTTTCTCCATTCCAGTTCCCTCGCTGGCATCATTTCCTGAATCTTCTGTTCCCTCAGCTGCATCACTTGAGCAGCCCTGCAAAAAAGAATAACAAAACAACTAGGATTAAAGGCAGTAACGCACTCGCGCTGCAACGCTCCTCATATTCGATACATTACCTACCTTTGAAGCCTGCACATTGTACCCTGACAAGAAGGGTCAGCGCATATCTTAAAGTTTGCTAAACTGCTCTGAATGCATTCTGTTAAACCTTGCAAAGAAAGGAGGGGAAATTAGTATCAGACTGTGTGTGTGTTAATGTGCAGGACGAATTCTAGTGCACAAATAGTAGAAAACTTTCTTATACTCAATCTATGGCAGAAGTATACCCCAATCCAGGGATGTGAATCTAACATCACTGGAATACTATGGTGTCTGTATTGTTGTTTTAAGATGCATTTATGATCTTGTTATGTTATATGAACTTATAGCGCGCACAGATACTCCTGA
Organism: Calotriton arnoldi; assembly: GCA_963921515.1. NCBI lineage: Eukaryota > Metazoa > Chordata > Amphibia > Caudata > Salamandridae > Calotriton > Calotriton arnoldi. The sequence goes on along the minus strand of CAWUFW010000615.1, from coordinate 2,653,858 downwards.
AGAGGGGTCAGAGTCAAAAGGTAGAGCTAGAAGAGAAAGGTGTTCAACTTTATCCTAAAAATCGCAGAATCTTGGATGCCGCGCAAGGCCAATGGCAATGCATTCCATGCCAGAGCAGCTATTCGGGCAAAGGAGCTCCCACCAAGCCTTTCGCGGTTGAACCCAGGGGTCTGCGCCAAAATTTGGGAGGAAGAACGCAACTGTCTCACCGGAGTGTAAAAAGCGAACCTCTTCTGTAGGTAGATGGGTCCCAGACCATAGAGAGCTCTGTGGGCAATAGACAAAATTTTAAATTTTATTCGAGCCTCCGCCGGGAGCCAGTGCAGAGATCGCAAATGAGAGCGCACACTGCACCTGCTGGAAAGACCCAGCAGGAGTCTGGCAGACGAGTTTTGTATCACCGCAGTTTGTTCAAGAGGTAACCCGGAATGCCAGCATACAGTGCGCTGGCGTAATCTAAACGGGAAAAAATCAGAGCGCAGACAACAGTTTCCTTTGCAGATCTTGGAAGGAGAGGAAGAAACTTCCTCAGAGTTTTCAGGATGCTGAAACAGGTACCAGCCAGCTTCTTGACCTGAGATGAGAAAGTCAAGTTTTCATTGAACCAAACCCCCAGATTCTTGACAGACTCTCTTCTGCTATTGTGGGGGGAGTCTGCGCCTATGGACAACATATGGAGGTTTCTACATTGGCTCATGTTTGTCTGATAATTATGTATGTATTGCTCTATGCATGTTACATATAATTGATGGGTGCAACAACAGTAAGGACCCTGTACTCCATAAAAGGAGTTAGTGCCAAGACATATTATCACCTAGGTAAACCTCTTTGCTGAACACAGGCCCTGGTATGTAGTTATAATTCCTTTCCTGATATATACATCATTTAATCAAGAAGGAAACTGCACATTATTGTTTTTTTATTTTAAGGCACAGGACCACAACATAGAACATATAAAAGTGAGGGAGCATCACAGGCAGGAAAGGAGACACCAACAGGTATAGAAACTGTTGAGTAGAAGTAGTGTGACCATTGAAACCATAGTGGGGAACTGTAGGGTAGTGTCTTCAGTATTAAGGTTCTTCTTCCCCTTCTCCTTGCAGAATGACCAAGGAAGCAGTAAGGTTCTGAAACCCAGAAGGGATTTCCAGTATCATGAGAACCTTGCGTTGTCGATCTTTCTCTCTCTATCTCTCTCTCTCTCTCTCCCGCTCCCTCTCTCTCTTGTCATCCCATTCCCCTTTCCACTGTGGACCCACAGGCTTAACTGAGTTACTTCTCATTCTGGCCTCCAGTACTGGGGAGGAGTTGAGAATTAGCATCAGAACTCATCTCATCTACACAGGAAAACAGGTTAGTAAGACACTGAGGGGGATATTCTCAAGAACGTGCGATAAACATCGCCAAAATAGGTTAACGCCTGGGACCTCGGGGACAGGGAAGGGCAAGGACAAGAAGAAGAGGACAACGCAGTTCAGTCCGCAGGAAAACAGGATCCTGATCACGGAGGTGATAGAACACCATCAACAACTGTTCGTCACCTCCACTGTGTCATTGGCAACAAAAAATGGAACATGGCAGTCCATCGTGGACAAGGTGAATGCAGTCGGAGTGCTGAGGAGGACAATGGAAGAGCTCAAGAGGCGCTGGAATGATGTAAAGCGCAAGACCAAGCAGAAACTCGCCAACAACCAGAAGGCAGCAATGCAGACTGGAGGTGGGAGTCCAGCGCCACAGGAGGAGCTGGATGAGATGGAGGAAATGGTGTCCACAGTCATCAGTAGGGAGATGGTGGCAGGAGTTGGGGGACCGGACACTGCTCAACATGACCTGACACAACAGCAACAGGGTGAGTAACCACCAGGGACTGGGGGGACGGGGGGAGATGGGCACAATGGCACACATGCACAATCAAGCGGAGCACAGTGCACACCCACAATGACTCTGGATCATGTCCCTGATCCCCTTGGCACACTGCAGCACACATAGAAACACATAGAAACAGCACGTAGGCCCCCATCGACTATGTGCCCAGAGGAGGCCCGCCCACACTTCACTTATCTCACAACCAACCCATGCACATGTGCTGAACCCAGCAGAGCTGCGGGTCCGTGAGCCACACTGACAATGCAAGTGACACTGCATGACGATTAGCATGGCTGCAGTCCGATCATCTTGACATGGTGCACGCCACCACACTGAGGTGGCTGAGTGTGGACCACATCCGTAAAGGAGCAGGTCACACTCTGACACATCCACCTGCACAAACAACCCCTGACGTCAACAACACATCTGCGGACAAACCATGCCCCAGAGTCCCAACTCCCACCAAGACCCAAATTCACCCAAGTCTGCAATATCTCAGCACTGTATGGGCACAGAAGTCAAAGGCACACCGCCTGAAAGGGACAAGGGGCAGCAAAATCAGAGCTGCAGGGGCGTCTCTCACAAAATGCAGCACACACACATGACATTCAGAGCACATCAGTATTGACAACAATGTGGAACAAACTGCAACACGTTTACAACAGGACAGAGGACACAACAGGTGCCGCTTGTGTGTAGAAACTGGCCAATCACATTTGGCATAGAAGGGAAATGTGAGATGTCAATGTACAAGTACAAACACATATCCGTGATGTTGTCAAAATGTCCACTGTCCCGCATCAAATAGGCAGCTCCTCCTAAACAGTCACAATGTACATTGTCATGCAGTCTGTATGTGAACTTGTACAATGCGTTAACATACATGTGAACACAATGTAATACTGCATCTCCCCTTCACATTGCAGAGGGAGCATCAACACCTCCTGCAGAGCAGCCCCAACAACTCTTCACTGATGACGATGAGGACATCCCCAACATCGACACCGAAGCCCTCCAAATCCTCATTGACAGCTTCGGCACCCCACCTCCAGGAGCAGGGCAGCCCAGCTGCATCGAGGAGACCCCACCCCCTGCACAGACCACACAGCAGGAAGCACCTACCACCCCGGCTGTCTCCCAAGACCCCCACGAACAACACATGGCCTTCCAACGCCGTGTGTTAGATGTCCAGGAGAAGATGGCTGATCAGGTGCGGGTGGGGTTCGACCTCATGGCAGCCAAACTTGATGCCATACATGGGTGTCTGATTCCCATCAGGGACCACTTACAGTCCCTAACAGACACCCACAGTCCGCTCCATGCTCTCCAACGATCCATGGCTGACATCGCTGGAGTCATGATACTGAGACAAGAACAACTGTCCAGTCAGAGTGGCTCCAGCGATGTCAGCCGGGAGTTGGGACAGATGCGGGGGCTCATGGAGAACATGGAGCGGATGACGGCGGAAAGAATGGCTGCCACGGCTGCACACCAGCGAGATGTGGCTGGGACCTACCATGCCCTGCAGCACATCGCCATGGCATTGCTGCCTCAAGGCCTTGCGCAGATGAATGCTGCTGCTGCTTCTACATCCACATCTCCGCCCCCTGATGTGTCAGTGCCTCACAGTGCGGCAGGCAATCCACCTCCGGCCCCTGTGGTGTCAATGGCACACAGTGCAGCAGACAATCCACCTCCGGCCCTGATGTGTCAGTGGCACACAGTGCGGCAGGCAATCCAACTCCGGCCCCTGTGGTGTCAGTGGCACACAGTGCGGCAGGCAATCCACCTCCGGCTCCCGATGTGTCAGTGGCACACAGTGTGGCAGGCAATCCACCTCCGGCCCCTGATGTGTCAGTGGCACACAGTGCAGCCTACATTCCACCACCACCCACGTGTGAGGCACATGTGACATCAGAGGACAAAGATGCGGGTGAATCAACCTTACTGGTAAGGAGGAGGCAGTAGCATTCATCTCCGCCATATGACCTGTTTCTGCTTGGTTCTGCCCTTTGCATCATCACCTTCCACTGTCCCCGATACACTCTATGACACTCACCTTGGACCTCGACATGGACTGCCATTTTCTGTTTGGTTACCAATGACACAGCGATCAGACTGCGGACTGAACTCTTCCTCTTCCGATGTACTTGTCATTCCCTAAAGGACCCTGGCTGGCCCTCCACGGGCCAATAATGTGAAGTGGAGTTTGCATGGCCCTGTACTGCTCCAGCTGCAACACTCCACTGGATGTGAATTAAACATTCAGAATCGCACAGATGTTTCATGTCTTTGATCAATCAAGTATGGATGAATGTAGGGTCAGTGATTCTCCCTTACGTCCATGTTGCTCATGTCGTGGGACTTGAGTCACAGGGTTCAACATTCTTTATACAAATAGGAAGGTGCACCAAGAAACGAGTCACTGTCCTTCAAATATATCCAAATGATGTCCTTTTATTCAACATTGCCGATTGCGGTCCGAGTGGCGTAGACACTACAACAGAGACACATGCATCAGTTACTTCCTTGTCCAGCCCAGAACTGAAGCATGCCCAGAGCCCCGGGGTCATTGTTCCCACCCCTACGCTGGCCTGCCATACGTCAGGCCAGTCCACTTCGCTTACGCTCAGAGGGGGGAACGACAAAGCTACATGTCCCAGGTCTTACCTGTAGTGATCTGTTGATCACTGGTCTAGTTGTCAGCATGCCACAGCCACTCCCTGAGGGCTGGTTAACACCCACACCACACCCATCCAGCACAGGCATCACAGGACATGTGACCCTGACAATAAAAGGGGCCTAGCACATCACATTCCCCACTGCCGGAGATGACATGATGGCGTCCGCACCACGAGACTCAACCATAAAGGGTCCATGACTTGTGGTGCACTGGGTTAGTGGCACCCGATGCACTGCGGCCAGCACAGGCCTACCACCACGGGACAATGACTTGCGTTGCACAGGGTTAGTGGCACCTACTGCACTGCGGCTGGCAGGGGCCTACCGCCACGTGACGATGACTTGCGTTGCACAGGGTTAGTGGCACCCGCTGCACTGCGGCTGGCAGGGGTCTACCGCCACGTGACGATGACTTGCGTTGCACAGGGTTAGTGGCACATGCTGCACTGCGGCTGGCAGGGGCCTACTGCACCGTGACGATGACTTGCGTTGCACAGGGTTAGTGGCACCTGAAAAGCTGAGCGGGTGTGCAGCCTGCGGTGATGCATAGGCCTCGATGAGCCGTCCTGCTAATCGTGGTTCGATTTGAATTGTGAGCCCTGCTGGACCGTAGTGCACGCTGAAGGCAGCAGTCAGCACACACATGACTCTGCGGTGCGGTGCCGCAGGGTGCGCTGGGGGCCTGTTGCGCGGAATCCAGCGATCGGCTGAGGAGGATGCACTGGCACGTGGTGGGCCCTCTTGGAGACACGCCGGTGGCGGCAGGTGAGCATTGAGGCCTGGGTGCGCAGGGGCGGCCAGTCATCGCTGGGCGGAGGACCGGTCTGGGGACCAGGGCTCGGGTGCAGCAGGCGCACAGGATCGCGCAGGCACCACCGGTCATGGCGGTGAATTCGTGGCTGGGTGAGGGGGCCGCCCTGGCTGACACGACCCTGCATGCGATGACGTGATGTGCACGGGTTGGTTTGGGACGCAGCTACCTCGTCTCCAGTGTGAATGTGCCCGTTGAAGGTGGTCGGCCACGTGTGTGTAGGCCTATGGACAGGTTGTGGCAGAGACTGAGACACACGCAGTAGTCACTTTGGTGGTGGATTTGTGACGTGTGCATTCCCACAGTTGTGAGTTGGGGGATTGTGGAGTTGAGGTGTGTGGTGTGTTCAATTGGTACTTGCCGATGGGCAGTGCATTTCCATGGGGGCCATCCTCAAAGCGCTGGTTGGTGGTGGACTTGCGGACATGTGGGAATCATGCACACTGCCTGGGGAGTTTGCGACGACATTGGTGGACAGGCCACGGTGGTCCACTTTTGTATGCACATTGATGGCATGCATGTGGTTGCTGTTGCAGTGATTGTGTGCAGTGTCGGCAGGGGGCACAAGTCGTACATGTGTGCTGTGAATTGCCCTCAACACGTGCGTGACGCCAGCTATGGCGTAGTTCCCTTGCATGGTCTCACGATGTTCCTGCGCAGTGTGGGGGGAGTGAGGGGCAGCGGTATTGAGCTGACACACACCGTGATGCTTCCAAGTATGATGAGTCCTGCATGATGTGACCGTAACAGCAGTTCGTGTGGTCGTTACCTTCCTCTTCAATCCTACGACGGTTACGGCCACACAAACTTCTGTTACGGTCTTCTCATGCATGTACACTGTACCAGATTAGGTATGTGACTATACAGGAGTTTGACCATTGTCACCATTTCTCCCACAGGTTTCTGAAGACACGTTGCCCTGTTGAAGTTCCCCGTTGGGAATGGAACGTGTTGGCTGAGCTTTTCGTTTTGTTTGTTTGTTTATTTGTAATAAAGTTCTGTTTTTACACTACTGTTGACTACTGGAATTCATGACCTGGAGCACCCACATTTCGGTTACTACGATCTTGGGTCTGGGGCACGGAGGTGTTTAGCACGGCTGGTGTTGGGGTTGGTTGCGCAGGTACACTATGAATTGGAACTATCGTGTGGTGTGGATACAGGGGCCCGCCGTTGCTTTTGTGGACATGCATCCATGACATGTGTGAGGGAGTTTGATGGGGCTGGCTGTGAGACTCCTCCGACTCTGGCAGTTGTTGGTTGGAAGGTACCAGGGGCCAACAGGTACAGCACAGCCAGCAGCTTTGTCTGGGGGATGTAGGTTGTCCGCTGTGTTGGTACCCCGTCTGCCTGTGGGCAATGTGGGTCAGGATGCGGAGGATGGTTGTCCTTTTGAGCCTGTGTTGGCCAATGGCTTCCTCTGGCGTTGAGTCTCTGGGGCTGGTGCGTTTTAGGGTCGTCCGCTGTCCTGCACTGCCTAGGTGGTAATCCGGGGGGGGTGGTCCGGGGGGGGGGGCCTGGGAGTGGTGGCGGTGGGTGTTGTGGCCCTCTTGGTTCTCCGAGCTGCACGATCAGTAGCTCCATGGCATCTGTTGGTCTTCAGATGTGGCTCTGGGCTGGGCTCCCTTTCATACTGCAGGTAGTCGTCCTGCTTAACACCAGCAAAAGGCAGGTGTTAAATCCCTGCTGCTAACGCGCCTTATCGCCTGTTCTTGGTTCGCATCGCAGATCTGACTGGTCATTGAAAATCTCGCGAAGTGGTGTTTTCGTGTGTTTTTGCACGGGAAAGCCTACTCTGCATATCATTAGCATTAGTTGTCGCACTCATCCGTAGCGATGTTTTTTGCGGTTGCTATCGCAGGAAAACTGGCGATGTCGGCAGTTTGCACCAGCTTGTGAATGGGGCGATAAATATATCGCCACTTTTGCGGCGCTAAAGTGCCGATAAATCGGCGATAACTCCTTGAGAATATGCCCCTATCAATCAATCAAGACATTTGTAAAGCACACTACTCACCCGTGAGGGTCTCAATGTGCTGTGGGGAGGGGGGGTGCTGCTACTGCTCGAACAACCAGGTCTTGAGTAGCCTCCTGAAGGTTAGCAGGTCCTGGGTCTGTCGTAGGAGGATGGGGAGGGTGTTCCAGGTCTTGGCGGCGAGGTGGGAGAATGATCTGCCGCCGGTGGTCGCTCTTCGGATGCGGGGGACGGTGGCGAGGGCGAGCTCGGCTGAGCGGAGCTGGCGGTTCGGGATGTAGAAGGTGAGTCGTCTGTTGAGGTAAGCCGGTCCGGTGTTGTGGAGTGCCTTGTGTGCATGGGTGAGGAGCTTGAAGGTGATCCTCTTGTTGACGGGGAGCCAGTGTAGGTCTCTCAGGTGGGGTGTGATGTGGCTGTGGCGAGGGACGTTGAGGATCAGGCGTGCAGAGGCGTTCTGTATACGTTGCAGTCGTTTCAGGAGTTTGGCCGAGGCTCCCGCATAGAGGGCGTTTCCATAGTCCAGCCTGCTGCTGACGAGGGCCTGGGTGACTGTTCTTCTTGTTTCGGTGGGGATCCATCTGTAGATCTTGCGGAGCATGCGGAGGGTGTTGAAGCAGGAGGAAGAGACGGCGTTGACTTGCTTGGTCATGGAGTGTTGAGTCAAGGATAAACCCCAGGTTGCGTGCGTGGTCGGTAGGTGTCGGGGCTACTCCCAGTGCGGTCGGCCACCAGGAGTCGTCCCAGGCTGAGGGGGTGGAGCCGAGGATGAGGACCTCCGTCTTGTCCGAGTTCAGCTTCAGTCGGCTGTTCTTCATCCATTCGGCGACGGCCTTCATTCCTTCGTGGAGGTTGGATTTGGCGGTGAGGGGGTCCTTGGTGAGGGAGAGGATCAGCTGGGTGTCGTCGACGTAAGAGATGATGTTGAGGTCGTGCAGTCGGGCGACGTGGGCGAGCGGTGCCATGTAGACGTTGAACAATGTCGGCTGAGGGATGATCCTTGGGGTACGCCGCAGATGATCTCGGAGGCTTCGGAATGGAATGGGGGGAGGCGGACGCTCTGGGTTCTGCCGGAGAGGAAGGAGGTGGTCCATTCCAGAGCCTTGTCTTGGATCCCTGCGTTGTGGAGGCGTGCGCGTAGGGTACGGTGGCAGACAGTGTCGAAGGCGGCTGAGAGGTCCAGGAGGATGAGGGCCGCGGTTTCACCGTTGTCCAGCAGGGCCCTGATGTCATCGGTGGCAGCGATGAGGGCAGTTTCGGTACTGTGGTTGCTGCGGAACCCGGACTGGGACGGGTCCAGGATGTTGTTCTCCTCCAGGTAGCAGGTCAGTTGTCTGTTGGCGATCTTCTCGATGACCTTCGCCGGGAACGGGAGCAGGGAGATGGGCCGGAAGTTCTTGAGGTCTCTCGGATCTGCCTTAGGTTTCTTGAGTAGGGCGTTGATCTCGGCGTGCTTCCAGCTCGCCGGGAAGGTCGCGGTCTCGAAGGAGGTGTTGATGACCTTGCGGAGATGGGGTGCGATGGTGGCGCTGGCTTTGTTGAAGATGTGGTGCGGGCATGGGTCTGACGGAGAGCCGGAGTGGACGGTGTTCATGATTTTGATGGTGTCGTCGTCGTTCACATTGGCCCAGGCGAGCAGGGGGTCGAAGTGAATGGTGGACGTGTGGTCTGAGGTGTCGGTGGCTGCCGGGGCGGTCTGGTTGTTGAAGCTGTCGTGGATGTCTGCGATCTTGCGATGGAAGAAGGTGGCTAGGGAGTCGCACAGGTCTTGCGATGGTGGGATGTCGTTGGTGTTGGAGCTGGGGTTGGAGAGTTCCTTCACGATTTTGAAGAGCTCCTTGCTGTTGTGTGTATTGTTGTCGAGGCGGTCCTTGAAGGAGGTCCTCTTGGCGGATCTGATGAGGTGATGGTGTCTGCGGATGGCGTTCTTATGGGCCGCATAGCTGTCCGGTGTCTGTTCGTGGTGCCATTTCTTCTCAAGTTTCTGGCAGGTTTGCTTGGAGGCCTGGAGGTCCGCAGTGAACCAGCTGGCTTTCTTGTCGGTGCGTCTGTTGGAGGGTTCCTTGAACGGGGCGAGAGTGTTGGCGCAGTCGTCGATCCAACGCCTGAGGTTGCGGGCGGCGGTGTCGGTGTCGGTGGGGACGGCGGGTGGGCTTCGGGCGAGGGTGGTGTTTAGCTGGTCTTCGGTGACTGTGCTCCAGCTATGGCGGGGGATCTGTTGAGTGCGGTGGTGCGTGGTGGGTTTCCAGAAGGTGAAGTGGATGCAGCGATGGTCGGTCCAGTGGAGTTCGGTGGTGTGGCTGAAGGTGACGTGGGAGCTTGCGGAGAAGATGGGGTCAAGCGTGTGTCCGGCGGAGTGGGTGGGCGTTGTGACGAGCTGTCTGAGTCCGAGGTTGGCGAGGTTGTCAATCAGGGTGGTGGAGTTGCTGTCGTTGTTGTTCTCGAGGTGGAAGTTTAGGTCTCCGAGGAGGATGTAGTCTGTGGAGGCCAGGGCGTGCGTGCTGACGAAGTCGGCGATGGAGTCGCTGAACTGGGGCCGTGGTCCGGGGGGTCTGTAGATGAGAGTTCCTCTGAGGGTGGTGTTGGGGTCAGTGTGGATCTGGAAGTGCAGGTGTTCGGCGGTGCTGAGGGTGTCGTCGGTGCTGGTCGAGACCCTGAGGGTGTTCTTGTGGACGATGGCGATTCCACCTCCAGCTCCGTTGCTGCGATCCCTGCGGGTGATCTTGTAGCCGTCCGGGATGGCTATGGCGATGTCCGGGGGCCGAGGAGGCGTTCATCCAGGTCTCTGTCAGGAAGGCGAGGTCCGGGGAGGAAGTGTCGAGCAGGTCCCAGAGTTCGATGGCGTGCTTGCGTGCAGAGCGGGTGTTTAGTAGGATGCATCTGAGGTGGTTGAGTTCTTTCTCGGCGGGTGGTTTGGCGGCTTGGAGGCTGGTGAAGGTGCAGTTCCGGCAGGTGAAGGGTCCTTGGGTGCGCTTCGGGGCAGCCAGGAAGCAGGTGTGTGATCGTCCGGAGTTGAGTGCGAGGAGGGTGCTGGCGTTGTAGTGGCGTCAGTCGTCGTGGCGGTCGTGGGGACCAGGGGTCCTGGCGCTGGGCGCGGTCCAGGCACGGACTGGCACAGACGGGCTTGCACAGCGGCCGCCATATGAGGGGAGGTGGGAGGGAGGAGCAGCTGGGAGGCGGGAGCAGGGCGGCGAAAGGGAGTGCAGGGGGGCGGGGCCGCAGGGGATGCGGCGGCGGGAGAAAACGGGCAGAATGAGGCACAGGGTACCAGGGGGCACAGAAGGCAACACAGGGGGGTAAAGAGATCAAAAAACGGAGAGAAAAGGCAAGATTAGACAAAAAATACACAGGCAGCAATACAATCAAACCAGAGATGAAAACGGAGAGAAAAGGCAAGATTAGACAAAAAATACACACGCAGCAATACAATCAAAGCCAGAGATGAAAACGGAGAGAAAAGGCAAGATTTAGACAAAAAATACGCAAAACAGCAATACAATCAAGACTGGTGTTACCGGGCTACCGAGGCAGAGGAGCCTCGAACCTGCGGCAGCGGCGGTGACGAGCAGCAGGGGCACACAGTCACGCAGGTGGAGCTGTGCAGCGAGGGGGAGCGACCTGCCTGAAGACAGGGTCAAGGGTCGCTCTCTTCACGGCGCAGCGGCCGCCATATGAGGGGAGGTGGGAGGGAGGAGCAGCTGGGAGGTGGGAGCGGGGCGGCGAATGGGAGTGCAGGGGGGCGGGGCCGCAGGGGACGCGGCGGTGGGAGAAAACAGGCGGAATGAGGCACAGGGTACCAGGGGGCACAGAAGGCAAAACAGGGGGGTAAAGAGATTAAAAAACGGAGAGAAAAGGCAAGATTAGACAAAAAATACACAGGCAGCAATACAATCAAAGCCAGAGATGAAAACGGAGAGAAAAGGCAAGATTAGACAAAAAATACACAGGCAGCAATACAATCAAAGCCAGAGATGAAAACGGAGAGAAAAGGCAAGATTAGACAAAAAATACACAGGCAGCAATACAATCAAAGCCAGAGATGAAAACGGAGAGAAAAGGCAAGATTAGACAAAAAATACACAAGCAGCAATACAATCAAAGCCAGAGATGAAAACGGAGAGAAAAGGCAAGATTTAGACAAAAAATACACAAAACAGCAATACAATCAAGACTGGTGTTACCGGGCTACCGAGGCAGAGGAGCCTCGAACCTGCGGCAGCGGCGGTGACGAGCAGCAGGGGCACACAGTCACGCAGGTGGAGCTGTGCGGCGAGGGGGAGCGACCTGCCTGAAGACGGAAAGCACCAACCGGGCCCAATCCACTCTTTGTATCCAATCTGCGCTCGATTGTGGTCAGCCATATTTTTCGGCTTTGACCCAGTCTCTCGTGACTAGATGTCCGCGGTTGGTGCTTTTAACTTTTAGGTGCTAGTTTTTACCTCAAAGTTTAAATGTTCATAACTTCAGTTCTACTGATTGGATTTTTTTAGCTTTGATGTTAAATCATTCATTCAAATATACTCTATTTTAATTGGTTTTGGACTTTTCTTGAGTTGTGTTTTCAATTTATTACTGTATGTGTGCTGCATAAATACTTTACACACTGCCTCCAAGTAAAAAATGTGATACACAGAAAGAAATGCGAGGGCAAAAAGAAAAATATATACTTAATAAATGTATTGTTCAAGAACTAGTTGGCCAACAAGTGTTTCACAATAAGAATCGATCAGTACATAGTGCCGTTCCACGATCAGTGTTTTGCTGACAAGTTGATCATGGAATGTCACTGTGCCGGTTACTCTTCCCGTTATCAAAGAACTGCCTTTAATTTGAAACCTGAATACATCACTGCTATTCGGGAAACCTTCTTTGGAATTATGAACTGACCAATTTACTGGACTACTGGAACTGTTAAATGGTCCCTGACGAAGTGTTTTTTAACGTGAAATGTGTTGGCTGATTTGTGCTTAAACAATAAAATGATTTAGAATATATTTTCCTTTTTGCCCCTCGCAATTCTTTCTGTGTATGACATTTTGATATTGTGTTCTTGTGGCGGCAGGCAGGCACATCCTGAGGGACCATTTGTTAGTGATCTTTGGGAACCTGCCCCAGCTGTGGATTTATTTGCCTCTAAATTAAGCCTGACTGCTTTTGTGCAAAGCTACCGGATTTTAGTGGTTCAACCTGACAGCAATTGTGGCTGTTGCTTAAACAGGGGTCTCCCCCCGCATGCAACCAACAACCCAATTTCTCACACCATAACATAAATAGTCTAAGAATTGCTAGTTTATTGTAGACTGGTTAGTTTGAATTGCTCCATTTAATTTGTCAATTAATACATTTTTGAAATTTTGAATTCATCTGGCAGCTTTTAATTCTAACTGAAAATTGCGCCTTTGCACTGCGTAGTATGCAGCACGCAGCACGTAGCACTCAGCGGAGGTGGTAATGGTGTAGCGCAGGCATGCCAGCCAGCCTGCCACTTTGGCCTGTGGAGAACGCCCATTGCGGCCGTATCGGCAGGGAGGACGACCCGAGCAAGATCCGAACAAGTCCTGGTCAAGGGCAGAGGAGGGGCCATCTGCAATAATCATCAGTCTTGAGGCGCTGCGTTCCGGTCCCCCGTCCACCCCACCCCAGCCAGTTTATTTTTTATATAAATTTTTGTTTGATAATGGACTGAAATAAATGCCTCGAGGCATTTTATACGTTCTGGTGCTCTTAATAGTTGCCATGGAGAAGTCTGTTGCTTTGCAGAGTCTCTGTATTGAACCTTCAAGCATATCTGCCTTGATCCTAAGCATGTAAAAAAGATAGGCTTGTCTCTTGAAAATGTATGCCAAGCAAAAGCAATGAACTGGAATGCTGGGCTGCTTTTGCTTCATTCCACCAGTGGCATCAATCATCAAGCTGGGGGATAGGGAGGTGGGGAGAGGATAGGTAGAGTGCGAGTGCGGCATCTGTATTCAGCTGCCGCGAAGTGAGTGCCCTAGGAGACCCACGGAGGCAGCCTGGCTAGCGCTTGGTGCAGCTTGTGGGCATCCTGTAGTGTGCCTTGCTTGCACTCAGACCAGATCCACTCCTCTCTCACCTCCACCTAGTTCTTCTCAATTCCTTTAAAAAACAACATATACAACTTACCAGCCTTCCCGCCAGCCTACCTGCATCGATCTACCTACTTACGTGCCAGTACAGTACCACTGTGAGCATAAACATTTAAAATTGAAATAGCGCCTGTAAGCTGGCAGACGTAACCCAGCTGCCGGACTCAGCCAGACCTAGACCTAGCCAGACTTAGTCAGAGAGCAAAGGAGTCCTTTTTGTGGCTGCGCTGTTCGGGGGAAGGAGCAGCAAGGTTCTTCAGGGTTCTAAAGGTCCAAAGGCCTAAAAGCACTGAATGAGAGCATGGGTGTTTTTGTCCATCATTTTAATCAGAGCTGATAGTCCCACATCACCTTAAGTTGACCAAACAGAGCAAAGGGGAAGCAATTCCTCCAACTCAGGTCACTGATGAATGTGCTTTAACTATAGCGGTTGAAGATACGGAAATGGAAATGGACTTGGTTATGGAGGATGTTAAGGTTCAAACCGAAACAAATGTTCTTGGTGTTAAGTTGTTGTCCGAACCTGTGGGCACGTTGGAGCCCTTGTCCCCTGTCGGTAAAACTGGTCCTTTGAACGTTGTAGAACCATCATTAGGCCCCTCTCCCTCTAAAGTGACCCCACAAATGCCTCAGATTGTTGATTGCAGCTTTGAACCTGGGGATTTAGAGGATTTCACGCTGCTGGATATATCCACTCACATGGAAAAAAAACAAGTAATGGAGGCTAAATTAAAAACGTCGGGTACCCAGGAATTGGCATTGAAACTGTCACCGGATAATCCTGTTAGTTGCCCTCGTATGCCAGTTCTGTACAGTAGCACTCCCTCTACTGTTTCCCTTGTGCAAATATTGGGACTTTTGAAATTTGAGGCGTCTCCAAATAAAGGGGTACAGGATGTTTGGCAATTATCGAATGAGGGTGACAACAGATTTGGGGGAGGGAGGGCTAATTTTGACATACTTTGTTCATTAGAGAGGATTCTTTCATCAATTTTAACTCTGCTTGAGAAATCCACCATTAACTCTTATCATATGCTGGATATTCTTTCCCCGATTTTAATTGGGGTGCAGGAGCTCAATTCTGCCAGCTCCTGTCTAGGTAAGGCTGAAAAGGGTAATGAGGTGAAATCTCAAGCAAGTCAGACTAATATAGGGGTGTCGGAAATGGGAATCCAGGTGGGGGCCTGGAAAGATCTGGGGGCCTCTCCCACAATGCTGCCTAGAGACAGCCCTATCTTAAATAATATGCCTTGTACCACCCCCGAAAAACAAGTGAAGGGGGATCATCCACACGTTGGTCCCAGGGAAAACATAAATGCAACAGTACCTAAGAATCTGTTACAGGTTTATTCTATTTTTAAAAAAGGGAACACCAGTTTGCCTTGTGATTTAGATTCATCAATTGTCCCTCCCCACGTTAAACAGCCTAGGGTTGATTCAGACACTGCCCCCCCCCTCCCCGGGGAGGGTGCCCTTCATATAGAAAGTAATGGATTAAAAGTATGGAAGGAGAAGAAGAACAGGATTCGGCGTATCACAAAGCGTAAGTCCAAAAAATTGAGGTTCCCTATGGTATCTGAGGAGCCTGACACCTCCTCCTCAGCCCAAAATGGAAATTAACCGAAATCCGCTGGGTCCAATGTTGGTCAGAACCTGGGACGCACTGAGAAAAATCCTCTCCCTCTCCCTATCATAATAGATGTTCCTGTATGGGGGGATTAGGGAAAAAGGAAGGGCATGAGGATCTAGAGATAACTGGATATAACGGGGGTGGGTTGGGGATTAAATGGGAGACTTATAAAGCAAGGATAGACCTGGTTTAAGAGCCCCATAAAATAAGGAAAGACCTTGATTTAGAGCGCTTATCAGTAAAGATAAATGATGTTGCGTCTGAGGTAGGGCAGGTTACGGATAATTTTCTCCCAAGCCTTCCTAGTAGGGATACTCTCCCTGTACAGATTTATCCTAGTCAAGGGAGGTTGTTTGAAGGGGGGTCTGACTTTATTTCCCATACAGGACAAATGCCAGAGTCGGGGCTGACTCAAGGCTGAGTGATAAGGCATGTGTAGGACATTGGCCAGGGCAAGTATCTAATATTTTGATTTTTGCTTCACTTTTTGATGTAGAATTGGGTCCACTTAATAGAAGCTCCCTTCTGCATTATTATCCGAACTTGAGGATTTGAGACTGGAAATAAGTAAAGATATTGAGCAGGTATACCTAGACCTCAGAAGTGGACTTCCAAACTCCAGAGTAACTTTTAGCTCCTGGATAGTTGCAATGTTAGTTTTGGCTAACGTCAATCATTTGAGAAGAAATGGGATTGACGTTTTCCCATTTGAGGAGCCAGTTTCGGCTCCGTTCGAATCACATAGGAAAGATTGCCAGGGCCCAGGCAGAGTGTTATCTAATATGAGGGGAACAATAAACCAAAAGATATTAAAATATCGGTTGGTAGTTTTTCTGGGGAAAGAGTGATCAATATTGCAGGTCCCGAGGTCCAAAGGGCTACCAAATATATAGGGGAAGAAGAGATGGTCCAGTGGAGTTGGGTAGCTGGTTCATTGAATGCCTCAAAAGAAAATATAAAACTTCCTATGCTGCGGAGGTAGCCCCCTGGGAAAAATGTTATTCTGGAACCTGGCTGGTGTAGGAATTCCCAGCTCTAAGTTAAATTCTTTATTGATACATGATCCAAAAATAATTTGCCTTCAGGAAACATGGAGTTGTGCAGATTTTAACTTTGAGAATTTTTTTGTTTTCTGTTGTGCAGCAAAACCTTCAATAAAAGGTCATGCAAGTGGAGGCCTAGCTATCTTACTTAGTCACACTATAAACTGGAATCCCATAGTTTTACTCCATCCATCAACATTTTTTATGGGCATGAAACTTATGCTGGGTAACGGGGCACGAGGTCAGCACTCAACCCTTTTATTGGTAAATGTATATCTTCCCCCTGACTCGCTGGTTGATTCTATTTTTTCTTTTCTGCATAACATTTTTATTTCAGAAGAGTGCACTTTGATATTGGTGGTGGGAGATTTTTAATGCCAAAATTTCAAGCTGTTCTTCCATGGCCTTTTGTAACCAGAAACTGGAGGATGCATGGTCCATCCCTGAACCCTCGTTGCCTGGCCATAATAGATCTGATGTGCGAGGGCTGAATTTTTTGCACTATTTGAGAATGAGCGACCTCGTTATTCTAAACGGGAGATTCCCAAATGATTCTCCAGCCTCCCTCACTTTCCATGCTTCATGTGGGCAATCACTAATTGATTATATGGTGGTATCCTACCAGTTCTTTGGTATATGTACTCAATTCAAGGTACTGAGGACAAACTTGAGTGACCATAGTATTTTATCAGTAGATGTCAACCTGGACCTAAAGTCATTGGAGCCCTGGAACCCAAGAGACAATAGCATTATGTATAATAAAACAAATGGGCGCACTTTTTGGTCTAGTAAAAACCTCACATGTCTAGGGAGGCTTATTGAAAATGCGAGTTCTGGCCCAAAACAGGAACATTCCATCACCTGGTTTAAGAAGAATCTGGCCTTATTCAGATCGTGCTGAAGGAAAAGTGGGTCGGTGGCATTAATCAACAAGTGGTTATATCGGGGGAGGTAAAAAAACTAAACCATGAGATAAATGCCCTGGTAAGGGACCAATTTAAGCAGTCTTCTGTGACTAGACAAAGGGAAATTGATAGATTGAAGCAGGTAAGAAAACGAATGCAGGCTACTGAGTGTAGAGGGGCCGAAGATGCAAATTGGATTAAACTAAGGAGGTTGCACAGTCTGGTGACTCGCGTAAATATTGGGCTTTAATAGCTAAATATTGTGATAGTAGAATTAAGTCAAAAACCATTCTAATATCAGATGCAGAATGGACCCAATATATCTCACAGATATATGCATTGAATCCTATGGTCGGGCCCAATTTAGAGCTCACCTTGGAGTCTCCCATGGGGAATGATTACAGCCCCCACCTCCTGTAAGGAAATAGAGTGCTTTATTAAAGGGGCAAGGTACTCTGGTGCGATGGGCTCAGATGATTTACCGATAGCTATAATCAAACAAAATAGCTCTGCATGGGCACAATTTCTTTGTCCGGTATTCTCCTACTGCTATGCACATGGGACTATTCCTTCCTCTTGGAGAGGAAGTATTGTGGTTCCATACTATAAAAAGGGTCCTAAAACATCCCCTGCCAGCTTTAGGCAGATCACACTATTGGATGCGACTGGAAAACTGTTTGCCAAGAGCATACTTCTTCATCTCCAGGATTGGGCCTTTGGAAATGACTTCGCCCCAGCTGAGCAAGCCAGGTTCCGTAAGCATATTGGCACTCTAGATAATATTACTACCCTGCAAACCTTGATCGAAAAATATCCAATGGGCAAGGGAATGGCCTTATACACTGCCTTTATAGATTTCTCCATGGCTTTCGACCGGGTTGACCGGGAGGCACTGTGGAGGAAACTGGCTGCAATGGGTATCCCGAGGCATCCTCTCAGATTGATCATTGCACTACATTCCTCCACCTGGACTCAGGTCTTGATGGGAGGTAATCAGGGCTTGTCGAGTAAAGTAGAGACTCATAATGGGCTGAAGCAGGGGTGCCTATTAGCCCCTCTCCTTTTCTCTCTTAATATTAATGATTTGCCGAGTAGGGTGGGGCTCTGTAAAGGGGATTCCCTGAAATTAGGAACAATGATGTGAGCTGCCTGCTTTATGTGGATGATGCCATCCTGCTAGTCCTAACCATGATTGGACTACAATGGCGACTTAATGAGTTAGTTCACTTTTTTTAAAATAAATACCGCAAAATGTTAAAATATGTTTTTTAGATAACGAGGATGCAGAGTTAGGAAAAATATGCATTGGTTTTTGGGGAAAGATAAACTTGATGTAGTGAAGTTATACCCACTTCTAGGAAGAATTTTTTCAAGCAAGTGTTCTAATAGTGATCACACTGACCAGTGCAGAAGTAAGGCAATATCCCAGGCCTCTGCAATCGTCAGACTTTTTAAATGTTGCGGGCAAAGACACTTTGCACATGTTTTATCAGTTTACAAAATTAAACTTCTGCCCTTTCTGAGTTTCGCTTGTGAATCAGTGGATGAACAACAGTGGGTTTATTTTGAGAAAGTGGAAGGGCACATTTGGGGCCAAATGTGTAATCTGAACCGCGCAGCCTCGATAGCAGCGATCCGGCTTGAATTCGTACTACTTTCGACCCATGTGTTCACCATGGCTGCATGCCTAAGATGAAGCAATGCACTACTGAATAGTGTTGAGAACCCCTTACGGGTAGCAATGCTGCAAGAGGAAATATTCGCCTCCCAAAAGGGAAAAGTTTTCAGGAACTATGAGTAAGCGGCAGACTTATTTGAAATGGAGCATACCAAAACAAGTTTTGAAAATTCGAATTAAAAAAATCATTTATGAAGTCTCCCGTAAAAGAGATACGGTATTGTGTTCAGTGCATTCCAGTAATGATATAATAACGGGGAGCAGCATTTATAAACAGCCTCAACCTTACGTTGTATGGAATGTTCCCCACGGAGTGCGAAGAACTATCTTGTTGCTAAGGTTGAACTTGCTTCCCCTACAAATTATAACAGGGGCGTGGGAGGGTTTACCAAGGCAGGATAGACTCTGTCACCTATGTGGAAACTGGGTGCAGGATCTGAATCATGTTTTATTTGTTTCTCCCCTATTACAACCATTATGACATTGTTTTTTGAGACCACTGTATTTAAAATACAACATTGCTACAGCTGAGGAGGCTAGAAACTGTCTCATGGCCCCCCTGTCTGAACCAGTGTGTTTCAAATTGTTTAGCTTTTTAAAGCAATTTTTAAATATATTTTAGAGAAGGACTAATCTGTTGTGTTTAGCTGTAGTGGGCTGGACAGGGTCTCTTCTGGGCAAAATTCGATGTATATTATAAGTAGAATTTTAGGATCTTTTGCATTATACAGTCAAAGTCGTTAGAGTATTCAATTGTATGACATGATGTGCACTGACCAAGTTAGGATGGTAACCTACAGGATTTGGGTAATTGGTATTGTATTTGCGCACTTTAGACATTTTGTATCCTGCTACGAACTTCGTACGGTATAATGAAATTTGTATTTGTAAGGCCTTTCGTATGTAATCTGAGTAGGGTCCACTTAGAGCAAAATTCATTTTTCATTATAACTAAAAAAAATTAAAGGACTTGCAAAACTGTTATTATACTAGAGCACTTGCACTTTTGACATTTTTTATGCTGCTATGTATTGTGTACTGTATTGTGCAACTGTTAGGTCATTACATGCATTTTGCAATATAGTCCCTATTGGGTAAAATTCATTTTATAATATAAATAGAACTTTAGGATCTTTGCATTGTACAGGTGAAGTTGTCGAAGCATCTAATGACACAATTCGATTTGCTCTGATCCAGTCCACTCTGTATTTTAAAGGATCTGAGAAATTGGTTTTATATCTGCAATTCTGCACTTTTGCCTTCTTGTATGCAACTATGAATTTTGTACTGTTCTGTGGAATCTGTAATTTGTGAGGTCTTTGCATGTATTTTATCTTGTTATTAAGCTCTGGATGATCTGGTATATTGGAGTTTTTTTTGGTATACTTTTATGTGGAACTCTTTGGTGCTCCAAATCATAATAGAATTGAATGTTGTTGTTGGCAGCTTTTAAAATATGTTTGTGTCTTCCTGTAATTCAATGTATAATTTTAATTATTGACCTTTATTTCTCCTGCTTGGCTTTAGATCATTAACAGAGTAGCTTGATGACTTAAAGGAGAACTCTTTAGCCATGAAGTACAATCTGAAATTGAGGTCCACAGTAACGTGACTTACAATTTGTTTATTATGTTTAGAGCATAGCACTGGAAGAATAAACCTCACCGTTCTGTACATTTTCACATATATTCATTATAGCTCACACATGCATAATGAGAAACAAAGCATTCCCCAATACAAAACGTATAAAGAGTTATTACTGTAAACATGCAAACATAAATATGCCAGTCATACCTAAACTACGTTTGCCAACCAGACAGATTGTAGACAATGTGTGAATTAAGCAATGCTTTTGTTTATGGATTTTCAATTTAATTTGCTAAATGTGTATTTACAGGTGTAATTTTATTTGCTGTCACCTCCTCTGTAGATATCTGTAGCAACTACAGCAGAATATTGACTTTGCTTACAAGCCCTGTAGTTGACCAAAAACTTTAGAAATACGTTATTTAAAACATTATCAAACACGTGCCATAAACGAATAAAGCGATAGTAATCTTTCCGTATGCTTGGTTTTAAGGCCGGATTTGCCATGCAGGAGCTTGGGAGACCTCTCTAGTTCTGTGCTTACAACTGCCCTGGACCCATTCCGGTCAAATCAGCTGACGCACAATGTCAGCACACCTGCTTCCACCAACATTCATTGAGAGAAGGGCCAGGCTTGCTCTATATACTTGCTGCTTGTGGCAGTACGAGGCCAGCATGATATTGATTTGTCAAGGTTGAATTTAATTCCTGTCTGCCACTGACTCCTAAGTGTTCTGCACTGAACTCTTGCAGCCATAGTGCAATTCATGTTGTCTTCCGTCACGCTTAAAGTCCTTCACCTCTAAGTCGTGGAGTACCACTTACAATCTGGTGGAAAAAATATTTGAAAAGCTTGGATAACTTAAGTCTGGAGACCATAAAATTCAGATCTCACAAGGCTGCCACATAAATATTTTCTGGAACAGGCTCCACCCGATGGAACCTTCCTCCAGTTGACCTGGGACAATCAGAGACATTTCATCAATTGAAGTAAAGGATAAAACACACCTTTTTCATCACTGGCTGAGCTGAGCTAGCTTCTGTCTCTCGTCTACTGAATGTCTTTCTGATGCAACTGTGATTTTTTCATCCCTCTGTCTCTGCTTTCACCTTGCAGTGCAACTCTTCCCTTTTCTCTGTCTTATTATGCCATCTTAGCTCTGTACCTTCTCTCTTATGCTCTTCAACACTTCACTTTCCTCTGAGCACATTTAGTCTTTGCCCTCAAATATCTGAGAGAGTCCCTGCTTTGTCTTCGTAATCATTTACAGTACCTGTAAGACTAGAATCCATTTTGGGCTGAAAATCCTGATTTGCTCAAAATGATCTCTGCTGTTTGCATGATACCCTTATTTGATGGGTCTTTGCTAGAGATGTCCTACATTTCTATGTTGTTTCTCTGTACAGCGCTCTGAAATTTCTGGTAGAGTAATCAAACATATAAATGCAAAATAAATACAAATAATGTGCTCATATTTCAGACCGGGTTAACATGAGCGAGGTTTCTATAAGTCCACTAGGTCATAGGCTATTGATTAACCTACTTTTCTGAAACATCCCACCCTGTAAAGGATTAGCTTGACAAAATCTTAATTAAAACTTCAATAGCGCATAAAATCATGCTAGGATGCATTTTCTAAACTAAATGTTTGCTCCTGAGAAGAAGAAAACTTTCACAGAAAAAGAAATGTAACCAAACATGTTGCCCACATTAATGAACTACTGCTTTGCACCCGGACATGTTTAGTCTTAAGCAATACTCAAATGACTTTTATTTTTAAACAGTCTGAACACAGTTTTTATTTACATCACTAACATAGCATAAAATAGCACATGTATACATGGAAGTGAGGCAGGAGAGATTGAGAGACAGCATTGGTGAGCCTGATTAAACCCTTTTCCCACCCAGGTCCATGACCTAAACAATGAGATAGGTCTGAAGAGGGAATCTGATACCTAGTACTAGAAAATATCCTAATTCTCTAAACAACAACTGGCTAAGTTACATGCAGAAGTAATTACACCGAAAATCCTGGACATTCACTCTCTATCAACCACAACGAGCTTCTACCTGCCCATCCTCTCTTCTTAACTACCTTAGATGGTCCAGCCCTCTATTGCTCTCACACAACCCTTGAAAACACTGAAAATCTCTCTGCAAAGCTACCTCTCCCTACCTTACCAGCCTTCTTTATCATCTTTCTAGACCCACTCTGATCTTTTAGCCTTGCTCGACTCATCTGCTCCCAACCTCTTAATGCAACCTCACTCTCTTCATACCCACTAACCTTAACTCCTGTAAACCTTTCCATACCTCCTGGCCCTTTTTTTACCATCTGGCGTAATCTTCCAGATAACGTGCAGACAGTTATCATCTTCTATCTCAGGAAGCATTGACCTTCATCAAAACCTCTCTAGACCTGTCCACACTGGTGGACCTAATTTTGATGCCATATTTCCAAGACATGTTTCATCAGGGGGAAATGCCTGATATTTTCCAGAATATGTGGATTTTGTTGTGGTAATCAAGTAAATCTGCATTTATTCTCCATATATGTGTAATTGGGTGGTATGTATTGCACCAGATAAATTCTGAGCACAGTTACAATTTATCAGGTGCAATTAGTATCATACAAATTAACAGGTCTCTTGTAAAAAGGGCCAAAGACTTCAATACCTAAGCCACTCTTCTGGCCTGCTGCACACTGTTCTCCATCAGAGTGTTTTCCAAATAGGGTTCATGTGGAGGAACAGCACTAGCACCCTGACCCGCCATAGGAGTACTCTGACTTCACCAGTCTAAAAGACTTTTAAGGACTTACCATGCAGACCTATTTATTTTAAGAAGAGAGTCTCCGATACCCTCATTTCCTAGATGCCACCCAACCTCCAGTGGGACTGCCATCATGATAGGCTAAAATATTTTCAAAAACATCTCTCCAGCCATTGAACATGATTCAATGTGAAAATATAGTGTAAACTCCTACATAACCAGCAACTCCGGTTATGCAGGGAAGCAATAACAAATAGAAATACCACAATTTGTGTCAACATTTTGCTGATTCCACCTGCCTTGTGAAGGAACATTTTTTAGATCCTATCAGGAATTCACCACAATAAAGCACCACACACAGCAAGCACAGTTGAACCTATTATATTTCAAAAGGTTTTCAATACTCTAGCTGAAGACTTAGACAAAAAAGGTAGCACGCTTAAATTTCCTTTCACCAGAGCTCTGAGCAATATTTCAGTTGCAAAAGAAAACAAGCTTTGGAAATGCAATAGGTCTCACATTTGCTTGAGTTTGAGCTATTGGTTTTGTAAATGAGAATACATTTTACCTACGTGTTATGAAGTGTATGTATGTGGTGTCTAGTTGAATTATGTGGTTTCAATTGCAATTGTTAGTTGTGGAATTGAGGGGAGTGGAATTGTGTGGTGTGGAGTGTATTTGTGTAGTGGAATTATGTGATATGGTGTGAAGTGGAATTTTGTGGATAGTAATTATGTGGTATTGAGTGTATTAGAGTTATATGGAGGTATAGAGTTATATATATTGTGTGTTTTGGAGTGGAATTATGTGGAATGGTATTTTGTCTTTTGTAGTGATATGTAGTGGTGTGATGTTGAATTTTGTGGCATGATGGGGAATTCTGTGTTGAGGATTGAATGTATGTGGTGTATTGGGTAATTATGTTGTTGAGTTGAATTATGGGTTTGGTGTTGAATTATTTGTGTAGATTGAAAATGTGTGGAGTTGAATTGAGTGGTGTGCAACTGTGTGGACAACTTTGTCTTTTTGGTGATGAAAAAACAATTGGTAGGAGTTAATCTCTTGATGTGTTTTTTTGTTGTATTGAAAATGTGCAATAATTTATTTTTGTTCCGTATAACGAGTGTTTAGGTAACTGTACATAATACATATAGGGGCCGATTACCATGGCGGTGTTTGGAACATCTGCGGTGCTGGCGGTGGTGGAAAACGTCATTTTCCGCACTCCAGCGGCGGTCCTCGTGTCCGCCGTATTACAATGGTCAAAGATAGCCCATTTCCCGTCCGCTGCGGAGTTTCGGGATCCGCCAGGAATTTCCTCCGCAACAGTGGCGGAGGGAGGCAATAGAGAAAGACCGCCATGCGGAATGACATTACGACCGCCGTACAAATCACGATGCCTCAAACAGCCCATCACAACGCAGCAGAGAAACCAGCCACCCGTAGATGGCGGAAGCACTACTGCGGAGATTGAAACTCGAATCCCGGTCACCTCCAGGCATTCCTGACCGCTATGGATCCAGCTCTTCAAGCCCTTCCACTGCTGTACCTGATCCACTACCAGCAAATAAGATGGCGCCGCGGTCAACACCGCAGGTATGTAGAAACTCATCTCCACACACAACCACAACACACAACTCCTGTGCTGAAATACGGTTCCTGTCCACATCAGACACTCTGGTGGAGACAGGAACATATCCCCCAGTGTACTCACACATGTCCTGCCTGCTCGAAATCCACACCTCCGCATCCGGGTCACCCATCAACCGCAAAATCACTGAAATGTCCCAGGCAAGTCACCGCAGCGGTGAAGACGCGGGAAAACCTGCGCACAATGTAGTAGGCAGGGCCGGCGCCAGGCATGGGCAGTCTGGGCAGCTTCCCAGGGCTCCATCTTCAGCCGACCCAAAGGGTGGGCTGCATCAGTTGGCCACAGCCCACAGCACGTTTCCCACACCCATTTCTGCACATGCTGTGTGCCCCTCCTGCCCCCCCTGCACAATTCATCAGCCAGGTGTGGCTCGACCTCGCACCTCACACATCAAAGGGCAAGGTAGATTGACTGGGAAGGTGGGGGTGAAGATGAACACCCTGCACAGAAGGTCAGGGGCTGGACAACCCTCCTCCTCACACCTGCCTTCCACTCATGTGAATCAAACTGAGTATAATTAAGAAATGTAGACTCACACTGCATAAAAACAACCACTGAACTGTTCACACTGCATGACAAGTCCCTCTGAAAGATCCCACACTGACACCCTGCCACATACACATACCATAGGTCAGCAGCAATGTAGGACAATAAATGGGCTAGGCCACAGTGGAGTGCACAGTGCTGGAAAACCAGGGAGCAAGCCACATAGCATTTGGACATCACATGCAAGAGGAGGAACATATCCCACTACCCTTAGGCCCTCAAATCAGACATGGGTGGCACAGTGATAGCAATGAAACCAAAGTGACAACTGTGCAATATCTGTGGGATACAGCAATGCAAGCTACGCATAGGCACAGGAATGATAGGAAGTATCAGAAGCCATACAGTGACCAGCCACACATCTGTGTCAACTTACTTGACATGTGTATGCCACCAGCACACACATGGCTCATTGTCACACTCCCTGACTGTCAAACCCAAGTAGGACCTTCACACATACCCCTCATCTACCCATCTCACACCTGCAACACTCAACACCTGTGAGAAACACACATAAAGGTGCAAATAAGGTCCTGTGAGTTTCCAGACAACCAATCACACACCCTGGTGTGCATCAACAAATGTCAGCCTCACACTCAGGGATGCCTGAACCAATGCTGACCCAAAACTAATAGCCAAACACAAATCACACAAACAACATCCACAGAAGTCCAACAAGCCCAGCCATGTGCAGGCAAACTGTGGATAGGCAATGTGACCCTAGACAGAACAGGAATACACAACATTGTCACTCTGGACAAATGCACAGACACCATACCCCAACACAAACAAGAATTGCATCTTCAAATGCCAATCATGACCACTAACTGGGATCAATGGGACAAATCAGCTAACACAGACATAGACACCACACCAGTCATCAAGTGAGCACGCTGTCACAGGGTACCACAAGCATGCACATGCACAGTCCTGACAAGTGACAGGTCAAACATAGGAGGACATACCACCATTGTGCACTCAAAACAATCTCATGAACAAGAATCCACATTGCAGCATGTGACATACACACAAGAAATGCACACTACACATGCAACACACATCTGAATGAATCACAATGCACAAACTACTCACACACAATGTCATGCAAATAGAACATCACACACACATTGCACCTGTCAGCAGAAAGAGCCAACAAAGGCCAAACACTGCATCTATCTACAACAAAAACACAACAGATGCACATACCAATCCATCACATAGCAATCTTAGCTGGACATCAGGGGGATGCACACCAGGCAAGTACAAGGCAACATACACTGACAGCACTGCATGCACACTAAGCAGTGTGTGCACACCAACCAAACCAGTAGCACACATATCTGAGTGCCCCACCATGAACTCCCACAACACAAATCACCACAGCACACAGATAACATCACACTCGGGAAGGGTAGCAGTACCTCAACAAACAGACATACAGCTTAGCCATCACCCACAGATGCACAACTCAGGGAAACCCAGATGCAAACAACATGACTAGAGGACTGTGCAGCTCAAACATATGCACTGCACATGAGCAACCATGACTGCAAACAAGTAGAAGAAAATAACACATAACTAATTGTGAAACTGTCCTGAGTGGCACATTGGTCCTGTACACAGACCATCCTCACACAGTATAGTGTCACACTATGAAGTGGTGGGGAGGGTCACACACTGGCAAGGCATGGGGTGGAAGACATGAGATTGAAGTGGTGTGTACATCAGTATTGGACAGGTGAGGAATGTACAGCCCACAAACACATAGAGGAGTGACTCACAATGTGTAGGCATCAGAAGCACCTATAGGGGATGGTATGACTCCTCATACCACATACTATACTCGACCCAAAAATGTGTCAAGTGACAGCAATGCATGAGAAAACTCACAAATAATGTCAGTGTGGCTGAGCAGGTCAGCACAGTAAGCACAAACGTAAACAAGACCCATGGCTGATCAATAAAACACAACACAGACTTGGCAGTGACACACTACATACTCACAACTGACAGTGACAACAAGTAGGAGTCCCCCAGGAGTGCAAGCACACACAGACACATTGCACAGTGCTCAACCTACAACTCCTACATGTGCCCACATTCTGAAGCACATGTCTGACAATGTAATCTAACAGGCACACATTACCTTGGACACACATGTGTGTAGTTGGCATGTGCAGGGGCACATACACATCAACACTACTGACAATGACAGGCCAATCACACTGTATGACTACTCAAGTGCACACATTCAAATGTACCCATGTGAATATGAAGACAGGCCCACACAAGATGACTACACATCAACACTGCTGTGCACACATCAAGAAAGAGCCCACAGATATGACGGACCCTGGCCACCCCGCAAGTAATCCTGTGGTTAGCATTCACCTCTGTTCTGGTATTGCATCCTAACATGACATGTGTACAATTTAGCAAACCTGAGCACAGAATGATTAGGTGAAGAGTAGATCATCACAAACAACCATCATTGCACCCTCAAGCCTCAGATTGAAGAAGAACAAAAGTGCCTGTTACCTCTGGAAACCTCTGAAAAAGTAAAACAAGTAATTGCCAATGTGAAAGTGGCATACAGAGCATGTGTCACATGAACCGATACCCATACATAAAACCTTTTATTTAGCAAGGGCATTGACAAAGCAGACAACAGGAGTAACAGTCTTTATTACATAATACCCAGATAGGCATCAAAAGTACAAAACAGCAAGGCCATTGGCCTGTCCATAGTTCCGGTCCGCACATGTGTGCATGAGAAACTGCAAAGGGAATGTGCATCAAAAGTACAAAGCAGCAAGGCCATTGGCCAGTACAAATTAAAAGTATGCACATGTGTACATGAGAAACTGCACAGTGAATGGGCATCAAAAGTAACAAACAGCAAGGCCATTGGCCAGTCCATAGTTCCGGTCCGCACATGTGTGCATGAGAAACTGCACAGGGAATGGGCATCAAAAGTAACAAACAGCAAGGCCGTTGGCCAGTCCATATTTCCGGTCTGCACATGTGTGCATGAGAAACTGCACAGGGAATGGGCATCAAAAGTAACAAACAGCAAGGCCGTTGGCCAGTCCATATTTCCGGTCCGCACATGTGTGCATGAGAAACTGCAAAGGGAATGGGCATCAAAAGTACAAAACAGCAAGGCCATTGGCCAGTACAAATTAAAAGTATGCACATGTGTGCATGAGAAACTGCACAGGGAATGGGCATCAAAAGTAACAAACAGCAAGGCCATTGGCCAGTCCATAGTTCCGGTCTGCACATGTGTGCATGAGAAACTGCACAGGGAATGGGCATCAAAAGTAACAAACAGCAAGGCCGTTGGCCAGTCCATATTTCCGGTCTGCACATGTGTGCATGAGAAACTGCACAGGGAATGGGCATCAAAAGTAACAAACAGCAAGGCCGTTGGCCAGTCCATATTTCCGGTCCGCACATGTGTGCATGAGAAACTGCACAGGGAATGGGTGACACCGTCCACTGCCATGGGAATCACCACAGCTCAGGGGCTACAAATGGGCAGTCCAGGCACCGCTGTGTGATAAATGGTGTGGGGAGGGGCACTTGGCTTCAACTTTGGCTTGAAGTTGAACTGGGAGGTGGCTGATTGTCGGGGCCAGTCAGAGGACTGGACCTGGGAGAGAGAGAACCGGCTGAGGTAGAGGCATCAGGGGCTGTGGGAGCCTGAGGGCTGCTTGGACCGAGTGGAGTGGTTGCACGGGGAGGCAGAGACATGCTTCTGGGAGACACAGTGTGTGAGGGTAAATGTTGAGGGCTGGGTCTCAACTTCTTGGGGATTCGATAGCCCACATGTGTCTTGAGCAGAGTGGGAAGTGGGCTGGGCACAACAGCCTCACTCTCCACCAAAGGTGTATCAGGTGCAGGTGGCTCTCCTGTGGGGATGTGCTGGATCTGGTTGTATGCTTGGGGTGGCCTTGCCTCTTCCCCTGCATCCCCTATTGTCCAGGTGAACCCCCCACTTTGCTCTCCTGTCCCAGCTTCACAGGGGTGTGGGTGGTAGTTGACGTTGTGGGTGAATCTGCCATAGAAATGTGTTTGTGCTTAGTCGTTGCAGGCACCAGGTTCACCGCAGACAGGGCAAGCATTTGGTTGTCTTTGGGAGCAGGTGTGGGGATGGGAGTGCCCTTGGATGGGGGTGATTTTGATGAATGTGATGTTGATGCCTGCTTCTTGGCCTGATGCCCATGAGTGTCACGTGATGGGCTTTTGGTTGTGCGTTCCTGTGTGCCTGTTTTGTGTGTTGGGGATGGTGTCTGTGGTCTGGTCCGCTTGAAGTGCTGCTGTTGTGTGCTGCATGTGGAGGACTTGGTGCCTGAGGGCTCTGGCGTGTGGGCACTCTCGTCAGGTGGTGCCACTGGCAGGGTGGTTGCTGAAGGGACAAGAGCCGGACTTGGAGCCTGTGACCGCTGAATGGCTGCCGTCACTGTGGAGGACAAAGACTGGACAGTTCGGTGTAGGCCACCCACGTCAGAATGAATCCCCTCCATGAAGGCAACTACCTGTGTCAACTTATTGTCATGATCCTGGAAGGCATTCAGGAGAGCAGTCTAACCCACACACAGCTGGGGCAAAAGGTCCACTGCCTCCACACTGAGGGTAGCAGGGGAGACAGGGGCAGGGGCAGCAGTGCCTGGGGGGAAGGAGACTCTACCCTTCCTAGGGCTGCGGGCATGGACAGCACTTGTGGGAGCAACCAGGAGGGTGGGCACTGGACAATGTGTGGTGGAAGAAGAGGCAGATTTGGAACTTCCTGTGCCCGCCAACATTGAGGAATCACTGCTGGAGTCTGAAGATGTGGAGGTTGGTGTTTCCGGGTGGGAATCATCCAGGGCACTCCTGTCCCCCTCCGAGGCGCTGGTCACATCAGTGTCAGTGACCTCATGTGTAGCAGTCGTGCCAGAAGCTTCCCCACTGGTGTCGGTCCCCTGTCCTTCCGTGCACTCGGTAGATGCTGCAAGAGACAGAGACATAGGTTCAGTATAGTGCCATACTCACAAACATCATATGCAAGCAAAGCACAAAACTTGAAAATGATACTCCCATGTTGGCCTCCTCCATGTACAGTCAGCATGTGCTACATTTATGCAATCATCGGAAGATGCATGGAAACATGCATACTTGATAGTAATGCCCCCTGTGGCATTGACACAGCCAAATAGCTGGCCCGTGCTTCCTTGTACCCTAATATACTATTCTCTATAAGCATACCTACATGCCTGGAGGTGAGATAGGTATACATCTAAACATGTTGTCTCTGTCACATATGGAGTCACTTTAAGGGAACACCACAGATACATACTCCCAAATGTCCTTTTGCAATGGCCACAAGCTTCTGATATCCACCATGTTCTGCTTTGAAGCACAACTACAGTTGCACATTGGTGTCAGCTGTGTAGTTGTCACAAATCATATGTTGTGCACAACACACATCTATAAATGCACACTAACATGATGCTCACTGATGTTCACTGCCAGGTGGTGTCTATGACACTCATACTGCAGCATATGTCACAAGGCCACATCTCATCTTTCAGTGACAAGGCTCATGGTTTTAAACACATGAGAAACCACATGTCGTACAAATGCATAACAGCTGCACTCAACACAGAGGCCACTTAGAAGCCATTGCATAACACTGGAGACATCACAGAGCTTCCCACTGGCTCGCGTTTGGGATTCATGCAGTCACTCACACCCAAAGTCACACTTAGCTGAATACTCACCCCCAACTTGCTGCTGATGGGCCCTCAAGCGTCCATCCAGCTCTGGCTGTGTCACTGCCAAGATGCGGCCCATTAGTTGTGTCATGCTCCTGCGCGCCAACCTGCCACTCCGAGGGAGCACCCCCAGCGTCATCTCTGCCATTTTTTTGCTCAGCCGGCAGATGTCATCCCACCTCTTGTGACAGTGTGTGTGCCGTCGGTTGGAGACACCCAGAGCCCGCACCTTGCGTGCAATGGTCCTCCATATCACCTTACGTTGGTGGACCTTAAGCTGCAGGCATGGGAGACAAGAAGAGGAAGTTTCAGGGACACTGTTTTATGTACCACTATGTGTCAGTACAGGAGCAGGAAAATACATAGCACACTAATACATAAATGTTGAGCAGAGGCCATACAGCATGACATGTAGTACACTTGCATCAGATAATCCCATAGAAATGTATACATGTATGATGATGGACACAGGACATGGCCATCTCATACACATGAAGAGTGCCAGCACAGCAACCAATGTGAAAATGACCCTCATCTGTGATGCAGTATGTGAGTGAGCATGACATATAATACATTGGGAATGATGTGTCGGGGCTGACTCACTGTGTCACACCCCTCAATTTCTTTGACCAGTGAATGGCTACATGTGTCATGGTGGTCACATTTAGGGCCATGATCTGACATTCTCACACTCTTCTCACAAGGTGGAGGCCTGTCTTGTGCAATCCTCAGGCATAAGATAGCTCATTGAGAAATAGGGTGGTGGACAACACATATGTTTCACTCATTACATTTAGTGATGGGTCCTTGTAACATTGGGCAGTTTCTGTGCAGGCCAGAGGGACTCACACTGAGGTTAAACGTGGACCATCAGAGAAATCACATGCATGTACAATATGAGAGGGGAAAAGGGTGCCTACACATGCAAGACTGAACACATTATGTAATCAATAGAAGGATGACATCTCCAAATTACATTTATCTGATGTGTCATAGGTTAGCTACCACCAAGAGTGTTACACACAGGCATTGTACTCTCGTGCATGTGGCACACATCACCATAGCGGCAATTTGAGAACTGCACACACATCATTCAGTACCCTCTGGACAAAATACATTTGTAATGTCACAAATTAGCATGTGAAGCCGTAATGGACTATGACATCACATAGCACAGGCAATGTTTGTTCAGACTTCGACTGACTCAAACCAGCAGTGTAACTGTATGGCTGCAAAATACACTGCATGTCACTCCCATCCTTCAATGCAGTCTTGGATCTGTGGAAATAAGGCTACACACCCCGTTGACATGAAGTCAGCATGCTAGGCAGTGTATCACACATTTACATTAACCAGTCTCAGACCAACGTTTGTTGTTTTTTGCAGAAGAAGGGCTGTAGAAGTGTCCATGTTGCCATCCTCCCCACATACTCAAATGCAATTCTTAATAGGCCATGTATGGAGCAGGCTATAGGAAAAATATGGATGCATACACATTGACTTGCACTCAAAGGCACATAGTACTGCAGAGCAACATCATGTGAGCATTCTGAGCACTCTCAAACTTTTATTCAGTAACACTTATCAGTACATCTGGCGCACCATACAGCCTCCCATACTGTGCAAGGACCTCATCCACCAGGACCTCCAGCTCCTCTGTGGTGAAGGGACGGGCCCTGATGTTCTCAGTTCTCGCCATCACTGGGTCCAGAATACAGGAACAGCAGCAGTTGGTGGTGAAGAATGGCAGGCAGCAGTGTCTGAATGCAAGTGAAATGTGTGGCTCTCTCACAGAGATTTATAGGCCCATGGGGTTGTTTCAGTGGTACTCAGCTGCTGCAATTGGTCTGCCTGGTTAGCATTTTTCAATTGTGGCCAATGCCCGGGCCCGCGGTAGCGGAGCACGCCTACCGCGAGTTTCAAAACTGTATTTCACTACCGTGATCGCGGTTCCCATTGGCTGCATTGGCATTGGCAGTGTCACACCGCGGGGGCCAGGCGGTCGCTACCGCAATCCTGCATCTTTCAATTGTGGCCAATGACCATGATCGCGGTAGCGGAGCACGTCTACCGCGAGTTTCAAAATTGTATTTCACTACCGCAATTGCGGTTCCCATTGGCTGCATTGACATTGGCGGTTTCACACCGCGGGGCCCAGGCGGTCGCTACCGCAATCCTGCATCTTTCAATTGCGGCCAATGACCGTGATCGCGGTGGCGGAGCACGCATACCGCACCTATGGACACAAAATGCTCTAGCAATGGCAATAGCCAATTTTAATCATTGAACACTATACATTCACAATGTATTACAGCACCTGTTTGCAAATTTTAATGCTAGTGTGACATTCAACTCACTGATGCCTACACATGCCATGTCAGTGCACATGATTACATGCATTGGCATGTACTTCCTCACATGTCACCTATGATATTTGTGTGCCAGTACACAGATTTGGTATGTAATGGAGTCTCATATTTGTGCACATCTCAATGTCTGACATGGCTAATCAGCCCACAGTAATGATGGACTGAGCACATAATGTGCTTATTTCACTGTGCACATTGCTGTATTGATTTTGGTAGTTGATCAGCTTA